>NC_051173.1:21659284-22294565 GCF_013339725.1 Rhipicephalus microplus | reverse complement strand
CATTTGTTTTTTTTTTTAAATTAATTTCCTAGATCACTGAATATTTATTTTTTCTTCTTCAAAATTTAACAACTTGTTTTCCCCAATAAAATAACCGCCGGTTTAATGGTCAGTCCCCCATAGTAGGTACGAGCCAAGAAATGGGAACAAGCAAGCAAGCAAGCAAGCCCTGATGGTGTAAACATCGTCTTCTTGACCTACAACCACGGGTCCTCATTCGTAACATTTGGTGCCGTTAAACCTGGCAGTGGTCGTTCTGGGACTACGATGTCGTCAGCCCAGCGTATCAGAAGGTGCGTGAGATGGTCAGGAGCAGCGTCTCACAATATAATACGCTCCTGGAAGAACTGCTGCGAGACTCTGACACCTAGGCACGCGAGGTGAACAGGCAAGTCATCGTTTTGATGACTAGAGAAGCCGAGATCCGCCAGTTGGACAAGCAGGTCCTCGACGTCACTGAAGACAAGGTAGCTGACCAGGAAGTCAAGGATTCTGCACGCTACCGTGAGAAGATCGTGTATGCAATCGCTGAGGAGCACTAATTCCTGACCGAGTGCGGACAGCCTCTTCACCTACGTGGCACGTGCTATCCACCTCTTGATTACGCCAGAAATACCAGCAGCAACTTGGAGCGACTTGGTATCTGTAAAAAAAAAGGCAGGCCTGCGCGGAAGGCGCAGCACAATCACAGCGATAGCTAGAAGAGCGGCCTTTCAGAGCCTCTTCTGAACACTCATGGGGTAACTGCTGCAAGCACACTTGCTGAGTACCTACTACGAAGATGATAATAATTATTTTTGGGTAGTACGCAAGCATTACCTGCGACATTTTTTGTCATTCTTCTGAGAAGCGTTGTATTCGCTAAACACTTGCAAGGAATTTTGTGCCAATTGTTCATGTCGTGGCTAACAATAATAAAGAATTACGCCTGGAGTGAGTATGCGCCATAGTTAATAGTTGATCAATAACAAGCTTTTGTAATGGGTTGGGGCATTCGACGACCCACTCGTTACGCTATTTGCATTGTGTGACGCCTTATTGTTCTTTTGCTGTTCTAAAACGTTTCATTGCTCATAATAACACGAATCCTTTCCCGACATCAAGCCTGCCTAAGGCAAGTTTCCAAACAAGTCCCAAGGGCTGGCGTGGCCAATGGTAGAATACTGGGGCTGGCACGCAGTGGACCCGAGTTAAAGCCCCACTGTGTCCTTGTTACTAGGTTTTTCCGCTGTATTTTGTGATAGTGGTTACGCACACCGGCAGCGGTAGCGGCAGCGGACAACTACTGCGCTGTGCGTGACCTGAGTTTTGATATCACAACTGCTTTTGCTGTAAAACGCGGTTGCCTGGAACAACACTTTCAAAAGCAGCCGAAAAGACACGAGATATTCTGAAGGCTCACGTTTGGACCATCAAAGCTGTCTTTCTGTAGGTCAAGAAATAAGTGAAAGCAGTTTGTTTGAACTTGAAGGAAATACCACAGCGTTGGACGTGACGGCATGCCAGAGTGTGGTACCGCCACCGCAAAAATTCGATGCTTATGACCACGTTTGTCATAGGATCAAGCGACAGTGCTGTGCGCACAAGATTCTCTGGAGCAACAGTGTTACACTGGTAGTTCTACTGGAGAGGAACAGTCCATTAAGCATTGTGGAGACATTCCCAAGCGGGAGGAAGAACCGAGAGAACAGTATCAAGAAGTGATAGCCAAACCCCCGGAGGTTGAAATAGAAGCTGTGACATGAATGATAAGATTGAAGATGATGAACGTGCCGCTGTCAGGGAACCATTGAGGAAGCGGCCAAATGAAGAACCCGCTTACAGTTTGTCCACCAGCAACGATGGCTTGTTCGATCTCCTCCGTGGTGAAGCCGTCAGTCCTGCGTTTCCTGTGGTGCCCCCGTCATTGTTCGCCAAGGGTGGACGTCAAAACGTTGTTTTGCTCAGCTTCGAGTAATTGGACAATGCCGTGACAAAACAAGGAGATGGTCGCCTAGAAACGCAAGTTAGAACCTTGCTTCTGCCTCTGAAAGTGAATCGGAGGGTCCTGGAAAAGGAGCTGCAGCAGAGCCACCACGCAAACCAACCGCATAAGCATATTTCTCCGGAGCAGTGGTAAAGAAACTACCGGGTTAGGGCCACAGCAAGAAACATCACTGCAGGAATCAAAGCACCTCATGGAGAATACTCCAAAATGCTGAAGTAAACGTACTACGGGTGCCCCTGAGTGTGCAGTACACCCACTACGCCACACGGAGATGGAAACAACGGAGATGGGAGCGCGCGAATTATTTGCGTCCATCGTGAACTTTCTTACAGCGCAACACCAGAAAAAATACAGGACAGGGAAGGAGTAGAACAGAAAGAAAAGAAACTCCTTCCCTGTCCTGTATTTTTTCTGGTGTTGCGCTGTAAGAAAGTTCACGATGGATCCTAACCAACTGGCCCAACTTACCGTCTTACAACATTATTTACGTGTTGGATCAGCAGGCTTTATCTCAGATTGGTGTCACAGACTTTGCGGGAACATCTGTCCGAATGATGCAACTGCATTAAGGACGAGATGAAATGGTTAGAGCCTGCTCCGTGCGTTTGGTAACTGAACACGAGGTGAACCACCCAGGACATAAGCTGTACACGTTGTGAGCGACCGCATAGATTGTGCCACACGTACCCTTTCCGTGGGAGGATGCTGAAGAACTGGGGCATGGGCTTGGGGGGAGGCCCGACAGACTTAGAGAAAGAGAAAAGTGAAGTAGTAATGTGGTGCTATCGGCCTGATAGAGTGAACATCGTGTTCTTGACTTACGACCACGGGTCTTCGTTCTTAACACAGTGGATATGTATGAAATATAAATGTGAAGATAAATGAAAATTATGTCTGTCTTCACTTCAATGCTGAAATGTGAACATGAAATTTAAATTTTTAGGAAAAATAATATTCATAGTGATGTGGAATGCCGCAATTCACAAGTGCGCAACCTGAGGTCCGATGAGCGTTCCTAACAGGCCGGTAATCAGTCCGGCAAATGATGTAAGAGTTGACAGACATGTCCACTCCACGAGTAGCCATTTTTTCCATGCGATGACCCAATGATAGCCCACGCATGCACATACATTCAAGCACACGCACACACATATACACGCGTATAATCAAGTGGCCAGGCGCACGCACGCACGCTCACTCACTCACTCACTCACTCACTCACTCACTCACTCACTCACAACCCGAGCGTCTCGATTAGACTGTGCAACACATACGATGGGTAAAAAAATATGAGCTTTGGCTTACACAGAAGGCCATTCATTCTTTATATAACGAATGATCTATCTAAAAAAACAGACCAGATATGTGCTTGACCACGATCACCAGAAGTGCAATCCCCCGTGAAATCGTGTTTTAAAGAGCTCATCCCTCTGTTACATACTTTATACACATAAAAATTGCAGCAGGCAGGCTTTTGCTTTCACAACACAACCGGGCGCTGGTTTCACTTCGTCTGTCTAAACCGTAGGACAGTGAGGTTTGCAGCGATAAGCTTTCTGAGACTTTAAACGAAGGCGTCTTTGCACTGCAGGTCACGTTGACAGGGTCGACGATTTCTCCGACGACCATTCGCGACAGGCACCACAGATGCAGCGCGATTCTTGCGTAACGGTTTAAGAGCAATCTCGTCGTAGGCAAAAAAACAAAGTGCACCGCAGCTTGGTGCTGGGCTGCGGACAACAAGACGTTGCCCTGTGACTCAATTTGTATCTCCTTCAACTTTCTCGACATGGGCGCCCTCTCGTGTGTGTTTTACTGCTAATGGTCATCAAAGGCCATCGCACGGTGTTTGTGCTACAGATTATTCTTATGTGAGCCTTATCATGCATAATATCGACAGGTGAGGAAGAAAGACCTCCCTGATTGATGTTCGCTTTCTGCGGAAACGTATTCCTCAAACGCATAATGTCGTAACACAAAATGCAGCTTTTGTTTGTTTGAAAATTACGGATCATGAATATATCGCGCTTGAGAGTGCTTCAAACAAATAAATGGTATACATGAAGTGTTTTGTTTGGTAATTAGATGCTGAGAAAAGTTTCTGCTTGTCGCACTGTGCTTTCCAGCTTCTGCAGCATTTTGAAGAACGTACACTACTTCACAGTGAATTCCTGCTTCTATGCTATCAGACATCTTGTTATTCTTGACTGCGGCCGCCAACACTCATATTCCACAGGTCAGTTTACAGATATTTATGCTGAAACTTTTTTTGAATTCAAGCACTAGCGTGCTGTCAGTATATATGTATAGCAGCACACATAGTTTGTTTCTCGTAGCAGCAGCAGCATAAGCACGCGCAGCTTGATTTTTACGAGTTTTGCGAGTAAGTGTAATGGCCTCTGGAACGCACAGGCCTATATACAGTTACACGGACAAGGTCTCACCAACCCAGCACACACTAAAGAAATATTATCGTATGCAAGCTACTCGCCTTCCGTTACCCCTCTTATCTAGAAATTGCTAGCATCCTAACGTTTTCTTTTATAATAGGTGAGTGAAGATGGTGATGTTTACTTGCTGGCATTCAGTTTACAGCCTTGCTAAACAAAACTTCTCACATGTTGAAGTTTTTTCTACGCAAGAAAAGGCAGCTTTGATAATTTTTTTTTTTCGATGAAATGCCATAACCATTTACAGAGGACATGATAATAGCGCTTGTTTTGTTGCTCACCGCCTCTCGATACCATAACCGAGAAACTAAGGCTGGGGACTTGCAGTGTTTTAAATATAGGAGCCATGTTTTTGTTTGTCTCGTGTCTGAAGCAGATAGTGGCTATGTTGTCGGCATTTCAAGAGGCTCCTGAGAGTAACGGTGCCTCATAACCGAAGGGCAACGTCTGGAGACGACTTTAACGCGTGGGAATTGCGAGCATGGTGCGCTAGTGATAACAGTGAAAGACAAAGGGCGTGGAGTGGTGGAGGGCAGTACGGTGTTCAATACACAAATTCCGTGAGTTGAGAAAGCAATATGTTTAAACTTTATCTCTCCAGGCAAGTCATTGCTTTCCAACCTTCCACCCACTGGTTTTTTCTTTTCCTTGTAGCAGAAGCGACTAAAACTTTGTCGACTTCTATGTGTTACCCCCCCCCCCCCTCCGAAAAAAAAGCCAAATGTGCAAAGAACGACATAGAAACAAGAATTCGCCATATGAATTGTGGATGAATGGCGGCTGCACAAATCTTAAAGAATACAAGATAAAAATTTGAAGGCTTTAAGGGTAAGAATTTTAAAAACTCGTCAAACCTGAAAATGCCCTAGTGTTATCAAGCTCAATATTGCATGTGCCGCGTATGTGTGGCGCTGTGAAATGGTTATCAATGTATGTTTTGTGTTCTACACTTCTAGGAGATGAGTGTTTAGTTCAATATGTTCAATTTGTGCACTGAGTCCATCGAGATCACTGAGTTATCACTGTGCTCTATTCACTGTGCTATTGCACCAGCGCATCTTTATTCCATGTGCGAGCAAAAAGTAAAAAAAAAATTGGCTGTGAATGTTGGAAGCGATAGGAGTGATGCCCACTGGGATCACCAAGTACCGTTGTGACGACCTCAGAAATCGTGAAAATTTGTGATGTGTCACTGTGACTTCATCACACGACATTCATGCTTGAGCAAGAATAGGCCGATCACGGAGGCAGTGCAAAGCAAGATTCGGTGGAGAAAGCTTGCAACGTCTGTGATCTTAGAGGAAGGGTATCGCTACGTTAGGTTCCGAAAGCGGTCGGAGGGGCGATGTTGCATCAACAAATGAACTGAAAAAAAAAAGATTACTTGCGTGTTTGAGTCACCTTTGGTGAAATCGTATAAGAAATCAAGTAAAAATCTAGAAGTTGCTCTGGTCCCAAGCTGTTGCCATCAAGCTGTCGTAATGGTCAATTCTTAATCTAACCGTGGAGATATAAGCTTAAAAAGTTTTACGAAATACTTGACAGAATCAGTAATGCCACTCTTGCGTTCAGTTGTAGAGAAAACAGTATAATGGCCCTTGAAACGTACAGACCTGTATACAGCTACACGGGTGAGGCCTCACTAGCACAGCTGTCACTAAAAAAAAAACATTGAAAGCAAGCAGCTTACTCTCCGTTCCTTTTATGATCTAGAATATTCGAGCACTCTGACGTTTCCTTTAATATATGGGTCGAGTCAAGACAAGCATAAATACAAACACAGACATGTATATGCACACACGCGAACAAGCAAGCTCCTCTATTTGATTTGAGGTATTTGAAAGCTCAACCATCTCATATTGTTGAATGCGCGCCAGTATTCCAGCAACTATACAGCAGGCATCTTGCACGACGCGTTCTCTACCGCACCAAGTGCTCAAGGGTACCAACCTGTAAGCCTATTCGAAATTTATTGCCAACGCTCGAGTAAGCCCCTCATTGACGGTACGGAAACACTTTGAAATGTTCCTAGCACGGAAAGAAAAGCATCAGGGTTACCGAATGGCTGACTTTAGTAGAATCGATAGCTATTAAATAATGCGCCTTGCGTTATTCTTCAGAATACGCACTCCGACACTATTCTTCGTGGAGGCCAACGAACGTGGGCAAAGGCTGAGGCCTGCGCAATTGTACAGAGGGCATTGCTCGTAGCTAGTATGGAGTAAACAAAAACAAACGGGACATATGACGCGAGGCAAATGCGTTTTGGAACAGGCTGTAGATCAGTTCGGTTGGGGCGGCATAAGCTAAAATAGCGGTGATTATAAAAATACACGTGTGACGCCGATGACGGCAATTACGATAGAATATGGTAACAAAGAGTCATTAAAATGAAAGTATTCGATGCTTCTGCTTCGTTTTTATGTCTCCTATCGAATGTGTTGCGTTGTGTTTGTTTTTAAGATGACACGGTTGTGTCCCCGCAGAATATTTGTTTTATTTCACTGACCGCAGCGAGATTGTTGAGGTAAAGGTAAAAACAATGGACATGCCACCGCAGTGAGCCATTATTGAGTGAGCCGGAACAGTTAAAAGTTCTGAACAATTATCGAGTTGCTCATTGTAACCTTTCCTGGCGTATTTAGAGTGGTTCAAATAATTTGTTCGCTACTTATACGAGAAAGTTCTTGCACTGAAGCTGATCGTTACGGTTACCAATTTATTGCCTTGCCGGAAGTACTTACAGAGGCAACAGAAGGTCAAAGGCAAAAAGCCCTTACGGATGTTAATTTTCCAGAGCTGTATCCGCGGAATTTTCCGACACAATAAAATATTTCCCAAGGCGCATTGTAGAAAGGCTTGTAGTAGAGACTTTGCGTTCTCTGGCTGCATTAGAATGTTTACTATAGGCACTAATACAACAGCGGTGATAAAGGTGACCGTGTTGATAGTGTGGATATCAAAGTGGCAGTGATAGTTATTGTTGAATAAGCCTGTGTAAACGGAATGACGAAATATTATAAGATACCCTTCAAATTTTAGCGCATGCGTATACTCAAATAAAAAAAATTGCAGATCTCACGTGTCTTGGGAATCACCAACAAGTGAATCATGCGGACGGTATATCGCGATGTTGGAATTTTTTATTGAGTAAAACATTACGAATGGACGCTACACAAATGTAAAAATTCAGCATATCTCGCTCACCTGGGGAACCGATGTCATGTGAAGCACGGAGATGCAATGTGGCTGTGTTAAAATTTTTTATTGAGTGCAACATTACGAAGTGGCCTTAAAGGCTTGTACAAATGCACGAAGAGACATAGTTTAAACATCCGTATTTGTTTTATATGAACAGTTGTTTACAGTTGCCTAACGATGCCAACAGGAACAAAAATATCAGCAACACCAGAAGCTGTAAGCTTATATAAAGGGCGGGTGCTCGTGACGGTGGTAGCCCTTGACACAGCCACATATATCGAATTCAGCAGATGGCGCCGAACTGCCACTGACCTTAGCCTGACATGACATGTGTATCACAGGAGTACATATTTAATGTTTATTAAATTATATAAGCATCACTGCAACCACAACTGATGTTTAAGCCACATTCGAGTCTATTAAAAGTCGTTCAGAGGCCCGGCGTGGCTCTGTGGTATAGAATGCTTGGTTGCCCCGCGGAATGCTGGGTTGTGATGCCTGCTGGGGACTTGATATGAATTCTTTGCATTTGTCGGGTCAATGCTATCGATGTCAGCTTTTTCCGAATGTCCACGCGTTGAAATCGCCCATGTCTGTGCTGACCGTTCCTGGGTAGATATAACCTGTTACTCACCTGTGGAACATACCGCATACCTGTGGCGCATACCCACGCACGGTTATGTGTCACACGGCTGCCGGAAAGGGTTTGTCAATGTAAGGAGCAGCATTGCGACATTGATCACGTCATGATCAGCGAGTCATGTTCGTCAAACCCAGTACCCTTCCATGCTAACTTTGGTTCACGCCAAGTTAAGGGGGGTGACCACGAGAGCACCCAAACGTAAGCGGCTTGATAGATAGATAGATAGATAGATAGATAGATAGATAGATAGAGAGAGAGAAAGAGATAGATAGATAGATAGATACTATATAATCAGTTGTTTACAGTTGCGTAAAAATATCAACAGAAACATGGGTTTCACCAACACCAAAATCGGTAAGCTAATATGTAGCGCATGTGCTCACGACGACGGTGGCCCTGGATAATGATACGTAGGCCAACTTGAGTGGTTAACTGTACAATTGCGTTAACCCAACGTTACACCTGTATTCCTATGTTTATAAAATCAGATAGCCATCGCTGCAACCACAATAGACGTTTGAGCGACATTGGGTCTATTTGAAAAGCAATTCTGAGATCTGGCCTTGTTCTGAGTACAGAGAGAGAGAGAGAGAGAGAGAACGTAAGGAGTAAAATACTTCATTGCCATGCAGAATGCTGGGGTTCAATTTCCGCTGGGATCGTGGCATGGTCAACGTTGTCAATGTCAGCTTTTTCCTGATAATTTTGCATTGAGAATACCAATGGTCGTTCTGTTCTGTTCTGTTCTGTTTTAACTGTTTTGCTCTGGAGAGGTTGAGGTGCCTATTGCCTCGGCTACTCCATATGACAAAGTTCTGCAGCGAAAAATGAAATAATGATACAGAACGGTACCCAAAAGTTAACAATACGGAAAAGAAAAAAAAAACATAATAGCACACTGAAACTAGTTCAAATATCATGCCAATACACAGTTTTCTTAGCACAGTTCACACAGTCACAAACTATTTACACGCACACCTTACTATTCTACTGTCAGTATATACAGGACCACATTTTGCATATACCCATCTCTGGCTGTCTGTCATAGGCGCTTGTCCAGTCCGGTCTCCACTAAAAAGTCTGTCAGGAAGATTATTGCCTTTTTCTGGAGATGCATCTCAGGCCATGGTCCGAGTAGTTTCTTTATTGTGAGGGGCCGTCTGTCCAAACTCGCTAATTTGTTCTTTAATTTCTCTCTTTCATTCGCATAATTAACGCACTCCAAAAGAATATGGCGAACATTTTCTTCTGCATGACCACAATGGCATTCCGGTGAGTTGGATCGATGTATCTTGTGCAGGAAGCTGTTTGTGCATGCTACTTCCAATCGAAGTCGGTGGATTAATGTCTCTAGGTGTCGTGGGAGGCCTGTAGCTATGGAAAATGTTCTGTCTGGATCAACTTCATGAAGTACCGTTTCCTTTGATTTAGGGCTCTCAAACCACTTCTCCATCGAACAATGCTTAGCTCCTTGTGTTATAAAATGTCAAATATGTGCCCCAGACATAGGGATTGCGCAATCCCGCCCTTCCTTCAATGCTTTCTTTGCGAGGCTACCAAACTTTTTGTCACATACCTGCGGGCGGGTAATACCCACCCGCAGGTATGGGCCAAAAAAGCTTTAAAAATTAGCTTGACGAGACTCTGGTGCAGCTATCATTCAGCGAGCATGGGAGTGATGGGTAGTACAAATATCTGCCTAGTCTTCATACTCGCTGGTGGCGAATGACACTTGTCGCTTCGTTTTTTGCTGTGTTTTTGTTTTGTTTCAAAGGTAAGAATGAACCCTTTTAAACTTCACGACCCGATTTGAAACGGTAAGCCTAAAAGACAAAAGTGTTGAAGTGCAACCGCCAAGCATTTGCCGATTGTTGTTTCGTGACCAAACAGCTTGAAGCCACACGAAGCCAAAAGGAATGTTAGGTACGAATACTACGCAAATCCGTGTAGTACCCATAATTCCCATGCTCGATGAAGCATGCTCGCGTAGACACTAGCACCAGAGTTTCGTCTAGTGTATACATATATATAGAAAACTCTATATGGTATGTGCCACACGTCTGGCGGAAAGGGTTTGATGACGGAGTGACGGGACTGTTGCATTGTTTATGTCATAACCAGCAAGTCATATCCGTTGAACTATCTTACCCTCCAATACTAGTTTTGTTTTATCCCAAATTAGGGGGGGGGGTGATCACAAGATCACTCCGACCTACGTAGGCGGCTGAATAGATATATGGGTAGATATGTATATAGGCTAAAAAAGGTTTTCAGTACAAAAGGAAACATAAAAACGCTTACTCCCGGGCCTATCGTTGGAAGGAATTAAGCGTTTGCAATGCGAGAAGGAGACCTCATTCACCGGTGTGAATGGAAGCTTGCTAGTGATCGACTAAGTGACCTTGAATAAGAAAAAGGGGAGGAAAGTTCCGCGTCGTAACTGTCTCTCGCGGTTAGGAGGACACCTCAACAACTCAAAACAGGGGAAGGGGTACTGGGAAAGAAAATAGCGATCGAATTAGGATAACTAATATCTTTCTCGCGCTTTTCAAGAGCCTGTGCTGCTACAAGCCAGTCTTTTTCGTATGCTTTATGAAGTCTTTCTATATTTGTTCATTTTATGCTCTTCATTGACCTCAAGCAACAAATATCGCGTTGTCTTTCAGCCACGCTGTCACAGCATGAAAACTTTAGAGCACCTTTTTGTTTTTTCGTTGACATTCTATGTTCTCGAAGACGATGAACAAAAAGAAAACAGGAGATAGAAAGGAATAGTTTGGAGGTTCAGAACTACTGCTAAAATTATTGGACATTCTGACGAGATCTGGGAGGAGCAATATATTTAAAAAAGAGGAAACGTACATACCTCAGCTTGACCTTCATATGCCACAATATTTACTTGCAGTTCTGCAATATACATATTCAAAAGAGGTGTCGCTGTAGAATAATAATGACAAAAAATTAATGGGTGATTAAGATTCGCCTTCAAGAGTAGAATGCTATAGCGTAAACGGGTCACGAGAGCATCGCCTTCTCTATTGCCCGCCTCACTTTGGTTCTCGGGGGACACCATGCCGCAAGAAAGGGAAGGTGGGGCGGGCTCAACATTGGCATTTTCAGACTGTTTGCAAGTGGAGTCGGAAAAGGCCTATTTAGCCATGAATCTTAAACAGATACTAAACAGCGAAATAATTCTTCCTATTAGTAAAATACAATTTAACCTTAACGAAAACACCACTTTTACTGCGACACGAAGCTTCGTAAAGGAGAAAACACGTGAAAAAAAATGGGTAGAGGCCATCTTCGAACCCCGCACGAAACACCATAATGTCTTTGATTTTGAAGGCGTCATATTGTTCTTATGTAGCTTAGATTCAATAAAAATTACCTATTTTCATCTCTGGGCGCCATAAACTTAGCATACGAAGAAGTTTCAGAAAATTTCATTCAGCCAGTATTCTCAAAATTACAAAAAATACATTTTTAACTTTTTGATGTCGGCACATAATTCAAAAATCAATAACTGACCTTAATTTTCTTCGCTAATAATGACCTTATCATTGTAAAACATATCGCAATAAAGTTCTTTGAGGCCAGTTTGTCAATTTAAACCCACTCATTCTTTCGCTTTTGTGCTCCTTTAGTGCGAATTCATTAAGTATCTACGATGCTTCTGTGCCAACCACATGACTGCGCACTTGGTTGATGCTGTTGCTGTCAAAGACGAATAATTATTCCCATGCGCTTTGCAACTGGCGGGTTTTTAAACCAGCAACTTGTAGCGTGATTCACATCTCAAGACGCCCAGTGCTATTTTACGCTACCGACACGCAATATTACAAGCGTTGACAGACTATTGGTGCTACGTAACACTCATATATAGTTTTTTTTTCTCTAATTCAAGCCCAAACACAGCCCTACACAGTAAAAAGTTTTACACCCGGAAGGGTGTAAATGAGCTTCTCCCATGAACGACACCCTAAGGGTGTTAATTCAGCACCTTCCAAACAGGGTGCTTTTCCACGCACCCTTAAAATAGGGTGTACATGTAAAAAACTGTTGGGTGTTACAAAAGCTCCCTTAAGGAAGGGTCCCTTCAATGTCCTTCACTTTTTAGCACCCTCTGAGGAGGGTGCGAGAAGGGTGCACAAGGGTGTTGAGTGCCTATGGCAGGGGTGGCAGTATTCTTTTAGACTGAACTAATAGATGTCCGCATGCACTCATTACACACTACTTGAAGAAAGTGGTCCTGATTATCAATGGTGCGCCACCAGTCGAGCTTCGTTCATAGCGTGTGGGCAAAAATATAAACACGTACAATAGTGTATGAACTTCTGCCGGATCTATATATACTTCACAGTATATGCATAATGCGTGTTACAGAAAACTAAGCCTTGCTGAACTTGCATATTGATTTATTTATTATACAAATAAAACTTATAAACTTTTCTTCTGCCACACAACTTTGTCACCAGATGTGTAACATGTTCAAGTATACGTACACCACACACCTCAAATGTTTATTATATTTTTTCAGTTTCACTTTATTGACTTTATTTCACTTATTTATTGTTTGAAACAGACAATTACACTGGTTTCAGTTTAGTATACTGATTCAACAACATAGAGACTACAAATGAAATACACGCTAATATAACCCTATAATTCTTTCAAGTATCTACAATCCCAGTTGTGTCCAGTTTAATACTCCGTCATGTACACAATCGGTTAATAGGAATGAAATACAGGCAAATATATACTTATAAATCTTTTAAATATATACAATCACCATGATTTCACTACATACGCCTTCATGTACACAGTCGTTCCCAAGAAGTGATGCACACGAATATACATACCGATAGTGTTTTAAAATGTATACAATCATCGTGGTTTAAGCTTTGTATTCCTGGATGTATAACAATTGGTTATGGGAAATGATCTACATGCAAACATATATGTGTTTTCACACATATAACTTTAGCGAATACTTAAAAAATTAATACAATCATCAGAAACAGAATAAGCTAAAAACGAATACAAAATTGAGTCAGGAAACAAAAAACAAAAGAGCTAATGCATAATTAAGGCTAATGACACAGCTGGGTGACTTTATGCCAAATGTCCCAGCCATATTGGTGACCATCTCAAGTGTATTCGAAAAACTCGTGCTGCATTGAAAATAGTGAACTTCTGGAATATTTAGAAGAGGAAAAATATTTGGTCACATGGCTGCCTTCTGAACTTTCTGGAATGCCGTCTAGGTGTTGTATGTGAAAAATGTTATTTTAAAAGCACCGCTCCTTCTTTCTATATGAAACTCGGTCTACGTGTTAGGTAACAAGAGTTTAATTTGGGCGAGTTGGTTCATCGTGGTTGTGTGCTAGTCACAGCGCGACAACTTCAGGAAGAGACAGAAAGGACAGGAAAGAGCACCGACTGTCAACTGAATTTAATGAATGTGCTACGAGTGCTTTTATACGGAGTACAAGAACAGTGCTCATGCGCTACGACACGTGTAACCACTACAAAATAATCTTAACTGAGAAAAGAATACTCCCACTCGGAAAGGATAAGTGAACATGCAGTGATGCACTGACCATTGGTCTTCCTGATAAAAAATACTTCTACAAACTTTAAATTGGCATTATGTAAACCTATTCTCCTGACGAATGGTGAAAGATTGATTAGTACTGTTGCTGTTTAGTACACGCACTTTTGAAAGCTTGCAAGGAGTGGAAAACAACACGTTTATATCATATCTGCTGGCTATTTTCTTTAATTGTGAGACACGTTATGTGGTATACCATGCAAAGGTTTTGGTTATTCTGTTTTTTTGTTGGTCCTGTCTTCTTTAACTTTACTTTCTGCAGGAGGGTTTCACAAACCGGTGTGATGATTCTGTTGGTATATTCAGCATCGTTTAGTCTTTTAATCTGGTTTTTAAGCCTGACCTCACCCTTGTGCTAACAGGACTTCTGAAGCGTGGCATGAATACATGTGGTGTCAATTCCTTTTTTACTAGTTTTGAATGCCCACTATCATAAGGCAGAACATTCTTAGCACTCCTGGGCTGATAGCACCAGCCAATACCCCAACAGCATCATCACAATTGTTTGCGAAACCCTCCTGCAGAAAGTAAAGTTGAAGGAAACAGGACCAAAAGAAAAACAGAATGACCAATGACCTTTGCATGTTACACGGTACTACGTACATAAGGTGTCTCACAATTTTAGGAAAAGAGCCAGCAGATATGATATTGTTGTTTGCCACCCCTTGCAAGCTTTCAAAAGTGCATGTACTTACAGCAACAGGAATAGTCAATCTTGCACCATTCATCACTCGAATAGGTTTACTGAATGCCAATCTAATGTGTATGAGATACCGCTAACACGTGGAAAAATAAACACAGGACAAACTGGGCAATGCTTCAATGATCGAGCAAGACAGCGTGCTTTAAATGTTAAGGGCTATAGTAGTCTCATGGCCGGACACCGTAAAGAATGTAAGTGCAGTCCTAGGTTTCATAAAAGACGATTTTTAAAAAAAAGCAAGCAGAAAAAATGAGAGACTTTAGAACTTTTTATCAAGAAGGCCAAGGATCAATGCTTCAGTACACCTTCACTCATCTTTTCCGAAAGAGAGTATTGTTTTCTCGGTTAAAATTATTTTGTTATGGTCACACACGTGTTGTTGCAGATGAGCCCTGTTTTTGTGCTCAGTATAAAAACGCTCGTAGCACCTTCAATAAAATTCAGTTGACAGCACTCTTTCCTTTCCTTCTTGTGATAAGATTTTTATTATAAAAAGAATTTTATTTTCTTACAATTTAGATATAATGATGAGTTTTGATTATATCACAACATGGAGCAAATTGCATCTCAATACGGACGAAAATAACGATTTTGTGACATTCGTAATATTTTCTCGTATATTTCAGCAGCTTGAGAGGTCTAAAAATAATTTTTCTTCGAAATATACTTTCTGTGGAATAAGTATTCACTGAACATATATTCATAAAAATTGCAATATTGCAATAAAAATGCAAACAACACTATTTGGCTTGATTCTTGAGAGCAAATGTAGCAAAAAATTGCACTAATATTATTGAGCTTCAAATACCTTACACAAGCACAATTACTTAACATGTAGACCAAATTTGCTTTAGAAAAATAAGCGGTAGATTTAAAATGAAATTTTGCACAAGCAGCACCCAGACGGCATTAAGCCAGGAAGTTTAGAAGCCAGCCACATGAACAAAACTTTTTTTCTCGCTGAAATACTCTAGCAGTTCATTGTTTTCAACGCAGTAAGTCAGCACTTTTTTTTTTCAGATACATTTCAGATGGTCGCCAAAGTGGCTGGGATGTTTGGCATGGAATGGTTTATCTATATTTAAGCAAAATAACTTACACAAATAACAATATTTATTCATCTACCATGACCACACTAAAAAAGTTGTTCAGGCATTGTGACACTAAAATTTTCGGCGTCGTACTGTTTGAACAACCTCTTTGATAAACTCCAAACTCACGCCAAGAAAAAGCCGCTCTATCACGGTGGTTGTTAAAGGCCTTGCGGCCGTAGACAATGTTGAAAATAAAAAAAAATCAACTCATCAGTGCTGTCACTCCTTCTTCGTCATTACTGACACGGAAGACTTTTCGGTCATCCACGTGGAGGTTCAGGAACTAGGCTTGCTCTAGGCTGTGGTCGGAGTAGACTACGCAGGGCGTCAGCACCACCCTCTCGTCCTGTAAAAAGAGCAAATATGATTTCTCATAAAATGATGTTCGTGTTGTTTCGGCAGCACCATATATGAGGAATGTGTAGTGTATATCCTTTGAAATGGTGTGTAATTGAAATTACACTGAACTCGAAGCATACAACCCATACATTCAAATAATTTCGTATGATGAAGATAAGATAGTTTTCCAGCATACAGCGAATTCCCGATTTGAGGAATTCGCTGTATGCTGGAAAACTATCTTATCTTCATCAATGTTGTAGGCTCGTGTGCTCAGATTTGGGTGCACGTTAAAGAACCCCAGGTGGTCGAAATTTCTGGAGCTCTCCACTACGGCGTCTCTCATAATCATATGGTGGTTTTGGGACGTTAAACCCCACATATCAATCAATCGGATTCTTTGAGTATTTTCACGGAATGCGACTGCAATGGGCGAAAAATAGTGAAGCAAAACTTGCGGAAAACAAAGTCCACCCTGGAATAGCCAGAAACAATAATTATTTCGTCCTCGGTGGCATTAGCGGGAGAGCATCGCTACGTCTTTTTTCAGAGCAATTTCTTTTCTCATTGTCTGTGTCTGGCAATTCCGCATACGGTGCCGCAAATACTGAAGGCGTAGTCGAAGCTGGAACAAATTATTCTACAGTCGCGGATGTTCAGAAGGCTTGTCACGCACCACGAAACGTGCCGAGGTTGTTATAACAAACTTCTTGCTGACCACATGATCAGCACATAATTCCATATGGTTGCCCAATGAGCTAGCTAAGCACCTGTAGCAAAGGCAGAGCACGTTCTTGTTAAATGTTGTTTATATAAACAATGGTTGTGCATAAGTGCAGTGACAGCTTTCCGTGTGACTTGGTCCTAACCCACGTTTTCGAGCGTAGAAACGCCTCAGCATACCTAATCAGCTACCACAGCAAGTTTGTAAGCAATGATGAGGTACGAGAATGTGCAGCTGTTTTCTATGTATTGAATAGTCCGTGTACAGTGCGTTGATTACCGCCATTCCTTAAGCCACCTCCCATATAGACTCCCAGTCTGAACAGGTGTGGGACCTTAAACACTAAGAAGCAGTGCCCCCCCCCCCGCACACACACACACATGAAATTCGAGGGTGCACGGGTTAATACACACGCATATTCACAGGCGAGCACACATACACGTATACACACATACGGCCACACACACACGCAACCGTAAACGCACGCACGCATGCATGGGCGCACACATGTGCACAGCACGCTTAACACAAGCACGGACTCGCACATACACGCGCACGCACACATGCACGGGTGTACACACAATCGCGCTTACACACGAACACATGCGCAGGCTCACGCACACACACCCATACTCGGGCGAACATTAGGTTCGTGTATATAATCCATAGCAAACATGTAGCTTATAACCAACGTTAAAGAAAGCTTTCGTAACATGAATTGCAATTAATTGTCATTATAGATGAAACGCGATTTGCTTCTGCTGGCATTCTGCTGTATTCGGAGAGCACCTTCACATATTCTAAGTCAATTAGGCCGTCATTTAACGCAAGGTCCTCATATTCATGCAGTAGCTACGCTGCTCGGCCACCAATCCAAAGGTCGCGGGTTTGATGCCGGCCGTGGCAGTCAAATTAAGACGCAGGCGAAAAGGCCTGTGCACTGTGCGATATCAGCACTCAATAAAGAACTCCGAATGATCAAAATCTCTGGAGCTTTCCACTAAGACGACCCTCATAATCATATCGAGGTTTTTGAGACGCAAAATCCCAAATTTCATAATTATGTTTTCTTCTTTTCCTGCATATTCCATCTGATGAATGTCACCTACACCCTTCTCAGGCACAAAAGCACCCTTAGAGCCTATTTTAGGGTGCTATCGAGGCAAGCACCCAAACAAAGGGGTGCTTTCTTTCAATCGATCATTTATGGGTGTTGAAGGGTGTCACCAACAGTGCTTTCCCGCAAAAGCACCCTTTTTACACCCTTTTGGGTGTAAATTTTTTTACTGTGTATGATAAACAGCCCTGTGATAAACAGCTGCTTGCTACTCGGTCTCAGCTTAGATTTACATTCAAGCTGCATATTATTATTATTTCTTAATTTAGATTGATTCGGAAGCTTTGCTCACATCTGACGATTCTTACAACAACGCTGGCGCTGACAGCATAATTTTTGCGAAGTGAGATTTTTGACTTCTTGCGTAATTATCCAACGTTTAGCGGGTCAAAACCACAATATAACTGAGGCATGTAGTATGGGACGGCACCGCTAACTTCGACATAAGGTGTTGTTTGATATGCATTGTAATGGCACGCGATACAAGACCATTCAGCATTTCGCCTCTCTCGAGATTCGACTGCAATGAGCGCTATCGAATGATTGATATGTGCGGTTTAACGTCCCGAAACCGTCTGATTATGAGAGACGCCGTAGTGAAGGGCTGCGAAAATTTCGACCACCTGGGGTTCTTTACCGTGCACCCAAATCTGAGCACACGGGCCTACATTTCCACCTCCATCAGAAATGAAATGAGCGCTATCGAACCATCAGTCTTCGTGCCAGCAGGGTAGCACCGTAACGAGTGAACCACCACGCTGGACTTAAGGAAAACAATATCGCCACCCAAGCACTCCGTCCAAATATGGTTCACCAGCGACAACTGTAACGTGCGGCCCGGTGTTTCGCAGCGGGTTCAACCTGAGGCTGCATTCATTATTTTAACAATTATTGGTTACATGTTCTTGCATTCAATTGGGCTTGACACACGCTTAGCTTGGGTTTACCGCAGTGCTTATTTCACATTCTGCGCATTGTGCCTCGCATGTTCATGGTCATGAAGAAGTGTCATGAGCGGTTAAATGTGTTTTGCAATGTTAATCACAGTGGTGCTTCTCGAACAACAAGTGGTCTAAGACGTTGCCACTGAAGCCAAAATGCCACTGGAGAAACTGCCGCCGAAAGTGGTACCTCCCACAATCATCTAATAAAAATGTATTCTTTCTCTCCCACAATCACGATGTTGACGCTGTGGTGGCCACAACGCCGATTGTTTGGCGAGCATTGTTGGAAGTGTTTGACATCGCGAGCTAACTTAAGGCATGGTTTGCAGAATCCACCCGCCACCGGCACTCGCCTTCCTGTTCGCGATTTAGCACCGCTTGAAACGCTGCCGAAGCTCCGTCCCCGGGCCCGTTTTTGCGCCTGAACTGCACCATCGGCCCGGTGAATAGGAGCTCTCTCTTGTTTCCACTGTCGTCGCTCTTCTAAGGTTGTCCATGGCTTAACAATGTGAACGTTCACAGAAAAAAATTGGCCCCGTATCTGCATGTTAATCTGCAAATATCGCTGAAGGACGATAGTCTTGCGTGCGGAGGGAGTGAACAAAACATTAAATAAATGTTCTGCGCAAGAAAATTGGTGAGTGGTATTCTGGATGCGCTGCGTTAGAGTGCCTCGAGCATGCAGCGGAGGTGAACGAGCGCATAAAGTCACGTCACGCGTGAGACATGAGCGCTATCTGGCAGTTTTCTAGAAAAACTAAGCGCGTGGCTCTGAGACGGGCGTTCGCGCCTGTCTCAGTGGTGATAAGTTGTAGAACACAAAGCGGCGGGTAGGTGCCACCACAGTGGCGTCTTAGCAAAGCGTTGGAAACACTCGCCTTTTTGTGCAAGTGTTGCATGGTGAGCGCAACGTGATAAATGCCACGGTCCTTAAAATTACTTATGCATGCATTTTCTAGTGAAAGACGCACATACAGAATATATACGTGTTGTTATGGCGCCTGAGATATGCGCAATAGTTGTTTTTTAATCGACAATTGCACAAGTATGAACGCAAAAGCTTGAGCAACATTGGTGGGCGCTGCGGTTGAGGTTAGCCATTCGTAGTATCGTTTGTGCACTTTGGTGCCGTTTAAGGTACCGTTAAGGGAGGATAAACACAGACAGTCAGACAGAGCAAAAGTTTTGCGTCGAAGCTCCCCAAGAAAGACTATCATCTTCAAAAACTGATGCGCCCGTACTCGGCGCCACGGCTGCGGCGGGATTGCCAACGTGACTCACAGACTAGCCAATGCCGCACGTGCTTGGATACGACGCTGAGAACAAAGTAACTAATTGCACGGCCAATGAAGACCACTCGGGACAGTAATGCCGATGGGTTTTTCATTTTTATTAGCCACATAGAGCAATTCACTGTAAAAAACGCCGCTGAAACGTATACTGATAAGTACACCAAGCGGGTATTCATATTTAGAATAACTCTGTAGCTGAGTGGTTTCTCGGCAGTGTAGTGTCAAGTCAGGTATACGCTATATTATTGCATCACCACGGTGAACTTTGCACTGCAGTCTGCCTTGTATACCATTTCCATTATGGTGATGAGGCCGTTTTAGAAATCCCAGAGAGAAGCCGTCGCACCTCTGTGCTCAATCTGTTCTAGCTGAGAGACGGTGGCCAAGGAGCTTTCAACGACCGCTATTGGCTACGTAATAAATTTTAAATTGGTAATTTCGCACTCCCTTCGTTTATTATAGGAGTGTATATTAAGGGATTCATTGAGGCTGTCGGTAAGTTGTGCTTAATCGTAACAAATTACCATTATCAAGAACGCGCATGCACTCAATTCATTATCTTTAGAGGAGTGCTGTTTCAGCTATCGCTAACTTTCTTCGTGATGCAAACCTTCTCAGATGAATATTCGCCGCAGGAATCGGGCAGGCTCCACGAACAAGTACTGCAGAATGAATACCGAAACTAAAATGAATATGACAATGAGAAAGAAAGCAATAAAGACAGAAAGAGAAAGAAGGCAATTGAAAGACAGAGGGCAAGAAAAGTAAAGAGAATGAAGAGACGGAAATGTAAAATGAAAAAGGAAGACATGGGCGTAGAAAGAGAGAAAGAAATAGAAACACGAGAAAAACAAATAAAATGAATATAAAAGAAGAAAAAAACGGAGAAATAAAAAAGGACAAAAAAGTCACAGCTTTGCCGGAAAAGCGAAGCAATCAACGCAATAATATCAAATTGAAAGGTCACGCGCGGAATGAAAAACAGATAGAAACATGCCCCGTGTTTCCCACGCAAAAAGGACGCACGGAACGTACTCACAGGTACAGATGCACGCGAATAAGCACCTTGTTTGTTACTTTGCTGTATCTGAAAAGCGCGTGATTTTCGCAAACAGAGACTGTAATTATTGTGGTGACCTTTGTGCACCCGGTAACTACAGCAGAATTGTTCCAGGTAAAGCCCGAGGCTAGCCAAGGCGTATGACATTCCCCTCCTCGCTGCCGCGAGATAAGGGTGCGTGAGGGAGCGTTGCTCTCCTTCTCTAATCCGGACAAAGTACGCATAGAAGATTAGAGCGGGCGTCGCCGCGTGATGTGGCGACGCACGCTAATTGCGCGATCTTGCTGGTAATGCTGAAAACACAATCCCCCCATCCCCCCCCCGAGATGCTCGTGAGCAGCGGTAAGTGGTAGATATAAGTAGCTTGCCGTTCGAACGGTGAATGATGTGCTCCAAGGTGGCTCAGTAGGTAACGCCTCCCTTTCACGACGCAGAGGTCCCACGTTTGATTCCACGCGCCCGATGTTTTTTTGTTGACTTTATTTCTTTCTTGCGTTTTCATATATATAGATACGTATACATATACAGTGCATGATATCGACGCCGATGCCCACGTAGACGGCGATGCTGGCAGCAAAATCCACCCGAGAGTCTTTATATAATTGTTATGGCTATAAAGAATGGTGAGCAAGAAGCGCAGAGAGAGTGAGGAGAAAAAAATATAAGCAAAGCAATAAAAGATAACAAGTATAGCGAAAAAATAAATGAAAACCTAAAAAGACATGCATGAAACTGATAAAGTAACAAAGGTAATTAAAAAGTAAAGATAAACACGAAACGCTACCGAGTTACGCTATTCTTCAAGTCTTAGCACTACTCGTGCGAACCTGCCATGATGTTTCCCTACAGCTGCATCTACTTTGCTTCCGGTTCCAACACATCATTCCATCATCATCATCAACATCATCATCAGCCTGACTACGTCCACTGCAGGACAAAAACCTCTCTTATGCTCCGCCAGTTAACTCGGTCCTGTGCTTGCTGCTGCCAATTTATACCCGCAAACTTCTTAATCTTATCTGCCCACCTAACCTTTTGTCTCCCCCTAACCCGCCTCCCTTCTCTGGGAATCCAGTTAGTTACCCTTAATGACCAGCGGTTACGCTGTCTACGCGCTACGTGCTCGGCCCATGTCCATTTCCTCTTCTGCATTTCAACTATGATATCCTGAACCCCGTTTGTTCCCTAATCCACTCTGCTCTCTTCTTGTCTCTTAAGGTTACACCTACCATTTTGTTTCCATTTCTCATTGCGTCGTCGTCAATTTAAGCTGAACCCTTTTTGAAAAACTCCAAATTTCTGCTGCGTAGCTAAGTACCGGCAAGATACAGCTGTTATATACCAACACATAAACCGTCACCCAATTATTATCGATTTCTCATTTTCCCCTTCAACTTCATCCTGTTCATCTCTCTACTATGAGATGCTATGGAGAACAGCAGCCGCTATTCACGTTGTAATTTCTAAGAAAGTATGCAATTGATGAAATGTTGGAAGCCGCAGGCTGCCTTGGTGCCCACTCAATAAGCAAAAACCACACATTGTGAAGAATCTGTCTTTCCCTAAATGACGCACAATTTATGTACACGCAATCAGGATACTCGAAGTTGCGAATGAAGAAAGCAAGTTAAAGGCTCATGACTGCAATATACTTTGATCCTATCAAAAAGAACATAAATAAAATACCACTCAATGAAAGCACATCTTTGTGAAGGTACTTTGACAGTGAAAAGTGTTCAAAATTCGTTGCAATGGTTCTCTACAGGCCCCAGCTATGTTTGCTCCGAGAAAGTAGAAAGGAAGGTGGCTCTGTGACAAGAGCTGTCAGGAAGAGCTGTACAGTTTCGCTTGCAAAATAAATGTTTTAAGAAAGAAAGGAAGAACATCGAAATTGAGTGTTACACGGCCGAACTAGAAAGCATGAGACGGGTTTAGATGGACCCATTCATTGGTGACAATGGACATGCTTTCCCGGCCTGCCTCGAATGAGGAACCAAGAAAATTGGACAACAGTGTTTGTATGGACACTCACACGTACGAGAAAAAGAGTCAAGACTGACAAAACATTGGTCTGGTGGAGGCCTGCGAGTACGCTGACATCAGAAGGAATGGTGACATACTTCCCTGCGGCATTTAATTTCCTCGACACTAACTTTGGCTTCTACAGCCGTCTACACTTTGAGTTGTCTTTCATTGTCTTCCAATGTCCTATAACAGAGCAGAGAAGCTTATCTGGGCAATGCGATGAGAAACGCTGGCATTCGCTTCGTATTGCTCAATACTTGGGCGCAATATTCTACAGAAAATGTTGTACGAGTCCGTCTGAAAGTTCCATGCATTTATTGCATGTCACTTATAGCAACGCAAAATATTTGTATGACTTTCTCACAAACATAATTATAACGCAACAATGGCCAACAAAATGCAAGCAACTGGTGATAGTTAAACTCAATTGACTTTCAATGCTTCATTTTTCTAAATCGTGTGTACAATGGCCACCTGCCCTCAATCGACTATAGCAACGGCTTTTTAACCGTGTACCATGATAGCGGACAGTGAGTGTCGGCGACAAAGCTAGGTTATAAGGTCAATATATTGCATGTTTACGTCGCCGACAGCCATAAACGGTTTGTGCTTCTAGGAGTTTCATATCGTTGGTGCAAGCTTCGATTGCACCTTTCTAAAAATATCCAGGGACTTTGGTTTTCCGTAAATTCCCTGGATATTTTTTGGCAAGTATCGTTTATCTTTTAACCGAGCCGCCGCGCCCCGCAAGCTCCTCTCGCCCCTCGTGCCATCAATCGAGAAAGGTCACGAACATCGCGCGTGTTATCAGTGTGACATGCCATTATTGATTGGAAAGTGGCGCGAGCCGAGTTATTGGCCGTGAGATCGAGCAGAGTCGCTGCCTAGTGGCAACTGGTCGAAACGGTTAAGTGTGGATTGCTCCTTGCGTCGTCTGCTAGCCACGTCGTGTTTCTGTGTGCGTGTACGTCATGCACGCTTTCAAAGTGTGGTTTGTCCGCTCATGTCAGCATGAGTGTAACTGTTTCTGCGTATGCATGAAATGACGTACAAAAGCATTTGGTCTTGCTGGGTTGCTAATGTATTGTGATAAGATCGGTGAGCGCAACTTTCTAGAGTGCTATTTATTGACGTCATACCCTCCATTCACCAGAATTATTTCAGAGTGGGTGCCACTCTCTGTTTCAAGCATATCGCAAAATGCTCTTGGCATCCTCCAAAACATGAGAACTAATAAATGCTGTGTCACTGCAACGTTTTATGGCGCCTTGGTTCTTAAAAAAAAAAAAAACTGGCTCTAGGCCATGTACTCTCGGTTATGTAAGTGTGGAACTACGGCACTGCAGTTTACCGATCATGCGATGAGCCCGAGTTGTGTTTATCTGGCCGTGGTACCGCTGCATATAAATATTACTATCACATAAACTGTTACACTTCGGTACTTGCACTGTACTTGAAACTGAGTTACCGTGTGCAACTGTGTGCTTAGATTTAGGAACGCTTTAAAGAGCTCAGACGTTAAAACTTTATTCAGACGGCATGCCTTTTATATATCGTCATAAAATTTCACTGAAAACTTCATCCTTCCTATATTGTTTTAAGTGTTTTGTGGCATTGTTACTGACCGGCGGAACGCAGTGGTAAACTTTTGTCTGAAAAAAGAAACACGCTTGTCCCATTAACCAGGCCTCTGTTGTAGCACAGTAATCTATCGATAAAATCTTTCTGCTGAACTCTTTTTTCTATTCTTTTTTACTCTTTTTATATTTTTCATATTCTTACGGGTGCAACAACATGTGTAATCACGTGGTAAACGCAGTGTAGCGCATAGCGCCGTCAGCCACTGAGATTTCCTGACTAGACTTATCGACTGTCCTACATTTCATGGTAAACAGATTGAGAGAAAAAGAAATCATATGCTACAAGCTGCGAATGGGGGTACTGAACGAATCGCACAGATATGCGAGCTTTCTATGATCTTTCTTTCTCTCTTTTTTGTAGTTTGCAGATGACAAAGATGTGGATAAGTCGTTCAGCCAGGCTACAGCAGTGCGTAGCAGGCGGAACACAAGCTAACCACGAAAAAACAACCCAACGAAGGCGTGATTTAGTGCGAAAGCGTGAAGATAGTTACCCAGGGCGAGAATCTATATGAAAGGCAGAATGCGCTTTACTCGCGGGTAATGTTAACGTTGCATGGGCGTCGTGCGCCGATTCAAAAGAGGAGAGCGCAGATATTAGCACTAAAGTGTAGTCAACGCATTTTAACCGCCGACAATCGGCTCAGACCGCACGCAACGAAGCGCCACTGCGTGTATTTGTATACGCACCGCCAACCACCTATCCACCCTTTCGCGGGATGGTGGGGCCACTTACAGCCCGATCTCACCGTCAATAACGGGCTGGCGCCTGCATAATGGTCGTTTCGGGAAGGTTATAGATGAGGTTTGGACACTTGGGAGAGGAAGGTTGGACATTTTGGATAGGATATAGAGGAAAGTGTCGGTACTTTATATTGGGGGACTTAACGGAAAATTCAATTGCTGCACCATCTACTTTGGTGCGCCGTGGTGTCGAGGCTACCATACGTGGCTTCGGTGATTAACAACTGTGCGTTTAGTGAACGTGGCGCTACTGGATGTATTCTCTAGAGTCCTAAGATCAACACCAAGGAGCACGTAATAGGTGGTGCAGCAATGCAGTTTTCCGCCACTTCGCCACACGCTGCACATCTCGCAAACTTTTGCTATTGACATTGTCATCGGGTGCCGGAACATGTGGTTATCATACTGACGGTATGGCTTGAAGCCAGCCACCCACTACAAAGGCACGCACGTTACAGCGCCTATTGCTGCAAGGCCACGTAGTAGGTGCATAGCAAGTTCGGCAACATATTTAGTAGTGGTTGAAAGCATGATATCTATTGCAGAGGGCAGCCAAAACAATTATTCCTTATAAATAAGTTGCTAGTGATGGGACCTCCTAGACCGGAAGGCAATTGAATCTTACGACGTCCGGGCTCGATTCCCCTGTGCCTGTTGCTGCACTGAGTCAGAGCTGCATGGAGTCGCCTCCCATTCGACTATTTACGGTTTTGATTCGCCAATTTAATAGAATTGTTTCGACACTGTCAGACTACATGAAATAAAGTGGCCGTCTGAGGACAGAATTTACACTTCTGATAAAGCTTCACAGACACAAGTCCCTTTCTACGTCATTGACTACATTTTAGTGATCTACCATTTCATCGTCTTGGGTAACATCACACAATGAAAAGTATGCACAAAGTGGTATAAGTACACCCTATATAGGTACGGTATATTTCTATCGCGTTCAACCTTTAAAGGCTAAACTTAAGGGTCCTCCAGTATTCCTCTATTCTATGGGGTATATACAAGAGCGTTGCGAATCCATAGCTAGCACGTCACTTGCTTCACGTTGGCAGTGCCATATGTTGCTAAGAAACAATGGCACAGCATATTTTGTGCATCGCTCTCGATTAAATGCAGGGGAAGCGCTTAAACGTATTGTCAAGCTGTTCGCTGAAGTATACCTTTGTGTGACTGCCGCTTTATTTTCACGGAAAGCTAAGATGAACATTGAAATTACTCATTTGAATTGAAGCTCTAGTTTTTTGCTTTCTGGTTATTGGCTTGTTTACCAGCACAGACGCTGGCTGCGGGGATGAGAAGTCACGTACATACGTCGCGCTGGCAAAATCCAAACTAGATGGATCACAGCCTCTTGCTCACTATACTTTCGCATCATCGTGAGTTTGGAATGCCCTTTACAACAGAGTTATGGACGTTCGGTGGCCTTTGCGTCATGACTTTCTAGCAAAAGCACGGTTGGAAAATAATAGCGCCATATCCACGAAGTGAATGATGATGAGTGGGCGAAGCAGGAAGATCGTTCGGTGTTGCAGTAAATTACCCGCGATGTTGACCCCTCGCGCATGTAAGTGAGTAAGAAAGCAGTATACAGGTACATGCAATGTTTATTGGACATAACTTCGTGAATTTCGTTTCGCCTTCATTATTAGTGCTTTGTGGTATCGTGTCTAGCATGACATTGGCAAAAACGGTGTCCGGGCACATTTTCCTGGTAGTTCTTGGTTGTTTCCGGCCATACCGAATGCTTTGTAGAGCCAGTCATTGTGCCAGTCGTTGCCCGTGGTTATCATCGTAATCGTCCTGGCGTATGGCGGGTACCTTTTATATGCTGCGCCATGCATCTAAATGAGTGAGAAAGCAGTGTATTCTTCTTTCTACGTCTTTTAAGTTTGCGCCAACGATGTTCTGCACACCTTCAGACTCAATTTGTAGAGCCATTCACTGTCCGTGGTCATCATAGTTTTTATTATTATTCATTCTCAGATTTTTATTGTAATACTCTGGAGCAGCAGGAAGAACATTTTTTACCTTTTTTCAATTTATGAAAAATTATGCCCACACAACTCTTTTTTTTCTTCTCTGTGTGACCGAAAAAGACTCCACAGGTACTCCATTTGTCTCAAAGCATACCCGCTTTCATAGCAACTGCGATCAATGAAAATCATCTCGGTTAGTAAATCACATAGCACTAACCTTCCTATTTTAGAGTTTAGAGGCAATAATTTTCTTTGGATCTTGAATGAAGAAATTGTGGTCGGTCCTGTCTGTCTGTCTGTCTGTCTGTCCGTCCGCCCGCCGTCCGTCCGTCCGTCCGTCCGTCCGTCCGTCCGTCCGTCCGTCCGTCCGTCCGTCCGTCCGTCCGTCCGTCCGTCCGTCCGTCCGTCCGTCCGTCCGTCCGTCCGTCCGTCCGTCTGTCTGTCTGTCTGTCTGTCTGTCTGGTCGCTGCGTTTATACTTGTGAACATTGTCTACCAAATGCCAAACATTACGCATATCAGAGGTGCAACATTAATACGGAGGCATTAGAAGGTGCGTTCCTTCACTATAGTATATATATTTACGCAACAGTAACGACCATTGTTTTAGTGTTATTCACGGTGCTTGGGATGTAAAACAGCGCAAAAAATATAGATCAGGACACAGGGAGGGGGAAACATTGAAAGGGAGGGGGAAAGATGTGTAAGTAAGCCGTCTCTGGCCCTTGGTGAAAAGGAGGTTAGGTACCTGGGCACAGCGCTGCCATGTTAAAGTGATTATTAGTTTGTTATGGGCGGTTGCGCATGTTTTTGGCATGTATGAAGGTGTATTTTTTGCTTTTTTCATGGCTGTTACACACGTGTTGCCGTTCACTATGATTAGGCATGGTTCGTACCTTGTTTGCTATGCTGCGCAGACGTCTTTGGCTTACCACGGGACCGCGTCCACTTTCTACGTCTTTTAAGTTTGCGCCAACGATGTTCTGCACACCTTCAGACCAATTTTTTTTCGGTGATAATTAATTGTTCATGCATTACATTGCAAACACAATCCCCAACTTTAAACTCGCAGCCTTTGGCTGCTAGGTTCTGGTCCTTGGAGCCGCTTTCAAGCATATAGTCTCCGCGTCTGTTAGAATTTCCGCCCGCGTTACATTTCAGCCATCCGTGATGAATAATTTCCCCTCGGGCACGAAATGTGGGCTCAGCAGCCACAAGTCATCGCACTGTAAATCTCTGAAAAAAAACAATCGATTATTAGTCGCCGGATAGTTTTAACCATATTTTCGCACTGCACATTCCTGGGACAGTGTCTGAGCCGTCTGAGAATCCATATAATAAGGGCCGCCGGGAATATGCGACTGCATTCCAGTTCGCTTGCCCCGTTACTCATGATGTGGCAACACAGCACATTAAAAAAATAGAAAGTCAATTCTTTGGCATAACTTAGCAGACACGGCTATTCAGGAACCATATCAGTAGTCAAACTTTTCAGAGCCCTTCCCTAGGGCACGCCACGTAAGACCCCTGATATTTATTGGTTCGTATAGAAGCATGATCTTTTTGTCTCAGGACAAGCACAAATTGCCTTAGTTAAAGGGTTAGGCCCTGAAAAATACGCGCACTTTTATATCAGAGAAAACAAAGATAGCATAGCGAACAAATCTTGGTGGTTATGCAGTAATCTTTTTGCTTGTGCCCTCTGTATGGTCTTCAAATAACGATTGTTGCAGCCTCTCGCTCCCCTAGTTTAATAAGAAGCTTGCGGGCAGAGCGGAAGGCAGGATGTTGCTAAGTTTATGAGTCTCATTTTCTAAAGCCTGTTTCATAAGGCCCACTTTCGCAAGTGCAACTCAGCGGCGTGTAAACGAAACTCGAAGCAATTTTTAGGGGGCTTCAATGCGCTTTTGCTGTGTCATCGCAACGTCAACAATTCTCTTGACAACCTGAAACCTGATTCTGGTATTCAGAATATCCTCCAGCGCTACGTAACTTGTCTATTTATTTTTTTTTTGTGGTACTTCGTGATCTCGGTGAAACGTGCCACACTTCAATGTTTGAATTGATCGACCTATTGCTGATCGAGCAGAGCCCCTTTGATTAGATGTCGTGTTAAGATGGCAACTAAAATCCACTATAATATAATTCAAGTGGGGATGTTTCTCTACGCGAAAAGTGACGCCTGAGTTTGTTAGCTTCAAACGTTGGAAACAATTTTTCAGACACCAACATATCAACCTTCAGTTCAGTTCCAGCCGAGCATTCATTTTCATGCTTTTATTTGAACACTTGGATAATCTGGAGCCAGTAATTTAAGGTTGTGGGTGAGGCACGGAGAACGAAGGTTTTGGCGCTTGTTCTCGGTCGAAGTTCTTACACTTTGACTAGACGAGTGCAGAGTAAGAGACGTGGGTTCCAGCACACGCAACAAACCATCTTCTGACCAAGCGAAAGCTTGAGCATATCCTCCGGATCATATGTTCTAACTACTAAGCTAATGCCTAGGCCTGTCATCACAGAAAAAAAAAAGAAATAAAAGAAATGTTGAATGCACAGACAGGAGGAACTTTTGGAGGCTTGGGTATCCTCTTAACTTGTACTAATCATTGCATGATTTCAATTATGTATGATTTCATTTTATTACACGAGAGAGGCAGCCTTCGGCACCTAAAGTGGTTGACGGGAAAAACGTTATTGTGTTTGGTATTAAGGCTACCATAGGCAATGAGGACCGTTATGTCGTACAAGAGTGCTGTATGCGCCCATTTATTATGAGCAAATTACTCAATAGAAACCCCAAAGAAAAACGCAGCGTACAACATAACAAATACTAAACCTGTCGCATGCCTACACGTCATCAATTCACTGTCTTTTCGATAATATTTCTTTAAAAATACAGCAAAGAGAAAAACTTTTCTTTTGTTAGTAAATTACCATGTCATAGTACGAATTTATGCCCCCTGAATTGAAACGGCAACTCACAAGTATGATCCACCACATTCGTCTTGGTGTGACGCAAACCAGACGTTACGCACATATCGAGGGTCGCAGTGACACAGGTCCTAATTGTGAACACTGTGATGCGCCAGAAACTCTTTAGCACATATTTTGTGTCTGCCCAGCATACGCACGTGAACGACACACTGATTTCGTCTACTGAACAATATCGCAGTAGGTCCTTAAACTGATGAGACGGTCTTGGGCCCTTTGCCAGACAGCAATAGTGCAATTGTGGTCATAATAGCGCTTATAATCTTTTTGGAAGCAACTGGACTATATGCGTGGCTATAAAATTTGCCTCAACTAGAAAGAATACTACATACCCACCTCTCGATCTCACTATCGTCATCCATTAATCTTTCTTTTCTCCTTTCCCCTCCCCCAGTGTAGAGTAGCAGGCTAGAGCAAGTTTTCGCTCAGGCCAACCTCTCTTCCTTTCTGTATATAAACCTAACTCTCTCCCTCTCTCTGTGTGTGTGTGTGTGCGCCAACTACTCAAAAAATGACAATAACAGAGTAAAAAAAAAGTGGCAGCATATCCACGGAGTGAATGATGGAGAGCGGGGCGAAGCATCCGTCCGTCCATTCGTTCTTGTTTCTGTCCGTCCATGCGTCCGTCTGTGTGACCGTCCGTGTCATCATTCGCCCGACCGTGCGTGCATGTGTTCTTGAGTCCACACGTTCATCTGTGCGTTCGTCCAAGCGTCCGTCCATGCATCCATCCGTCGGTGCAGCCATCCGTGAGTCCATCCATGCATCTGTCTGTGTCTCCGTTCGCCCATCTATTCAACACTCCAAGTACCACCATCTCGCATCTTTTCATCTCATATTTCCCATATAGAAGCACCGCCATCCAGCGGACATTCCAAGGACTAAACGAGAGGTGGCACACACACACTTTCTTACGGCATGCGCTCCGGGTCTACTTCCCACCTTTAACCACCTCGAGTTCATGGTATATACTGGTTCACTGTATTCATGGCACTGCGGCCCAATGCTTGCTAAACCTTTCTAAAATGAAGGAGGTTATGCCCGGCGAGTATAACGTAGCAGCCCTTTTTTTTTGTCAGATGTTTCTCAATGTACATGCCAATGGCTGCTAATGGGGAACGAGAGACGGGAGGATTCGGCTTTTACTTTGTTACGGCTTGCGCTTCGTAGCTACTTCCCACCTTTAACCACCTTGAGTTCATGACATATAATACTTTACTGTATTCATGGCACTGCGGCTCAACGCTCGCTAAACCTTTCTAAAGCCAAGGAAGTTGCGTCCAGCGAGTATAACGTAGCAACCCTTTCTTGGCAGATAATGCTCAATGTACATGCCAATGGCTGCTAATGGGAAATGAGTGACAGGAGAATTTGGCTTTTAGTGAACGCGCACGCTACGAATTTTTTATTGTTCAACAACGCACAGGATAAATCTCTCACCGGCACCACCTTGCAGGTCAAAACCTAAAACTGGTTACACACTACGACTACGACTACGACTACGACCACGAGGAAGGAACGAGTACCGCTATAAGGAGCTTCGCCCCTAAAGATTGTGGGCCATCTCCCCGAAGGGAAGCCTGATGGGATGCGAAACAGCAACGGTGCCTGCGGTGCTGTGCCGCTTGAAACGGGCGGGGACGCGGGTGCTAGAAGAGCACTTTGAAGCGAAAATATAGGTGTAGCGTTTACTCGAGTAAACGTTTGTTTCAAACGCAAATACACGGAAGGCACGTTGGGTTTCGTGTAGGTTTCAGTGCAGATAAAAGAGCCCTAAGACTCTATGCACTGGACGCGTGGTCGAGTGTTGCGGGTGTTGGAGAGGGTAAAGGAGAGAGGTGTGTTGCGACTAGAGGGGGCGGAGAAGCCGAAAGCTGTGGGCGCTGCGGCGAGTGTGCCGCGGGTGAAGGAGAGAGCGACGTTAGCGCACACGTGCGGGAGAAGTGTGCTATGGAAGCGTGATGTCAACGCGCAGCTGCGGCGTGGCCTATGGTACCACTCCAACAGCTGTCGCGAGAAGAGCACGTTGAAGCACGTTCGTACGGATGCATGCTCGTATGGCGTTACACTCGTGAGTCACAAAAACTGCTTCGCATATGAAAAATGTGCTTGATCACTCTTTTTACAAATCGGCATAAAACGCTTGTGAAACGTCTCCTCGCAGATGTAGTTGGGCATTCATTGCGCACTGTTTTGCCACATGGGCCAATGAATGAATGCTGCAGTCCCACGAAGAATGAAAAGAACTGCAAGCAGCTCGAAATTGGCAACGCACACCTCAAGCAGAAAGAACGCACTAAAAGAGCATACACATGATAAGCGGGGACAAACGATTGTCACAGCCCGGAACTCAAAGCATTCTGATCGAACAGAAAGAAATACCTATGAAATGTTTGCACAACTATACACCTGGACGAGCGCGAACAACGGTCACACATCTTGCTTCGGGTGTGAGCAACGCGCTACTTTCGTAAACGCGACCATAACAGTGCGCGAAGTGGCGTTCGTGCTATCTTTAACTACTGCAACTTAAAAGCAAACTTGTGGTGGAAGCACAAGATGTACAGAGCTTCCAAATTCCGAGGTAAGCGTGCGTGTGAGTAGGCTGCTGCGCAGATAACACCTATACTTTCTTTGAGCAGGCCATGTGGAGCTGCACGCGAGCACATCACCGCGTGGGGTGGCCCAGCACAATGAACTATCGGCCACGAGAATTGAGCAGAGTCGCTGCCTGGCGGCAACCAGCTGAAGCGCGCAAGTGTGGATTGCTCCCTGCGTCTTCTGCTAGCCATGTCACGTTTGTATGTACGCGTACGTCCTCCACGGTCTCAAAGGGTAGTTTGTCTGGTATCTCAATCAGCGTGAGTGTGATGGTTTGTACGTATGCCTGAAACGATGTAAGAAAGCATTTTTTATCACTCCGCTGCTAATGCATTGTAGTAAGATCAGCGAGGGGAACTTTCCAGAATGCTGTTTGCTGTTGTCAAGCACGTAGTTAAATTCTTTTGTCATCCTGTTAAACATAAGGACTAATAAATGGTGTGTGAATGCAGCATTAAGCGAATCGGTTGTAAACAGAAAAAACGAGGCTCTAGGTCACGCACTTGCGTGCTGTTGGCAGATTTGGAAGTACGGCACTGTAGTGTACGGATTATGCGAGTAGCCTTGGTTGTGTTTATCTGGCTGTGGTACCATTACATGGAAATTTTATGATCAGATTAACTGCGAAACTTCATGTACATAAATTACTTAAGATAATGTCGCTGCATGAAACCGTGTGCTTAGATTTAGGAACGCTTTAAAGAGCTGAAACGTTGAAAACCAAGACAGCGTGCCTTACATTTGATGTATAATTTCACTGGAAATCTCATTGTTGGTACGTTATCTTGAGCATTTATATCGTATTGGTCTTGACCAACAGGAGGCAGCGCTCAGTTTTGTTTAAAAAAGATACTTGTCCCATAATATAACCAGACCTTTGTTGTAGCACTGTCGTGAACGTAATCCATAAATGAAAGTTTTCTGTTGAACTCCTACAAAGTTTTTACGTAGTTACAAAGTTTTTACGCGGTAAGCGCAATGTAGCACCAACCGCTGTCAGCCACTAAGCTTTCCTGACTAGACTTATCAGCTCTCCCATATTTTATGGTCAACAGTATGAAAAAAAAATGCATATGCGTAGAAGTGCGAACGGTAGATATACTGAACTCATCGCAGAGATATGTGGGGTTTCTACAATATTTCTCCGTTTTTTGTTGTATACTAATAAGAAAGACGTAATTAGGTAGTTCAGTAACGCTACAACACTGCAAAGTAGGCGGGGCACAAGCTAAACAGGTACAAAAAACACAGCAAAAACGTGTTCTAGTGCGAAAGCGGGCAGAGAGTCACTCAAGGCGAGCATCCCATTAAGAGGCGGAATGCGCTTTACTCGCTGGCGATGGTAACGTTTCAAAGGTTTCGTGCACTGATTTAGTAGAAAAGAGCGTAGGTATCACCAGTAAATTGCTGTCACGCGTTTAATTCGCCAACAATTGGCTCAGACCACACGCAACGAAGCGCCGCTTGGTGTAGAAGCGCCACCAACCGCCTATCCCCACTGCCGCGTAGACGCGGCTGCCACTTATAGCCCTATCTCGCCGCGAATAGAGCGCACGCCCGGAACATGCGCTCGTCGTGCCATCTCGTTACTGATGACGAAAACGCGCTGAACTGCCGAGCTCTGTATATAAATGGCTTGCCATTATCCCGGTGGAGAATGGTAGCTTGGCGGCTCAGTGGTTATATTGCCGCGCGTTGAGGAGTGCGCGGTCGCAGTATCGACGCCCCACTGTAGAACTTATCCTTCTCGTTTTGTTCTTTGCAATCTTTTCACAAATATTTTACAACGTCATGTTCTTGACGAAAACAGATCGCGATTTCGCGGTGGACACCGACATTAAACACATTCGTGTTAAAAAATGCCGATGCTGGTGCTATTCTAGAAATATAGCACCAAATAGGGTGAAGAATAGATTTTAACGCCATACGAAGTGTTACGTAGAGATTAATCAGAAAAGGTATTTTACGAACTTTTGTTACAGGAAATTTGACTGCCCAAGAACACGGTATGGTCATAATAAACGTTGCACTGGAGGCTTCCGGAAACGGAGACCGACTGGTGTTCATTAACACGCATTGGCTGCGCACAGGATAAAACCCACGTCAATCGATTACAGATCGATTGACGCACAGCTGCCTCGTATAGCAGTCACCCCCGCCGAACATTGCCGTCGATTCCTTTCTGCCCTCTCACCGATGATAGGAGGAATGCTCGGCACCAGAGTAGCACGGCCTCTCCAGGGCTACGTTGATGCACCTCGTCTTTTTCACCAGCTTACGGTAGTGACGAGAAACTTATTTATTTCTCATTGGAAGGCCTACCGCGTTCTTTGCGATGCATGTCCTAGCGAGTAGAAGTAACACCACATCTTGTGCGACTGTCCGGTACATATAATGTCCCGAGACAGTCACTGGTGTCCGTTTTAGTACACCTGGACAATAGACCGATGTCCATTCAAACTCCTAATACTTGTCGTCAGAGGACATTGCAGGTGAAGGAGACGAAGGCACAACTGAGGCTCTTAAGGAAAAATATTCCTGCATTTTCACGAAGTTAATAATGAAGAGTGGGCGAAGCTATGAGTATAGCATCGGTGAGTAATCGTACGTTACCCGAGCGTTGGCCCATACAATGTATTTTGAGTGACATAAAGTTTATATAGAATAGTAAATATAAGTTCGCCTTCTGGTCGTATGTGGGTCAAAGATGATTTCGAAATGGCTGAAGCGGAGGATATGCCTTGAATGTGAATCGAAGTGCCCGCCATCTTACCGGTGGCAACATGCCATTTTGATGTCTAATTAGCTGGAACATATGGCGCTCGACGTGTGCCATTCTGTTTTAGGTTTGCTTGAAGAGCCTCAATAACTAGGCAGATTGCAGTACTGGTACTAATCAGTAGTCTTCGAGGTAGGTTACTTTCCTCAGGAACAGCAATCTCTTACCTTATAATTATGTCTGCATTGAAGTTTATTGTAAAAATGTTTTATTGTGTGTGGGTCTGACGTATTTGTTCAGACTAAAGCAATGGTTCTATACCGTGACCACAATGGAAGAGAAGGCCAGGTTTTTAGGATCATTGTCCCTAAGACGAACCCTTGACAACTGGCTGTGGCAAATGCCCGAGTGACTGACCGTGACATAGTCCATGTGTGGGCTGTCTTACGCTGTGTCTTTCATCTCCATCTTTTGATCTCATCACGCTCTTCGCAAGTTTACAATAGCAAGCCGGTTGTCCCGAACTGGTTAATCACCCTGATTTTCCTTCACTACAATTTTTTCTCTTCTCTTGCTGCTGGAGGCTGATGATCGTAGATTAAGTATCATGAATGTGTACAAACTGTAGTTGCTGATTTAATTTTCTGTCGCCTTCCGATCATTCGCTGAAAGCTAACCATACATCGACTTTCTGTCACCGAATGAAAAGAAGAATGCATATCTACACATGGCGCTTCTCTTTACCAGTTTTATTCTTCAGGAGTAAGACGACCGGAACAAATAAGCCTTGTTTTCTTTTTCTTTTGACAGACTCATGATAGCGTCCGAACAGGCGAAGAGTAGAAAAAAAGTGATCCCTTCATATCCCTGGTCCATACATTTTCTGACGAGAAAGGATCAGATTTTTTGAAGCCTCTAAAAAGAGTCTGTTGTGTAGAAACACATCGATTGCAGTCTGCCTTCGAACTCGGTCGATGTCGTTTTGTCCCGTCACATTGCGAGATCGATGTCAGCTTTATGCCGAAACTACGTGCCTAGCTCTCCTCTACCGTCGAGTGCGAAGACAAAGAAAAGACCGCATTTTCGCAGTGTCCTCGGATTTAAGAATAAGGAAGAACAGACGCTCGGACAGGCTGTATACCAGATGGTAGCTCCCATGCTTTGTGAGGTAATTTGGTGAACTGCAGCCTTAGCGAACGCTCCACTAACCAATGTTCGGCCGAACACTGGCAAAATGAAGGGCCTACACATTAACACACACACACACACAAAAAAAAGATTAACAGGTAGCGTGCTTCTGAGTGGTCTTATTTTTCGTCATTTCATTGGTGTGCACAGCACTCGCTCTGGTGCTGCCTTCGCACGTAGACAATATTGATCCCAGAAGATGCGGAACGTGCTGTCTGCGCATTGCCAAAAGACGAGCCTATTTCGACTGTCGCAGCGTTTGATTTACGCAAAAGCACAAGTATTCACTGCAACCCTTAATACTCACATCAAGCTTTCGAGCATGTCCAACGAAATTATCATAAAAAACTTGTATTATAAAGCGCATTGTCATTGACGTCTTCGTCACCGCGATAAGCATAACGAAAAATGCCTGTTAAATATCTTTGATAGCCCAGACATTTTTTTGTGTGTGTGAAATGAGGAAATAGGAGAGGTTGGTTCCATTCCGGTGGTACCGGCTACGACTTCTCACTTAACGGAAAAAATATGTTGTAAGAAAACTAATACGAGACGCCTTGCAATACAGTACACCATATGATGTAAAAGTGCAGCATAGCCGAACATCACATGGCAGTTCGGAATACGCCTAATAGTTTAAGATGGACTGTCGTGTTGCATCACAAGTTTCAACATGAAAGTTCCCACTGATACAAATGATGACAAATAAAACCAAACGCACTATGTCAACATTACTGCTTTCCGCAAGCATGTAATGGAACGAGACATCGTCTACAGGAGGTCAATATTTCCATTAAATATTCGGTTCATCAAGAAACTTCTTGAAAAACATAAATGCTCTTTTATGAAGACGCTTAGTTGGCCATGGACCTAGTATTTTCTTCTTTGTGAAAGGCCTCCTATCTGAAAGTAGCAAGTTTGCTCGTAATACTTTTCGTGTGACTCGTATTTCTCGCACTCAAGGAGCAGGTGATGTAAATCTTTGTCAGGGTGGCCGGAGGAACACCCTGTACTAGACGCACGTTTTATCGTGTGCAGGAAGTGCCGTGTAGATGCTGTACCAAGCCGCATAGGCGGTAGACTAAAATTCCCAATCTCCTACTTCCTCTCCAATTTGATGGAATGCATAGTTTCAAACAAGGGCCTCTTAAATATAAATCAGAACTGTTAAACTTTTCATCCAACCATTTGCCGACTTCATACTTACCTCTATTAAAATGCAGTTGTGATAATTGTTATATTCAGTTTGGACACCGATGTACCTTTTGTACACCGCTCTGAAAATGTTAATTTTTTTCTATATGCGGCAGAGGACTGAGCTAAGGATACGGTTCTTACCGCATTTTCTCTTGTAGCACTTAAATACCCACTTTGCTAAAGGTCCGCATTGCATATATAGTTTCGAACATACTCATTGGGTAGGCGCAACTATTTATTTCTGTGCCAAAAGTAGACTGAGAAAAAAACCAAAAATACCATGAAATAACTAATAATGGCCTTCATCTTTGAGTCGTCTTATAAGAAGGCGTAAAAAACCAAGTGCTCACTTAAGTCTTCGTCCATTTTTTTCTCTTTACTTCCCTGCCTTCTTTCCTCTCTCTCCTCCCAGATTCTATTCATCTTTTCCCTCCTGAAAAAGTAGGCAGTGCAGGCGTTGCATACTCCCCAAGTGGCACTGGCCAACTTGCTTTTTCCCTATTTCATGTGTCTTTGTGTTTTGAGCTTTCCGACCTGGGTTTACTGCATTGTCTGGAAAGTTGGTTCTTTCGCTTCCTTCCATCGCGAGAGTAAAACTTGTCACGCGTAATACTTTCGCAAATTTTATCGCATAGTTTATGCTCTTATACATTTCCTCAAGAAGTGACTGCGGCCTATACAATACACTGCAGTCCCATATTATGTTAGTATTTTAGTACTACGAAGCCTTAAAGGTGAACCGAAGCCTTGAATAGACACTGTGAAGCATCTAAGCACAGTGTGATTTCTGCTGAATTTGTAAAGTGTTCCGAGAGTTGTGAAGAGTCGGTGCGAATAACAGTTTTTGGCAGAAAATACATACTTTGGCCCGATGGCTTCTCGGATTGCTGAGCGAACGATAAGTTCATCCTCGGTATGCGAACTGATGTTCAACAGCAGCAGTGCTGAAGTTCGGCCTTCGGCGATAAGCTCCAGCGACGGAACGTCATGTGTTATTCACGGAAGCCACGATTCAAGATGCGAGAGATGCTTGTTCACGTAGCGCTCCACTGTTAGTTTTTATTCCAGATATCGTAATCCAGCTGCAGAACATTATTTTCACTTTACTTACTTGAACCTTCATCACACTTATTGATTTACATGTGGGGTTTAACGTTGAAAAACCACAATATGCTTATGAGAGATGCCGTAGTGGAGTCGCCAGGAGTTTCTACCACCTGGGGTTCTTTAACATGCACCCAAACCTGAGCACACAGGCCTACACCGTTTTCACCTCCATCGAAAATGCAGCCGCCGCAACCGGTATTCGATTCCGCGGCCTGCGGGTCAGCAGGCGAGTACCTTAGTCACTGGATTACCGCGGCGGAGCAAACTTTCGTCCCATTAGGAGCGCTTACGTGGTTTTCTTCAGTGATTGCCGGGAACCCAGCGTCAGGGTACAGCAAAGCTCCGCAAAAAGGAACCGAGAGCGACCTATAACTTTCACGCCCACACTTTCAGTGCGCCCGTGTGGGCGTAGCAAGACAACCTGTTTTTTCACTTATTGTTAAGCTCCTGCAGCAAAAACCGCAGAAAAAATTACGCCCTCGTTGAGAGTAATGTCAGTACTTCCCACCTAAAAGTGACGTTTCATCAAATTATGAAATCTTTTCTCTTTCCCCTTAACAACCCCCTTAAAACTCCTCGATCACAAAATAAGATCATTGAACCAAAGCACCAGAGGATGATACTGTGCACGTAACGTTTTGTCTTAGTCCTCAATGCGTTTGTGAGGACCCATTAAACGTTTCTTTTAAATGCTAAGCATTTCGTCGCGAAATACGGCTTCTTTGAGCGTATCTATCTATCTATCTATCTATCTATCTATCTATCTATCTATCTATCTATCTATCTATCTATCTATCTATCTATCTATCTATCTATCTATCTATCTATCTATCTATCTATCTATCTATCTATCTATCTATCTATCTATCTATCTATCTATCTATCTATCTATCTATCTATCTATCTATCTATCTATCTATCTATCTATCTATCTACGACGTTTAGCTGTCCTGGCCGTTTCGTTAATTATATCGATACCAAATTGATATGGCATAACATGAATGTATGACGAGCATAATTAATGAATCATGACATGACTATCATAACATGAATGTCATAACTGTCATAGTTTACATTTCATGGCGTTACTGCTCTTGCGGTGGTTTCGTTCAGATGACATGCTGCGAAAGTGGTATATTAAGACACGACTGCATGACGAACACAAATGACTGACCCTAATCTGGAAATTGTGATATGCGTGTCATGTAGGTCATGAGTCATGACTACACGACACGCTCATGGTGCGCTTGCGGTAATTTCGCTGCGTTAATTTATACCAAATTTCGTATTACGGGACGTGAATGCAAGACGAAGGTATATGACTGGTGCAAACATGATAGTAATGAGATGCGTGCCATGTTAGAACATGACTGCATGCCACGCTCATGATGCGCTCGTGGCCGTTTCGCTAGCTTCACATATAGCGAATTTGGTGTTGTGACGCGAATGAATGACGAAGGTATGTCACTCGTGCAAACGTGATAATCATGACATTATTGGTGTGATGTAAAAACTTGACTACGTGCTACGCTCATAGTGCGCTCGCCGTCATTTCGCTAGCTTCACATTTACCGAACTTGGTATTACCTGACGTCAGCAGATGACGACGGTATATGACTGGTGCAAGCAAGATAATCATGACATACAAGTGATATAAGAACATGACAACGTACAACGCTCATGATCAGCTCGCAGTTGTTTTGCTAGCTTCATATATACCGAATTTGGTATTACGTGACGTGTATAAATGACGAAAGTGGCAGGAAGGGGTTCCCTTCCTGCCACCTGCATAGCTTGTGTGAAAGTTGCGCTGAACGTGACGTTCTTAAGCTTTGGGGGACAGTAAATGTTTAAAATATGAAAAAGTAGGTCAGATCGCCCTATAGGCAGCACCGACACCATCGTGTATGGGAAAGGCGGTGTTGTGGGGAGTGTGACTTCCTGGGCGGTATATTGCTTGTGAACGAGTATACATGTCTCCGGGTTGTGTTGAAATGTAGTGTAATTTGTGAGTTTGACGTCCGTGCCGGGTTCCTGAAGGGCAACCACGGCAACGAGGAACTCAAAGGTTTCGAGATAGAGGCGGAAATGAACCCGCTTCTTGTGGTTCTTGAGACCTCTGCAGTTCCACTGTGTTAGTAACAACGGCTGAGTTGCTCTGGCTCGCGACCTAGGGTTGGAGGCCATGTTCGGAGATGGAGGGTGGGGTTGTGTTGTTAAGATTACTCAGTTCACTAGAACCCTGTGCTGACGTACTGGAGTCTTCAGAAACGTCAGACTCATCTGGAGTCACTCTGTTAAATTCTGAGGGGCGATTAACGTCCCTAATGGGCCCTACGCGCTTAAGGACGCGTGGATTGTCTTGTATCCACTTTTGGATATTGTGAGTTACTGTTTGTGTCACCTGTGCGATGACAGTCTCTTTTGGATATTGTGAGTTACTGTTTGTGTCACCTGTGCGATGACAGTCTCACAGTCTCTATATGACGCGCGATAGTGTCGTGGATAATTTTAGGGAGGTCGGCCAATTGTGTTTCTATTGCATTCACCTGGGTCTCCAGGGCCGCGACGCGACTCTCTACAGTAGTAGGATTCTCCCTGTCTGTTATATTTTCCTCTTCGTTGCTCAACGAGGGCTGAGTAGTGAGATTGGTTCTGAGCGAGTCAAGTTCGCTGGCTAGTTTTTCATTCTGAGATCGCAAAAGGGCGAGCTCATGCCTGAGTTTTTGTGTTTCGGTAGTGCTTGTGGCAGAAGAAGGGGGAGAGGAGAGAGAGGAGGGAGAGGAGGCGACCTCCACCCAACTGCCTACTTTGGGTTGGTTGCGTGCAGCGTTGCCAGATGGAGCGCCGAAAGCTGGAGATTTCACCACGCCAGGTGGTAGCGTTGCCGTTGCTGCTTTGCCAGGAATTGGCGCTGTGCCAGTTGACCGGCGCTTTGGTTTTGTTGGAATTCCCGATGTCCTGGACCCTGGTTGCTGAAGCCTGATGAATTTTTCAGTGCATTCGCGGGAGCTGGTAAGGTGCGGACCCCCGCAAACTATGCACGTTGGGTTGCATTCGTGGGGTGCCATCCCCTCAGGACCAGCACCCACATTTTGGCCACAAAGGCTGCATCTTTCGGTGACCGGGTTGGGACAGATATCCGCCCGGTGCCCCAGTGCACCACAGCGGTAGCACGCTGGCACTATCTTCTTGTATTCCCTGACGGGAGTCAGTTCTGCATTATAGTGGACGAAACGCGGAACGTTACTTCCCGCGAAAGTCAACACAGCTACGTTGGAGCCACCGGAGCGAAATTCGCGCCGATGTGTTACCCAGACAAAACTGCGTCTCCCTCCTTTCGTTACGGAGGGATACCGGACGCGCTAAAACGCGCATGCGTTAAAGCAACGCAGCGCAGCGCGCCTGCGAGTATATGGCAGGTCCGGCGCCTGGCGTGGCAACGCCGGCGAGCACGCGCACTGGGTCGCGTCGAAATGTATTGGCGCCTTGATTGTGGCATGTAGTCATGTTCTCACATGACACGCATCTCGCAATTATCATGTCTGCACCTGTCATATACCTTCGTCATCCACTGCCGTCACGTAATACCGAATTTGGCATATGTGAAGCTAGCGAAACGGGCGCGAGCGCATCATGAGCGTAGCATGTGGTAATGTTGTTACATGACACACATCTAATGATTATCATATTTGCACCAGTCACATACCTTCGTCATGCATTTACGTACCGTCCTACCGAATTCGGTATATGTGACGCTAGCGAAACGGTCGCCAGCGCATCATGGGCGTGGCATATTAGTCAAGTTGTTAAATGACACGCATGTCATGATTTTCGTGTTAGGGTCAGTCGCTTGTGTTGGCCATGCAATTACGTCATACCATACCAGTTTTTCAACAAGCCATGTGAATGAAACCACCGCAAGAGCTGCAGGACCATGAAATGTACATCATGACATTCATGACATTTGTCATAATTTTCTTGTCATGGCTAGTCAAATATGTTCGCCATACAGTCATGTTATGCCATATCAAGTTTGGTAACGATACCATTATCGAAACGGTCAGGAGAGCTCCGCACTGAGTCCGTGTGGGTACGAGGTGTTCCTTATGTACGGTTGCGGGGCGTGCACATCCATCTTTGATTGGGCCACGTAGTCACAGCATGGCTCGTCGAGGACGTAGGCTGCTGGCTTCAGGGGAACCGCATGAATGCGCCCGCTTGTTGAAAGATGTTGTACGGAGTAAAACACACTTGGCAAAGTCGTGCTGCTTGCAGAAATGATAATCGGAATCTGTAAACAAGCAAAGACGAGCGTATTTGAGGTCATGCTTGTGGGAATTGAGGCTAGCCCGCTGCCTTTGCGCGGGCTTTGCCGCCTTTTCTGCCGTTCTCATGTCCCGACATGTCTGCCCTCCTTTGCTGTCTGCCGCGCTGAGAGAGCGGAGTGACATTTAACTCCCTCACCCGGTAGCGGATGTTGACGGTGGCGCCGCGCGCGGGGACTCGCAAGAGGTTTTCGCGCGCTGCGTCGGGAGCGGTGAGTACAGTCCGGGACTTCAAACAGTGAGCCACGCATTCTTCTCCGTCCGTCGAGTCCCGTCGCTCGGGGCTCGTCGGACTTCGCTGACGGCGCCTCGCGCCCGATGCGAACGCTCACCTTTTGTTGCCCCGCTGCGTACTCACGGCCGAAGGGCAGTACGGTGTCCTAGTGCGTGGCCTAGCTACGCCGACCCGTCTCCCTTCGAAGCCAACGCGAGCGCCTTTGCCCTCGCTCGAGCAACCGGGCCCCTTTGTCCCGGTGTCTCCGTGGATCACCTTTACCGCGGAGACGTGCTCGTGGCACCCCTGTGTAGTACTTTGTGCCCGTGGCGTGGATAAGCCTACTTGCTTTCCCGCCGCGCCTTTTTGCAACGGGCTGTACTGCGTTTGGTATTGCCACAATAAAGTGTTGCGACTTGAGCAGTATCGTGTTTCCCGCCAAGGCGACAGTTAACGCGTGCCCTGCGGCTCGCTAAGACCGGACCCACGCTGGTGGCCGTACTCCTTCGGGATACGTGTACACCACACTGGCGCCCAACGCGGTATCAAAAGCTCTAGCTTTTCACTGCTCTTAGCGAGCCAGTTAGCCTGCGCGATTCGGGCTCGTCGAAACATGTCTGCTTCGTGGCATGCCGCGTTGCAGCAAGAGGCCACCGCCTCTATCGACGGGAGCGCTTCGGCGCTCGCCTGTGTCGTCACCCCTTTTGTGGTGAATACACCGCTACGTGGTAGCTGACGCGCTATCTCGTGCCCCCTTTTGTCTGCCGAGAACCTAGATTTCGGTGAGACGGCCGCTCGCGGTGCCTTAGCACATGCAAGCGTCGGGGGCGAAACAGCAGCTTCGCCGCCATTCGGCGAGGAGGGTGAGTCCCCATGCGGACAAACCTTGGCTGCTATCCAGGTAAGCGGCGCACCGCGAAGCGGCCGAGCGGGGGAGCTTTCCGAAGGCCACGAGGCCGAGAGCGAACCCGTAACGCCGACTCACGCGGCGGTTGCTGCGGTCCTGAGTGGGCGCGATACCAGACTCCCCCATTTGGGAGAATGGGAATTGCTTTCGGCCGCGAAGAGCTACTGAAGGCTCAGCAGAGTGATCCGTTTCGAGTCTCGGAGGGACGGAGCGCCGTATACGCTGCTTGCTTTGCGGCGGGCGCCGTTAAACCGTCTTGACGAGGCGCGGAGCGCCGTTACGCTGCTTGTTCTGCGGCGGGCGCGATTAGGGGCTGAAACAGCGTGTGTCGCTGAGTCCCCGGCGGATTCATTTTGCTGGACCATGACGGGCTCCTGCTGAAATATATAGCCACTGACGACGAGTCCATAGACCCGTTTAAGGTGGTTATGCCCAAAAGTCTGAGAGCCGCACTGTTGCGATCCTCTCACGACGAACCCATGGCCGGTCACCTGAGTGGCTCGAAAGTTTTTGCAAACTGAGCAATGTTGTGACCTGGCCCGGCACGAAGCGTGGCTTTTATCGCTATTCCGTGCCTGCCACGTCTGACAAACGGATGAGCCAAGGGTTGGAAAGCCGCCCGGTCTTATGAACCGATTGTCAGTGAGCGTCCGTGGCGTGTACTAGCTGAAAGATCCCCTTTGGGAAAACTCAGCCGTGCCCACATCGCAGACCTGAAGCCCTTTGTCACGGTCTGACGAGCTCGCGCCAGTGCCCTGCGGCACTTCGCGCAAGCAACGGGCACACCGGAGCGACGGACCGCATTCGGACCCCGCGCCGGTATAATCTGAGGAAGCGGTCACCTTTGTGATTTCGCGCCGGACGGCGGACTTCTCCGCAACCGAAGGCCCTCAGTTTACTGTCTAGCCTCAGTATAGGTTAGCTTCTTTACGGCCTTTTCTCGTAAAGGAGTTGACCCCGCCCTGTCTGCTGCCAGTGTTTCTTTTTATTGAAGTTTTTTGTGGTATTTATGTTTATTGTTTGTCTAATATTAAGTGTTATTTGTGTTTTATGTTTTTCGCCAGATGTTGAGTGTCGTTTTGCTCTGTTTTTTAATTTTTTGTGTTTCGTTTCGTCACACGCGAAGGAGCGCTGTGGACCTTGAGTGTCGGTGCTTGCGGGGGAGAGAGACTAAGGACGCTTTGCGCTACGCTCGCGCAGTCGTCGGCGGTGTGTGGCGTGTGTAAGTGCGTGACGCTTCAGTGCAAGCCCGCGAAGAGTGCGTCATGGCTTCCCCCCATCTATGCGGACACTGGAGGTGCTGGGGGTCATTGACCACTGACGTCAGACCATCTGGCTGTGCTCTGCTCTCGGCCGTCGTCGAAGAAGCCCGCTTGCCTTACCACCATGGCTCCTGCGCGAGGCCAGCTGAAAGCAGCTATATGCTGCCGGCCAACGCCATTCGCAGCCAATTGGGTCGGCCTCCCTGAGCACTGGAGAGGCCCGGCTTCGCGCAATGTTCCAGCTTCATCATCGAGCCAGAAATGCGGGGCCTCCGAAGCACAGCCGAGGCAGCGTTCGTCGGACTCGCTGCTTAACAAGACCAGCAACGAGCCATCAGTGACCCCTTCTGGTACCTCTGACCTCGCACTCGGGCATCGCACAGAGCGGACACTGTCACGCCTTTCCGCCCCTCCGCGCAGTGGACGCTATCCCCTTCAGCACCACGAACACTAGTGCCACGTTTCTGTGCTCCCTTCCGCAGTTATTTGTATAGTGTCATGTGTTATTTTGTTATTTATGTTTTGTTTCTCCTTGTAATCATTTTTTTAGCAGCAGTAGCAGGGCTGGACTGAGGTTAGCTGTCGCTCATAGCAGTGTCATTTTAACTGCATGGGTGACGTCCGGCTGCCTTTTGCAGACCGGTAAAGGGCAAATTTAGGAGAGGGGGATGTGGGAATTGAGGCTAGCCCGCTGCCTTTGCGCGGGCTTTGCCGCCTTTTTCTGCCGTTCTCATGTCCCGACATTGTCTGCCCTCCTTTGCTGTCTGCCGCGCTGGAGAGCGGAGTGACGTTTAACTCCCTCACCCGTAGCGGATGTTGACGGTGGCGCCGCGCGCGGGGACTCGCAAGAGGTTTTCGCGCGCTGCGTCGGGAGGCGGTGAGTACAGTCCGGGACTTCAAACGGTGAGCCCGCATTCTTCTCCGTCCGTCGAGTCCCGTCGCTCGGGGCTCGTCGGACTTCGCTGACGGCGCCTCGCGCCCGATGCGAACGCTCACCTTTTGTTGCCCCGCTGCGTACTCACGGCCGAAGGGCAGTACGGGTCCTAGTGCGTGGCCTAGCTACGCCGACCCGTCTCCCCTTCGAAGCCAACGCGAGCGCCTTTGCCCTCGCTCGAGCAAACGGGCCCCTTTGTCCCGATGTCTCCGTGGATCACCTTTACCGCGGAGACGTGCTCGTGGCACCCCTGTGTAGTACTTTGTGCCCGTGGCGTGGATAAGCCTACGTGGATAAGCGTGTTTTTGTGTGCGCGTCGCCAACCGCCTATCCACCTTTGTGCGGGAAACGGTGCTGCCTCCTATACCCCTTATCGCCGTGAATAGCGTCTATTTCTATTGTCAAAGCCTCCCATTACTTCAAGTTGAAAGCCATCATGTACTGGTGATGGTGGAGGCAGATCGAGAATGCACTTCAGCGTGTCCTCGCCTTGTTCAAGGAGACAACCCCCTGACTCCCTACTTTAGGCAGTTGGAATCAATGTCTACGGCTCATATCTTCTCGCAATACATGCGGGAGTCAAACTAATGAGGTGAACTACGCCCCTGCAGGGTTATGTAGTACCGTCACAGCTTATCACATAGCTTAATATGATGGGCAACCGAGACACTTCAGTGGCGTCGTGCTCTTTACAGCACATCTAGGAAAACACAGGAAATGCTCACAGGACCCTTATTTCAGTAGCACACGCATCCGAAAGGGAGAGTTGCGATGCCGCAACTCCAGAAATACCAATTATTTAACGTGTATTTATTATCGTTGTTAAGGCGTTTATTAGCCGGCACACAACGAGCATACACAATGGCGACAATAACGGCCAAGCACGGGCTCTCAGTGGGAGCGGTGTTCTTTTTGGGTAGGCGCATTAGAAGGCACTTGAGAGTTCGACCAATTTCTGAGTTCGGAAGCATCTCTACAATTACTCCGGGGTCGAAGAGGGAGCCACCTGGCGACCTAACAGCTTGTCTCTATGAGCGGGTCATAGTAAGCCTTCAGGTGCTCCACGTTGACTATGTCGCACCCGCGACGGTGCATGACAGAAGAATGATCAATTGGTTCGATCAGATAGTTGACCGGAGATGTCTGCTCGACGACGCGGTATGGCCTTCGTATTTCGGGAATAGTTTGGAAGAAAGGCCAGCTACGGAGATCGTGATCGAGAGACATACAAGAGAACCAGGAAGGAACGTGGGCTCAGAAGTGGCGTAGCCGTCAGGAATACTCTTCTGCTGCTCTTGCTCATGCGTCGTAAAAGCCTTGGAAAGCTCTCGAGCGCTCTTCAAGCCAGCCTGGCTGTCGCAGAAGAAATAGTGTGCACACTGAGATGGAATCCGCTCGTAACACGGGAGGTTGGTTCGATTGGTGTGTGACGGGGGCCTTCCGTACAGGCAAGAAGAAAGCGAAAACCCAGGACGTGCTCTGAGGAGCGGTGTTGTAGGCGTAGGTGACGAGGGGCATAGTAGTATCCCAATCATGTGGTGGTGCCGAACGTACATCGAAAGCATGTCGCCGAGGGTAGCGGTTAAAGCATTCGGTTGAGACCATTCGTCTGCGGGTGGTAAGCAGTAGTTTTGCGGTGGACCGAATGGCACTCCGTGAGAAAGGCTTCGACGACTTTTGACAAAAAGACACGGCTTCGATTGCTGAGAAGCTGCTGAGGTGGACCGTGGTGCAGTATGAATCGATGCAGTAGAAAGGACGCAACATCACGCGCGGTAGCCACCGGAATAGCGGTAGTTTCATGTATCGTGTTAAATGATCTACGGCGACGATGGCCCAGCGGTTACCAGCCGACGTCAGAGGAAGTGCTCCATACAAATCAATACCTATGCACCCAAATGGACGCTCGGGGCACGGCAACGGCGACAGTGCAACGAAGCTTCGCTCTTGTACTTACGCACGATTTTCTACTACGCAGTTATCCGAGCTTCAACGCATCCGACAAGGATCCGTGGACATCAGCCGCTTTATCGTGGAAGCAAGCCTGCTGCGCTGTCTCTGACGACACGTGTGGAACGGCGGTCATCAATCTGTCTTTGCATTGCGGAGATACTTACACTGGTGCTCCGCTAGAGGGCTTCACATCGGCTGCCATCATCATATAAAGAAGCCGAGGCTCACGGTTGGACACCATTGGCAACGGCGACAGTGCAACGAAGCTTCGCTCTTGTACTTACGCACGATTTTCTACTACGCAGTTATCCGAGCTTCAACGCATCCGACAAGGATCCGTGGACATCAGCCGCTTTATCGTGGAAGCAAGCCTGCTGCGCTGTCTCTGACGACACGTGTGGAACGGCGGTCATCAATCTGTCTTTGCATTGCGGAGATACTTACACTGGTGCTCCGCTAGAGGGCTTCACATCGGCTGCCATCATCATATAAAGAAGCCGAGGCTCACGGTTGGACACCATTGGCAACGGCGACAGTGCAACGAAGCTTCGCTCTTGTACTTACGCACGATTTTCTACTACGCAGTTATCCGAGCTTCAACGCATCCGACAAGGATCCGTGGACATCAGCCGCTTTATCGTGGAAGCAAGCCTGCTGCGCTGTCTCTGACGACACGTGTGGAACGGCGGTCATCAATCTGTCTTTGCATTGCGGAGATACTTACACTGGTGCTCCGCTAGAGGGCTTCACATCGGCTGCCATCATCATATAAAGAAGCCGAGGCTCACGGTTGGACACCATTGGCAACGGCGACAGTGCAACGAAGCTTCGCTCTTGTACTTACGCACGATTTTCTACTACGCAGGTTAGTAATAATAACCCACTTTCCTTGCGTCTGCACTGCCGTTGTACTGTCGTCGCTGCCATAATTTTCGCTTATCATTTTCTGCGTCTAATCGTGTTGCACATATCTGTACTGCCTTGCTCGATTTTGGGCAATGCCTACTACTGCTGAGCTGAGCAAAAAAATTCTTGATCTTGAGGCTAGACTGAACGAATGTCCTGATAATTTGGTTGATGCCATCTTTAACAAGTTCATCGTCAAAGCACAGCTATCAGGTGTGAACTTCGCTGACATCAATAAACAAATAGGTGAGCTGGTAGCTACTGCCGAGTACGTGAATGGTGTCGTAGAAAGTTTGCAGAGAGATAACGCCTCTCTGATTGCTGAGAACAAGGCGTTAAAAGCACAAAATGCGGCATTATCTCTGAAAGTCTCACAAATGGAGCAATATTCCAGGATTAATAACGTCGAGATCAAGGGAATCCCGGTGACAGGAGGTGAAAACTGCGTTGCGATTATGCAAGCTATAGGTGATAAGATTGATTGTAAACTGGCACCCACTGATCTCGACGTTGTTCACCGTGTCTCGACCGTGAAAGCTGGCGCAAAGAATTTGCTAGCCCGCTTCAACTCTCGTACGAAGAAATCAGAATTCCTAAGCAAGGCTCGGAAGGCCAAACTGCACCTGAATGATATTGTATTATCTGGAGTCACCAACAAACCAATCTACATTAACGATCACCTCACCCCCGAAAATAAGGCGCTATTTTCTCAGGCACTAGTTCTAAAGAAGTCCAACAACTGGAAGTTCTTGTGGACAGACAACTGTCAGATAAAGGCCAGACGGACTACAGAGAGTAAGGTGCTCCGCATCACTTGTGAAGCCGACCTATCCAAAATCTGTTAGAAATTCACTATAAATTCTGATTTACTCCTTTGTGTCACTTAGGTCGATTCACCTATGGCTGCTTATTTTTCTACAGACAATCTTAACAGGTTTCTTTCGCCTACGTTCCACTCAGCGATTCATATTAATGCAAGAAGCATCCGGAAGCATTTCGACGATATACAACTTCTTTTATCCGCTCTTGACAACCCTTTTTCACTTATCGGTATCTCTGAAACCTGGCTTAACGATGACGACAAAAATCTATTTGATCTTCCTTCGTATAAGTCTGAATATTCGCATAGAGCAAACAACAATCATGGTGGCGTTGCTGTTTATATCAAGTCGAACGTACACTATAATCGACGATACGACATAGAGTTAGATGTCATTGATTGCGAAAGTGTTTGGGTTCAACTTAACTACGATTTTCTTAAACTTGACAACAAGAGCTTCATCTTTGGGTGCATTTATCGATCCCCATCTTCATCAGTGAAAAATTTCTGTGAAGCCCTCCAAAACGTAATGCACACATTGGCTCTCAATCACGCAAATGTAGTGATCATGGGTGACTTTAATATTAATTTGCTTGACCTTTCTTCTCCTAGTTCTTTGAACTACTCCAGTGTTTACCAGAGTTTTGGCTACGAATGTTTAATATCCATTCCCACGCGCTGCATCAATAACGGAAGTACCCTGATCGATCATGCACTCTCTAACTTATCTGTAGCACCGGATGCAGGGGTTCTTAAGGTCGACATCAGTGACCATTACCCGATTTTCGTGCGCTTCAACTGCCACGCTACGCCAACTAGCATATTTTTCATTAGGCAACTTCTAGACAGGGAGTCGTTCATTCACGATGTTATGTCCACTGACTGGTCCTCACTAATATGCTTAGATGATCCACAAATGGCCTACACAGAATTTTCATCCATATTATTGTCCTATATTCAGCGCCATACTCAGGTTTATAAATGTAAAAAAGTTTACGCCAGTCCTCAGAACCCTTGGATTACTGAAAAGTTATTGAAGCAGCTAAGAGCCAAAGAGAACCTTTATAGAAAAACAAAACGAAAACCTTTTAATACAAACCTGATTGCACGTTACAAAAGACTTTGCAACACCCTTACATTACAACTGAAAAATGCTAAAAAACAATATTATGAACGAAAGGTTAATGAAGCTGGTTCAAACATAAAGAAAAAGTGGGAAATTGTCAACTCTTTTTTGAACAGGAAGGGCTGTCTCTCTAGCATCACCACCATTAATTATAAAAATGTTAAGTATGATAGCCCGTTAGAGATTGCTGAAGCTTTCAGTGACTACTTCTTTAACACTGACGTCATCCCTGATGCTGATTATCAGCTTCCCCTTTCTCGTCTGCCACAATCATTCTTCTTATTTCCTACCACATGTCAGGAAGTACATGATGTCATTCGAAACCTGAACACAACAAGTGCTGGCCCTGATGGTATTTCCCCAACAAACGTAAAAATAATTGCACATGCTGTTTCTGATATTTTATCATCCATAATTAACTTAGCTTTCAAAACTGGTATTTTCCCTGTAGAATTGAAAAGTGGCAAAGTTGTTCCTGTGCTTAAAAAAGGGGACCGTACACAAATATTTAATTATCGACCCATTTGCATCATACCTTTCTTTAGCAAAGTATTCGAAAAATTGCTCGAAAATCGCCTGTCCAAATACCTCCATAAATTTCAGGTTCTTTCACTTTCGCAATTTGGTTTTCGTCAAGACTATTCTACTGAACTCGCTCTGTTATCTTTAACCGAAAAGCTAAAGAGAGCAATAGATAAGGGCTTATATGCAGGTTCTGTTTTCATTGATTTTACCAAAGCATTCGACACTATCAACCACTACATTCTTTTCTTGAAGCTTGAAGCCATTGGCGTAACTGGTCCTGCACTAATGTTAATAAAAAATTACCTACTCAATAGAAGTCAAGTTGTAAGTCTGTCAGGTTTTCAATCTACACCGAAGGTAACAAATATTGGAGTCCCTCAAGGTTCTATCCTCGGCCCACTTCTCTTCATAATCTATATCAATGACCTACCAACTTCGCTTACCACTTCAGAGTCCTTACTTTACGCAGATGACACAACAATTATTAACACTGATAAATGCCTCCGATCTCTGACACAGAAATTAAATAATGATCTTTCAAGCTTGACTGCTTGGTGTTTCCATAATAAGCTACAAATCAATCCCACCAAAACTAAGTTCGTTGTTTTTCACTCTCACCAACGTGAACATAATCATATCCCGCCAATATTTATAAATCAATTTGCAATTGAAGCTGATGAGGAGGCCACTTTCTTGGGTATACAACTTGACCGCAACTTGAAATTTCTTTCGCACATTGCTCTCCTACGACGAAAAATGGCTTACGGCATACGTGTTCTGCTTAAAGCCCGTGATATATTTTCCCAACCTACATTACTTTCATTGTACTACGCTTTCATTCATTCTCACCTTAATTACTGTATCACATCCTGGGGCAATACTTACAGTAGTCATCTTGTTTTCCTCCAAACTATGCAAAATCAATCTATTAGAATACTTACCCATAGTCACCATCGCTGTAATGCTATAGCACTCCTACAAGCCAACAACATCCTCACGGTCTGTGATACTTTCAAATACAAACTAGGAATATTACTGTACAAGCAAATCAACAATCTGCTTCCTGTGTCCATTATCCCTCCATCTAATCTAGTGAATACTAACCTGACTAGATTTGCCCACAATCGGAATTTAATCTTACCAAGGGTTCAGAATAATTATGGGAAACAAACAATTTACTTCAATGGAATCCATTTCTGGAATACTATACCTCCTGCAATCAAAACATCGCAATCCATTGGCAAATTCAAAAAAGAACTGAAGACGTTCCTCTCATCACAATCATGATCCGGGTAGCTTTCGTCACTTCCGTTAATCTCCTTCCTATTCATACCATCTCAGAACATAGGTGTAAACATCGTTTCATCACCATTCATTGCTGAAACAGATGTGACATTGATCTTCTGTTCATTATGTATTCCAATGTTTTTTTTTTTTTTTTTTTTTTTAACTGAATTGTCCTGAAAGATGTATAGACGTGCCTAACTACCTTATTTTTTTATCTTGACCTCATTGGGAATTTTTTGTAAAATTTTAGAGGCACTGCTTTACCTTTCTTTATTGTGTTGACTGATTTTGCAATTTTCTCTACATATAGGAGAATTGATTTATTCTTATTTTGTATGTTGTCTGCTTCTGGCTTTTTTTTTTTTTTTTTTTTTTGCGTTCACTTGGTATTTTTAATTTATCCTTCTTTCAGCTTGCATTGTATTTTTTTGCTTCTTTTTTTACTGCTGTTTGCTATTTCAATATATTTTTTTCTATATTCATTACTGTAGGAGGTCCCGATTCAGTCTTTGACTATGGGACCTCCTTCTGTATACTAATAATTTGTAATGCTCCTGATGTCATAATAAAATCATTTCTGACTCTGACTCTGACTCTGACTCTGTAAACAGGGTATGGCGTCATTGTTTTGCGTGTAAACGCCATCAACGCGCACTTCACTCACGAGAATCTTGCTCAGTTTCGAGGGACAGACCTTCAGGCGTCAAATGCGAGAAGGGTGAGAGTTCAATTTCGGCTGTGGCACAATGAATGACGGCGTCGTTGCGGGAGAGAAAATCCCATCCTAAGATGACTTCATGAGAGCATGCAGGAATGATGATGAATTGGCCAACATACAGAACGTCCTGAACGACAACGCGAGCTGTATACCCTGCTGTAGGATGAATACCATGCGAACCAGCAGCACGAAGGGACAACCCGGAAATTGGCGTCGTCACTTTTCGAAGCAAGCGGCAAAGAGTTTCATTTATAACGGTTACTGCAGCACCAGTGTCAATAAGAGCAGATGCATGAACACCGTCCACAAGTACGTCAATGCATTAGATGGGCGGCTCTGAGGGCTTTCACAATGCGATAGCGTTGACTCCCTTGCCTCGGGGACTGCGACGACTAGTTTCCCCGCTCGTGAGCAGCTGAACTTGGCCGCATGGGGGACGGAGAACGACGTCGTGGAAACGGTGACCTTCGAGAAGATGGAGCTAGGCGAGACGGCGGTGGCATAGGCGGCGTTTCGTCGTGAAAGGTACGCCTGATCTGGCCAGTATCAGGCGATGAGATATGGGGCGTCTGTACGCGAGTGCAATAACGTGCTACGTGGCTGGCGTAACCGCACGCAAAGCAAACGGGCCGTTTGTCGGGTGTCGCCATCGGTTCGCCGGGTAGGTCTTGTCCATGACGCAAGAGCCTATGGACGGAACGGTGGCTGGAAAGGCTGCAAGGTGGGCTGGAGCTGAGTCTGAGAGGTCACGTCAACATACGTAGCCGGCATACCCGCTGCAAAAGACGGAGGTCGTGCGGCAGCTTCGGCGTAAGTCATTGGGGCGGGCGCTTGAATGACTGGAGATGGCCTGGCGACCACTTGAGCGTAACTTGGGGGCGCAAGGGCCGGAAGCTGTTGTAGGTGGTACGCAGGCATGACCTCCGCTATTTCCTGCTCAATTCCTCGGCGGATGGGCGGAAGAATGGTAGTGGCCGATTGTTGAGCAGTGGGTGGGTAGGCAAAGGGCAGGAGAGAGCACTGCCGCGTGATTTCCTCACGTATGAAAGACTTGAGGTCTGCCAGCAGCGCCACCTGATCACAGCTCGCCTCCAAGCCAGCAAGCCCTGCATTTCGTGGTGTGGGGCGACGGGTCATCGAACGCTGCCGGCGGAGCTCCTCGTAGCTCTGGCACAGCGTGATGATCTCAGCCACTGTGCCTGGGTTTTTGGCAGGCAGCGTTGTGAAGGCATCATCGTCAATGCCTTTCATGGAGTTCTGGTTCTTGTCTGATTCAGACATGCTGTCATTGAATTTCTTGCACTAGTACAATACATCTTTAATGTAACTGGTGAATGATTCACCGGCCTGCTGAGCGCGTTCGCGTAAGCGCTGCTCGGCTTGCAGCTTACGAACGGCAGGGCGGCCAAAAACGTTAGTGATAGCAGCCTTAAAATTAGACCAATTAGCAAAACCATTAACTTGTGAGAGAAGCACCGTGACACCAATGTCAGGTCAAGGCAACTGCCATACGTGAGACCCCGCAGATATGTGGGGGTACCATCGTTCATGATGGAAAGGTCGTAATCGGAAGCGAATGTAACAATGTTCCGGCCCCTGGCATTCATTCTAGTGCTCCCCCAAAGCATGTGATGGGCGTTGAAGTCATCGGAGATGATCCAAGGCCCATCGGTCCTCATTAGGATGTCTTTTAATCTGTCGCAGTCAAATCGCAATGACGGAGATATATATCCACCAATAAGCGGGAACGAAACTGCATATTTCTTTACACGAAGACACACGTACTGACTGTCGTCATTTGAACTTATTGGGTGCGAAAGATAAGTGAAGTCTGTGCAAATGTAAACAATTACTTTGCTTTGTTCTTCACAAGCGACTGAACAAAAAGCTTCATAACCGGACAATCTATAAGGCGTTGATACGTTTGGTTCACATATGACAAGTATAGGGAATTAATTGGCCCGAACAAATTGGCGAAAGTCCGAGATTTCGCTTACGAACTCAGATGGGCAGCCAGTTCGCTGTGAAGAGTGTTGCATTGCATTAAATGATTTTTTTGTTACTTCTTTTTCAAGTTGTTCTGCTTCTGCGTTGCCGCAAATGCCTAGTCGTGATTTTTTACCCATGTATCCTGTTACCGTTGATGCCGTTGGAGTGCAAAATTTAATTCACAAGCTTAAGTTATCCTCTTCTTGTGGCGTAGATGAAATCAACTCAAAGTTTCTAAAAAACACTGCATTGTATTCATCAATTTACTTGTCCTTAATCTTTTCGCAATCTATTCAGACCTCCACTTTGCCGCTTGACTGGAAGGTGGGGAAGGTGGTCCCTCTGCACAAATCTGGTAACACACAGTCTCCTCTCAATTACAGACCAATTTCCCTAACCAGTGTTCCTTGTAAAATGTTAGAACATATAATTTACTCCAACCTTGTCTCATTCCTAGAATCAAATTATTTTTTTACTCCCTACCAGCACGGATTCCGAAAAAGTTACTCATGTGAAACCCAACTTCTTTATTTTACTAATGACATAGGATCGGCTTTAGATCGCGGCTCACTTGTGCATTGCATTTTCCTTGACTTTCAAAAAGCTTTCGATAAAGTACCTCACCAATTACTCCTCCTGAAAATTAGTGCCTTAAACATTGACCCGAACATTCTTAAATGGATTGAATGCTTTCTGACTAATCGCACTCAGTTTGTAACAACTAATGACTATAACTCACCTCTTTCTAAAGTAACATCCGGCGTACCCCAAGGTTCCGTATTAGGCCCTTTACTCTTTCTTATATATATTAATGATCTCCCAGACAGCATTAACTCCGCTATAAGGTTATTTGCAGATGATTGTGTAATTTACCGCGAAATAAACAATGAATATGATAACCAATTTCTACAGTCAGACCTTGACACTGTCTCAACCTGGTGCAATAAATGGCTTATGACTCTCAACTCTAACAAATCTAAATGCATGTCAATAACCCGGCGATCTATTTCTCCCCCCTGTACCTACAGAATTAACGCCGTTCCCCTCCAGCATGTCTCTTCATATAAGTACCTCGGCGTTTACATTACCAACAATCTATCTTGGCACACGCATGTTACCTACATCTGTAATAACGCTAACCGAACGCTAGGATACTTACGCCGCAACTTTTCTCGCGCTCCGCTGTCCCTCAAAATTCTATTATACCGATCACTAATTCGCCCAAAGCTTGAGTACGCGTCCGCTATATGGGATCCCGTGCAGCAAAATTTAATTAACGCGTTAGAATCTGTTCAGAACCGCTCAGTTCGGTTCATTTGTTCTAATTATTCCCGTACTGCTAGCATATCAGAAATGAAATCTAACCTTGACCTACCCAATTTAACTGTCCGGAGGGAACTGACGCGACTGCATTTTTTTCATAAGATATTTTTTCACAATCCATCAATGAAGCGAGACCTCATTTCACAACCGTCATACCACTCATCGCGCATTGATCATCAGCATAAGGTTGCCATTCCGTTTTGTCGCACCAAATTCTTTTCAGCAGCCTTCTTACCGAAAACAGCCGCCGATTGGAACCACCTTCCCTCTTCCGTTGTATCAATAACAGACCCTTTGTTATTCAAGACTGCAATTTCTCAGCAATGCTTGTAACTATACGCAGTTTCCATTATCTATCTTTGTCTTGTATGTGCTTGAATTCTTATACATTTTTAGTTGACTTATGTTGCCTTCCTGATTTGCGCATCTGATACTTGTTTCTTTATTTTGTCTTTTTTTCTTGTGTGTTATATATGTTGTACCCACCCCCTCTGTAATGCCCTACGGGCCCTGAGGGTATTCTAATAAATAAATAAATACGAGACTTCATTCCTCTGGCATTCCACTGAAAAATCGACGCACTTTTAACTTCAGTGCGGAAGATGAGATTTTGTTGAGCCATTGTGCTTATACGACGTTAGCAAGAACTGGAATCAGTGCATCCAGTATTTGCAGTGCACTCTTAGCAGACGGAGATTGTATGCTGCTCAGTAGCGTGCGAATCGTGGCAATTAATGATTGCACAATTGCAGTCACTTGCCTGTCTTGGTTGGAAAGATCTCGAACCGGGATCACGGACTGGCCGTCATGAAACTCCTTCAGTTCGCTTGATGCTGCTCTGTCGCAGTTAGGGCACTCTCACTGGCTTTGTCCTTTACAGCCTTTCCCACGGCATGTGGTCTGGGAGGCAAAGGAGGTGGTACTGATGAGGGATCTGGCAAACGTGTCGAGGAGGTAGCGGGCGTCCTTGAAGACCGACATCAACGTGAACGACGCCTTCTGACTTTAGCTGCGGCTTCTCGATTAGATGAGTGATCGCGCACCATTTCCTTCAAGATGGCAATTTTCTTCTGAATTCGCGGGCAGTCCTTCGATGTGGCTTCGTAAGATTCATTGCAATTAGAGCATTTCTTGACAGTTGCGACGCACTTATCTGTTTCATGGGGCTCGGCGCAGCGGTTGCATACCACATTGCGAATTCTCGCAGACGCTGCTCGCATGTCCAAGTCTCATGCATTTACGGCACTGGAGAAGCTTTGGAATGAAAGGCCGCACAGCATGTCTGAAGCACCCCACCTTCACATGAGAGGGGAGTGATGTGCTCTTAAACGCAATCTTTACACACAGCGAGACTTCCCTAGCCGGGTGACATCAACAATCGGAGTATCAGTTGTTGACTTGACAAGAAATTGTAAGTCATTAATGTAAATAGCCACATCTATGTCGTAGATGACGCCGGTTACTACATCACATCCCAAGGGAACAAGAGAGCGCACCTGGTTGCCGTCCAAGTCAGTTACACTGCGCAGAACGCCCAACGCACTTGCGTGCAAAACGTTCACAGCCAGTATATTCTTTCTGGCGTTCACTCTTATGTCCGTGATCTCATTTGGCACGAGCGTTTCCAGAGACCTCGACACAGACTGTCTGTTAAGGCGTTCCATGGTGACGGTAGGAAGTGCAGGCAGAAACAGGATGGTATAAGTGTTCGACTTTGGCGCTTCACTTACAGTCTGAATAGTTGAGGATGAGGATGTCCTCACGTTCCTCCTCTTCGCTTTGCGGCTCAGCACAGGTTGGAAATCGTCATCTGAAAAGTCCTCACTGCTGAGATAGTAAGCATGAGTATCTTCACTGTCGCTGTCACTCGCTTCTCTCATCCGCTTCCTGGAGGCGGCCGCCGCTGACGCCGCTGGTGCCGGCAGCCGGCCGGGGTGGTCTACATCTATCTCCTCCAAGAGAGCTCCGAAAACTGATCAACTGACTCAAATTACAACTGAAATACGCCGGAGTTAGCAAAAGTAGCTCCTATTAAAAAGACACTTCTTCGTCTTCTCCGGAGGGAAGAAAAAGTAAAGAAAAGTGAAGAAAATAAGGAGACGGAAGTGTAAAATGAATCAGGAAGACATGGGCGTAGAAAGAGAGAAAGAAATAGAAACACGAGAAAAAGAAATGAAATGAATATAAAGAAGACTGAAAGAAAAAAAACGGAGAGATAAAGAAGGACAGAAAAGTGACAGCTTTGCCGGAAAAGCGAACCAATTAACGCGATAGCACCAAATTGAAAGGTCACGCGCAGAATGAAAAGCAGATAAAAACATGCCCCGTGTTACTCACGCACAAAAGATGCACAAAACGTACTCACAGGTACAGAAGCACGCGAATAAGCATCTTGTTTGTTACTTTGCTGAGTCTGAAAAGCACGTGATATTCGCAAACGGAGGCTGCAATGATTGTAGTGACTTTTGTGCACCCGGTAACTACAGCAGAATTGTTTCAGGTAAAGCCCGAGGCCAGCAAAGGCGTACGACCTCCCCCTCCTCGCCGCCGTGAGATAAGGGCGCGTGAGGGAGCGTTGCTGCCCTTCTCTAATCCGGGCAACGTACGCGTACGAGATCAGAGCGGGCGTCACCGCGCGATGTGGCGACGCACGCTAATTGCGCGATCTTGCTGGTAATGCTAAAAACACAATACCCCCCCCCCCCCCCCCCCCCCGAGATGCTCGTGAGCAGCGGTAAGTGGTAGATATAAGTAGCTTGCCGTTCGAAGAGTGAAGGATGTGCTCCGGGGTGGCTCAGTAGGTAACGCCTCGCTTTCACGACGCGGAGGGAGGTCCCACGTTTGATTCCATGCGCCCGATGTTTTTTTGTGGATTTTATTTCTTTCTTGCGTTTTCATATATAAAGATACGTATACATATACAGTGCATGATATCGACGCTGATGCTCACGTAGACGCTGATGCCGGCAGCAAAATGCAGCCGAGAGTCTTTATATAACTGTTATGGCTATAAAGAAGAGTGAGCAAGAAGCGCAGAGAGAGTGAGGAGAAGAAGAAAAAAAATGTAAGCAAAGCAATAAAAGATAACAAATATAGCGAAAAATAAATGAATACCTAAAAAGACATGCATGAAACTGATAGAGTTAGAAAGGTAATTAAAAAGTAAAGATAAACAAAAAACGCTACCGAGTTACGCTATTCTTCAAGTCTTACCACTACTCGTGCGAAGCTGCCATGATGTTTCCCTACAGCTTCACCTACTTTGCTCCCGGTTCCAACACATCATGATCAACATCATCAGCCTACGTCCACTGCAGGACAAATGCCTCTCCCATGCTGCGCCAGTTAACTCGGTCCTGTGCTTGCTGCAGCAAATTTATACCCGCAAACTTCTTAACTTCATCTGCCCACTCAACCTTCTGTCTCCCCTTAACCCACTTGCCTTCTCTTGGATTCCAGTTAGCTACCCTTAATGACCAGCGGTTATGCTGTCTACGCGCTACGTGCCCAGCGCATGTCCATTTCCTCTTCTTCATTTCAACTATGATATCCTTAACCCACATTTGTTCCCTAATCCACTCTGCTCTCTTGTCTTTAAAGGTTACACCTACCATTTTTCTTTCGATTGCTCGCTGCTTCGTCCGCAATTTAAGCTGAACCCCCTTTGAAAGTCTCCATGTTTCTGCTCCGTAGCTAAGTACCGGCAAGATACAGCTGTTATATACCAACACATAAACTGTCACCAAATATTATTGACTTCTTGTTCTCCCCTTCAACTTCATCCTGTTCATCTTTCTACTATGAGATGCTACGGAGAACAGCAGCAGCTATACGCGTTGTACTTTCTAAGAAAGCGTTGAATTGATGAAATGTCGGGAGCCACAGGCGGCCTTGGTGCCCACTCAATAAGCAAAAACCACACATTGTAAAGAATGTGTCTTTCTTTAGATGACGCACAATTTATGTACACGCAATCAGGATACTCGAAGTTGCGAATGAAGAAAGCAAGTTAAGGGCTCATGACTGCAATATACTTTGATTCTATAAAAGAGAACTTGAATAAAATTCCGCACAATGAAAGCACATCTTTGTTAAGGTACTTCGATTTTGAAAAGTGTTCAAACTCCGTTACAATGGTTCTGTACAGGCCCCAGCTATGTGTGCTCCGAGAAAGTAAAAATGAATGTGGCTCTGTGACAAGAGCTGTCAGGAAGAGCTGCACAGTTTCGCGTGCAAAATAAATGTGTAAAGAAAGAAAGGAAGAACATCGAAATTGAGTGTTACACGGCTGAACTAGAAAGCATGAGACGGGTTTCGGTGGACCCATTCATTGGTGACAATAGACATGCTTTCCGGCCTGCCTCAAATGAGGAACCAAGGAAATTGGACAAGAGTGTTTGTATAGACACTCCAATGTACGAGAAAAAGAGTCAAGACTGAGAAAGCATTGGTCGCGTGAAGGCCCGCGAGTACGCTGACATCAGTAGGAATGGTGACATGTTTCCCTGCGGCATTTAAGTTTCCCGACACCAACTTTGGCTTCTACAGCCGTCTACCCTTCGTGTTGTCTTTCGTTGTCTTGCGATGTCCTATAACAGAGCAGAGAAGCTTATCTGGGCAATGCGATGAGAAACGCTGCCGTTCGCTTCGTGTTGCTTACAGTACTCGGAAGCAATACTCTACAAAAAAGGGTGTACGATTCTCTCTAAAACCGCCATGTAGTTATTGCATGTCACTTATAGCAATGCAAAATATTAGCATGACTTTTTCAGAAATATAATCATAGCGCAAAAATGGCCAACACAATGCAAGCAACTGGTCATGGTTAAACTCAATCGACTTTCAATGCTTCGTTTCTCTAAGTTGTGTGTACAATAGCCAGCTGCCTTCAATCTATTATAGCAACGACTTTCTAACCGTGCACCATGATAGCGGACAGTGAGTGTCAGCGACAAAGCTAGGTAATGAGGTCTATAATTTGCGCGTTTACGTCGCCGACAGGCATAAACAGTTTGTGCTTCTAGGAGTTTTATATTGTGGGTGCAAGCTTTGATTGCACTTTCTAAAAGTGTCCAGGGACTTTCGTTTTCCGTAAAGTCCCTGGATATTTTTTGGAAAGTACCGTTTATCTTTTAACCGAGCCGCCGCGCCCCGCAACCGCCTCTCGCCCCTCGTGCCATCAATCGAGAAAGGTCACGAACATCAGGAGTGTTATCAGTGTGACAAGGCATTGTTGTTGTTGTTGTTCTCCTATTGTAAGTGGCACATACCCACTGTGGGGGATTGGCCAAGAATCGAGTGGTTTCAAAATTTGCTGTTGAGATTTTGAATGATGGAGGTTTAACAGAAAGATTACCGATATGCTAGGAAAGTGTGTTGCTTAACCTAATGCAAACAAATATTTACATTGTAACGAGGGCAGTGGGCATGGAGCTCGAGTATAGAAAAGGAAGAAGACTAGCTGTGATCGCAGGCTTGCGTTCAGTTAGCCCTTGCGCTAAATAAAGCTCTTCTTCGCCGAGTCAACTCCTGCTTGTTCAACAACCCATTTCAAGTGGTGGAGGTGCTGGGTACATCTGGTCCTCACCCTGGAACTTCGCAGCCGCACACTCCAACGACCTCCTACAATGACTGATCTGGGGCCATCTCATGCTGCTACTCCAGATCTCGCACCTGTGCCTGTCTTCGCTGGCGCTCTCCGGCAGCACGACCCCCCCATATTTGGTGGCACAGAGGACCAAGATGTGGACAACTGGATTGCCGAGTATGAACTGGTGAGCGCCGTCAATAAGTGGAACGCAGCCGATAAGCTCACAAATGTGAGTTTTTACCTGGCCGACGTTGCAAAACTGTGGTACAGAAATCATCAAAGTGATTTCAGTACCTGGTCAAAATTGGTGAAAACCCTCGCGGAAGTCTTTGGCCGTCCTGCTGTCCACCGCCTTCGTGCTGAACAGCGCTTGCGGGGCAGAGTACAGAGAGCAGATGAAACTTTCACGAGCTACATCGAAGATGTGCTACTGCTCTGCAAGCTCGTCGATTCGACTCTGGACGAGGCAGGCAAGATCAAGAACATCATGAAAGGAATCGACGATGATGCATTCCAAATGCTGGCTGCGAAGAGTCCCCAGATGGTCGCCGAGGTGATTCAGCTCTGCCAAAGCTATAATGAGCTGCGTAGGCAGCGCGCTTCTACACGTTGCGCTGCTCAAGACACCGCGGACATCTCATCCCTCGACTATCGCCATGACACCGCCGACAACTCTACGTTGATGCCAGTCATAAAGCAATTCATACGCGAGGAGGTCGCCCGGCAGCTATCTATATTCACAAGAACTACCGAGCCGATGGCACCCTTGTCGCCTTCGCTTCGCCAGGTCATTCAATCGCAAGTTGCCGAAGCATTGCCGCCAGCTCAGGCTCCACCAACTGTTACCGCGCCACTAACGTATGCAGCCGCAGTTGCTCGGCAACGTGCGCCAGCGTCTCCTACCATCTACGAAGCTACTCGCCACGTTTATTCGTCGACGCCACCTTCCCGCTCGCTGACCGTCCCGTCTCCGGCTGTATATGAAACAGGTCAGAACGTTTATATGACGCCGCCGCCTGCACGACCATTTACGGTACCTTATTCAGCGAACAGTGCCCCTACCGTCAGCCAATGGCGCACTCCGGATAATCGGCCGATATGTTTTTCATGTGGCATCCCAGGCCACGTAGCTCGTCACTGCCGTCGTCGCAGCTTCCCTTCTCACGACATTGCAGGGGCCTCACATTACATGCCCACCATGCCCACTCAGCCGCGATATCCTGTTCCTGCCGATCCACCCCTAGACGTACGTCCCAGTCGCCGACCATCCGGCTCAAGTCGTTCACTTTCTCCTCGTCGTCGATCTATTTCTCCGACGTTACGTCGCAACAGCCCACCGCGAGGGGAAAACTGACGGGCGCAGTTCCGGAGGCAAGAACTGCGTTGGCAGCAAAAATTTCAAGACCTAACTGCTGTCCCCCGAACAAAATCGAACTCTATATTGATGGCATTAAGGTGCACGGACTTGTCGACACTGGAGCTGCCGTATCTGTAATTAGCGAGAACCTGTGCCGAAACTTGAAGAAAGTGACCACACAACTTACCGACCTATCTTTGCAGACAGCTACGTCCCATCATATTCAGCCTTCAGCTTTGTGCACTGCACGAGTCGTCATTCAAGGTGCGATGTACGTCGTCACATTCGTAGTTTTATTCCGTTCTTCGCATGACGTTATCCTTGGGTGGGGCTTCCTTTCGTCAAATTCTGCTTTGGTCGACTGTGCTCGTTCTGAACTCACGTTATCTGTGCCGTGCTATGACCCCGACGATGGTGCTTCGTGTAGAGTGTTTGCTGCTTCTGACGTTGACATTGCGCCTTTCTCAGCTGTTATTGTCTCGGTGTCATGTGCCTACCCTCCGAAATCGCCTGTGTTGTTTATGCCATCGGTCCCATCTGCGTGCCGTCGAAATATCATGCTTCTGTTTGCCATCGTCATTTTTCGCAATGATCACGCTGCCATTTATGTCTGCAATCTCTCGGACAGCCCGTCATCCCTACTACGTGGAGAATGCCTGGGAAGCTACGAACCTTGCGAGTGCATTCTTCCGGCTACTATACCCGATTCAATAATTTCGCTCCCTATTTGTGCTGTCACTCTTACCAACGCACCTAATGATGCTCTGGACGTATTCTCGGATACCATCGACTCTGAGCTCACACCAACTCAGCGCGAAGAGATTATAAATCTTGTTCTCCGCTTTCGTTCTTCATTCAATCGTGACCAGTCAGGCTTAAGCTGAACCTCTGCGGTCGTTCACCGTATTGACTCCGGTCAACAAGCCCCGCTAAGGCAGCGTCCGTACCGTGTGTCATCTGCTGAACGCCGTGTCATCGACGAACAAGTGAACGACATGTTGAAACGTGGCATCATCGAGCCCTTCAACAGTCCCTGGGCTTCACCGGTTGTTCTCGTCAAGAAAAAAGACGGATCCATCCGGTTCTGCGTTGACTACCGCCGACTCAACAAGATAACGCGCAAAGACGTATACCCTCTGCCGCGCATCGATGATGCTTTGGACTGCCTACAAGGAGCCGTGTTCTTTTCTTTGTTAGATTTACACTCCGGCTACTAGCAGATGCCCATGGCCGAGGATGACTGCCCGAAGACAGCCTTTGTAACACCGGATGGACTATATGAATTCACCGTTATGCCTTTGGCCTCTGCAATGCGCCTGCCACTTTCGAAAGGATGATGGATACCGTCTTGCGAAGTCTGAAATGGAAAACGTGCTTCTGTTATTTGGATGACATTGTGGTATTTTCAAGCGACTTTGCGACCCACCTCAGCCGCCTCGAGCAAGTTCTTACGTGCCTTTCCACGGCGAGACTTCAACTTAACTTGAAGAAATGCCACTTCGGCGCTCGCAAGCTTGTAATTCTCGGCCATGTGGTTTCTAAGGACGGCATTCTCCCGGACCCTACGAAACTTAATGCTGTCGCGGCGTTCCCAAAGCCAACCACCATCAAAGAGCTTCGAAGCTTCATCGGCCTATGTTCTTACTTCCGGCGCTACGTCCGCAATTTCGCCTCCATTATCGGCCCCTTGACCAATCTTCTTGCCGGAAGTTCTGATTTGTCAGCGTGGTCGCAGGCGTGTGATGATGCATTTCAGGAACTCCGACGGCTCCTCACCACGCCTCCCATACTCCGACATTTCGATCCGTCAGCTCCAACGGAGCTTCATACGGACGCTAGTGGTGTCGGGCTAGGGCCATACTGGCTCAACGCAAGGAGGGCTTTGACGAGTACGTCGTTGCCTATGCCAGCCGCATCCTCAGTAAAGACGAGAAGAAATACAGTGTAGCTGAAAAGGAGTGCTTCGCCATAATTTGGGCAATCGGAAAATTTCAGCCTTATTTATATGGACGTCCGTTTGATATTGTAACAGACCACCATGCGCTTTGCTGGTTATCTTCACTAAAAGATTCTAATGGTCGGCTCGCTCGTTGGGAATTGCGGTTACAGGAGTTCGATATCCGTGGTATTTACCGTTCTGGCCGGAAGCATTCCGATGCCGATGCCCTGTCACGTTCGCCATTGGCTTCAGAGCCTGTCGGCTCGCCTATCTCTACTAGTGCTGCCTTGGCCATCAGCATTTCGGACATGCCTTCCGAGCAACGCAAAGATGCTTGGATTTCTTCTCTTTTGGACTTGCTCTCAAACCGGACGCCCGCTCCAGTTTCCAGGACGCTTCGCCGTCAAGCAGGACACTTCGCTATTCGGGATAACCTGCTTTACCGCCGAAACTACAGTTCGATGGGTCGTAAGTGGTTGCTCGTCATTCCCCGACATCTGCGCTCTGACATCTGTGCCACGTTCCACGATGATCCGCAATGTGGCCACGCTGGTGTGTTAAAAACATACACTCGCTTGCAGCTGCGGTACTACTGGCGCGGTATGTACCGTTTCGTTCGCCGTTACGTAAGGTCTTGCCTTACGTGCCAGTGACGCAAAATGCCCACTCAGCATGCCACAGGTCCCTTGCAGCCGTTGCCATGTCCAGCACGAGCTTTCGATCGTGTCGGAATTGACCTTTACGGTCCGCTTCCCTATACTTCGAGTAGCAACCGCTGGGTCATTGTCGCTATCGACCACCTAACGCGGTACGCTGAAACAGCTGCGTTACCTTCTGCTACCGCAAAAGACGTTGCGTGTTTTATACTGCAAAACCTGGTTTTAAGGCATGGAGCACCTCGAGAGTTACTAAGCGACCGCGGCCGCGTTTTTCTCTCCGATGCCATCAAAGCATTGTTGAGCGAGTGTCGCATCATACACCGCACTACCACAGCCTATCACCCGCAAACTAATGGGATGGCAGAACGTTTTGATCGTGCATTTAGGGATATGCTGGCCAAGTACGCTTCATCCGGCCAGTCAAATTGGGATAGCATACTCCCTTTTGTGACATATTCTTACAACACTGCAACGCAAAGCACCACTGGATTTTCCCCTTTCTTCCTTCTTTATGGACGCGAGCCATCATCAACAATGGATACCATTCTTCCTTATCGACCGGACCCTTCAGAGATGACTACCGTTTCTCGAGCAGCAGTACACGCTGAAGAATGTCGGAAGCTTGCTCGTGCGTTCACTTCACATGACCGGACGCGCCAAAAACATCGCCACGACGCGTCAAACACGCATATGAGCTTTGCTCCGAACTCACTGGTGTGGTTATGGATTCCTTCTACTCCCCCAGGACTCTCCCACAAGCTTTCGTCCAGTACCATGGCCCTTACCGAGTTATACGCCAAACATCCCCTGTCAACTACCTTGTCGAGCCACTGGATGCATCCAGCGCCGTCGGGAAAAATAAATCGTACACATCTCTCGGCTCAAGCCATACCATGACCCTTCTGTGTACATCTGTCCTTAGGTCGCCAGGATGGCTCCCTCATCGGCCGGGGGTGATTGTAACAAGGGCAGTGGGCATGGAGCTCAAGTATAGAAAAGGAAGAAGACTTGCTGTGATCGCAGGCTTGCGTTCAGTTAGCCCTTGCGCTAAATAAAGCTCTCCTTCGCTGAGTCAACTCCTGCTTGTTCAACACATCATTTTATCATCATCATCATTCATCATCATCATCATCATCATCCTGACTACGTTCACTGCAGGACAAAGGCCACTCTTATGCTCCGCCAATTAACTCGGTCCTGTGCTTGCTGCTGCCAATTTATACCCGCAAACTTCTTAATCTTATCTGCCCACCTAACCTTTGTCTCCCCCTAACCCGCCTCCCTTCTTTGGGAATCCAGTTAGTTACCCTTAATGACCAGCGGTTACGCTATCTACGCGCTACGTGCTCGGTCCATGTCCATTTCCTCTTCCGCATTTCAACTATGATATCCTGAACCCCGTTTGTTCCCTAATCCACTCTGCTCTCTTCTTGTCTCTAAAGGTTACACCTACCATTTTTTTCCATTTCTCATTGCGTCGTCCTCAATTTAAGCTGAACCCTTTTTGAAAAACTCCAGGTTTCTGCTCCAGGTACCGGCAAGATACAGCTGTTATATACCAACACATAAACCGTCACCCAATTATTATCGATTTCTCATTTTCCCCTTCAACTTCATCCTGTTCATCTCTCTACTATGAGATGCTATGGAGAACAGCACCCGCTATACGCGTTGTAATTTCTAAGAAAGTATGCAATTGATGAAATGTTGGGAGCCGCAGGCTGCCTTGGTGCCCACTCAATAAGCAAAAACCACACATTGTGAAGAATCTGTCTTTCCTTAGATGACGCACAATTTATGTACACGCAATCAGGATACTCGAAGTTGCGAATGAAGAAAGCAAGTTAAAGGTTCATGACTGCAATATACTTAGATTTTATAAAAAAGAACATAAATAAAATACCACTCAATGAAAGCACATCTTTGTGAAGGTACTTTGACATTGAAAAGTGTTCAAAATTCGTTGCAATGGTTCTCTACAGGCCCCAGCTATGTTTGCTCCGAGAAAGTAGAAAGGAAGGTGGCTCTGTGACAAGAGCTGTCAGGAAGAGCTGTATAGTTTCGCGTGCAAAATAAATGTTTTAAGAAAGGAAGAACATCGAAATTGAGTGTTACACGGCCGAACTAGAAAGCATGAGACGGGTTTAGATGGACCCATTCATTGGTGACAATGGACATGCTTTCCCGGCCTGCCTCGAATGAGGAACCAAGAAAATTGGACAAGAGTGTTTGTATGGACACTCACACGTACGAGAAAAAGAGTCAAGACTGACAAAGCATTGGTCTGGTGGAGGCCTGCGAGTACGCTGACATCAGTAGGAATGGTGACATGCTTCCCTGCGGCATTTAATTTCCTCGACACCAACTTTGGCTTCTACAGCCGTCTACACTTCGAGTTGTCTTTCATTGTCTTCCAATGTCCTATAACAGAGCAGAGAAGCTTATCTGGGCAATGCGATGAGAAACGCTGGCATTCGCTTCGTATTGCTCAAAGTACTTGGGAGCAATATTCTACAGAAATTGTTGTACGAGTCCGTCTGAAAGTACCATGCAGTTATTGCATGTCACTTATAGCAACGCAAAATATTTGTATGACTTTCTCACAAATACAATTATAACGCAACAATGGCAAACAAAATGCAAGCAACTGGTGATAGTTACTCAATTGACTTTCAATGCTTCATTTTTCTAAATCGTGTGTACAATGGCCAGCTGCCTTCAATCGACTATAGCAACGGCTTTCTAACCGTGTACCATGATAGCGGACAGTGAGTGTCGGCGACAAAGCAATGTTATAAGGTCAATATATTGCATGTTTACGTCGCCGACAGCCATAAACGGTTTGTGCTTCTAGGAGTTTCATATCGTTGGTGCAAGCTTCGATTGCACCTTTCTAAAAATATCTAGGGACTTGGTTTTCCGTAACTTCCCTGGATATTTTTTGGCAAGTATCGTTTATCTTTTAACCGAGCCGCCACGCCCGCAAGCTCCTCTCGCCCCTCGTGCATCAATCGAGAAAGGTCACGAACATCGCGCGTGTTATCAGTGTGACATGCCAATATTGATTATTGTAAAGTGGCGCGAGCCCAGTTATGGCCGCGAGATCGAGCAGAGTCGCCGCCTAGCGGCAACTGGCCGAAACGGTGAGGTCTCGATTGCTGCTTGCGTCGTCTGCTAGCCACGTCGTGTTTCTATGTGCGTATACGTCATGCACGTTCTCAAAGTGTGGTTTGTCCGCTCATGTCAGCGCGAGTGTAACTGTTTGCTGCGTATGCATGAAATGACGTACAAAAGCATTTGGTCTTGCTGGGCTGCTAATGTATTGTGATAAGATCGGTGAGTGCAACTTTCTAGAGTGCTATTTATTGTCGTCGTACCCTCCATTCACCAGAATAATTTCATAGTGGGGGCCACTTTCTGTTTCAAGCACATGGCAAAATGCTCTTGAGATCCTCCAAAACATGAGAACTATTAAATGCTGTGTCAATGCAACGTTTTATGGCTCCTTAATTCTTAAAAAAAAAACTGGCTCTAGGTCATGTACTGTCGGCCATGTAAGTGTGGAACTACGGCACTGTAGTTTACCGATCATGCGATGAGACCGAGTTGTGTTTATCTGGCCGTGGTATCACTGCATATAAATATTACTATCACATGAACTGTTACACTTCGGTACTTGCACTGTACTTGAAACAGAGTTACCATGTGCAACTGTGTGCTTAGATTTAAGAACGCTTTAAATAGCTCGGACACTAAAAATTTATTCAGACGGCATGCCTTATATATATTGTCATAAAAGTTCACTGAAAATTTCATCCTTTCTATACTGTTTTAAGCATTTTTTGTGGCATTGTTAGTGACCGACGGAAGGCAGTGGTAGATTTTTGTCAAAAAAAAAAAACAACACGCTTGTCCCATTAACCAGGCCTTTGTTGTAGCACAGTAATCTCTCTGCTGAACTTTTTTTCTATTCTTTTTTTACTCTTTTTTATATTTTTTATATTCTTACGGGTGCAAGAACATGTGCAATGACGTGGTAAACGCAGTGTAGCGCATAGCACCGTCAGCCACTGAGCTTTCATGACTAGACTTATCGACTTTCCCGCATTTCATGTTAAACAGAATGAGAGAAAAAAAAAAGATATGCGTACAAGGTGCGAATGGGGGTACTGAACGAATCGCACAGATATGCGGGCTTTCTACGATCTTTCTTTCTCTCTTTTTGTAGTATGCAGATGACAAAGATGTAGATAAGTAGTTCAATCAGGCTACAGCAGTGCGTAGCAGGCGGAACACAAGCTAACCACGAAAAAACAACCCAACGAAGGCGTGATTTAGGGCGAAAGCGTGAAGATAGTTACCCAGGGCGAGCATCCCTATGAAAGGCAGAATGCGCTTTACTCGCGGTTAATGTTAACGTTGAATGGGCGTCGTTCGCCGATTCAAAACAGAAGAGCGTAAATATTAGCAGTAAAGTGTAGTCAACGCATTTTATCCGCCGACAATCGGCTCAGACCGCACGCAACGAAGCGTCACTGCGTGTATTTGTATACGCACCACCGGCCACCTATCCACACTTTCGCGGGACGGTGGTGCCACCTATAGCCCGATCTCGCCGCCAATAACGGGCTGGCGCCTGCATAATGGTCGTTCCGGGAAGAATATAGATAAGGTTTGGACACTTGAGAGAGGAAGGTTGGACATTTGGATAGGATATAGAGGAAAGTGTCGGTACTTTATACTGGGGGACTTTACGGAAAATTCTATTGCTGCACCACCTACTTTGGCGCGCCGTGGTGTCGTGGCTACCGTACGTGGCCTCGGTGAATAACAACTGCGCATTTAGTGAACGTGGCGCTACTGGATGCAATCTCTAGAGTCCTAAAATCAACACCAAGGAGCACGTCATAATATGTGGCGCAGCAATGCACTTTTGCGCCACATTCGCCACACGCTGCACATCTCGCAAACTTTTGCCGTTGACATTGCCATCGGGTGCCGGAACATGTGATTATCATACTGAGGGTGTGGCTTAAAGCCGGCCACCCACTACATAGGCACGCGTGTTACTGCGCCTATTGCTTTAAGGCCACGTAGTAGGTGCATAGCAAGTTGGAGAACATATTTACTCGTGGTTGAAAGCATGTTACCTATTACAGAGTGCAGCCAAAATAATTATTGCTTATAAATAAGTTGCTAGTGATGGGACCTCCTAGACCAAAAGGCAATTGGCTCTTGCGCCATCCGGGCTCGGTTCCCCTGTGCCTGTTGCTGCACTGGGTCAGAGCTGCATAGAGTCGCCTCCCAGTCGACTATTTACAATTTTGATTTGCCAATATACTGGAATTGTGTCGACACTCTGACACTATATGAAATAAAGTGACCGTCTGGGGACAGAACTTACACTTTGTATTAAGCTTCACTGACACAAGCCCCTTTCTACTTCTTTGTTTGCATTTTAGTGATCTACCACTTCAGCGTCTTGGGTAACATCACACAATAAAAAATAGGCACAAAGTGCTTGAAGTACGCCCTATATAAGTACACCATATCTCTATTGCGTTCAACCTTGATAGGCCTCCAGTAATCCTCTATTCTATGGGGTATATACAAGGTTGTTGCGAAGCCATCGCTAGCACGTGACTTGCGCCACGTTGGCGGTGTCGTATTTTGCAAAGAAACAATACAAAAGCCTCTTCTGGGCATCGCTCTCAAATAAATGCAGGGAAAGCGCTTGAACTTATCCTCAAGCTGTTCGCTGAAGTATACCTTTGAGTGATTGCCACTTTATTTTCACGGAAAGTTAAGATAAGCATTGAAATTGCGCAGTTGAATTGAAGCTCTAGTTCTTTACTTTCCGGTTATTGACTCGTTTACCAGCACAGATGCTGGCTCCGGTGACGAGAAGTCACGTACATACGTCGCGCTGGCAAACTCCAAACGATATGGCTCGCAGCCTCTTTCTCACTACTTTCGTATCATCTTGATTTTGGAATACCGTTTACACCAGAGCCATAGACGTTCGGAGGCCTTTGCATCGTGACTTTCTGGCAAAATCATGGTTGGAAAATAATCACGGCATATCCATGAAGTGAATGATGATGAGTGGGCGAAGCAGGGAGATCGTTTGGTGTTGCAGTAAATTACGCGTGACGTTCACCTCTCACGTATATAAGTGAGTAAAAAAGCAGTCTATAGTTAAATGCATGCAATGTATATTGGTCATGACTTCATAAATTTTGTTTCGCCTTCATTGTTAGTGCTTTGTGGTATCAGATCTGGCGTGATGTTTGCAAAGACGAGGTCTGGGCACATTCCCCTTGTGGTTCTTGGTTGTTTCCGGTCATACCAAATGCATTGTAGAGCCAGTCGTGGTTCATGGTCATCACTGTGATTGTTTTGGCGTATGATGGGTACCTTTTATCTGCTGAGCAGTGCATGCCAATGAGTGAGAAAGCAGTGTACAGGCATATGGAATGTTATTGGTCATAACATTGTGAATTCAGTTTTGCCCTAATTATTAGTGCTTTGTGTTATTGGATCTAATATAACATTGGTAGAGACGAGATGTGGGAACATTCTGCTGTTAGTTGTTGGTTGTTTCTAGTCATACGAAGTGCATTGTAGAGCCATTCACTGTCCGTGGTCATCCTAGTTTTTATTATTATTCATTCTCAGATTTTTATTGTAATACTCTGGAGCAGCAGGAAGAACATTTTTTTACCTTTTTTCAATTTATAAAAAATTATGCCCACACAACTCTTTCTTTTCTTCTCTGTGTGACCGAAAAAGACTCCACAGGTACTCCATTTGTCTCAAAGCATACCCGCTTTCATAGTAACTGCGATTAATGAAAATCATCTGGGTTAGTAAATCACATAGCACTAACCTTTCCTATTTTTAGAGTTTAGAGGCAATAATTTTTCTTTGGATCTTGAATGAAGAAATTGTGGTCGGTCCTGTCTGTCTGTCTGTCTGTCTGTCTGTCTGTCTGTCCGTCCGTCCACCCGCCCGCCCGCCCGCCCGCCCGTCCATCCGTGCGTCTGTCTGTCTGTCTTCTGTCTGTCTGTCTGTCGGTCTGTCTGTCTGTCTGTCTGTCTGTCTGTCTGTCTGTCTGTCTGTCTGTCTGGTCGCTGCGTTTATACTTGTGAACATTGTCTACCGAATGCCAAACATTACGCATATCAGAGATGCAACATTATTACGGAGGCATTAGAAGGTGCGTTCCTTCACTATAATATATATATTTACGCAACAGTAACGACCATAGTTTTAGTGTTATTCACGGTGCTTGGGATGTAAAACAGCGCAAAAACTATAGATCAGCACACAGGGAGGGGGAAACATTGAAAGGGAGGGGGAAAGGTGTGTAAGTAAGCCGTCTCTGGCCCTTGGTGAAAAGGAGGTTAGGTACCTGGGCACAGCGCTGCCATGTTAAAGTGATTATTACTTTGTTATGGGCGGTTGCGCATGTTTTTGGAATGTATGAAGGTGTATTTTTTGCTTTTTTCGTGGTTGTTACACACGTGTTGCCGTTCACTATGATTAGGCATGGTTCGTACCTTGTTTGCTATGCTGCGCAGACGTCTTTGGCTTACCACGGGACCGGGTCCACTGCATGATATATGTGCGTCTGTCTTCCAATAAAGTTTAGTTGTGAGCTCAGCGTGGTGTGGTCTCTTCCTCTGACCTGGTCGATATTTTTTGTGCTGTTATTACATCCAAAGCATGAAACACCAACTAGCCCAACTTTCGCGATTAATTTTCGCGGTGCCCTGAAAAAGGCGGTGAACGAAAAAGACGGCCGTCAGAAAACCATCGTCATTGGACGACATTTGAAGAGAGGCACGCAGATACGCAGCCAATGTATTATAGAAAGAGTTCCTCCAGACCAATTTCGTTTGTTGATCATTAATCGAACATACATTATATTGCGAACAAAATCCCCCTGTTTAAACTCGCAACCTTTGTCAGCTAGGTCCTGGTTATTGGCACCACTCTCGGGCATGTAGTCTGCACTGCACTCTGTAGGCATTTCACATATGCCACATTTCAGCCGTCCGTGATGAAAAATATCCCCTCGGGCACAAAATATGGGCTCAGCAACCTCAATTCATTGCGCTGTAAAGCTCTGGAAAACAACAATCCATTACTAGTTTCCAGATAACTTTAACCATAGTTTGAGGCCGCACATCCCTGTGACAGCGTATGAGCCGTCTGAGAATCCATATATCAAGGGCCGCCGGGAATATGCGCCTGCATTCCAGTTCACTTCCCCCGTTATTAACGATGTGGCAACACAGCATAAAAAAGAAAAAAAAATAGAAAGTCAATCCTTTCGCATAACTTACCAGACACGGCTATTCAGGAACCATATCGGTAGTCAACATTTTCAGAACCCTTCCCTAGGGCATACCACGTAAGACCCCTGATATTTATCGGTTCGTATCGAAGTACGACCTTCTTGTACCAGGACAAGCACAGTTGCCTTAGTTAAAGGGTTAGACCCTGCAAAATATGCGCACTTTCATATCAGAGAAAACAAAGATAACATAGCGAACAAGTCTAGGTGGTTATACAATAATCTATTTGCTTGTGCCCTGAGTATGGTCTTCAAATAACGATTGCTTCAGCCGCTCGCTCCCCTAGTTTAATAAGAAGCTTGCGGGCAGAGCGGAAAGCAGGAGGTTGCTAAGTTTACGAGTCTCATTTTCTAAAGCCTGTTTCATAAGACCCACTTTCACAAGTGCAGCTCAGTGGCGTAGAAACAAAGCTCGAAGCAATTTTTTTTAATGAGCTTCAATGCGCCTTTGCTGTGTCATCGCAACGTCAACAGTTCTCTTGACAACCTGAAACCTGATTCTGGTATTCAGAATATCATCCAGTGCCACGTAACCTGTCTATGTATTTTTTTTTCATGATACTTCGTGATTTCGGTGAAACGTGCCACACTTTATTGTTTGAATTTATCGACTTATTGTTGAAAGAGCAGAGCCCCTTTGATTCGATCTCATGTAAAGAGGGAAACTTAAATCCAGTATAATACAAGTCAAGTCGTGACGTTCCTCTACACGAAAAGTGACGCCTGAGCTTGTTAGATTCGAACGTTGGAAACAAATTGTTCAGACACGAACATATAAATTTTCAGTTCAGTTCCGACTGAACATTCGTTTTCATGCTTTTATTTGAACACGTGGATCATCTGTAGCCAGTAATTTAATGGTGGGGGTGAGGAACGGAGGACGAAGGTTTTGGGGCTTGTTCTCAGTCGCAGTTCTTACACTTTCACTAGGCGAGTGCAGAGTAAGAGTCGTGGGTTCCAGCACGCGCAGTGAACCGTCCCCTAACCAAGCGAAAGCTTGGATGTATCCTCCAGATAATATGTGCTAACTACTTAGCTAATTACGACGCCTGTCATCACAGGAAAAAAATTTAAAATGTTGAATGCACAGACAGGAGGAACTTTTGGAGGCACGGGTATTCACTCTTCATTTCTACTAATCATTGCATGATTTCAATTATGTATAATTTCATTGTATTTTACGAGAGAGGCAGCCTTCGGCATCTAAAGTGGTTGACGGGAAAGTCTGTACTAGCCCGGGAAAAAAGTTATTTTGTTTGGTACTAAGGCTACCATAGGCAATGGGAAGCGTTATGTCGTATAATTAAGAGTGCTGTATGCGCCCATTTGTTATGGGGAACTGCGTCAATAAAAACCCCAAGGCAAAACTCAGTGTACAACATAACAAATACTAAACCTGCCACATGCCTACACGTCATCAATTCACTGTCTTCTCGATAATATTTGTTTAAAACTACAGCAAAGAGAAAGAAATTTTCTCGTGTTAGTAAATTACTATGTCATAGTACGTAATTGTGTACGCCAACCACTCCAAAAGTAACAACAGTAAAGTAAAAACTATGGGCTATTTTCCCGAAGGGAACCCGGATAGGATGCGATGCAGCAGTGGTGCCCGCGGCACTGACCCGTTTGAAACGGGCGTGGACAGGTGTGCTGGAAGCGCAGTTTGGAGAGAAAATACAGGTGTAGCGTTTACTCGAGTAAACGTTTGTTTCAAACGCAAATACACGGGAGGCGCGTTGGGTTTCGTGTAGGATTCATCGCAGATAAGCACTGCGGGCGCTGCGGTGAGTGAGCTGCAAGTGAAGAAGAGGGCGACGTTAGCGCGCACATGCGAGAGAATAGTGGGAAGCGGGACGTCAACGCGCAGCTGCGGCGTGACCTACTTGGTACCACTCCAACAGCTGCCGCGAGGGGAGCGCGTTGCTGCGCGTTCGTACGTACGCACGCTCGTATGGCGTTACACTCGTGAGTAAAAAAGCTGCTTCGCATATAAAACACGTGGTTAATTCCTCTTTTTAGGAAGCGGCGTGAAACGACAGTGAAACGTCTCCTCGCAGATGTAGTTGGGCATTCATTGTAAATTGTGCACATGAATGCTGCAGTCACACGAAAAATGAAAAGAACGGCAAGCAGCTCGAAATCCGCAACGCAAACTTCAAGCAGAAATCACGCACGAAAAGAGGATACACATGACCAATGGGTACGAACAATTGTCACAGCCCCGCACTTTAACGCCCGTTGCTCACACAGGAAGAAAGACCTACCAAAGGCACGCACTATACACTTGGACGAGCGCGAACAACGGTCACGCGTCTTGCTTCGTATGTGAGCAGCGCGCTCCTTTCGTAAACGTGGTCGTGGCAGCGAGCGAAGTGACGTTTGCGCTCTCTTTAACTACTGTAACTTAAAAGCAAACTTGTGGTGGAAGCACAAGATTTAGAGAGCTTCCAAACGCCGAGATAAGCGCGCGTATGAGCAGGCCACTACGCTAGATAACATCTATACTCACTTATACTCACTTTGACACCGCCATGTGGAGCTGCACGCGAGCACATCGACGCGCGGGGTGGCGCGACACAATGAACTATTGGCCGCGAGAATTGGGCGGAGTCGCTGCCTAGCGGCAACCGGCTGAGGCGCGCAAGTGTGGATTGCTCCCTGCGTCTTCTGCTAGCTACGCCACGTTTGTATGTACGCGTGCGTCATCCACGTTCTCAAAGGGTGGTCTGTCCGGTTATCTCTATCAGCGCGAGTGTAATGGCTTCTACGTATGCCTGAAACGACGTACGAAAGCATTTTTATCGCTCCGCTGCTAATGTATTGTAGTAAGAACACCGAGTGGAACTTTTCGAAGTGGTGTTTGCTGTTGGCAAACACTGCGTTAACCAGAGTAATTTCAAAGTGGGTGCCGTTTTCTGCGTCAAGCACATCGTTAAATGCTCCTGGAATCCTGCCTAACATGAGGACTATTGAATGGTGTGTGAATGCAGCATTAAGCGAACCGGTTGTAAACAGAAAAAAGAAGCCCTATGATATGCACTTGCATGCTGTTGGTGGGTGTGGAACTACGGCACTGTAATTTATGGATTATGCGAGCAGCCTTGGTTGTGTTTATCTGGATGTGGCACCACTACATGGAAATTTTACTGTCACATAACCTTCGAAACTTCATGTACTTAAACAACTTAAAAGAAAGTGGCCGGATGAAACCGTGTGCTTAAATTTTGGAACGCTTTAAACAGCCGAGACGTTGAAAACCGGACGGTATGCTTTACTTTTTAAGTATAACTTCACTGGAAATCTCATTGTTCTTACGTTATCTTAAGCATATATATTGTATTGGTATTGAGAAACAAGAAGCAGTGGTCATTGTTGTTTAAAAAAATATTGATTGATTGATATGTGGGGTTTAACGTCCCAACACCAACATATGATTATGAGAGACGCCGTAGTGGAAGGCTCTGGAAATTTCGACCACCTGGGGTTCTTTAACGTGCACCCAAATCTGAGCACACGGGCCTAGAACATTTCCGCCTCCATCGGAAATGCAGCCGCCGCAGCCGGGATTTGAAACCGCGGCCTGCAGGTCAGCAGCCGAGTACCTTAGCCACTAGACCACTGCGGCAGAGATTAAAAAAAATACCTGTCCGATAAAATTTTCAGACCTTTGTTGTATCACTGTCAAGAACGTAATCCATCAATGAAAGCTTTCTTTTCAACTCCTACAAAGTTTTTACATGGTTACAAAATTTTTACGTGGTAAGCGCAATGTAGCACCAACCGCTGTCAGCCACTAAGTTTTCCCGACGAGACTTATTGGCTCTCCCATATTTCATGGTCAACAAAATGAGAAAAAAATATGCATGTGCGTATAAGTGTGAACGGTGTATATACTGAACTCATCGCACATATATGCGGGCTTTCTACAATTTTTCTCTGTTTTTTTGTATGCAAATGAGAAAGGCGTAAATAAGTAGTTCAGTCACACTACAGCACTGCATAGTAGGCGGAACACAAACTAAACAGGTACAAATAACACAGCAAAAGCATGTTCTAGTGCGAAAGTGGGCAGCGAGTCACTCAAGGCGAGCATGCCATTCACAGGCGGAATGCGCTTTAGTCGCTGACAATGGTAACGTTGCAAAGACTTCGTGCCCCTATTCAGTAGAAAGGAGCGTAGATATTACCAGTAAACTGCAGCAAACGCATTTCGTTCACCAACAATTGGCTCAGACTACACGCAACGAAGCGCCGCTTGGTGTATTTGTATAAGCGCCACCAACCGCCTATCCACACGTCCGCGTAGACGCGGCTGCCACCTATAGCCCTATCTCGCCGCGAATAGAGCGCACGCCCGGAACATGCACTCGTCGTGCCATCTCGCTACTGATGGCGAAAACGCGCTGAAATGCCGAGCTCTGAGGGTACATGGTGTATATAAACGGCTTGCCGTTATCACGGTGGAGAAAGGTAGCTTGGTGGCCTCAGTGGTTATATCACCGCGCCTTGAGGAGCGTGAGGTCACAGCAACGATGCCCCACAGTGGAACTTCTCCTACTCGTTTTGTTCTTCGCAATTTCACCGCAAATTTTTACAACGACATGTTCGTGATGGAGACGTATCACGGTTTCGCGGTTGACACCGGCACTAAACACATTCGTGTCAAAAAATGTGGATGCTGGTGCCATTCTTGAATTCTAGCACCAAATAGGGTGAAGAATACATTTTAACGCCATCAACGAAGTCCTACATAGAGCTTAATCAGCAAAAATTATTTTACTAACTTTTGTTACAGGAAATTCGACCGCCCGAGAACACGGTATGGTCATAAGAAACGTTGTACTGAAGGGTTCCGGAAACGAAGACCGACTGGTGTTCATTAACACGCATTGACAGCGCACAGGACATGGTCTAGCATCCAACGAAATGTGACCGCGGCAGCTGTGATCGAACACTTGACCTTGGGGCCATCAGTCGAGCCCTCTGCTTCATCACGACGGACAAACAGTGAAAATGAAGTATATACTCTTGTGAATCAGCCCTACACACACAAAAAAATTCTTTAGCCACTGTCGCCAAAAAACGAAAAAAATGCAGTTTAAAACTCGCCACGTCACACTCACACATTTTGTGGCGAAATTAAGCGCAGGGAAGTTTTGGCCTTGATTTTCTCCTTTGCAGTTTAGCAATGGTGAAACTATTGACATTAGGCTCCCGGAACTGAATGCGTGATTCTATAAACTGATTAATTATTTCCCTATAGTGCCTTTTTAAATGACGCGTTTATTTAACCGAGGACACTGAGATACATACCACAGCTAGCACTAAGCCATTCCTTACAGAAAACGGCTGCTTGCTTCCAAGACGAAACACTAGGAATAGAGAGAGCAGTTTATGAACGCACTTATGGGCAACACATTATCGCGCAATTGCTAACGGCCGGCTACACTGAACGCCTTGCATTGCTCCAAATAATGACTTCGACCTAAGCAAATCAGTGCCATTCCGCTCGCCTGAAGCAATGCACAAGACAGATAAAATAAAACCCACGTCAATCGATTACAGATCGATTGACGCATGGCAGCCTCGTATAGCAGCCACCCCCGCCGAACATTGCCGTCGATTCCTTTCTGCCCTCTCACCGATGATAGGAGGAATGCTCGGCGCTAGAGTAGCACGGCCTCTCCAGGGCTACGTTGATGCACCTCGTCTTTTTTCCCAGCTTACGGTAGTGACGAGAAACTTATTTATTTTTCATTGGAAGGCCTACCGCGTTCTTTGCGATGCATGTCCTAGCGAGCAGAAGTAACGCCACATCTTGTGCGACTGTCCGGTACATATAATGTCCCGAGACAGTCACTGGTGTCCGTTTTAGTACACCTGGACAATGGACCGATGTCCATTCAAACTCCTATTACTTGTCGACAGAGGACATTGCAGGTGAAGGAGACGAATTCACAACTGAGGCTCTTAAGGAAAATATTCCTGCATTTTCACGAAGTGAATAATGAAGTGTGAGCGAAACTATGAGTATAGCATTGGTGAGTAATCGTACGTTACCCGAGCGTTGGCCCATACAATGTATTTTGAGTGACAAAAAGTTTATATAAAATAGTAAATATAGGTTCGCCTTCTGGTCGTATGTGGTTCAAAGAAGATTTCGAAAATGGCTAAAGCAGAGGATATGCCTTGAAAGTGAATCGAAGTGCCCGCCATCTTGCCGGTGGCAATATGCCATTTTGATGTCTAATTAGCTGGAACATGTGGCGCTCCGTGTGCCGTTGTGTTTCAGGTTTGCTTGAAGAGCCTCAACAACTAGGCAGATTACGGTACTAGTACTGATCAGTACTCTTCGAGGTAGGTTACTTTCCTCACGAACAGCAATATCTTACCTTATATTATGTCTGCATTGAAGTTTATTGTAAAAATGTTCTTTAGTGTGTGTGGGTCTTACGCTTTTGTTCAGACTAAAGCAGTGCTTCTATACCGTGGCCACAATGGAAGAGAAGGCCAGGTTTTTAGGATCATTGTCCCTAAAACAAACCCTTGACAACTGGCTGTGGCAAATGCCCGAGTGACTGAGCGTGACTGAGTCCGTATGTGGGCTGTCTTATGCTGTGTCTTTCATCTCCATCTTTCGATCTCATCACGCTCTTCGCAAGTGTACAATAGCAAGCCGGTTGTCCCGAACTGGTTAATCACCCTGGTTTTCCTTCTCTACAATTTCTTCTCTTCTCTTGCTGCTGGAGGCTGATGATCGTAGGTTAAATATCATGAATGTGTACAAACTGTAGTTGCTGATTTAATTTTCTGTCGCCTTCCGATCATTCGCTGAAAGCTAACCATACTTCGACTTTCTGTCACCGAATGAAAAGAAGAATGCATATCTACACATGGCGCTTCTCTTTACCGGTTTTATTCTTCAGAAAGTAAGACCGGAACAAATAAGCCTTGTTTTTTTCTTTTGACAGACTCATGATAGCGTTCAAACAGGCGAATAGTACAGAAAAAAGGTATCCTTTCATAGAACTAGTCCATACATTTTCTGACGAGAAAGGATCAGATTTTTTTGAAGCCTCTAAAAAGAGTCTATTGTGTAGAAACACATCGATTGCAGTCTGCCTTCGAATTCGGCCGATGTCGTTTTGTCCCGTCGCAATGCGAGATCGATGTCAGCTTTATGCCGAAACTACGTGCCTAGTTCTCCTCTACCGTCGAGTGTGAAGACAAAGAAAAGACCGCATTTTTGCAGTGTCCTCGGATTTAAGAAATAAGGAAGAACAGACGCTCGGACAGGCTGTACACCAGATGGTAGCTCGCATGCTTTGTGAGGAAATTTGGTGAACTGCAGCCTTAGCGGACGCTCCACTAACCAATGTTCGGCCGAACACTGGCAAAATGAAGGGGCATACACATTAACACACACACACACAAAAGATTAAGAAGTAGCGTGCTTCTGAGTGATGTCTTATTTTTCGTCATTTCATCGGTGTGCACAGCACTCGCTGCGCTGCTGCCTTCCAACGTAGACAATATTGATCCCAGAAGTTGCGGCACGTGCTGTGTGCGCATTGTCAAAAGACGCGCCTATTTCGACTATCGCAGCGTTTGATTTACGCAAAAGCACAAGTATTCACTGCAGACCTTAATACTCACATCATGCTTTCGAGCAAGTTCAACGAGATTATCATAAAAAAAAACATGTATTATAAAGCTTAATGTCATGGACGTCTTCATCACCGCGATAAGCATAATGAAAAATGCCTGTTAAATATCTTTGGTAGGCCAGACATTTTTTGTGTGCGTGAAATGAGGAAATAGGAGAGGTTGGTGCCATTCCGGTGGTACCGACAATGACTTCTGAATTAATGGAAAAAATATGTTGTAAGAAAAATATTATGGGACATCTTGCAATACAGTACATCATATGATGTAAAAGTGCAGCACAGCCAAACATCACATTGTCTTTCTTACCAATATTACAGGAGCTGCCCAGGGACTGCTTGACTTCTGAATAACGCCTTCTGCAGAATGTCGTTGACCTGGTCGGCAATCACTTTCCTTTCTAACGGGGATAGACGATAGAGTTTCTGACGTATCGGTGCAGCATCTCTTGTGTTGTTGCGGTGGTGCATACGGGATCCGAGCAACATGGAACAAGGCTTGTCTTGGGCGAAATCAGACTCCCGCTATAGTGTGTAAGTACCTCCTTGAGGTCAGCCTGCTTGGAAGAAGGCAACGACTTGTTGATCATGTGTTTCATCTCGGCTGACTAGGTGGGTGTAGTTTGAATATTGGCTGGAGACTCTGAGACCATTATGAAATGCGGCCCGCCCCTCAAACTTTCTCAGTTTAAATCCGGCTGGTAGAACAACAGGCTCTGAGGCTGTGTTGAGCGCTCACAAAGAAGCATGTCTGTCTATGGCTGTAAGCACAGACCATGGGACCAGCACATGCTTCTTGATGGCGTTTGAATGATGTAGGCTCGACAAGACATGTAGGCTCGACTTGTAGGCTCGACAAGTTCAGCGCAGGGTCCTGAGCGGACGTGAGAAGACCATACAGGAACAAGGACTGTTGTCCGACCAGGCATCATCAGATCTTCAGACAATGAAAGCGCGTCGATAGGTAAAGTCGAAAAATTGTCAACTGTGGCAGTGGGCAAGAACTTTGTAGAAGAATTTCTCCAGTTCTACAGTCAAGCGTAGCGCCACATTCACTAAGGAGGTCTATCCCTAAAATGACGTCATGAGTTGCGCGAGCCAGTACAGTGAATTCAACTCAAAAATTTTGTCCACCAATCGTGAGTACAAGTGTGCAAGTACCAACAGAGCAGAACGCTTCGCCTCCAACTCCACAAAATTTTTTACGATCCCACGCGAAGATAACTTTGTGACCCAAGAAACAATGCGGGAAACGAAGACTCATAACCCGAAATAGCAGCACAAGTGTCTACAAGAGCAAGAGTATCTACACAGTCTATACACACACGAACTTTGTTCATCAACATCACAGCACAAGGAGGAATTGGCGAAACCTACCGTCCTGCGATCACACCTCTATCGGTCGCACCAGCAAGTTTCCCAGCTGATGCGGGGAAGGCGACCGATGACGCGGAGATGGCGACTGGCGGAAGCCTGGCGGAGGCAGCGTCAGGCTTCGCTCGGAGGCGAGGGACTTGCTGCGAGATTCGTTAGGCCATTTGCTGTCGGGGATGGTGGTCAGCCGGGTGAGGGGTCCAGGTTTCGTGCATACGAGCCGGGTACGTCGAAAAACTTGGCGGCACAGGCGGTCGGCTGGGACAAAAGCACAAAATATGCCCTGGCAGACCGCATGTGTAACAAACGGTGACTTTTCGGCTTATATTAGCAGGAGCAGAGGTCGCAGAAGTATGCGGAGATGGGTCGTGCTCTGCAAGAACATTTTGTGACGGTGGATAGTAGTCTTCTGGCAGACGCCTAACTGACGACGATCGGAAGTCCGCAGCGGCATGTCGAGATGATGACATCCGGTGGTGACCGTGACCTGTCAGTGAAGATGGAAGCCGCGGGGTGAAATGAGCAGGTTCTGTGCGTGGTCAGTTTTTCAACGTGGGGCTCTCGCATCCAGTAGGGAAGTAGTTCGGGGCACGCGGCAAATGGGCATTGGTGGTGAGCGACACCTGCTTGAAGCCGTGCGAGCACTTCTCGAGCTACCCGACGTACGTCTTCGCAGGCAGCGACGTCTATACTTGCAACAGTGGAAACATTGTCCAGGTGCCCGAACTTGGGTAAGATTCTCCGGGCCTTCAAAGCCTCGAATGCGCGACACTGCTGCCTAAAAGCAGAAGTGTTTAAGTTTTCTTTCGTTACGAGAAAATTGTACACGTCCTCGGCGATGCCTTTTAACAAACGACCGACTTTATTTTCATCAGACATATTTGCGTCGACAATCCCCCAAAGCTTCAATACCTCTTCAATGTAAGTTGTGCACGTTTCGCCGGGCAACTGAGCTCTACGTGAGAGTGTTTGCTCAGCTTTCTTTTTCATAGAACTCGTGTCCCCAAAGCAGGCCTTCAGTTCCTCAACAAGTATATCCCAAGTGGTGAGCACATGTTCATGGTTCTCAAATCAAAGCAGAGCGGTCCCGGCAAGGAAGAATACGACGTTCACGAGCTTCGCCGGCGAGCCCCATTCGTACTGGCGGCTCACTCCGTCGTAGTGTTTTAGCCAAGCGTCCACGTTTTCATCAGTTTTACCTGAGAATATCCGTGGTTCAGTTACCCAGTAGTTAGGTTGTCGAAGTCGATGGCCACCTTGGGCCATGTCGTTGGCACTGGTGGATGCAGCAGCGTAGCGCGTCAACGGGCTTGCTGTATCGTCGGTCCTGCTGATGTTGTCCGGGGGTAGGCCAGCTAAGCGTCTGCTTCTTCGAAGGTCTTCTTCTCTGCAGTCCAGGACGGCAAATTACCCAGCACTGCTCCACTAAAACTGTTATGGAGGTGATGAGTTTGTTTACTGAAAAGCCGGTGCTCCACCGACACTGTCGAATAGCCACCACGCGATGATGATGACGTTGATGATGATGTTGATGATGATGGTGCCTCCACTATGGCTCTTGGCCACTCAGTGGAATCACCCAGGAATTGATAATATGAAATTTAAGGCCTTTCAAATGACACGTAATTCTAACAGAAGAAGGATAAAGTACATGTAAATACAGAAAGAGTGCAATAATTCCTTTCCGGCATTTCGACCAGACAGCATAATATATACCTTGAATTAAAATGGTAGTAATTTCGAACACGTTTGAAATTAATGTTCACAATTTGCTCAATACTATAGTAAGAAATACAAATAGAAGATCAGAGGCGCTTTCTTTTTTGTTTCATGAAGATAATTAGAAACGGCATCAAAGGCATTTCTGTGGCTGTAGCCCAGAGCCAAAGCACCAAAGGAGAGTATATTCTCAATGGTGAAGGGCAGCCCAAGGTTAGCAAATGGGATGACAAGGAGACGTTTTCTTAATCGTCTGTAACGGTAACATGACAAAAAAATAATGCTCTATTGATTCCACATCCGTACAAAAGCTGCATAGGGGAGATGTTTCCAGACCAGCCCTGTGTGACTATAGAATTAAAGGTGGCACACGATATCGTTATCTTGTTAGCATGACTTCCAGTTGTCTTGTATGACACCAGTCGGATAGACCATGGATCTTGCTTACTTTTCTTTTGTGCTCTTTCAGCCCGAGTTACGATAATAATAAATATGGGAAACTCATAACTACCCAAAGTGACGAGACGGCGGCTGACGAGGCCGTGTCGTGATCACGGCTTTAATACAGACGGTAACGTATAGTGGAGTGGTATCAGCTGCCTTGTCCAGCTAGGTCAAGCGCCAGACCATTCTGTCATGTGCGTGGCTCGTACAGCAGGAGCCACCCGGCTTTCTCCGTTTTATTTGTGGCCAGCTGGCCACGAATGGCGTGGTGCTACAAAAGTAAATCAATTTTTTTAATTTAAGAGTTTCTCGAAATTACAGCAATCGATTATTCAGTGCAATGGTGATAAATTAGTCACTCAGAAACAAGCCTCTCTCCACATAGGCTGCACTGCGCTGTCTCGGAAAGAAACTCGTTAAACTTTAGAGCGCCGGTGAGTCTAACGCTTCAAAAACTGAAAGAATCGCCTTTTGCAGTTCCTCTTAAATTTCTTGTGAGCTGACAAAACTTAAACTGTCCCCGCGCTACGTTTACTGAGAACGCAGCACCATCTGTAGACGCCGCAGGGAAACACAGGCATAAACATTGTACACTGGTTGATAATAAATATAAATTAGGGTTTCAATAGTACTGTTTACGCTGAAGAAAAGTACGTCAGTGACAAAAACGTAGCGAGTGATTTTTTTTTCGACAAGGTACACTAGCCCTTTATGTATACTCGTGCATGCGTGTGTGCACGTGCGCATAAACAGGTAGGACGGAGAGAAGAATTCAAACAGGTTTATCTGAGGATGGGTCGCAGTACCACTTGAGCAATAAACAAGCATACGAGAAAAACTACACTCATACACATGACACAACAAGTTTCCAAAAGCACTTGCTTATAATAACGAAACTATACTGTGGGCTTAAAGTGGCCCGAATACTGACAAAAATGCACACAGGCCAAATAATGGCACACTCACCGGGGAGAATGCATTCATCGCAAAGGAATGGACTAGAACAACCCATCATAGTTTCCATCACCTTTTGTCAAAATAGTAAGTTTCGTATCTATGCCGTCCTCCGACCGCGTCGTCTGCATCCTTCGAGAAGTTATAGAACGATACAATGCCATCTTTATACCTAGATGCCACGCATTGTGGCACACAGCAATTGTATTTGGACATCGCTTTTTTTTCGGGATCGTGCATGCAGCACGGCGAAAATAAAGGAACTATTCGGCCGCTTCTGAATGCACGCAATGTGGTAGCATATCTTCTTTCAAGGTTTACCCTGCTAGGGCTGTTTCCAGGCGTGGTGGCTAAGTGGCGAGTGCTCAGTTGAAATTGCGAGTACAGGGAAGCCAGGCAAGGCTTCCCTGTACTCGCAAGTACAGGGAAGTAGTGCCATCAAATTTCGAGGCTATAACCTTGTTGTTGGTTTCCTTTGTATGCAAGGACACTCCACTTAAATGGTAGGACACAGAAAACATTCAGACTATTTTGATCCCATCCATGATGTACCTACGTGCTCATTATCCTGATCGAAACCCGTCGCTAAGCGATTAAAGTACTGACAGCCCCATGGAAATGACAGCAAAAGTTGTAGTGACGTCTGTAGTGACGTGAGTGACCTGCGAACCTCTGCAACGTACGTGCCAAGGAAAGCATTGCATGGTTGCTACATTATTCGAAGCAGCTTCAGCTTGCCATGGTAACTGTCGACGCGTTTGTTTTGCGGCTATTAGTGTGGCTTGTGCTTGCGAGAGCAGACGATACTCAGCACGACATGCGTCGAAGCTTTGTGTGGTTACGTGACCAAGCCACCTACCCTGCTCTGTTACTGCCCAAGTCGACGCCCGGTAACCGAAACCGAAAGTGATCCACCTAATAACGTAGTATGAAAGTATTTAGTGAGAATACACGAATCTTGGCTGCGCCCCGCCATGGTGGTCTAGTGGCTAAGGTACTCGGCTGCTGACCCGCAGGTCGCGGGATCGATCTTGGCTGCGGCGGCTGCTTTTAGATGGAGCCAAAAATGCTGCAGGCCCGTGTTCTCAGAGTTGAATGCCCGTTAAAGAACCTCAGGTGGTCAAAATTTCTGGAGCCCTCCACTACGGCGTCTCTCATAATCATATGGTGGTCTTGAGACGATAAACTTACAAATAAATAAATAAATAAATAAATAAATAAATAAATAATTGATCGAATCTTGGTGCGAGTATCAAACTTCTCAAAGCTACAAGAAACGCTTGCAGCCAAGGACATGCAAGCCACAAATATGACGGCACCACCCTTTAAGCAATGCTGAATCCGATTTCCTAGCCTGTGCTAAGAATTGAAGAAAGTAAAAATAGCAGACAAAGTATACAGTTCCTAATAGTGACGTAGGAAAAACTGCTCTATTTCCAAGGGTGGTTGCTCTGTCTGGTAGCCTTTAGTTACCGCAGCATACTAGTGCAGTAGTGCTCTATGTAGCTTTCTATGACATTGATGAGAGGTATAAAATTCTGAAAATAGCGAACAAGGAAAATTGGCTTCTCTCGAAGTTCTTCGATTGAATGCAGGAGGTCCAGATTATTGTTGTTAAACCATGCTGTGAAACCCAAGAGAGCATCACATAGTTTGTTTTTGATAGCACGGACATAATATTCGGTATTACCACTGATCGCAATCGAGAATGAATACGCAATGTTGAACGGAACGCTTAGGCGTATACGACACGGCATGTTTTTTTTTTGTTCAAATTACTAGCTACAGGCATTTTAGACAAAGAAGTGTTACAAGAACTTTGTAACGTGAATGGTTTAGTTGTTTAAAAATTATCACAACATCTTGTTTCTCACGAGATAATCAGAATAAAACAGGTAGACAAGACATGTACATTCCTTTATCAGAGAAGCTGCAGAAATTGGTTGTAGATCATCGAGTGCTCCAGCTTGAATCGATGATAGTAGAGACAGTGATTGATTAGCTTATCCAAAGTACTGCCTGCGCAGTACTTTGGATAAGTTTTCAGCGAAGCCCCCGAAAACCATGTGTTGGCCGTCCAGCAGGGCAAGAGCTCGTAGGATGTTCCTCGAACGTTGTATCCCTGTCAGCCTAGCCCTGGCTTCAGCCACAAATATTGGACAAATGAAGTTCCTTCAAATCAACTCCAAAGTACTGTGTAATGACTGAATCATCCGCGCAAATGGTATTCCTGCAAGACTGACCATTAACTTGGTTTAGATAACAGCGCTAGCTTTCCAAGTATGGTCCTCAAGGAGTTCATCCTACATTGAGAACTCACGAGGGCCAAACTTGAGAACGTGACATCGTGGCATCTGTTGCGTTGGTTTGTACTTGGACGTACTAAATACTGCTATATCTTATCTGATCTAACCAACGATATCTCACGGCATTCAATACCACTTCCTGCAGCGACTCACAACGTGATAAAACTCATATAACGATCCAGATAAGGAAAGTACGAACGCTAAGCCTACGATGTCTTGTTATCAACATATGTTCTCGTTTACCACGCCAAAATGAGCGCAGTTTCTTGTTCGGTGAACGCTCAGTAATGATGTTCCGGCTGTCTATAACGGGCCATATAAAGCGTTTTTTTGTGATTAATCAAGAAAGAACGTCCCTGATAAAACGGCAGGAACTATTTCCGCTGTATGTTGTATGATTGTTAGCGTTATAACTATGAACGTTACGTACACAGTCTGCCCCTATTATTTATCTATATAATCTACAGTCGCGAAGAATAAGGTGCCCAATTTTGTCTCTGGTAGGATGCTGCGCTCCGAGAGTACACTGTTTCTGTTCTTCTATTAAGTCAATACTTCCAAAATAGTGGAGAAGGCAGTTGAAGAATTTTGTTTTTTTTCGTTCTTCTCATGAGAATGTATTTCTTCAACGACAGCATTTGTCTTTCGTGATAACGTCGTGGAACTGAGAACGAACGCCTCCACGATGAAGAAATTTAGAAATAGATATGAAGTATTTGTGAATTTATGATGAAAACTATGTCAACAGAACAATTTGGGACGTGTTCTAGTCACGCGAATTACAACATGCATTTCATGTGGGTCCCGACTACGCGGGTCACAACTACCTTCTAGAGAATGAAGGACTTTGCGGTGAGCTTGTGTGCTAAAGCGGAGAAGGCTGTTGTGAACACTCTCGAACACATGTTTTCTAACACACTCGCCACGAATGAATGAAGAACAGTAAACGTCACTTCTGAAAGCGGCCAAAGAAAATTCGCCAAAGGGACGCAGCATGGTAAGATGTGTTCGAGGACGCGCACTGATATTTGCCCCTTGGTGGCTGGCCCCACTTCGATAAGTACAAAACACAAACAAAACACCCCTTTATATTTAGGCACGAGTTGAATGACAGATGAAAAAAAAAACAGACCTGGGGACTGACATCCGCACAACAATGCATGTTGTATCAACCATGTCCGCAACGGATATCTGCCATGTCCACACCCGACAACGATGTGAACATCGGAAAGCTATTTTCACATCCGGCAACTAAGTTCACACTATTACTTGCATACGCTTACAGAGGAGCTCCGTTCGACCGAAGTACTGAATCTCATAAAATTATATTTATGTGACGAGATTTTTTATGAGCGTTGCAACGATAACCAAGTGCTCTCTCTCAATTTAGGCCTACCGCAGTACTAGTGCAAATGTTACTAATTGTATATAAATCTAGAAATGACCACTTTATTCAGCAAAAGTGTTAGTAGGGCTTCGGACAAATTTTTCATTTGAGACATCTCTACCTCGCTTCCTCAACCCCACGTTATAATTGTCTGTTCAACGTAAAACAAATGGAAAACGCTTCAATGTTGCTATTACGACACCAATAGATTTGCCTGAAGAATGCTTAGTTCATTCTAAAGAAGCTTAATTTTAGGAGTGGTAGCAAACAAAGTTTTTACGTTACACCTAGTAATTTTAAGGAAAATTCGGGAAGAAAGGTGATGAATTTAGAAGTCTTAATTCTACGTCGAAAACAGCTCGACCTATTTATGCTTTATCTCAAAGTTCACATCTCTGGCTGATAAATTCCATGGAAAAATTAACAGGTTAGCCAATTTCATCTAAGTTTTTAAAATGATTTGTGATAATATTGATACCAGCAAACCAATGATATTCGACAGATCGCTGTCGAATATGTTCACATCTCGAAGTGTTTGATAGTGGTGTACAATTGTCTTTTCTAGCATAGAATTTATAAATGCGTTCTAGCTTACTTTCGATTTGTTTCATTATGGTTTTTGAAACGTCGATCGCGAAGTAGCTTTTCGTAATAATGTTGTGAATTTTACCAAGTGCTGAAGCTTAACAAGGCTTGAACAAAAGATATGTACTGCCTACCTTTGCTGACGTTTAAACTTTGATTTGAAATGTCAGTTTGGTGCAGTGTTTGTGAAGAACAACAGCTTCAGTGATACCCTGTATTTAGGTAGCATAACCCCTAGTCAGCGCTTTATTTTGTCCTTGCCAATATACAGCACATGTAAATGCCGTGGTTTCGTTGTGCTGCACACAACTTACATCTAGACGACAAAGTAGGAGGACACGACAAAGGAGGTGTCACTAGTGTAGGTCAATGTGGTAGCCTTTCTTGTGTAACTCTGGGTACTGAGATTGGTCTGCATTGATTGGATCTTTCCTATGACCTGGTGTTGTCAGTGGTTTATATTTACTGCTAAAGGGCTGCAGCTATTAACGTAGTGAGTATTATTAGTTGTGAGGCTAATACAACCTTTATTCGTGTTGAAAGTACTTCACTGTGCCGTATAGACCCGTACGCTCACAGACAGCAATCCCTGCCGTAAACCAATCAAGGAGCTGAGGTCTTTGTAAAGACTACACACACACACACACACGCACGCACGCACACGCACACGCACACACACGCACACACACACACACACACACAGTTTCGCACGCACAGTTTCGCACGCACATTTTCGCACGCACAATTTCGCACGCACATCTTCGCACACGTGCAAGGACATGCACATGCACAAACTAAGCGCAAAAGTGGACCAACCTTGTTATTCTTGAGAAGTAACTCGTCTAGACGAATGTGCAACGGCCAAGCTAGCCGCTTTTACGTCAGAGTGGGCGAAGGGTGGGGAAAAATAAGCGTGAAAGTTGATTGTACATATCTTCATCTCAGTATTACCATCACAACAATGCAGTTGGTGATACATCCTCTCATTCTTCGTCTATAACTATCATTACCATCGTCGTCGGGCTTTCCCTGTCCCTCTTCGCTGTTGGGTCTTCGTTCCAAATAAACATATGCCCAACCAAGACCTCATAATAGAGACTAAGAAGACATACACACATGAAAAACAGAGAGGAGAGAAAAAACAATCAAATAGAGGAATGAAGAAGAAGAGGATTGCCAACACTGAGCACAGCAGCAGCCAGGACTATAAGGGTCTCCATCAGCTTCGCTCTCCTATTTAGCGTATCACCTCCAATGCAAGATTAGACTATTTTACGTAGTGGTTTGATTACCGCCATATTGGGCTTTCATTATTTAACAACTAAGCAGACAGTGTTACGACCGAGAGAGGCTTACGCAAAAAGACGCTTAGGTTGCTGCATTCGATGTCTTGAGGCCTTATTCCGATGGTTCGTTGTCCCATTCACGTCGTGATGTACAAAAATAAGAAGACATGGGCATCCGTCCGTACATACATGCTTCCGTCCGCACCTCCACCAACCGCCGGTCCGTCGGACACACGGATGGACAAAAGGACGAACAGACGCATTGGCCCACTCATCATCATTCACTCCGTGGATATGCTGTGATTTTTTTTTTCATAGGTGTGAGACAATAGGAATATTGGCAGCGTTTGAGCTGGTTATTCTGAAATCATAAACTGCAGCTGCAGTAACAGTGAACGACCAGAAGAAATATTGTAACGGGTGTACGAGGACGACGAACAGGATAGGGAAGAAAACGTGGACAGACCCTGCAAGTTGGGCACCATGTTTTCTGCGACCGAGTTTATTCTGTGCCTAACGATCAAACGTATTCTCTCCGTAAGATCTTTGGTGGAAGGTGCTGGATACTCTTTTCCCGCACGACGAAGCGAACGTTGCGCCTTTCATGGCGACCGAAGTGAACAGTGCCGACCATTCACCGGCTACCGTGCCTTTTCAATCAGCACGTCAACCCTTATTTCAGAGACCCTAATAGAGACTCGGCCATCAGGGGGCCCGGGTTGTTTGAGCGGTTGCACAACAGCTCAGCATTCGGACCTCAAATCTCCGTGAAAACTGTGAGTAATAATCTAAATTTCCTCGCATGGTTTTATGAGGCTTCGGAGCACTTCGAGGAGCACGGTTTAGCCACCCAAATCAGTTACAACTTGAGAAATTAACGACTCATACTTCGGGTAGGCCTAACAACAGCAGCCACTGGCTCCACTTCGATCAAATCAGGAATTCCGCAAGAAAAGCTACTACGCACCTGGAAAACCACCCTCGATTCTTCTTGGCACGTTCCGGAGCCTCGCCGCTACCGTCTTATATTGAATCTGCGGGAAAAAACGGTTTTTCTTTGCCGAAAATCAACTGTGAGTAACATGTGTATCCGCCCTATGGGGGCTGCCATGTTAACAGGGGACTTTAGCACCTGCCCCCTCATGCTCAAAGAATGAATGAAAAGGCAAAAGATCACAAGAAATATTGGTAACATTATTAAATTACGCAGAAGGAGGATTTCGGGCTCTGAGCTCAATCTTACCAGTTTCTGACCGGCGAAAACAAACCCACAAGCAATTTTTCCCACCTTACGACCATATGAGAGCCGCCATCTTGTGTGGGACCAAACCACTTTGAGGACAACGAGTCATATCTCGGCTTTTACACACTCCAGGACGACAAATCAGGTATCAATTGAGTCGTTAAAATCCGGAGATAGCCGTAGAAAAAACCGCGAGCGCCCAATTCAACTGAGAGCGTCAAAAGAGACTTATTCAGAAGACATACTCAGTGTTGCCGGACTGCAATCACTGCTTGAGCTGGGTTTGGCGAAACAGCTTCCACAGTGAATTAAGCCTACCGGAACTGCTCCTCCACCTCTTAGTCAATAAGCACAGATTATTTCAAGTGCGGGAGCGGGAGCGGCCGCGTCAGCAGCACGGGTAAGTGAGCTCTGCACATATCTACCTATAACATATCTACTAATAACTTTAGCAATGTTGGTCCTAGGAGGGTCAGAGTGGTGTCTATTTGTTCGTGAAGATACAAGGAGTTCAACCGCTACAAATACTGCTATTACAAACGAAAATTTCAAATTTTAGGAACAGAAAACTGTGTGAATCTGTGAAAACAACAGTCGGACCACGTGCCCGGTGCCGTGCAGTTCTCAACCGGAAAAAAATTCCGCCATATCCACGAAGTGAATGATGATGAGTGGGCGAAGCTCCGGAGGTAAACCTGGTAAACCATGAATCCTCTGTACATTTTGCCCACTCGATTTTATTACATCGCTCCCCCTAGCGTACGTCGCCGCACTAAATCGAACGATTGCCTTCAACCAATGACACGCGCCATATGTGACATCATTCCTATTTTATAAGATCTCGCGTCTTTCATCAACTACAAGTCCCGCTTTCTAGTTTATAACATCTTGCATCTTTTCATCATCAGCTACAAGTACCACCATCTAGTAAACACTACAAGAACTAAACGAGAGGTGGCTACATACAGGAGACGGTACCGCCATCTAGTGAACACTGCAAGAACTAAACTAGAGGTGGCTACATACAGGACACGGTACCGCCATCTAGTGAACACTGCAAGAACTAAACTAGAGGTGGCTACATACAGGCTACAGGGGACGCACAGCCCACGCCCTAAGGAGCTTCGCCCCTAAAAAAATTGCGTGTTGATGGAACTACAATAAGAGGCCTGAGGTGCGGCCTCACCGGTAACCACCGCCGGGAACGCACTCCCTCACCAGAGAAGGATTGGCCACCCTGGTGCAGCATCTGGCCACTACCTCCCACATGGATACGCCAAATAACTCACGGCCCTCAGTCCTCAGCAGCTGCGAAGCAACTGACCACGGCAGTGGTCAGATCTGCAACGCAGAAGAGGGTGCTAAGAATCTCTGGACTACAGGCCGCCATTGGAACCGGAACTTGGGAACGTTTAACGCTAGAACCTTATCTAGTGAGGGAAGTCTAGCTGTACTATTCGAAGAGCTAGAGGGTGTTAAATGGGATACAGTAGGGCTCAGTGAGGTTGGGAGGACAGATGAGGCCTACACGGTGCTACAGAATGGGCACGCCCTTTGCTATCGGGGCTTGGCAGACAGAAGAGAACTGGGAGTGGGGTTCCTGATTCACAGAAACATAGCTGGCAACATAGAGGAATATTATAGCATTAATGAAAGGGTGGTAGGTATTCTAATTAAACTGAATAAAAGGTACAAGATGAAGGTAGTACAGGCTTACACGCCTACATCCAGCCATGATGACGCTTCAGTTGAAAGCTTCTATGAAGACGTGGAATCGGCAATGAGTAAGGTAAAAACACAGTATACTATAGTGATGGGCGACTTTAATGCAAAGGTAGGGAAGAAGCAGGCTGGAGACCAGGCAGTAGGAGATTATGGCATCGGCACTAGAAACACCAGAGGAGAGCTACTAGTAGAATTCGCAGAACGCAATAATTTTCGGATTTTGAATACCTTCTACCGAAAACGAGAAAACCGCAAGTGGACATAGAGGAGCCGTAATGGCGAAAATAAGAACGAAATAGACTTTATAATGACCGCACACCCTGGAATCGTGCAGGATGTGGAAGTGGTTGGCAAGGTACGATGCAGTGACCATAGAATGGTACGGTCTCGAATTCGCCTAGACTTGAAGAAGGAACGACAGAAACTGATACGCAAGAAGCCAATCAATGAGCTAGCACTGAGAGGGAAAGTACAGGAATTCAGAGTGTCGCTGCAGAACAGGTACTCGGCTCTTAGTGAGGAAACCAACCTTAGCGTAGATACAATGAATAATAATCTGACAAGTATTATTACGGAGCGTGCAGTGGAAGTTGGAGGCAGGGTAGTTAGACAGGACACTGGCAAGCTTTCCCAGGAAACGAAGAACCTAATTAAGAAGCGTCAAACCATGAAAGTGTCAAGTACAACAGATGAAATAGAACTGGCAGAGCTTTCGAAGTTGATTAATAGACGTAAAGTATGCGACGTAAGAAGGTATAACATGGAGAGAATTGAACACGCTCTGAAAAACGGAGGAAGCTTCAAAGCAGTGAAGAGGAAACTTGGGATAGGCAAAAGTAGGATGTATGCACTAAGGGACAAAGAAGGCAAAATAACTACCAATATGGATAGGAAAGTTAAAATAGCGGAGGAGTTTTACAGAGATCTGTACAGTAGCCGAGACAACCATGACCTTAATACTATAAGAACTAGCAGTAACCCAGACGAGACCCCACCAGTAATTATAGAAGTAGTCAGAAAAGCTTTGGAGAGCATGCAAAGAGGCAAAGCTGCTGGTGAGGATTGCTGAAAGATGGAGGACAGATTGTGTTAAAAAAACTAGCCACCCTGTTTACGAGGTGTCTCCTGACGGGAAGGGTACCAGAGTCTTGGAAGAACGCTAACATCATCTTAATACATAAGAAAGGAGATGACAAGGACTTGAAGAATCACAGGCCGATCAGCTTGCTCTCTGTAGTGTACAAGCTATTTACTAAGGTAATTGCTAACAGAGTAAAGAAAATATTAGAATTCAATCAACCAAAGGAACAACCAGGATTTCGAACAGGCTACTCAACAATTGACCACGTTCATACTATCAATCAGGTAATAGAGAAATGCTCAGAGTGTAACCAACCACTATACATAGCCTTCATAGATTACGAGAAGGCGTTTGATTCAGTAGAAATATCAGCCGTCATGCAGACACTGCGGAATCAGGGCGTAGATGAAGTATATATAAACATTCTGGAAGAAATCTACAGGGGATCAACTGCTACCATTGTGCTTCATAAAGAAAGCAACAGAATACCAATCAAGAAGGGTGTAAGGCAGGGGGACACAATCTCCCCAATGCTATTTATCGCGTGCTTACAAGAGGTTTTCAGAAGCCTAGAATGGGAACAGTTAGGGATAAGAGTTAATGAAGAATACCTTAGTAACTGCGCTTCGCCGATAACTTTGCATTGCTGAGTAACTCAGGGGACGAATTGCAACTCATGATTACGGAGTTACACAGGGAGAGCAAAAAGGTGGGTCTTAAAATTAATCTGCAGAAAACGAAAGTAATGTACAGCAACTTCGGAAAGGAACAGCGCTTCGAGATAGGTAATAGTGCACTTGAAGTTGTAAAAGACTATATCTACTTAAGGCAGGTAATAACTGCAGAGCCTAACCACGAGGTTGAAGCAACTAGAAGAATAAGAATGGGGTGGAGCACATTCGGCAAGCACTTTCCAATTATGACAGGTTGATTGCCATTATCCCTTAAGACGAAGGTATATAACAGCTGTATCTTGTCGGTACTTAGCTACGGACCAGAAACCTGGAGACTCACAAAGAGGGTTCAGCTTAAATTGAGGACGACACAGCGAGCAATGGAAAGAAAAATGGTAGGTGTAACCTTGAGAAACAAGAAGAGAGCGGAGTGTATTAGGGGACAAACGGGGGTTAAGGATATCATAGTTGAAATAAAGAAGAGGAAATGGACATGGGCCGGGCATTTAGGGTGTAGACAGGATGACCGCTGGTCATTAAGGGTAACTAACTGGATTCCCAGAGAAAGAAAGCGGGTTAGGGGGAGGCAGAAGGTTAGGTGGGCAGATGAACTTAAGAAGTTTGCGGGTATAAATTGGCAGCAGCAAGCACAGGACCGGGTTAACTGGCGGAACATGGGAGAGGCCTTTGTCCTGCAGTGGAAGTAGCCAGGCTGATGATGATGATGATGAATACCGGCATCGATGAGGTTGACGCGGAAGTATGGCTGGAGTCATACGAGTAAGTGGACGTACGTACGTATGCAATGGTACCCGACGCTCATGCTGGCCAACGTCATTTTCTATATCTGAGGCACCGCAAAAGTCGGGTACAATGCACATGAGGAAGAGCTGACCAGCTGGAAGTCATGCAAGCAAAAGCTTCGGCAGCTATTCGGTAGGCCTGTGAAAGGCCAGTGCGCCACCCAAAACGAGTTCCCGCATCGGGCTCAGACATGCACGGAATCTTACCTCACGTACATTCAAGGCGTGCTCGCCTTGTGTCGCAAGGTTAACTAAGCACATGTCCGAAGCCGATAAGGTTGGTCATGTGATTGGGCACAGTAAAAGATGCCTTTCGCCTTCTTGAGTTCGAGAATTCATTTTTGCTACAGGATATCATTTTTTGAATGCCGGTGCTTTCCAGAATCCAAGAGCCACCGTGTTCTCCACCGATTTGACTTCTTCCAAAACCGGCTGCAACATCAACTTGCGAAGACCCTCGCGTGCCTTATACGGAACACCAAGTGCTCGAAGTTTCCGGAGTCCACCACTACGGCATCTCTTATTATTGTATGGTGGTTTTGGGACGCTAAACCCCACATATCCATCAATTAATCATTATACGGAAAGTTTTTGTGATGTCGTCCATGTTGTCCGCTTGAATAATCGAAGCCGTGGCTCCACTCGCGTTAACCTCCTCTAACTCCGACAGCTGTCACACCACCGTCTTCCTCATCTAGATCGTCCTGAAACACGAATTGGTCAACGTTGGCTTGAACATCAACTGCTTCATTCATCGTCCGGACTACACCCCACGACATCCACCGGTCACTGTCATGCCGAACCGACGTTTTTATTTTTGAAATGCGAAGCATTTCTTAGCGCACTCCGCTACTTTGGGCGTATCTATCTATCTATCTATCTATCTATCTATCTATCTATCTATCTATCTATCTATCTATCTATCTATCTATCTATCTATCTATCTATCTATCTATCTATATATTTGCATATCTATCTATCTATCTATCTATCTATCTATCTATCTGTCTATCTATCTATCTATCTATCTATGTATCTATCTATCTATCTATCTGTCTGTCTGTCTGTCTGTCTGTCTGTCTTGCCGCCAGCGGCTTTTAGCTCTCCTGGCCGTTTAGGTAATGGAATCAATACCAAACTTGGTATGGCATAACATGACTGTATGAATAACATATTTGATTAGTCACAAAATGAAAATCATGACATGTATGTCATGATTTACATTTCATGATCCTGCAGCTATCGCGGTGGTTTCGTTCACATGGCATGTTGCAAAACTGGTATGGCATGGCATTATTGTATGGCGAACACAACGAAAGACCATAACATGTAAATCATGACATGCGTGTCATGTAACATCATGGCTACAGGATACGCTCATGATACGCTCACGGCTGTTTCGCTAGCGTCACATATATCAAATTTGGTATAACAGTACGTTAATGGATGATAAAGGAATGCGACTGGTGCAAAAATGATAATCATGAGATGCGTGTTATGTCACAACATGACTATGTGCCACACTCATGATGCGCTGGCGGCGGTTTCGCTAGCTTTACTTATACCAAATTTAGTATAATGTAACGCGAATAATGAAGAAGGTATGATACTGGGGCAAACAGCATAAACATGAGATGCGTGGCATGTAACAACATGACTACATGCTACGCTGATGACGCGCTCGCGGCCGTTTCGCTAGCTTCACATGTACCAAACTTGGTATTACGTGACGCTAACGGACGAAATAGGTAAACGACACATCCAAACATGATAATCACGGCATGCTTGTCATGTAACAACATGAATACATGCCACACTGATGATGCGCTTCCGGCTGTTTCGCTAGCTTCACATATGCCTAATTTGGTATTACGTGACGCCAATGAATGACGAAGGTATGTGACTGGTGCAAACATGATAATCATGAGATGCGTGTCATGTGAGAACATGACTTCATGCTACAGTCAAGGCGCCAATACTTTCCGACATGACGTGGTACGCGTGTTCGCTGGCGTTCATTTTGTCGCATCACGCCGTCATTGCTGCGCCAGGCGCCGGTCCTGCAATATAATCGCAGGCGCGCGCAGCGCTATGTTGCTTTGACGCATGCGCGTTTCCACGCGTACGGCGTCTCTCCGTCACGAAAAGAGGGAGACTCAGTGTACTCGGGGTAACTCATCGGCACGAAATGCAGCATGCCGCATTTCGTGCCCATTGCCGTCGGTCTGCCCCGACTGACGCTGGTCGCGCCTGGCGTCAGACTGTAGAGTGCTCGTGTTTTGCAAGCACATATAGCGTCGCTGTGCGTGCGCGCGCGTCAACGCTATATTGAAGTATATGGGGCCCTTCATAATGCGCTCGCAGCCGTTTTGATAGCTCTACATATACCAAGTTTGGTGTTACTTGACGTCAAGAGAGGACGAAATATATGACTGGTGCAAACATGATGATCCTGACACGCGTGTCATGTAAGAACATGACAACATACCATGAACATAGCGTGCTCGCGGCCGTTTCTCTAGGTCCACATATACTAAATTTGGTATCACGTTACGTAAATAGATGACGAAGGTAAATCACACATCCAAACATAGCACTTTTGATACGGAAGTCATGTAAGGCATCATTTACCTCCACATTGTAACGTTGGGCTGTTTTTTAAGTGGCATATCAACATTTCTCATTCGTGCTTCGCATATCATCGATTCCTACGTGGGATCTGCCAATTTTTTTGCTACCAGTGGCTGTAAGTAGGATTTAGCCAGTTTTTGTGTTTTTTATAGATCATGACCATGACATGGCACGTCGATAAGCCGATACCAAGAAAGCAACGAAGAGAAGAGATAAACAAAATCACTGTGCACACACACAACAGCCGGCGTACAAAAATGTCTTGTTGAAAGGAAAGAATAGAACATAACATCTGTTATTATACACTGCCTGTTTATATACACTGCGTGTGACGGAATCTTTAGGGGCGAAGCTACTTAACCAGTCGTCCCCGATGTATGTAGCACGTAGCCACCTTGTTTCATAATTCACCACTAAGTGATAGTTGTTTGTGGAAAAAACCGTTGCAGAAGTTATAAAACAGATGGTGTCCGTGTAGTTTTATAATGAACAAGTGAAACAATATGTTATAGTTACTCTAGACGACGCTTTCATTTTAGAGGTGAATCTCCCTGTGCCATGGGTCTTGCGTTCATGATGTAGTAGTAGTAGTAGTAGTAGCAGGTGGCCACTTATTGTTTAGTCCTTGGAATGTCAGCTGGATGGTGGCACGTCTACATGTATAATACATGATGAAATGTTGCGAGATGGCGGTATTTGGAGTGTTCACTAGATGGATGGATGGACAGGCACACGGACGTAGAAGCGGATAGATGCACGGAGGAACGCACGAATGGATGGACGGATGAACGCACAGATGGACGCACAGATGGGTGCACGAACGAACGGATGGACGGACGAACACATGGACGGACGCATGGACGAACGCGTGGACGCACGCACGGTCGCACGGACTGTCACACGGCTGGACGCACGGACGAACGCACGCACGGACAGACGGAAGCAAGAACAAATAGACGAACGAAAGCGTGGATGACCTGATGGACACTTCGCTCCTCTCATCATCATTCAGTCCGTGGCTATGCTGTGATTTTCTCCACTTGATTGTACATATTAATCAGAATCCGATTAAAAACAGTAACCCAGTGTTTATTCAAAAAGCGTGCCCATTCGTGTGCCTATTCAGTGTATCTAAAGAGGAGACATATTTTAAATATTCAAACAATAATCTTTTAATCTTTTGCTGGATTAAATTGTGGGTTGTGCTATTTTCCATAAAATTTTGAAAAATGTATGAGGTTCGCGCCGCTTAGACCATCACGCAATGTGAATTTTGAAATGCCCTGTCCTTCCATCTTTATCCACATCTCTGTGCTTCCAATGTTTGCCAGCGCTTTCGTAGCAACAGTTTTTTTTTTCATAGCTTCATTTTTCCAACGCAGTCGATTTTGTGAGGTATTCTGTGCCTAAACATTGCAACATTGGTATTATATTCACGTACGTCTCCTGGAAAAAATTTCTGAATACCGGGCATTCCAGTGATCGAGCGGTTCACCACAGTGCGCGTATTTCTGACTCGCGTCAAGAATCGAGCACATCGCTTGGAATAAAATGAAGGCTCGCATTGAAAACTATCTACCATCGTTTGAACGAATGCAGAAAGCTGTTTCGTTTCATCAAGCACAAAACTAAGCAATGCAAAGAAGGTATAAGCCAGCTTCGACATGGTGGCACCATGTCGGACGGAGGTGCGGAGCTAGATGGCCATCGTTTTTTTTTCAGTTTTCTGCTTCTTTCTCCCAGTCTTTTTCTCTGTTTTCTCTATTGGTTCAGTTTTTTTTACCTATTTTTGTTTCTGCCTTTCTTTCTGTCTTTATATCTTTGACTTTCTCTTTTGTTCTCAATCCTACTCTTTCGCCTCCTGCTTTTCGTTCTCTTCACCGTCAAGTTTCTTCTTCTCTTCCTTACTCTACTTTCTCAACACAATAGCAGTGTATAATACACATGGTTTGCTATGTTCTCCATGTTGGGGTACCTAGATAAGAGAGTAGTTGCGACGCTCTTCATCGGAATATGGGTATGGCGGTTCGGATTCAACTTCGCCAAGGAGTGCTTTTCGCGAAGAATATTTCTTCTGTTTCTGTTAGCTTGTTTCTATTTATTTTTCTTCCCCCCCCCTCCCAGTCTGTACTCGTTATCTCGCGGATAAAAGTTAATGCATCCAATGCCTGACCGACCGGCGCACGTCTTCTGGGAGCAAATCCCAAAGATGAAGTAAAGGATGACAAGGAACACGAGGGACATAACCATACGCGTGTCGTTAAATAATGATGACGATTTCTCTTAATCCATCAAAAACTAATGATTGCTCTACTTAAGCAGCTCCACAGTTAAAACGGACAGCATGACGTTCATTAAGACAGACATCAACTTACTTAATACGTCAGCTCATTATCCTGTTTGCTTCAGTTTTGCACCGCTTCGTGTACCTCGCCCTGTTTTATACAAAGAGTGTTCAGCATAAACAAGACGAAGGAAATTCCACACGACGAGCTTTTATAACCAGCAACAAAGAGTACGTTTGCACACGATGCGAAAATGGTGACGTGTTTTGCGCCGGAATCCCAATATTTTGCTATTTTATTGACAGTTATCTGCTCTATCATCTGTCAATAAAATGTACTTTCCTTTCGTCGAAGGTGACCCTTCGCGGCTGTGCTTACGCTGCCTGTGTATAAATTCAAAATGAGGAGTAATCAAATCATTCAGCATTATGATTCATTGGGAATTGTGATGGTAAAATCACCTTGGCATATGTGCAAGAAACTGACGTTCTTATGCCCAATTTTTTTACTGTCTCCTTCGTAACGCGTGCCGAATCCTCCCCATGCAGGCAAAAGCCTTCTTTTTTTACACACAATAAACGAGAATGTTAAAATCAACGTAATTAGCGCACGTGGTCTGAAAGCGCAGCGGCAGATGAAGAGGATTAAGAGGACAAGAAGGAAGACGAAGAAGAGAGGGGCATGGTTGTTCATGAAGGTGAACATTTTTGTTCCCTCGTCACACATAGATGCTCATTATAAACAGCTTCGCTGTTAGAAAAGGGATGGTACCTGTTTAAACACGCTTGTGCATAACTTATTTATAATGACATTGCTGTCAGTGTATCATTGATGTAGTGCTTTGCCACGCGCGCTTCCTCTCAGTCTTTATCGTGCTCATAGTTTTACCTTTTTCTTTTGCTCTATGAGAGGTGCGCACCACATATGCTGCTTGGAGGCAATAACTATTTGGTTGCTAGTCAGCATCATTGTACATTCTCTTGGTGGCCCTTTCATTCAGAATGCAGCAAAATGAGTGAAAGTAATTAGCAATGGTGTCTTATTGCAACAAGCATCCATATTGCCCACCGACAGAGTTTACAGTGGCTTAGGCTGAAGGTTTAAGGCTGATGAATAAAGATGAGGACATCACAAGGAGGATGAGTTAAATATGGAGATTTCGTAATGGCTGTTTATTAATTTCTTTCGGGCTCTATAGTAAAAGCCCATATTCTGTGTCAAAACATTATGATACTCAGTCTAGCCATGCTGCATGCACCCACAAGCCCTGGCATTAAAGCGAAGGCTGACTCAAACCTAGGTTGAACTTTTGAAAATCTACAAGCCATAAAAAGAACAACCTAAAGAATATATTTCGTTGTTACTCCCACTGCCTCGAATTACTAATCTGTCTGAAAAACAACAGCGACGAGGCTTTTAAAGGACACCGGATATCTCAGCCAAGGAAATGGCTCTAGCTAAATACAGGCTCTAGTGCACGCTTCTCAGGACTTTGTTTTGAAATATTATTATGCTGCTGATCGCTAAAGTTAGAACAATCGAGCTGGTCGTTTGGGCCGTTTAGAACTCAACAGATGAGCAAAGTTTGAAGAGCAGATAAAAGAGAAGTTCTATTATTGTTGAGTGTAGGATTCAATGAAAATAACAAAACAAAAAAGACAAATCAATGCAGGCGCTAAGTTGTGTGCATAAAACAAGCAGCCTGTTGTATTGTCGAAGAATACAGAAATAGTGTGTCGAGGATACTAGTTTCCGTACGAATAAAACACTATTAAGGTGCAACGTGGTGCACCTAACAGTGGCAGTGGCAACAGCAGCAACAACGAAAAATGCCCACTGCGTCTCAAACTGGAATGTGTATTGCAGCGCTCCCGTGTGAGCACACATGAGTTCGCTTTTGATCAGGCTGCTGCATTTTTTGAAGATATGAAAAGTCCTTGAATAGAGAGTTGCCGCTTGAGCAAACCTATCGACGGTTAGCCTTGTTTTTTTTTCCAAGGCAACAACAAAGACATGTTTCTATGTCAAAAAGTTTCCTCCAGCGAATAGAGCTTTGCAAAAGTAATCGTGGTATGCACCTTTTCCCTGGAGGAAAAACACCGCCATGATGGACTGCGCGCAGAGTACAAAGGCCAAGGGCGCTGCCTTGTCAGTGCGTAGTTGAGGGGTCAAGCCGATTCGCGCCGCCCAGGGAGGCGTTTTTGAAAAGGTCTATACGTCAAATGGCTATTTTCTTAAGCGAGCATTGCCTCCCAATTTGACTACCACAAAAGCTTTTTTTAGAATCCTCAAAATACGAGCAGAATTGCACCGATTAGTCGCACCCTGAAGTGCTTTTCTCTCCTTTCACTGCACGTGAGTGCACTGAATGCTACGCACGGAGATGGATGACAAGGTGGCATGCAGACGCGTTCTTTCTGCAGTGCGCATCACGACCTTGAACTATTTGTTTATTTACACGAAAGCGTTGTATTCCGGGGCCAACAACACTTTAGTGACGCATTTCCGTCACAGATATGACGTTCATAAAATGAACGCCACCAAACTAAAGGGAAAACTGTGACGACATTTTCCCCCTCCTGACATCGAGCCTCCGACTCTTTAACCCCGACAAGCGCCCGGTGCTGCACCGACTGAGCTATTGAAGTATACGCGAGGCTCCGTTTATTCGCACCTTATATCTCTCACATATAATATCCCACTCACTCTTCTTAGTTGGCGATCGGGGTGGTACTGCTGTCTATGAGCGGAGGCGAGAAGTAATGTGGCATCATACGTACTAGCGACGCTTTTAAACCTCATGTTGTCTGAGACTGTGCGCTGGGCTGCAACCTCGGAGGCTTCTATAAAAAGCTTCTATAGCAGCAAAAAATACTGGCCGCGCCAGCATCGGGAAGTCGCCGTAGACGCAAATACGTTATTTGCATTTCGCTTCGCTTAGCGCGTGACCGCTCATTCTCGAAGTATTGCAGCTCCCACATGTAATGTAGGGTATAGGGTAAAATGAGACAGGGGACAAAACGAGACGTTTGAACCTTGTCGGCCCTTGTAGCTTACACAAAACGATTTTTGTTCGTTTCTCTTGTCCTGCGATAAGTGCTGGTCCTTGTCTACATCTTCTTGTGCAAACGTTGATGAATGCTCACAGCATTCGCAGAGAAAAAAAATACGCGGCTGGTGTCAGTGTGTTCGTGACAAGTCAAAAAGGAGCAAAATTCTTCTCGACCAAATTTTGTTGTCCATGCATAAAGGTACCTCTGTGTCAGTACAGCAATGTATGTATTTAGTTTGTTACTTTGAAGTACGAGCTAAATAGCATCAAAAGCTAAGTACGTTTTTGGCGCCCGGAGACAAAGCAGAATTTTTTTTTTCAAATTCTGATATGTGAGAGGGGCAACACACTACAAGAAGGCATTCAATTGCTTTAGGGAGTGTGTTATTAAGGTATTAATCAACTTACACTCATTATATATCATTTATTTGTTAAGGAAGATTTGAAAGTACGAGATAATATCAGTTAGAGTCTCCGGGGAAGAAAGCTATAAGGAAAAGCACTGATTGCCGTTCAGGAGATGACTCCCTTCATTCGCGCTGCATCGAGGTTTTTCAGTGTTCCTACGAATACTCTGAAGGAACGCATGAAAAATGGCGGAATCTTCAAGTCAGGTCGTTCCGAACATCCTTCGAGACTGAGTTTTAACAACGTTTCTCTAATACCCTAATTTAAAAAAAAAGCACTGAGGAATCTGAGTCTAGTGCAGTTTTAAATTCTTTGTCTGACAAACCCAGCGGACGAATTCAAAAGGTATGAAACGCATGAGCAGTTCTGCATCAAAACGGCAAAAATACATGCAGAAGATAGGTAAAAACGTGTATAGCCTCCATTTGCTCAATAATACGATGAGGGGCAAGCGTTCAACGAAAGAGAACACTAGTACAACGAAGGACTTACCGTGTTTTATCTGCAAGGAATTTCGGAGCCACACAACATCACGTTCTGCCTAGATTCAATGCGTGGAGTCCAAGTACTCGGCTCCTTATAACTACGTAAGGGCCCACAGTGTAAATTTCTATTCTTTATACTGCAAAAACTGAAGCAATGAATTTTTTCAGATTGTCTCATTTTGCCCCACGGGGCGTCTCCTTTTTCCTCCCAGGTGAAAGCAAAATGAGACATCTGGGGCATTTACTGGGGAATCTGGGGCATAACTTATGTAGCACATACCTTGTGGCAAGAGAAAAGTTTCTGCATTGATGTTTAATTGTAAGGAGCGAAATAAAAATAGGTATCCACTATTTTCAAAGCTTTGTCGCATTTATCTCACACTATTCTACCTAAGTGGATGAACACATTCGGCAAGCACTCTCAAATCATGACTGGTAGATTCCTATTATTCCTCAACAAGAAGGCACATAACAGCTGCGCCTTGCCGGTACTTACCTAGAGAGCAGAAATCTGGAGGCTTACAAAGACGGTTCAGCTCGAATCAAGGACGACGCAGCGAGCGATAGGAATGAGAAGTAATGGTGTAACCTTAAGAGACAATATGAGAGCAGAGGGGATCAGGAAGAAACCGGGGTTAAGGCTATCATTGTTGAAATTAAGAAGAAATGGACATGGACCAGACATGTAGCGCGTAGACAAGATAACCACTGGTCATTAATGATAAGTGACTGGATTTCCAGAGAAGACAAGTGGGTTAGGAAGAGACAAAAAGGGAAGTGGGCAGAGTAGATTAGGAGTTTGCGGCTATAAAATGGCAGCAGTAAGCAAAGGACTGAAGGAGTGTGTTGACTGGCAGATCGTGGGAGAGGCCTTTGGCCTGCAGTGGACGCAGTCAAGCTGATGATGATAATAATGAGCCTACTTAGGTAGTTCCCCGCTGATAATAAAACTGTTGCAGTAGGCGCTGCAGCAATTCAACAATGTCGACGGCGTGAATGTCATGCTTGGAGAAGCAAGACAGAGGCCAGACAGACATTCGAATACACGCGCGCATTCACGGCTCAAGCGTACGAACTTCTGCCTCGCGTGTTGCTGAAGCGCAGTGTCGTAGTGTGTGCACAGGCACAGAAAATAGGGAGCACGATGTACTGCTCCCTGTTACTATAGGGCGCGCACATGATGTCGTTCGTCTCCTTAATTGACGATGCTTTGAAAAAAGTGTATTTCAATTACCAGTGTTTTGTTATGTGCTTACTGATGCCTTGTTTGCACCGAATTCAAGATGCGCTGTGTCCTGGTATAGGTTAACAACTTCAGCTAGAACAGCGATAATGATCACGTGTGTTAGTCGTCGCGATAAAGTGTGCTCGTAGGCGTAAACGAGGGTGCATCCACGTCAAGAAATGCTACAGCTTCAAGCACACATAGGCGTTGTACGCACTTTTATAATCCCACTCATTAAGCACCACTTCTGTGAAGAAAGTTTTAAATGTCGATTCATATGACAGATGGATCGGTCATGTTTTTTCCTTCGAACGCGCGCATTCCTTTCAGTGTGATGTAAGCACGCACGCATGGCATGTGGCGGTATCTCGTGGCGGCCAACGAAACTATGCAGCTTACGGTGCGCAAATAAGCTAAAGGCCGTTGAGCAGTTTTTACATGGGGCAGTAATTTGGCTACATGGTCTCACTTTTAGAGAGAAGGAATGGATTATAGGGGACTAAGAATTCATTGCGACTTACAGGTCACATGCTGGGCTATAACCGTCGGCACATGTGTTCTCAGGTACCTCGAATGCCCATCGGCAGCGTTTTTATGCTTTACTCAAAGTGTTTAGCGGGGTCTTCATAAGAATTTTTAATATTTTGAGGTTTCTATCCTCTCCGGAAACATTCTGTTGATTGTATTTTTCAAAACGATATATGACGCGATGGTAACTAAATTGACTTGTAACACAAATAATAGGGGAAAGCAAGTATTCACGAAATCTTCACAATTATTCGTACTTGTACGTATACCATTCAGAACAGTTAGGATGCTCTAGTGCACCCACAGTCGTTATTGATTGCTGTGAATACCGGATTGGGACATGCGCGCACGGTAGCGTCAGTACTGGTATAAAGATCGGCGGCACATACTCTATCGAAAAAGTAGGTACAGCGAATGTTGTCGTCATGTCAAATAAGCAACGCAGACCAAAAGTCTGCATCTTAAATGTATTTAAACAATCATAAAAACAAAAAAACAGGCCTTTTCAACAACCATGATCCTTTCCCAAAAACACAGCCCGCAACGCCATGATATTCCAAACCATATCTTCATGAAAAGGTAACGCCCTAATGCGTTACCGTGGTCCAAAGAGCTCCTTCGGGGAATTAGCTGGCATGAAAGCACTGCTTATCTGTTAAAACGCTCGAATCGTCACACCGAGCCAACCAGATTATAGCTTTAGGAATCAGAAAAATTGCGCAATGAAAGATGACGCTGATGTATACTGCGCCAATACTGGGGAACGTTAAAGAACTAGAGTCGGTCTCGATTATAATGCGGAATACACAAATAAGGCGTACCTCATAACCCCAGAATTAACATAATTTTATAATAAGGCTGACCGACTCGAAACCTTGAGCGTATGCGAGGCATTCGAGGCAAGCTTAAAAGTCTGCAATAGATTTGAGCGTGCGTTTTCCAAAGAAAACCAGTTGGGAGTGAGCATTCGTACTGTCATTCCCACTTCTTGTGTGTTGTCTATTTGCGCTCCAATCTATTCGAGAAGGAAGCAATGCACCCAACGAAGCATGTGAACAGTCTGCGTAGGCAGGGGCACTTTGTTTTCGCATAACGTACATTGCCGTAGCAATTAATAATCGTCCCACGCTAACCTTCTCGTAAATTTGATTTCCCTTGTTTTCATACCTAATCAAGAACAGTGTCTTTCTTGAAACACATTGACAACATCTCGTATCACTTGCATACATGATTTATTACTAATGTAATTTGATCATACCCTTGGGACTTTGTCTGCAGGTTTCACGTAATGGGCTTCTAATGTCAGGGAACAATATGCAAAATAGCGTCTTTGTAATTCACCAGAAGCACTATGAAACATCTATACTTTATATAACCCCTAAAACAAAGCGACATAAGACAAGACAGTATTTTAGCATTTCTTTACAACGCTTATTTAAACTACTACTAGTTTTAGACCCCCCCCCTCCTTTTAAGTTCCTCTTAACAGTACGCCGAATTTCCACCTGTTATAAGCTTTATGTAAAGCAGAATCTTATCAAAGCTTCCATGAACAACTAATCATAGCATCGGAAGTTGATTTTACCGACTCTCAAAAGCTACATACGGCGCAGTGGCCCTTTACTCTGCCTACAAGTATTCCATAAGGTTGAAAACTGAGTGTGTTAGTAAAGCGTGACTGTAGATTTCAGAGTGCACGAAAGCGGCGAGACACAAGATAGATACACACACAAGTGCTTGCTGTGTGTACGTATTTCTTGCGTCTCGTCATGCTGTAGGCCCGTGTGCTCAGATTCTGGTGCAGGTTAAAGAACCCCAGGTCGCCTGAATTTCCGGAGTACTCCACTATGGCGTCTCTCATAATCATATGGTGATAATGGGACGTTAAACCCAATATATCGATCAATAAACAAGCAGGTCCTATGTATTTGGTGCGCTATACAATATAAAGTCAAGGTTTTCATAGCATTCCTTCTTGCCTTAGATCGTGATTGCAGGTTTAATCTGAGGCTGCAGGCTCGACTAAATCTTCCGCTGCCCAAGATTCAAGAACAGTACATTACCTTGTTATTTTAATTCGTTTCATCATACTATTTTGTATCTGTTTTCTCTTTTTTTATCTGCACATTTTCCGTTTTGTGTAACGTTTGCTATTCATCAATCTTTGGCTGTAGAAGTTATAGATGTGGAGTAGCTCTCTTCAGGAAGGCAGTTACAACGGAACACAACCCGACAATCTGAAACATTTGTATACGGAACTTAAGACAAATACACCTTTTCCCCCCCACGTTCAGCTTGACCCTGATATACTGTACAGCACAGTAATAGAAGCTCTTTCAGATATAGCTGGATGGCGGCTGCAGGATCACTCAAGAGCGTTTGAATAAACAATGTAATACAATTAAGTAAGGCTGTTGTAATTACTACAAACACAAGAATTCGTAATGTATTGTTCAGAACACGCCTTGTACTTCGATTAGGTTTAAGCGCTGCGCTTCGCAGAGTTCGTAGAACACTTCATTATGAAAGCGAATACAAGTATTACACGAAACTTCGCAGGGGGAAGACTGACTGTGTATTTTAACAGGAAATAGCTAAAACGGCATAGCTACATTTGGTACACGTCGCTCTAGCTATCTATATTTCTGGAAAAACTCAGCCTTTATATTTACTGCATGGTTCACTCAGGCACCAGATAGTATTCGTAAGCTCGCAATGTCTCAAATGGAACTTCTTTAAATAGGCCAAAGGACGATGGATTAGCAGTTGTACTCCAGCGTACATTTAAAAATCTCTCTTATGACAGACAGGCAAAAATTTCTAATTGCTCCATTCCATTGCAAGAATCTTTCCGGAAATAAACGAGCAAGTAGACTAACAGGCAAACCAAGAAAAAAAAACAAAGAAGGAAGCAAGCAAGCAGGTAGGCAGACAAGTACTGGTGTGCTACAGTTAGGCTAGTGATGTTGCTTCCTACGTGAATTTTTTTTTTACTACGAACTTTGTGAAAGTTTGACGTCTATTCCTTGAATGATGTAGGGAACACTATGAGAAAAGCTGTACAAAAGATGCTTCAGAACACGGCAGCAGTAAGAATATGCATGCAGGGCTGTCAATAAAGAAGCAATTAACGTTGCACTCATACATCTATAGGAAAGAAAGTAGCCGATCGAGGCTTGTCAGAGCAAAGCTTGTTCGTGATCACTGCTGCTTCCAGCTTACGAGGTGTCAGGAAATGATAGGCCCGTACGAGGAAGAAAACCCCACCTAAGTTCACGAAAGCAACATGGTCTTGAAAAACTGTTTCGTACTTGCGCGGGTCTTGAGCCCCACCTGTTTTGATCGGTGTACGTCTGTATACCTTTCGCAAATACAGGATCAGGAAGAAAAAAAAAGATGCCGACGCGCCCTGCCGTCTACAGAAGGACAAGAAACGCGTGTTCGCAAACAAGAAACGAACGTGGCAGTAAGAGAACTTGGTCTGGGCGTAATGAAACGCGCAGTGACGTTGCCACTCTAGCTGGCATCAAGCAAATAATCCCCCTTCTACAAGCACATCCTTTTGCGGAAGTAGACCGCCTGTTCGGAAATGAACGCAAGTGGTGCGCACCGAAAAAAGTGGCAGGATCAAGGAAACCTAGACCGAAAAAGTCCTGAAAGTGGCAAACGTGGTAGGATTACTCTTTTTTCTTACCATTCATGTGCTTTAATGTAAAACGTGAAAGTTGCGAAGCAGAAACGGAGGTACTTTGTCGGATGCATAATGGTGAGTGATATTTTTGTCCTTGCCTAGTGTACAACAATTATGCATTAAATATGGCCACCTACAATAAGGTATCGAAATGTATGATGCACAAATTTCTTATACTTCTTCGTGCTCGTATATTTTGATCAGTTAGCGGAAACGCAGGTGCGTATAGAGAAGACACTCGTACAAAAACTGCGCAGTGGTGCCCAGTTCTAAATGATAGCTTTGCCCTGTTGCACGGTCATGCTGTGGTAGAAATAAACAATTTGCAAAAAAGTAAAACCAGAGTTCTTCAATACCTTTACTGGTAATGAAGCTTCGGCGTAACTCTATCGGAGAGCTTTGTGTGCTGGAAGCGGAGGCTGCGGGGCGGCGCTGCCTCCTCACCGGGACACCGTGGCATGTCCTCGCACGTTTTTCATCGTATGTTTCGTGTTGTGCGTGTTGTGCCTGAAGATTAAAAAAAAAGATGCCACGTACATACCTGGGTGTCGATCCAGTTACGAGAGAAATGACAGAAAAGTGTACGTTCCTGGCTGCCCAGACAGCAAACGGTGGGTCCACAACAAGACACTGGCGGTTTCACATTTGATCCCTCGTAATTGCATGTGTGTGAAAAGCGCTTCAGTGAGAGTGGGATATTTCGCTTGAACCCGTAGCTAATCCGATGAGTTGTTGCGAAGAGACTACGCGATGTTCCGAAACTTTTGCTGGACGCTACGCTGAGGACGGCCTCCCGGCTTATTTGTGTAGTGCAAAAAGGTCTAGAGCTCGCCCACCTACCAAGCGTTGCCGGGAATCGTCAGCTCAGCTGGGAACTGTCGAGGCTGCGTCGACACAGTGCATGAGTTCTTTTGACACTACTGCCATGAATAATGACGCAGCTAATGAAGCTGAGAATACTAACTGCCTGTTCCTCGCTGCATGCCAGTAATAATAAAACTCGATGAGTGAAATGATCGCCATTCTGTTAATACAGGCACTGAGCTAACCGAAAGTATAGATGTAAAACGCCCAGGTACTCGGCTGCTCGCCTGCAGGTTGCGGAATTGAATCCCGGCTGTGGCGGCTGCATTTTCGGTGGAAGCGAAAACGCGGTAGGCTCGTGTGCTCAGGTTGCGGTGCACGTTGAATAACCCTGGTGGTCAAAATTTCGCGAGTCCCCCACAACGGCGTCTCTCATAATCGTATGGTGGTTTCGAGACCTCAAACCCCACATATATATCAAAATATCAGAGGTAGAATGCCAGATGAACGTAGCTACATGCAGCTCCTCATAGCTTTAAAAATTCAATGCACACAAAGACTTCCGCTGCTTCGGACACTGACTTCAGCGCTACTAATCAATGCTTGATGGCGCATGAAAGGATGCACAAAAAAAATACACTCCACAAAAACCTCTCCAAGCTGCTAAAGCGTGAAAAGTTACTTTTGAATATTATGGCATCATCAAAGCGGAAAAATTATTTTTGGCGTCACATGTCGACGTCGCCGGTGTGGGACAAAGTCGGTTTATTTTTATGTTTGCTCTGGCATCTAAGACTTTCGTCTCAACAATAAAAGCAATAAAGAAAGACAGGCAAAACACAGCATGAGTAAGCCACGCAGCTAAGTAAACAATTGCGAAGTACGCTGCATCAACAGCCAGTATTTAAACACGCTACAGCACCGTTGTGATAAATCAGCGCAAAACAAAACCTGAAAACCAGGAAAAAGCCACATCAAGTATTGCTTAATCTTCGTCAACTGCTAAATTAAAGCGCTGATTCATTCAAACTGAGTGCTGGTTCGACAAATACGACTATGTTTTAAGATATATTCATGCAGGAACACTGAATTAATATATAGCCTGAGAGACTGGATCTGTCTTATCAAGAACTACCACCACTGCACTACTGAAACACGTTAAGAACTGCCACAGTTCTTAAAGAACTTTAGATCATCCAGATTTTTGCACAAGATGCTTCAGGAAAACAAAGAAGCATGTTTTTGAAGTGGTAGCATACCTCGCAGTGGGAGCAACACGCGTTGGCTAGGTTGGCATTAAATTTCTAGCTTTAGGCTACATTCGACGCTAAATTTCGTTGTATTAGGGCTTCGCCGAATTTTCTTGAACATTTATTACATCTTCAGAGTGATGTTAACTTCAAGTTAATTTAATCATTTTTCGCAGTTCCAACGCGTGCCTTAAAATTGCAGCGCCAGGGCAGCTACGATGCCTGGACGAAAGCACCCCTAGCAGTTGCTTCTGTCCCTATATCCAACTTTCGCCGAAGCTTCATGACCAGCAAAATTATTGAAGGACTCTGGTAAAACTAAATAAGTTGGACGGTAGGTTCACTTAGCTTGTTCTGGGAAAGAACGACTCCGTTAGTTTGCAGTAATTTGATTAATCACATGTCTTGGTTTAGTCAAGGACGTCGACACACGTGCACGCTTCAACTACGGTCCAGGACAACGGAGGCAACGTGTTGCACTACAAGACAACAGACACACTACACTTGGTGCTATCAACGCGCTTGGCTTGGCTAGGTGCAACTGCGCAGTGAACGTAGATGCAACCAAGGTCTCTGGTGGTGGCGGGACAAAAGACGCCTCTTAAGTCATGGCCTTTGCGATTAGGTCCGACATCGTGCCGTTGAACAGAGTATTGCCGCTTTTTTCCGCGCCTAATGTTCTTCGCCCCAACGCATTGTGTCTGTTCCTTTTCATGCAAGCATAGATTGCATTGTTAAAGACCATTACTTTTAGTGCACATATTCGAGAGAGAGAGAGAGAGAGGATAGAATATTTTTGGTACTAAATGAGTCGCTATAATTGTTAGACCTTCTAGTCCGGAAGACCATTGGCTCTTGCCGGCGTCCAGGCTCCATTGACCAGAGCCTGTTGCCACACTGAGTCAGAGCTAGACAGAGTCATCTCCCACTCGACTATTGTAAGATTTTATTGACCTATATAGTGGGAATATTTAGCCACTCTCAGACCATATAAAATAAAGTGGCCGTCTGTTGGAACTCTGGAGAGAGCTGGCGGTCCCATTGAAAAAGAACGAACTCCATAGCGAGTCTAAACAGTTTAGAGCATCCGACTGGCTTCCTTCAAGCCCATTTAGGAATTTAAACGCGAGTCAGCACGCTTGTCATGTCATTCTGCGTTCACGCTCTGCTGTATTGATTCCGCCGGCTATTGGAGTGAGAGAGCATTTTTTTCTTGGGAATGAAGATGTAACCATTATTTATCTCGTCAGGGACCGTCAATAAGCCACATGGCAGCGCGCCTCTCTCGGAGCGTTGTCTGGGGAGCAGTGGTCGTACCGGTATAACACTACACGACCAACATCAAGAAGTAGATGCTACTACATCGTTTTCGGCGCTATGTCGGGGAGATGAAAGGCTTCGACCGCTCTACAGAATAGACACACAGAGGAAAAGAAAACTACAAGCTAGGAACGAGAGAAATGGTCCCAACCTTGCTAATGCGTTGGTGTCTTTTGTCTCGGCGTCCGATGCAGCACAGGCTGAGGATAGCGCGTACATCCGCCCACCCAAATCACTGCGCTCACGCCTCTGGAGGTTTCAGCAATGGAAGAGTGCTGGAGGGAGTTTACCGTGTTGTGACAGGATGCTTGCTTCTTCGTTCCTTTCTCTTGAGTGCCTGTTAGTAAGTGGTGCCAGGGAAACAAAAAGAAGCAAGTAGGTAAACATACAAATGCACCGGTCATTTAGTGCACACAAACGAGTACTGCTACTTCCCAGCCAAGCTGCTCAGTGGACTATGTTTTTGGGTGTTAGCACGTTTCGTAATTGAATGAATGCCGAGAAACCGTGAGAAACCTCAAATCAAAGTGTGTATGCAAGCCGTCGTGGTTTCTCCAAAGCCACCACATTAATGAGTGAGAGAGAGTGAGGAATAATTGATATGAATGGAGTGCCAAACAATACAATTTAGCTCGTAATCGGAGGATTTTAACGCCGTCTGAAACGACGTTGTCTGCGAGCCCGTTTGCAGCAGGTTGTAAGAGATTTAGGAGACTTACTTTTTTGTGTTTCTTTTTCCTTCGGTGGTGGCACAGTCTCCACGAACCGTTAAAGTGCTCTGGAATTGTCTACAAACTCTCAATGTGAACAGATAGAGTAAAACTGCAGTTCCATATTTCTGGAGCAGTCTGCCTGTTAAAAATAATATCACAATATCTAGGCACTAAGATATATACATGTGAGGAAGTGGCGTAACATCAATGTATATTTTGCATGACGCGGAAAAGCCTGAAAAGTTTTTATATAACATTATTTTCAAAGCTCAGACCATTCAACTAGCCTGAAAGGTTTGTCAAAAAGTCAGCTTAAAGATTTTGATGCGAGTCAGAGTAGTCAGAATCAGGTATGAGGAAGGGCGATATAATAACACGAAACTAAACATTGGCCCTTGCAGTGCTTATAATAGACACACATACGAAGCCGGAATTTTCAGATGAAGATTTGACACACACACACGTAAACAAACAGGCATGCACACACGCGCGTACACACTAAGACGCCGACACATACACGCATGCATAAAGACACATACATATACAGAGCGTCCCACGTAGTTTTAGCTACAGTTTCAAAAATATGCTGGAACACGTAATTATGATGCCACTAAATGCATGTTGCTCACCGTTGCCTGAAGTGTCAGACAATTTTTTGTGTTCTCAAATATTGTTTAATTAGAGAAGGTTAATTAACGAACGTTTAAAGAAACGAAGATAGATAAAAAAATCCAATGAGAAAGTTGTAGATCAGTTTGCAAGACGTCCGATAAGACAGTTTTGAACTTTATATCTGTTACGTATTAGTGTTTTTCTGCTAATTACATGTGCCCGCGAAATACAAAAAATACTACGCGACTAACCCGCTCGTGCGCCTGTACGCACAATGATTCTAGTGTTCCCTAACGTTCCGTGCACGAACAACCATAACATTTGCCCTATTGTGCTGTCTGAGGAGGGCCAAACGGTGGTGGTGGCTTTACGATGAACACGTTTTGCCATCGGCCACAAAAACAATAACCGCTGTGATTGCTTATCGCTGTAATGAACCGGTGTGAGGGAAGAGTGTTGTTCATACGCGGAATGTTCGAGAGCATTAGAATCATCGTTCACATTAACGCGCGAGCGGGTTTGTCACGTGGTATGTTTCGTATTTCACAGGCATTTGTAATTAGCAGCAAAACACTGATACTTAACAGATATAAAGTTCAGAACTATCTATTCAGACGTTTTGCAAGCAGATCTACGACTTTCTCATTGAATCTTTTTATCCATATTTTTTCCTTTAAAAGCTAGTTATTAAACAGATATAATTACACAATATTTGAGAACACAAAAAATAGTCTGACAACCTCAAAACAGCGGCGAGCAACATGCATTTGGTCGCGTCGTAATTACGTGTTCCGGCATATTTTTAAACTCTGGCTAAAGTTACGTGGGACACTCTGTATGCACAGAGTGTGTTATACTGTCTCCACCTGTTATCATGTTCGTTACACAAAATCGCATTCACTTGAACATTGAAACCAAGGAGCATTCATTTAAGTCTGCAGTTGCCTACCGAAAGTTCACACAAGGCCATCAACCAGTCACGCACATTTCAGATGACTTTCAGTTGTGATTCGCAACTCCCTCGACCACTACGAGTGCTGGCTACACTGGTCACAAAACCAAAGATATCTACGCTTAACAGGGGCAAAGTGGCACTTTCGCTTGGCGCTGTGCTGAGGTTTCTTTAATGTGGTGTCGGATCGCGTTCTTTTATCCAAGCCAAATTGGTGCTGGCCACGGACCACCTCATTCTCCTCGGCATAAAGGATTCCAGTGGCGAAACAGTGGAAATAGTTATCCCGGCTGCGGGGGCTGCATTTCCGATGGAGGCGGAAATGTTGTAGGCCCGGGTGCTCAGATTTGGGTGCACGTTAAAGAACCCCAGGCGGTCGAAATTTTCAGAGCTCTCCACTACGGCGTCTCTCATAATCATATGATGGTTCGGGACGTTAAAACCCACATATCAATCAATCAATCAACAGTGGAAATAGTTATGCTGTGCGCGCAAACTTCTTTTCGGCAAACCGCATCACATTTACTTCAAGTGGAAGAAACTGTTTATTGAACGCCAGGTTGTAGAAGTCAGCAGTTAATGTGCAGCGGTCTTCTCCGGAAGGTGCTAGCACTTTTCTTCCGCGTTGTTACACTGCTATACAGGTATGGCCTTAACACTTTTTGAGGTAACTACACTGCGACTCGTGTTGCTGGCGGCATGCCTTCCACCGACTTTCGTGTTCCAATCAAAAGCTCAATACGCATGTCGTTCACTTGATTACAGAAAGGATCTGTGCATGGGCCGTTGTATCTTGAGATAAGGCAAATCGTAATGTCGATTGTAATAAGAGTCATCGTTCAATTTCGTTCGCCGATACATGTTACTATAGGTATTATTAAGTATACTAATACTCATAAGTATACTATACTAATAAGTATAATAATATACTAATAAGCATTTATTGGGTATAAATAATAAGTATAAGGTTGTGTGCTTCCGAACACTCGCTTATTCGCGTTGGCAGTAGTTTATATTCAAAGCAGACACATGCACGCACGCTGCGAATGCACGGACATGATATACCATACATACACGCAAGCTACGCACACGCGACCTTCGCGCTCGCGTTTGCTTGCACACACGTGCAAAATGAATCATGTTCGGAGAGAAGATTACAGCAGCTTAATTTGACAAGAGGGTACCACTACCACTTTCGCAGAAAACAAGCATATGCGAAACATATTCGCACACACGTAGTGCGACAAATTTTTTAAGACGCTTGCTTACTGAACTGAAGTTAGTGCTTAGAGAAGCCGGGATATTGATAACAATGCACATATGCTAAAGAATACTGTACTTACAAAGTTGAATTAGGGTGCCACGAGTGAATTTATCAGAACAAACTACCATAGTTTTCATCACCTTCTTTCTAATGCGTAAGTTTTCGATTTGGCCCTTGTTCCCGTCGTTCGTCCTCTGCATCCTACAGGAAGTGACAGAACAATACGTTGCCATCTTTCCACCGCAATGCCACGCATTGCGGCACACTGCAATGGTCTTTGGACATCGTTTTTTTTCAGACCCGTGCGAGTGGCATGGCGGTCAAACTTTATGCAGCCGCGTATCAACGCTCGCAATATGGTAACAAGACTGCTTGCACCGTTGATCCTATATACTAACGCCGTTTCCAGACGCGGGCGCAAGGTGGCTAGCGCTCAGTTAAAATCACGAATGATTTTGATTTATATATGGGGTTTAATGGGCCAAAACCGCTATATGATTATGAGAGACACCGTAGTCGAGGCCTTTGGAAGTTTTGACCTAAAATCACGAATAGCGTGACTCGTTGAATTCTAAAGAGTAGAATACTCTGTACTCAGTGGGATTATACAAAGTTTATGTGCAAATGCTCGAATTTTAGATAAAAACGATCATCGGCTGCTGACTGTTCAATTGCAATACCGTGCGTTGTTGCAATCATGTACTGCACAATTAAACTTTGACACAGAATATCTTGGAGCACGGACATGCTAGAAATTTCTTCAACGTGTAACAGTGTAGAAACGCGACTGCCGCCAACTTTCCAATACAAATATGTCCGCTTGCTGCAGTCACAGAAAATCTCATTATTATATCTAAATTATTGGGGCTAGTGGCAGCCAGATTTATTGTCTCACTTTGTGTCCCCATGGATAGTTGAGTTATACGCAAAGACGGTTTTCTTGTTCTTCTAAGTGCTGATTTGTAAGAAAGACATAAAGCTTAACAATAACGCCTTGTGTGCTGAGCGCCAATGCTGCTCTTTTTGCTTATCGCTCTACTCATTCACAGCGATGTGTTTCCTGTCACAAAAAGGGTGGCTTATACACGAGTTATTTCTGCTCTCGGGTTGCCCTGAAAGGACACCGTGCTTTCCCTAATTCTTTATTATGGCAGGCAAAGCTGGCGTGAGGTTCGCTGTGACATTATTTATTGCGGGGTGTGGTCGATAGCAGCGTCGTGTCGGGTTGGCACAGTGCGAGGCATAGAAGGGCTCTTTGCTTTAGTTCTCTCCTGCTGTACACAGCTCATATTTATGTCCAGCGACAAGCCCAATGTAGATACACGTGTGAGTGTGTACCCCCCCTCCCACACCCACCTTCCGTGCCATGGCTTTGTTACTTTTTGACCACGACATACGGCTGTTTATAAGAGCCTAGCACGCAAGTGATTTATCAGGCAGGTCTTTTCTCCAGCCGTACGCAGAAAGTGAAGAAATGGTGAGATGTAACTGTAGGAGAAACAAGCTAACGAAAACTCAGCACAGTTAGGATTAGAGCATTGTCTGTCATCTTGTTGCGTGCTGCCTAAAGAAGCTTCATTTTCTTGCGGAAGCTGTTTACATTCGCATGTGCGTGGTCACATCATTCCAGGTAGCCGTAAACATGGTCCGATAGCCAATAGCCCTATTGTAGCGGGCATGGGACTTGGGCTTTTAAGCAGCGCCTCTCTCTGATCTCTTGTGGATGGGTAATGGGCTACGCTTTGTGTGTTCAAAGAAACAGTAATGTTTGCTAATATTAATTTCGCATGTGTTTTGGTGCATTGGTCAATTGAAAACGTTTCAGTTTAATAAAATGCTCATTATTACAAAAGTCATGTGCTTGTACGAATGCTGGGGGCACCTGCGTCTGGCTAGGACAACGCTGTAGATGCGATCGAAAGTTTAGCTAATTACGGGTGCAGCACTTTGTTTTCTTGCAGTTATGGCTTTAAAAGCTTGAATGTCACAAGTTCAATGCTTGGGTGCCTCGTTTACCTCAAGCGTTACAGTTTGGTAAAGCAAAGTGATGGACTGAGTGATTCATTGATTCCTAGAATATTGGATATAAAATTTATTTTTCGCTTTTTCGTGGGGACTTATTTGAACTTATCGAGCATTAATAGTTACTTTTGTGTTCATCACGCTTGCCCATATCTTGATTGTAGTCCACTGGTAGTGAGTTTTCTGATAATTTCGAGTACAGTTGACTGTTGAAGCCAAAGTTACGTCAAGAATCATCAAGTGTCGTTAAGTATGCTCTGGCGAAACCGAATTCAACCGAATGAAGCACTATCCTGGAGAAAATTTTCAAACTTAAATATTTGATTTCGTTCATACTCGTGCGTATTTTCGATGTATACACTAATCAAGGTGATTTTAAAACTACCGTTTGCATTTCTGTGACGTTTTTTGATTATAAATGAACATACTATATAAAATTCGAAAACTTCAATAAATTTTCGCTTCTGCTGGGCTTCTTCACGAGAGTCGAGTCGCTTTCATGGGTATTTTTTTGGGGGGGCGGGGGGGGGGATTGTTATTCGCCTGTAAGCTCGGTAGAATCTCGCAACGCTGAACATTGTTGAATCCTCAAGTTTGGGTAATTCGCATTGCGCAATGGTTGTCTGCTAAGACAATACTTTGCCACTCACGCCTGTGTAAGACACGTACTTTTGTCTAGTATGTTGCGCGTTGACACTAAAAACCTCTTCGATACCATAACTGCCAAAAAATGGGCTATGAGAGCAAATTTTGCCTTAACGTGCTGGTTTGCCCCCGACGCATATTTCTCTACAATGCATAATTCAACCCAGCAGCAGCCCTTAAATGTTCTGATTGCCTTCGAATGCTCGAAGTGTCTAGAAGCTATCCGTTGATGCAATAAAACCTAAGTTTCACCGCTATAGGCCAAAGCAATGGATGCGATAGCAAGAAGATGTAATGTTAAATGAGATATAAAATGCATGACTCAGGCTTGGCTACACTGACACTTCTCGATTTAAAGCATGTAGGCCACAGTCCGGACACTGAATATTTCAGCGGTATTAAAGTGGCGGCGGACCCCATTTTGCCACAGTACAAAATCGTGACACATGTTTTCATTTAAATTCAGAATGTTCGTCCTAGATTTATTTTTATCCTCATAATAGAAATGTTGGTGAGGTACACAGACATGAGAGCCCTAAACCAGGTTTTCATGAGACACCACATGGGGCCACCATGTGTTGAAGCCTAACCGTGAAACGCTGTATTTCAAAATCGGAATGTATACATTTTACTCATTTCGGAGGTCGGTATTGTTGGATAAAATCGGGGCCTTGAATCATCTTCAGAAATAACACGTACATGAGATATGGCAAATCTATTGTTTTCTTCGACGGTATTGTTTGCTAACAATGTGTGCCAACTCCTCCCCTCCCCCTCATCCTTCGCTCTTAGAGTATTGCCTGAACCGCCGGCCCTTGAGGAAGTAAATTCTGCGGCTGTGGCCCACAACCTGAAATGAGTATGAGTCCCCTGGCTTCGATAGTCAGATCCACCCCTTTTATACTTTCAGGCACCGTTTGAATATGCTGCAAATAAGACTGTCAATCATTACAAAATACGGCCACGTCATTCAGATAGGACGCCACCAAATATTCTAGTAGGCTGGCAGCTATTTCGGATACCACATCGCCTAACTCCAGAAAGCACAGGTGTAAAAAAATGCGGCCGCTCTATGGAAAGATGCTCTTTTCGCACAATGTCATTGAAAGCGGAGCACATAAAATGGTGTACGAACGAACCACCGGTGCATGTTAAGATATCTCACGTGACAGTGACCGTGAGCGCGGTCTCAGAATCAAAGTTCACATTTGCTGCTCGAGTGAGCCTTCACCCACCTCCCCTTTCCTCTCCATGCTCGCCTCGCCATCCTCTCTGTTTGAGGATTTGACGGCAAGTCTAACACGTGGAGGGTTGTTATCACATGCGCTATCCAAGTGACAGAGATTGGCCGGTTCGTTTGGTCTCTGATTCAGCCGCGTTCATCGGCACCACTCGCCGATGTTTGACCGCGCCTAGAAAAACCATGAGTGGGAGCAGCTTACGAACTAGAATATTATACAGAGCATGATGGTGATAACGACATCAACGATGAAAATACGTCGAGAGTGTCTGCATAAATGTGAATGGAATAAAAAATTAGCATATCCCACGTACAGTGGGAATCGATGATATGGAAAGCACGAATGAGAAATGTTGATATGTCACTCTAAAATTAACACAACGTTACGAGGTGAAAGTAAATGATGCCGCACATGACTTCCGCGTCATGATTATCATGTTTGAATGTGTCGTTCAGCTTCGTCATCTATGCATGTCACTTGATGCCAAATTAAGTATATGTGAAGCTAGCGAAATGGCCGTAAGAACGCTATGAGCGTGGTATGTTGCCATGTTCTTACATAACACGCGTGTCAGGATTATCATGTTTGCACCAGTCATAACACGTTTGCACAGCGCAAGACTACAAGTAGTTACGTCTTAACTACTCGTAGTTTTGCGCTGTGCAAATATGTTGATTCCCAATCACCAACTAGCCCAAGCATCTGTCTTAAACCAGTCAAAAATTTCGTGATGGATTGACAACACATAACGCCAAATTTGGTATATGTGAAGCTAGCAAAACGGCCATGGATGAGCACATCATGAAAAGCCCAGTATACTCCTATGTAGCGTTGACGCACGCGCACGCTGGGCACAGCAACGCTACGTTAGCAAAACGCGAGCACTCTATAGTCAGACGCCAGGCGTGACCAGCGTCTGACGGCGTGGCCCGACGAATGCTGGTCGTCGGGCTGCTTTGACGCTCGCGCTGAAACGCGCATCCATCGAAGCAACGCAGTGCGGTGCCCGCCTGCGAGTATTAGTTACTGTATGTGCTACCTTTAGGTAGCACCTAAAGGTAGGGTATACAGTAACTCTAGCGAGTATATGATAGGACCGCAGCCTGCCATGGCAACGCCGGTGTGACGCGACAAAATGAACGCCAGCGAGCACACGCACCACGTCACGTCGAAATCTATTGGCGCCTTGACTGCGGCATCTAGTCCAGTTCTCACATGACACGCATCTCATGATTATCGTGTTTACACCAGTCACATAGGTTCGTCATCCATTGGCGTCACGTAATACTAAAGTTGGCATATGTGAAGCTAGTGAAACGGGCGCGAGCGCATCATCAGTGTGGCATGTAGTAATGCTGTTACATGACACGCTTGTCGTGATTATGATGTTGGATGTGTCATTTCAGTATGTCGTCCATTCGCGTCACGTAATATCGAGTTTCGTACATGTGAAGCTAACGAAACAGCCGCGAGCGCATCGTGAGCGCAGCATGTGTCATGTATGTACATGACACACATCTCCCGTTTGTCATGTTTGCACCAGTCATATACCTTCGTCACGCATTCACGTCCCGTAATACCAAGGAGGAGTTAAGATTTTTTACATAAAGGCAGAGAGGTTGGCCTGAGCGATAGCTTGCTCTAGCCTGCTACTCTACACTGGGGGGAAGGGAAAAAAAAAGAAAGATTAATGGTTGACGATGGTGAGATAAAGAGGTGAGTATGTAGTGTTCTTTCTAGCTGAGACATATTTCATAGCCGCGCACATAGTCCAGTTGTTTCCAAAAAGGTTATAACTGCTCTTGTGACCGCAGTTGCACTGTTGGTGTCTGGCCAAGGGCCCAACATGGTCTCATCAGTTAATGACCTACTGCGATATAGTTCAGTAAAAGAAATCAGTGTTTGTCGTTCACGTGCGTATGCTGGGCAGACAAAAAATATGTGCTCAAGTGTTTCTGGCACATCACAGTGTTCACAATTAGGACCGGTGTCACTGCGACCGATGATATGTGCGTAACGTCTGGTGTACGCTACACCAAGATGAATGCGGTGAATCATACTTGTGAGTTGCCGTTTCAATTTAGGGGGCATGCGGAACCTCATTTCCGGGTCCCATTTGTGAAGTCGCTGGTGTCACCGTTCCGGTTTGGTCCAGTGCTGAAGTGTGTAGCTGCGCATCACGCAGCGAAGCAGGGCGTTTGTGTCAGCTCGTGAAAACGCAATGTGTACTTCAGGGGCACTGCTTAAGGCATTTTTAGCTCCAGCGTCTGCCTCTTCGTTTCCCATCACGCCGCAATGAGCGGGAATCCACTGTAAAGTTATGAGATGACCATTTGTTGAAGCAACCTGAATAAGTTCTGTGATTTCTATTGCCAAGCTGTAATACGGACCTTGCTTCATGATGCAATTAATGGTTTGCAAAGCGGGTTTGGCATCACAGAAAATTGTCCAGGCTCGAGGTCGCTCTACGGAAATAAATCTTATTGCCTCCCGGATAGCGACAAGCTCTGCGGCAGTTGATGTGGTTTTATGGTCCACTTTCAAACGTCGAGCGATATCCATGTCTGGGATGACAAAGGCTACGGCGGAGGTGTTTAGCGGGGTGGATTCGTCGGTCTACACGTGCAGAGAATCACTGTACGTTGTATAAATGTGATATCGGGTCAGCTGTCTTAAGCCAACAGAAGAAATGAGCGACTTCTTCGTGATTCCAGGTATCATAAATGAAACAGGTGGTTTAGGCAGGACGCATGGAGGCACTGCAGGGGCACTTGGCGGAGAAAACATCGATGGTATAATGTTTTCATGCCGCGATATTACTCTTGAGAAACTGCAATCTGGGTAAGTGGCGGGTAGTACTGACAGTGGGTGCTGTCTGTGTCTGCTCTGCAATCGGAGGTGAACTCTAAGTGGCTCGCAGAGCATGTATACACTGATGGGACAAGCCCGACCCTCTGCGATTGTCCCATTTGTTGAAGTACAGCACGAGAGACCCAAGGATCTTCGTAAGCATTGAGCTTGAACACTCTCTAACGTCTTCATACAACTAGGTCTCATATTGAAGATACAACTAGGTCTCATATTGGAGAGCACCGGCATGCTGTATCGAATGTATCCCACAAATGAAGCATTGTACAATCGAAGTAGCGATGATTCTGACGGGCGCCATCTTGCTCCTGCTACGTGGCGAAGAACGAGAGCAAAGCTTTTCAATTTAGATTTAGGTACTGCGACATGCCTCGTCCACGATAGATCTCTGTGTAAGACAACCCCGAGGAACTTGTGGTGCGTTACAGCAGGTATCGCTGTCCCATTAATAAATATCGGGTATTTCGACATATGCTTGCGAGTGAACGCAAACACTGCGCATTTGTCGATTGAAAGAGTGAGCCCCTGACGTCGTAGATATTTGTATGTGATCGTCACTGCACGCTGTAGTCGAGCTCGTAACTGCGGACGAGTAGTTCCGGATGCCCATATGCATATGTCATCAGCGTATGCACTGATCTTCACCGTGCTGGGAAGTTCTGCTGCTAGGCCGATCATTGTGACATTGAATAGGATCGGGCTGAGAACTCCTCCTTGGGGAACACCACGATGAACCTTATATCAATCGGTTTCTTCATTGTTTGTCGTCATGTAAATGGTGCGGTCCTTAAGGTAGCTAAAAATCCAAGCATACAGTCGGTCACCGATGTCGAAATCTTCCAGTGCGTCAAGAATCGCATAATGCAGCACATTATCGTAGGCACCCTTAATGTCTAAGAAGACCGCCGCCACTAGTCTGCGTCGGCTTCTTTCCTCTTCAACGCTGGTGATCAAGTCGACCACACCATCAATGGCAGATCGGCCTCTTCAGAAATCATTCATAAATTAGGAAAGAAATTGTTCCTCTCTAGAAACCACTCTAATCTTGACAGTACCATTCTTTCCATCACTTTTCCGACGCAGCTGGCTAAGGCGATTGGTCTGTAGGAGGAAAGTGCATAAGGACACTTCCCTGGCTTAAGCAATGCAATAATGCGACTGCATTTCCAATGAGTTGGGACTTCTCCGGACTCCAATGAGGTGTTATAATGAGATAACAGAATACGTCGTGCTTCTGTATCAAGATGGTTGAGTGCAGCATGCGTGAATCCGTCAGGTCCTGGTGCCGATGATCAGTGGGAGGCAGAAATCACAGCGTCAAGCTCATGCATGGCAAAACGTACATCAAGGCGCTCGTCAGACGATGGAGGCGCAACGGTAGTAAGAGGCTTATTAGTGGCAAGACCATCAGTGGTGTCCACGATGAGGCTACAGTATTCACTGGCTATCTCAACTTCTGTCCGTCCCTTATGTAGAGCAACAGCTTGAAATGGTTGACGTTGTTGGGGAGTTGTCTGCAAACTTCGTACCACCCGCCAGATCTTAGATAGAGGTTGCCTGGGGTCCAGAGATCCACAGAAAGTTCTCCAACGTTGCCTGTAAATCTTGTCAAGATGCCGAAGAACATGTCGTTGAGCTCGAAGACAGGCGGAAAGGTCTGAAGGCGACTTCGTTCGTCTGTATCGGCGTTCGACACGGCGACGGATTGCACGAAGGGCCTCGTATAGGGAGTCAACTGCTGATCTCTGCATCGGTAGGTTAACTTGTTTGGTTGTGTCACGCAGTGAAGAAGCAATGATATTCTTTACCTCGGATGGATCAGTCGTGTGCTCACAGCCAGACTTGACAGATGCCTTGAACAGTGTCCCGTTGGTTTGACGGATGTAGCGTGTGTGCGTGCGGCGAAACCATCTGAACTGAACATAGGTTGGAAGGGGGTCACTGCCGCGAGTGTCCAAATCTGTGCATCAACATGCGGAAGACAGGAGGCTTCTGGAAACGAAACAGAGGTCGAGGCAGCTGCTGTAGCACGTGCCACGAACAAATGTGGGTGATCCGTCGTTGAGTACGCTTAGCCCATAGTTGCATATAAAATTGGCCAAATCCCTTCCGCGATAATTCGTTGTATTGCTACCCCAGAGAGGTTGATGTGCATTAAAATCGCCGATCACAATGTGTGGCCTTTGTGCTGCTTGGAGAATGGTCCCCAGGTGGAAGCAGTCCATCTGTGCGATTGGGTGTATGTATCCTCCTATTAGTGAGAATGTCCGCTTTCTATGTGTTATAGTCAGGCTCACGTAATCATTGCTGGTATGCGACGCGACTTCATGTCTCAAGAACGTCAATTCACGGCGTATACAAACGAGAACTTTGCTCGTACGTTGATCACTGCGGGACCAAATCTGCATATATCCAGATATATGAAAAGATGAAACCATATTCGGTTCACATATAACGATAACAGGGAATTGATATTTAAAAACCCATTGTCTGAAGTCTGACAGACGGCCGCGTAGGCCACGAGCATTCCATTGCATAACGAGCGACTGGCGCATGCGTTCTTCGAATATCAGTGCCATGTTCACTTACTGAAAAACCAGTAGAAGAGGCTCCAAAACCTCAAGTAGCTGCACAGCCGCCTTAGCAGCGGGAGTGTTTAGGCTGCTGAGAATCTTACGCATCGAACCCATCAAATTTTTAAGCATAGCCTTGACATCTGCGTTCTCCATCTTCTTGTTTTCTTCATTGGAGGTAGGGGCACTATGTGATGATGGCACTATCGTAGCTCTTGACGGTAGTGAAGGCCACTGAGTCTCCGACGTGGGGAGAGCCAATGACTGGTTACATTGTACTTGCGTGGACTGTATTGGCATTTGAGCATCTGTATCTTCCTTTCTGGCCGACAAAAGTAGGCTAGTAGAAGGTGAGGGCACGGTTTTGTGTGTCGAATTCGATAAGCTATGAGCACTGCTGCTTCGTTTGCGTCGGTGTCGCGAACGACGTTTACGGCGCCGTACAGCCCTTGCAACTTCTCTGTGAGTGGAGTGGTCTCGAACCATCTTCTTCAGGATACTGATTTCATTCCTCATTTTGGGACATTCCTTTGATGTTGCATCGTGGGCGCCTGAGCAGTTTGAGCATTTGGTCACAGCATTGCAGTTATCACCATCATGAAGGCCACCGCAATGCTTGCAGGTTACTGCACCCTTGCAAACTGCACTAACGTGCCGAAATTTCATGCATTTATGGCATTGCAGAAGTTTTCGTACGTAAAGACGTACAGAGTGCCTCACGTACCCAACTTTTACATGTGTGGGTAATGTCTTCGACTGAAACACTACTTTAACACATCACGTGCGTCCAAAGCGGTGAAAATCAAGCACGGGAGCCGACGATGACAGCAGTTTCTCGAGACTCGAGTTTGTAATCTCTTCATCCACATCGTATATAACTCTTGCTGTCGTTTCTTCGTCATACGCGGAGAAGGCGCGCACCGGAATGTTTCCTAATCGAACAATCGCTCTCACCGTGTCCAATAAAGCCTTCGTAGTGACTTCTACGGACAGTATGTTCTTTCGAGTATTTATGCGTATTTCTACGACTTTCCCTGGAGCGACGAGCTCAAAGTACTCTGACAGGCTCTTCCTATTTGGAGAGTTCTAGTTGTCTGTCTTTGATGTCGGCACATACGAAATGGTGTACGACCGCATGCTACTCGCCTTTGTCTGTGCTTGCCAGCCAGTCGGTGATGTCCGGCTGATTTTCCTTTTCAGGCGTCGGCTTGGTACGACCACGTAGTCGCTGTCCGAAGCCATATCTTCAACGGAGGAGTCATCAGAGTTCTCAACGTGGACCAGGCTTGGGCCGGGGTGTGAACTTGTGTGAGACGCACTATGATGTGGTTGGCCCAGTCCCGGTTGCTGGAGGGGGTTTTGATCCCCCATTCTAAGGGGGAACGCCCCTCCGAGGTGTGTCGATTATTTAAAAGTCTAGGCATAATAATTAGAAAACTCACAGAGCTCGAAGCAGAGGCTGTTCTCTAGGACAACTTCTTCTTCCCGTAATACCAAATTTGGTATATATGAACCTGGCGAAACGACCGCGAGCGCACCATGAGCGTAGCCTGTAGTCATGACTCATGACTTACATGATATGCATGTCATGATTTCCAGGTAAAATGTCTGTCACTTGTGTTCGCCATGCAGTCATGTCATAACATACCAGTTTTGCAACATGTCATGTGAACGAAACAACTTCCAGAGCTGCAGCACCATGAAATGTAAGTCATCCCATTCAGGACATACATGCCATGATTTTCATGTAATGAGTAGTCAAATATGTTCTTCTTTGTGTTGAGGTAACATCATTGTGTTGAGAACACTGTTATGCACGATTCCTTCACTCCCCAACGGAATGGCAATCATATTTGCTCGAAATGCACTGAAGGTTCTGTATGGGCTGTCTCTGCAAACCTCTATTAACACCGTAAATTTCAGTCGCCTTCACTTAGTAAGATAATCGCATATGAACCATACACTGAAACTGTGCAATGTCTGTGATTTTGCAAGTATGCAAGGTGAGTGCTACTATGAGTGCGGGCGTATAAATTGTTGCCTCTCTTCTGTCCTTCCTGTATTTTATTTTTGCTTCTGCACTCGAGTAGGGTCAGTCACGTGCACCTGGTCACTTGTAGTGTGTTTCTTGGGCATTTCTATCTCTCTCAGGCATTTACAATTTTTTGTAGTTTATAAAGTGTATACGTGTGAAAATAACACATTTTTTTCTTCCTTAAAAGCCCAATTCAACTCTTATTTCGAATACGTGAAGCAAAGAAGTCTATAAGTTTTATGGACTTGTATTTTTGTTTTACAGAGTGATAATGAGACCTAACAACAGCAATATCAAGGAAAACACATGGGATTGTATTAGTAGTAAATGTAACGTATATGTCAAGAGAGGAAAGTGCACGAAAACATACCTTCCTGTGGACAGTGGTCATACCAAAGACCTTCGAATACCGCGACCCGGTGCTTTACCAAGTGAGCTACAACGGCCCCTACTCGCCGTCCACTTCATGGGGTATATATGTGCATCTAAACGTGGGAGTGTCCGTCAGCGCCGGCAATAGTCATGACGGCGAGTGTGGAACACTCTCTTTCTGGAAGCATGAAGTCTGCGAAAAGGAGATCCTCGCTTTGAATGAAGGAAGGTAGAAATGTTTAGGGCTAGTTTTTGTTTATAATTAGACACAATAATATTGCTAATAGAGAAAATTGCCAAGGAAAGTATTGAGCTTGTTATTAGTAGTACAAGTAATGCTTTTCATGCGCTACTTCATGACAGGGTACCCACTGCATCATAACTCCACATTTTGCGAAGTACCAGAATGCCCCTTATGCGTTGAAACGCAAGAGATGCACTTACGTAGCCGCGCACTTTGTTGATGCTGTGTCTACTGTCGATGATGCTGAATCGTGGTTGATACCATTGTAAATCAACAGCTTTGAACCAATCACTGTTTAGCTCCCGAAGCGTGGCCCGCTAGAGTGATTTATTGTATTCTTCTGTCACGCACTTCCACCCGGTTGACGTGTTTCCTCACATGCAATACGGTGCTGAAGTTTTTTTTTAATGAGATTCAACCAGTGCAACAGATCTGAAGTAGAACACTCGACAGCGAAGCATAGTGCCTGGGTGAGGTTCCACCATCGGATGTCTCTTCATTGTGTTGTTGATTTTTCTTAAAGCGGAAGGCTTAGATGTCCCAGGAAATACGAAAATTAAACCTCAGCGCCAGTATGAGCGATGCAAAAAAATCATGTGACCGGGGTACTTATCAGCAAAACTTGTGACATAATTATGGCGTCACTATGACGCCGCATACTGTTGCTTACGTCATTGCTCATTACGTCATCACATTACGTCCTTGCTTGGTCAAACGTAAAATACGGAAATTTTTCGGATGGGGGCATGAGAGAATCAGTAGATTGAGTAGAAAATATCAATAGGCGCTTGCGTTTGAGCCGTCTTAGGCGAATGCATGTAAGGTCCTGTGAGACTTTTCTAAGCATCCATTGGTGTTTTTTGCTCATAGGCAATGGCAATTTTTTTTCGTGCAACCAATACTGTCAACGCCGATACTGACATCTCGTCTTCAATTGAATGAAGTTTAGTGTGTCTACAGCAAAGTTGCGAGGTAGCTGCACTAAGCAGGTTGAGGGAAGCTTGGCCATCTCATACAAGGTTTTCTGTGACAAGACCTGTTTAACGCTTTCACGTTCAGAAACCGATGACAAACTAAATGCTTCGTTGACCGTTGTAGGCAAACGAGACAGCAATATTCGCTTGTTCAACATATTTCCCGGTGATATACAAGTAAAACCTGAAATGAATCTGTCGTCGCACGTTCCTTATTTCTCGCAGACTGCATCTTGCACGATGAAGCAGTCGTTCTTAGCGCAGACGTAACTAACGCAAGTGTAATTTACGTTTTACCTCTGCCATAGACGAGTGTCTGCTGTCTTGAATCCAAGGTAAGAGAGCGGAGCCACGGAAACGCCCTATTTTTCAAGCCGTTACTATTGATACGGGTCGTTGATTTCTTTAAAATTTGTCGTGTGACAATTTCGAAGTGTAGCGCATATCGACTGACCAACTCACAGGCCAGACAACACTTCTTCTTGTCTGAACGTGTGAAAATAGCACTCTTTTTTTTTTGCTTCGTTCATAGAAATCTCTTAGACCATCCGCAGCCACTGGTGTGCCTTGAATAGAATTAAAAGACTGCTTAAATTATGTGCAAAAGATGGCGGAAAAAAGTCAGATGAAAGGCAAGCAAATACTTTACATTGCTTATTAGGTGAGGTGAGGAAATTAAAAACAATATCCTTGTACTCTTTGTTTCCTAGATATCATCCGAAAGCTAAAACGTCCCAGAAAGATGCAATAATTACACTTCTATCGGCAGCTGCAAACATCCACTCTAATATCCCTATGTTAAGCGTCTAACAAATGCAGATAGACTGGGCGGCCATTGTAAACAATTTACTGAAATGCAGTGCTGTTTCCTCCATTGGGAGTGGGTCGGAACGAAACTGCTTAATATTGCATACTACGGACGCATCAATCGGATCTAAATAGTCTCCATTATTCCCACTCTCAAGACGTGAGCGTTCAGCTTTGGACCAGGACACGGGCTGCTCAATGCATACGTTCAAAGGTTAATTGCGCCGCGCAAGGCTTTATCAAGACGTACGCTTGAGAATCCAAGCTGCCGATATTACTTCGGTGGCAGCGAGAGATAAGGGACCGGAGAATAAGTGCGCCCTGATTGCAGACTCACGACGTTATCGAAGAACTAGAGGTTTTAACAGACTGATCGATGCATGCCGTTAAAGGTCAGATGGTTTAGTTTAATCAAGGTGGGCCATGCCTGATCAGTTCTGCTGTACAAATCATATGTCTTCTCAGTTCGCAGTAGCGCCATCTCGCATTCTGTTTGGTGTTGATACGATTGTCTAAACAAATATGGGAACGTAAATTAAAGATAACCATCACAGTGTCACCGTTTGACAACGATACTCTGTTGTGCAGCATAGCTGTACAAACAATTTTTGTGACACGTTTTTAACTTTTTTTGTCTTTGATTTCATCATTTAAAGAATAATTTGATAAGTGACCAGCAGGGGAGTGTATTTTGTGTTGTGAATAAGTATTTTACAAATCCAAGTTGAATAATATTTCAATTTATTGCAGGTGAAATTCTTCTTATACGTTGACGTAGAAGTTTGTTGATCTCTCTCACCATTAGACCGATGAAATACTTTATTATATTCGGAAAGTTCCCTGCTGATATAAGAGAGCGGAACACTGGCCTACCACCCCAAAAAAACTGACGAGTAGGCTTCTACTGAACGGTGTGTTGGCCTTGGCACAAGAAGTGGGTGTCTAATTAGGAAAGCTTAGCCTCACTCCCCCCCCCCCCCCCTAATGATTACATTTTGTGCATTCATATTTGCGTGCACACACAAAATGCGTACATGAACATACTCAAAGAGATGTCGGACACCTCTTCCCTTTCGAATAGAAGCATAATATTTGTCTATGTTCCTAAAGACCTCATCTTTTATTAAATGCGAAGCATTTCTTAGTGAACTTCGGCGACTTCAAGATATATCTATCTATCTATCTATCTATCTATCTATCTATCTATCTATCTATCTATCTATCTATCTATCTATCTATCTATCTATCTATCTATCTATCTATCTATCTATCTATCTATCTATCTATCTATCTATCTATCTATCTATCTATCTATCTATCTATCTATCTGTCTGTCTGTCTGTCTGTCTGTCTGTCTGTCTGTCTGTCTGTCTGTCTGTCTGTCTGTCTGTCTGTCTAGCCGTCTATGACTTTTAGCTCTCTTGGCTGTTTTGATAATGGTGTCAACACGTAAAATAGAAAGCCATAACATGACTGTATGAAGAGTATAACTGACTAGTCATAACATGAAAATCATGACATGTATGTTATGAATGTCATGATTTACACTTCATGGTCTTCCTACCCTTGCGGTGGTTTTATTCACAAGACATTTCGCATAACTAGTATAGTATGACATGACTGCATGGTGAACACAAATGACAGACCCTAGCGTGGAAATCATGACATGAGTGTCATGAGTACATGCCACACTCATGATGCGCTCGCGGCGGTTTCGCTAGCTTCATATATACCAAGTTTGGTTTTATGGGACGTGAACAGATGACGAAGGTACATGAATGGTGAAGACATGATAATTACGAAATGCGTTTTGTGCATATTGTCTGATTGATATGTAGGGTTTAACATCCGTAGACCACCGTATGATTATGAGAGACGCCGTAGTGGAGGGCTCAGAAAACTTCAACCACCTGGGGTTTTTAACGTGCACTGAAATCTGAGCACACGGGCAAACGGCATTTTTGCCTCAATTGAAAATGCAGCCACCGCAGCCGAGATTCGATCCTGCCACCGGCAGGTCACCGGACAAGTACCTTAGCAACTAGACCATCGTGGCAGGGTGATGCGCGTCATGTAAGAACATGGCTACATATCACACTCATAATGCGCTTGCGACAATTTCGCTAGCTTCACATATACAGATATCGGTGTTACGTGATGTGAATAAAAGACGAAGGTGAATGACTTGTCCAAACTTAATAATTATGACATGCGTGTTATGTAAAATATGACCACATGCTACGTTCATAGCGGGCTCACGGCCGTTCTGCTAGCTCCACATTTACCAAATTCGGTATCACGTGACGTGAATGGGCGGTGAGTGTAAATGACAAGTTCAGACATGGTAATCATCGTATGCGTGTCATGTGAAAATTGGCAGATCCCAGGTTCACTGGAAATTGGTGATATGCGAAGCACGAGTGAGGAAGGTTGATATGCCCCTTTAATATCAGCAAAACCTTACGAGGCGGAGGTGAATTATGCCGTACAAGACTTCCATGTCACGGCTATCATGTTGGAACGTGTCATTTACCTTGTTCATGTATTAAGGTCTCCTGATGCCAAATTTATTATATGTGGAATTAGCGAAAGAGTTACGTACGTGCTATGGGCGTAGCATGTAGTCAAGATTTACATGACACGCGTCTCATGATTATTGTGTTTGCACCTGTCACATACATTCCTCAAGCATTCACTTTCTGTAATACGTAGTTTGGTATATGCGAAGCTTGCGAAACGGCGGTGAGCGCGTCATGAATGGCACAATATACTCCAACGCAATGTTGCCGCGCGCGTACGCTGTGCGCAGCGACGTTACACTAGCACAATGCGAGCAACGGCGCGACCAGCGTTCGTCAGCGCGACCCCGTAACCACCGCAGTGAAATGTGGCATGCTGCATTTCGCAACGATTACGTTACCAAGACAGCACCATGTCGGCCTCTCTTCGTGAAAGAGGGACGTCGGCCATGCTCAAACGAGCATGCGACAAAGCAACGCAGCGCACGATCTGAGCCTGGCCTAGCATCACTGGCGTGACGCGATAAAGCAAACGCTGGCGCACACGCGCGCTGAGTCACGTGGACGTGTATTTGCACCTTGAGTGTGGCACGTAGTCCCGTTATTACAGGACACGCATCTATTGATTATCACGTTCGCACCAGTCACACACATTCATCATCCATTCACGTGACATGATATCGAATTTGGTACTTGCGAATCTAGCGAAACGGCCGCGAGCGCATCATGAGTGTGGCGTCTATTCATGTCTTTACATAACACGCATATCATAATTTTTATGTTAGGGTCTGTCGCTTGTGTTCGCCATGCAATCATGTCATACCATACCAGCTTTGCAACATGTTATGTTACCGAAACTACCACAACAGCAGCATGACGATAGAATGTAAATCACGACATTCAAAACATAGGTATTATGATTTTCTTATTATGACTAATCCCTTGTGCTCGTCATACAGTCATGTCATGCCATATCAAGTTCGGTATTGATAACATTACCGGAACGGCCAGAAGAGCTGAAAGTCCTAAGCGGCTAGATAGATAGATAGATAGATAGATAGATAGATAGATAGATAGATAGATAGATAGATAGATAGATAGATAGATAGATAGATAGATAGATAGATAGATAGATACGCTAAAGTCGCCGAAGTTCGCAAAGAAATGCTTCGCATTTAAAGATGTGTTCATGCTACGCTCACAGCGCACTCGCGGCCGTTTTAGGGGCGAAGCTCCTTGAATCATACCCATTCATTCCTCGTAGTAGTGCGAAACTAGTCTTACGCTTTGACCTGCAAGGTGGTGCCAGTGGGAGATTTCCGCTATGTGTTGTTGTACAATAAAAATTCGCAGCATGCAATATAACTAAAAGTCGAATTCTCCTGTCTCTCATTCCGCGTTAGCAGACATTGGCATGTACATTGAGCACTATATGACAAGAAAGGGTTGCTACGTTATACTCGCTGGGCAAAACCTTCTTGGCTTTAGAAAGGTTTAGCGAGCGTTGGGCCGCATTGCTATGAATTCAGTGATCTAGTATGTACCATGAACTCGAGGTGGTAAAAGGTGGCAAATAGACACGAAGCGCAAGCCGTAAGAATGTGTGCGTGTGCCACCTCTCTTTTAGTCCTTGGAATATCTGCCAGACGGTGGTGCTTCTATATGCGGAATATATGATGAAAAGATGTGAGATGGTGGTACTTGTAGTGATTACTAGGTGGATGAACAGACACACAGACAGATGCATGGACGAACGCACGGATGGCTGCACGGATGGATGGACTATTGTGCGGACGCAGGGGAGGATGCATGGGCGAACGCAGGGATGGATGCATGTATGGACGTGCGGACACACGAACAGACGCACGCACACATGGGCAGATGGACTCATGAAAGGTCACACAGACGGACGCATGAACGGACGGAAGCAAGAAAGAGTGGACGGACGGACGCTTCGCCACACTCTCCATCATTCACCCTGAGGATATGCTGCCATTTTTTTCTAGCTCCATATATACCAAACTGATATCACTTGACGTGAATAGACAACTAAGGTAAATGACACGTCTAAATCGGATAATTATGGTATGTAAGTCATGTACGGCATACTTTACGTTTGCCTCGTAATTCTGTGCTCATTTTAAAGTGACATATCAACTTTTCTCATTCGTGCTTTGCATATCTTCGATTCCCACAGTAAGTGGGATCTGCCAATTTTTATTACACCTCCTTGGTGCGGATTGGTGGACGGGTAAACAAAGAGACGGACGGATGGACGGACAGACTAATGGACGAACGGAAGCAAGAACGCACGGAGAGATGAATGTAAGAACGGATGGACAGAAGGCGCATAGACAGACGCATGGACGCACGCACACACGGACAGACGAACGCTTCGTCCCATTCTTGAACCTATACTTCGTGCATGTGCCATGTTTCTAATGCGAAACATTTCTTAGCAAACTTCAGCAACTTTGAGCGTATCTATCTATCTATCTATCCAGCCGCTTACGTTTGGGTGCTCTCGTGGTCACCCACTTAACTTGGCGTGAACTAAAATTAGCATGGGAGGGTAAGATGGTTTGACGAACATGACGCGCTGGTCAAGACATGAATAATCTCACAATACAGTCTCGTACGTCATCAAACACTTCCCGTCAGGCAGCGGCACATACCCACGGGCAGGTATGTGCCACTGGTATGCGGGTATGTGCCACAGGTGATTGACACCTATTATCTACCAGGAACGACGAGAACACAAATGGGCAATTTTAAGGAGTGAGCGTTAAGCAATACCCGACATCGGTAGCGTCGACCCAACGAAGGCATAGAATAAATGTCAGTGTTAAGAAAAACATGCCCTAGGCAACGTTGACTCCCCGATGAATGCAAATAATAAACTTCAGGGTCCCAGCAGGAATCGAACCCAAGCATTCTGCGTGACAGTCAAGCATTCTACCACAGAGCTACGACAGGTCTCGGAACTACTTTTCAAATAGACGCTAATCTTCGTGAAACGTCAAAGTGGTTGCAGCGCTGCCTGCCTAATTTAATAAAAACTACTTATGCATACCTTTGATACAGCCGTCACATCGGGTTAACGCCAATTGTGGTTAGGTGCCGTGTACTGAAATTGATTTATGTATCAGTGTCCAGGGCCAGACTTTTCGCGAGCATCAGTGCTTCATATCAGCTTCTGGTGTTACTAATATGAATGTTTCAGTTGACTTTGTTGCGCAAGTGCGAACAACTGGTTACAGAAACATCTGCAACTCTTCAACATATATCTGTGCGTGCAACACTTGTACATATTCACCTTTTCATAAACACCTCCCTGGGCGCCGCCATAGCCCTCCTTGGGCCGTGGAAATTGACGCGTCCCTTCGAAAATGCACTGACAACGCTGCGCCCTTAGCCTTTGTACTCCCGCGCACAGCCCATCATGACATTGTTTTTTTCCTTCCTGTGAAAAGGTGTATACTTAGTGTCATTTGATGACGGGTCGCTCTATAAAAAAACTGCAACTAGGTCACCTTCCCTCCGCATGCTTCGCATAACGTCGATTCCCGGGTACGCGGGATCTGCCTATTTTTTTTTTGCATTGCACTAGTAGGAAGCATCATCGCAATGAAAGATTTATTACGTTTATACGCTATCATGGCTTGTACTTGGAGTCATTTGATAAACAGACGTAAGGCAGACACAATATATAGTGTTTTCGAAGTGTTAGGCATTATTTGTTCGCTGTCTTAATTTTATCTACAGGTGCAAGTAGGTATTTATACTGACCAAGAGTGGTGGTTATTGAGCAAATTTTATCGGATCACTCTAATAGCATATTCGGTCCAACGGCGAACCTCATGTGCGCCGCACTGTTGTATCTCCTAAAGGCGTCTGTTTTTCATATGTAGGCACTTGACCGCCTATTGTTCCATTTTCGCCAACTACCCGCTATTTCGTCCTCCAAAACACCCCACTACGTCTCATCACCGATCCGCCACTTCACTGACCATAAAGAAACTACTGTTGATAAGTAGCCAGCAAATGCGAGGGGATCGTGTATTAGGGGCGAAGCTCCTTATAGCGGCACCCGTTCGTCCCGCGTCCCGTCGTATTATGTAACCAGTCCTACGCTTTGACCTGCAAGGTGGTGCCGGTGAGAGATTGCTTCTGCGCGTTGTTTAACAATAAAAAATAGTGCTCAATGTACATGCCAATGGCTGCTAATGGGGAATGAGAGACAGGAGTATTCGGCTTTTAGTCAACGCGCACGCTGCGATACCCAGTAGCAGCCATTGGCATGTACATTGAGCACTATTGGACAAGAAAGGGTTGCTATATTATACTCGCTGGGTGTAACCTCCTTAGTTTTAGAAAGGTTTAGCGAGCGTTGAGCCGCAGGGCCATGAATACAATGAACTAGTATATACCATGAATGAATTCGAGGTGGTTAAAGGGGGGAAGCAGATACGAAGCGCAAGCCGTAAAAAATTAATAGCTGAATTCTCCTGTCTCTCGTTTCACATTAGCAGCCACTGGCATGTACATTGAGCACTATCTGACAGCAAAAGGTTGCTACGTTATACTCGCTGGGCGTAACCTTCTTGGTTTTAGAAAGGTTTAGCGAGCATTGGGCCGCAGTTTCATGAATACAGTGAACTTGTATATACCATGAACTCAAGTGGTTGAAGGTGGGAAGTAGACCCGAAGCGCAAGCCGTAAGAAAGTGTGCGTGTGCCACCTCTCGTTTAGTCCTTGGAATGTCCACTGAATGGTGGTGCTTCTATATGGGGAATATATAATAAAAAGATGCGAGATGGTGGGACTTGGAGTGTTGAATAGATGGACGAACGGACACACAGACACACACACACAAATGGATGGACGCATGAACGCATGCAGGGGCGGATGCATGAACGAACGCAGGGACGGGCGCACGAACAGACGCATGGACGGTCACACAGACGGACGCATGGATGGACGAATGCTTCGCCCCACTCTCCATCATTCACTCCGTGGATATGCTGCAAACTTTTTTTTATCCAAGTGCGCGTTAAAGAATCATAGATTGTTTTACTGTGTCCAAGCCTTCTTGGTGCGTGATTGCCTATAGTTTCACTTTTGCAAACTGCCCACTACTTTGTCCTTGTAAACATCCCACTACGCCTCATCACCGATTCACCTCTTCACCGACAATAAAGCCGTTATAACGAAGATAGAACAAAAGTGATGTATAGCTACCAGTGACAACTAATAAAATTTCTTGTATAAATATGCACAGTGTTTTTGACGTCTTTGATGATGCAGTGGGTGATATTCGAACATGCTTATCAGTTTGCTGTGATTTTAAATGCGAAGCATTTTTCAGCGAAAATAAGTGACATTAAGCGTATCTATCTATCTATCTATCTATCTATCTATCTATCTATCTATCTATCTATCTATCTATCTATCTATCTATCTATCTATCTATCTATCTATCTATCTATCTATCTATCTATCTATCTATCTATCTATCTATCTATCTATCTATCTATCTATCTATCTATCCATCTATCTATCTATCTATCTATCTATCTATCTATCAAGCCGCTTACGTTTGAGTGCTCTCGTGGTCACCCCCCTTAACTTGGCGTGAACCAAAGTTAGCATGGAAGGGTAAGATAGTTTGACGAATATGCCGCGCTGGTCAAGGCATGAATATTGTCACAATCCCCTCGCATACGTGGTCAAACAGTTCCTGCCAAACAGTGGCACACAACCACGGGTGGGTATGTGCCACTGGTATGAGGGTATGTATCACAGATCATTGACACTTAGTATCTACCCAGGAACGTTGAGAACACCAATGGGCAATTTTAACGCGTGAGCGTTAAGCAATACCCGAAATCTTTAGTGTCGATCCAAAGAAGGCTTAGAAAAAATGTTAAGGTTAAAGAAAAAATTGGCCCCGTATCTGCATGTAATCTGCAAAAGTCGTCGAAATATGATAGTCTTGCGTGTGGAGAGAGTGAACAAAACATTTATTTAATTGTTCTGCGCAAGGAAATCGGTGAATGTTATTTCGAAGGATGGATGGATGGATGAATATGGCTGTACCCTTTAGATCGGGCGGTGGCTACCGCCACGAAGCCGTAAACTTAATGAACCAAAAACTAGATGTATTTTTTTCTTTAAAAAGTGAGTTGTAAAATTCGTACTTTGCAGTGAAGGGTTGAATTTTCACTTGTGCCTTGACTTTAGCCACCAATCAGATAACCTCCTTCTAGTCAAGTCTACCCGCTTAAAGTCTATTTTGCCCTCCCGGTTCCTAAACCCCAGTGCTTTGAAAAACTCTGCGCCACCATCCTGAACTATAGGGTGAAGGCCTTTACAGAACATTATCAAGTGTTCGGCAGTTTCTTCTTCCTCTCCACACGCACTGCATACTGTGTCTACCTCTTCATATTTGGCCCGATATGTCTTGGTTCGCAGTACTTCTGTCCTGGCGTCCGAAGGCGCTGCGTTAGAGTGCCTCGAGCGTGCAGCGGAGGCGAACGGGCGCATCAAGTCACGTCACACGTGTGACTTGGGCGCCATCTGGCAGTTTTTTTTTAAAGCAACGCGCGTGGCCCTGAGACAGGCGTGCACGCCCGTCTCAGAGGTGATAAGGTGTAGAACGCAAGGCGACAGGTAGAGGCCACCACCATGTCGTCTTAGCAAAGCGTTGAAACACTCACCTTTCTGTGCAAGCGTTGCATGGTCAGCGCAGCGTGATTAGTGCTACGGTCCTTAAAATTAGCTATGTATGCCTTTTCTAGTAAAAGACGAACACGTAGAATGTATACGTGTTGTTATGGTTCCTCAGATATGCGCAATAATCGGTTTTTAATTGACATTTGCACACGTATGAACGCTGATCCTTGAGCAACATTGGTGGGTGCTGCGGATGGGGTCGGCCGTTCAAGGTATCAGCTGGAGCAGTTTGAAGTACCCAGTTCGCGGTAACAGTGTACAAACAGACAAGTGTACAGACTGACAGACCAAAATTTTTGCGTTGAAGGTCCCCAAGATAGAATATCGTCTTTAAAACGTGAAATAGCAATGAATAGCAATGTTGACCCCGCAACGAATACAAATAATAATTTTAAGGTGCCAACAGGAAGCGAACCCAAGCATTCCGCGTGCCAATGAAGCATTCTACCTCAGAGCTACGCCATGTCTCTGAACTATTTTTCGAATAGACGCTCATCTTCATGAAACGTCAATAGTGGCTGCATTTCTGCCTACCCAATTTCAAGAACATTACATATTGTAACAAGCGTGTTCTTCGGAGGAGTTTCAGCAAGAAACTCGCCAGGGCAAGCAAAACAGCTGCAGCATAGAAAACAGGAGGTCGAGAGCGTGACGCACGAACTTCGTCGTCTTTTCTATCCCTGGCACAGAGCTAGTGCCGATGTGCACTGGTACAATTTCCTCCCCGCACAAAAAAGAGCCATCCTGGCGACGGCTACTGAAGGAAAAGACGCTATAGGTTGGTCGTAGCAGGGTTTAAGTCGCGTGACGTGAACTGTTTCGCGGCCTCAGCAGCGATGATCGGGCGATGGGTGACCGGCTCGACGACGTAGTTTACGAGAGATGTCTGCTCCAGTATGCGGTAAGGACCATTGTACCATGACAAAATCTTAGTGGAAAGTCTGGGAGTTGTGAACGGGACCCAAAGCCAAACCAGCTTTCCCGGGGAGTAATGGGCATCAGACGCAGCTGTTTCATGACGGAATGTTTGGCACGGCTGATCTTGCGTGGTGTACGAGTGAGCAAGTTTACGGCACTCTTCAGCCTAAGCAGGAGTTTGAGAGATGGGTTTGCCCTCAGGAATGTCCGGTTGGTACGGCATAATGTGTGTGTCGCCCCGCCGTGGTGGTCTAGTGGCTAAGGTACTCGGCTGCTGACCCGCAGGTCGCGGGTTCGAATCCCGGCTGCGGCGGCTGCATTTCCAATGGAGGCGGAAATGTTGTAGGCCCGTGTGCTCAGATTTGGGTGCACGTTAAAGAACCCCAGGTGGTCAAAATTTCCGGAGCCCTCCACTACGGCATCTCTCATAATCAAATGGTGGTTTTGGGACGTTAAACCCCACAAATCAACGGCATAATGTGTGCATAAGAACATGAAGGTTCACCTCCATACTGGAGAAAGAGGGAAAAGAAGCCAGTGGTAGTTTGAGACGCTGAGTTATAAGCGCAGGTGACGAAAGGAAGTAAGCGGTCCCAGTTTGTGTGGTCATCCAACATGCACATCGCCAGCATGTCGGCAAGGGTACGATTGAAGCGTGCTGTCATGCCGTTAGTCTGAGGATGATATGCGGAAGCGGTGTGGTGTACAATGCGTTTGAGCAGAGCCTCGATGGCATTTGAGAGGAAGACGGGGCGACGGTGCCTAATTTACGTGGGGCCCCATGGCGCAGAATGAGATGATGTGGGAACCAGGCGACGTCTTTCGCGGTGGCGGCTGGCAGCGCAGATGTTTCTGCGTACTGCGTGAGGTGGTCGATGGCGACTATTATCCAGCGGTTGCCGTCAACAGTGGTTGGGAGTGGACCGAAGAGATCGACTCCGACGCGGTCGAATGGTCGGGCAGAGCAGAGCAATGGCTGTAGAGGACCAGCGGTGCTGTGAGTAGGAACCTTGCGACGTTGGCACGCCGGGCACGACTGAACGTACCGGTGAACGTGTCGATACATGCCTCGCCAGTGGTACCTCAGGCGAAGACGCGAGTACGCCTTGAACGAGCCAGCGTGACCGTACTGAGGGTCGTCGTGGAAGGCACTGCAAATGTCCGCGTGCAAATGACGGGAAATCCCCCGACCGAAGGCCACCTGTGGCCTTTGGTCGGGTATTTGCGACAATACAGCAAGCCTTCACGAAGTGTGAAGTGTTGGACTTGACGATGTAGGGTGCGTGAGGCGGAGTTTGGGGCCCGTTGAGACAAAATGTCAAGCAGGGAAGCGATCTAGGGATCTTTGCGCTGTTCTTCAGGCATGTCGGTGATGGCCATAGATGAATAACAACTAGAAGCTGGTGAGCCGGCAGTGTCGGAAGGCAGTGGCGATCGAGATAGGACGTCAGCGTTCGAGTGTTAGTGTCCAGAGCGATGAATCACACGTATATCGTACTCCTGTGATCGTTAATCCCAGCGAGCCAGGCGTTCAGTCGGGTCTTTCAAGGACGACAGCCAGCATCTAGCGTGGTGGTCGGTAACAACATCAAACTGACGCTCATAGAGGTAGGTGCGAAATTTACCGATTGCTTCAACAATTGCCAAACACTCCTTTTTTGGGACGGAGTAATTTGACTCCGCCTTTGTGAGGGTACGACTGGCATATGCTACTACGTACTCGCCAAAGTTTGGTTTTAGCTGGGCGAGTACCACGCCCAGGCCGACACCACTAGCGTCCATGTGTATTTCTGTAGGCTCGTTGGGGTCATAGTGGCGCAAAATTGGAAGAGACGTGAGGTGTAGGCGAAGCTTCGTAAATGACTCATCGCAATCGGCACTCCAACCTGAGAGGTCGTTGCTGCCGGCGAGAAGCTGTGTCAAAGGGGATATAATGGAGGCGAAATTGCGGATGAAGCACCGAAAATATGAACAAAGCCCAAAAAAGCTTCGGAGTTACATAAGAGTGCTGGGCTTGGGATATCCGGCAACCGCTCGAAGTTTGGTAGGATCTGGCGAAATTCCTTCTTTAGACACGACGTGGCCTAGGATGGTAAGCTGACGGGCGCCAAAATGACATTTCTTCAGGTTTAACTGCAAGCCGGCGTTAGTGAGGCACTCGAGAACTTGTTCAAGGCGAGCGATATGAGAGGGGAAAGCTGAAAAAAAAACACTATGTCATCTAAGTAGCATAGACAGGTCTGCCATTTGAGGTGTCTCAAAATGATGTCCATCATCCTTTCGAAGGTAGCATGCGCGTTGCAAAGGCCGAAAGGCATTACGTTGAATTCGTATAAACCGTCAGGGGTGACGAACGCTGTTTTCGGATGGCCGGCTTCAGCCATGGGCACTTGCCAGTAGCCTGGCAAATCCAGTGATGAGAAATATTCGGCTCCTTGAAGGCAGTCAAGGGCGTCGTCGATGACGGGTAGGGGAAAAACATCCTTCCGCGTAATCTTGTTTAGGCGGCCGTAGTCAACGCAAAATCCTATTGAACCGTCTTTTTTCCGCACCAGCACGACAGGAGAGGCTCAGGGACTGTTGGATTCCTGTATCATGCCATGTTTCAGCATGTCATCGACGTTGTCCCTAATAACGCGGCGTTCGGCCTGCGATACCCGGAAGGGACGCGGTCGCAGGGGAGTATGATGACCGGTGTTAATACAATGAGCCACTGCAGACATGCGCCCCAGTAATGGCTGGCCAATGTCAAAAGAAGCACGAAAGCGTTAAAGCAGTTGAATAACCTTTGTGTGCTGGACTGGCGTAAACACGTTATCGATGCTACGCAGGAGAATGTCTTGGACAGGGGAGCTTGTAGCCGTGGCGGAGGTGACGGCACTTATCGTCAACGGTGTCTTTTCGCACGTTGCATCCAAAGAAAAGATGGCCTCAAAACTGTCTAAATGTCCAACACATTCGCCGCGTACCAGAGTTACCGAGCAAGGAAAGGGATTGCATGAGTAGACCGCACCGGCACCATGCACAAGGGTAATGACGACAAATGGAATTATTAGGTTCCGTCGGCGTGCACGGTCTTCAGACGGTGTACACAGGACGGTCAAATCAGAAACTGAGTCAGGAAACGGACAGCAGGGTGGCAAAAAAGGGAAAAATGATAGCGTCAGCAGCGACAACCGAATTTCGGCACCGGGCTCGGGAAGTCGACGACTGTGGTAACAAAGTCGAGCTTCAGCGCAGTCAACGAGCGCATAATGTGTAGAAAGGAAGTCCCAACCAAGGATCATGTCATAGGACGCATCTGGTCGGACAACGAATTCCACAATGTAGAATGCATCGTTGATAACAAGACGTGCCGTGCATGCCGCCACAAGCTTAACGTGCTGCGAGCTCGCCGTCCGTAATAAAAGATCAGAAATGGGTTTCATCACTTTCTGCAGTTTGCGGCACAAAAGTTCACTTAAAGCAGAAACGGCAGCTCTTGTGTCGACAAGAGCGTTCGTCGCGGCACCATCAATAATAACCGCGATATCGATCGGAGGTGAAAGATGAGGCCTTGAAATTTTTGACGATGGCGCAGTTCCTGCCAGAGGAACTGCGGCTCTTAGTTTTCCTCTCGCGTGGCGTTGGTACGGCGGAGCATAAGATAAATGGAGCGGTGCCGGGGAGGAGGAGATCGACGTGAGGGGAAACTGGCATGGCGCAAATAAGCACCTGATGAGTCGGCGGAAACAGGGTATGCTGGCTGCTGTGGCATGTAGTCGAGGTTGGGGATGTATAATCATTGGCATAAACACTGCGCTGACGACGACAGTGACGTGCAACATGGTCAGGAATGCCACAGGCGTAGCAGATGGGCCTGTTGTCTGGAGTGCGCCAAGGGTTGTGAGGGGGTCCGGGAGGCGAGAGGGGTTGCGCGAGAACCGGGCGTATTGGGTGAACAGGGCGTGGTGGCGAGTAGAAGTTGGTGACTGGGGCGGATGGTGTTGGCGACAGTCGAGCATAGGAACGGGTAACGGCCTCAGCATAGGTGAGGGGCGCTGCAGGCTGCGTTGGTGGTACAGGAGGTGGAATCGCCTCGGCAACTTGAGCTTGAATGACACGACGGAGCGAGTGATCCAGTGCCGTGGGACTCTCGGTGACAGACGTGGCAATAGAGAGCTGACGAGCCACTTCCTCACGGATGTATTGCTTAATTTGCGGCAGTAAGGTGGAATATTCAGCGCCAGTGCTCTTAGCTAACAAAGATGAGAGTTTCACTGTGGGAATTCCGGTGCGACGGGTAGAAAGGCACTCTTTGCGCAGCTCGTGAAAGCTTTGGCACAGTTCATTGACTTGCGCAGCTGTCTGAGGGCACTTGGCTACCAGCATATGAAATGCGTCGTCATCTATGTCTTTCATTGTGTGCCTTATTTTTTCAGACTCCGCCATAGATGCATTCACACGTTTACACAGATCTATGACGTCCTCAATATAACTCGTATACGTCTCACCGTTCCTTTGGGCTCTGGCACGCAGGCAATGTTCAGCGCGAAGCTTGCGCAATCCAGGCTGACCGAAGAACGAAGCGATGATTTGCCTGAATGCTGACCAGGTGGTGAACTCGGCTTCATGGATGTAATACCTTAGCTTCGCCATATCGGTCATATAGAAGCTGACGTGCGTCAACGTAGCAGGGTCATCCCATTTGTTGGGACCATTAACACGCTCAAACTCTATCAGCCAGTCTTCGACGTCAAGCTCGTCGCTGCCGCTGGACATCGGTGGGTCATGTTGACGAAGCGTCCCAGCACACATGACCGTAGGTGGTGCTTGAGAAGGAGCGGCGTCCTCGGTCATTCCGGGGGCAGACGGTAAAGTACGGCTGCAGAGCTCCAGGACGAAAAGGGGAACAACCCAGCAGCGCTCCACCAAACGTAACAAGCGCGTTCCTCGGAGGAGTTTCATCAAGAACCTCGCCAGGGTAAGCAAGACAGCTGCAGCACAGAAAACATGAGGCCGAGAGCACGACACATGAACTTTGTCGTCTTTTTTCTCCCTGGCACCTAGCTAGCGCCGAAGTGCACTAGTACAATATGTACTTTTTGATACAGCCGTCACGTTGGGTCAACGTCAATTGTAGTTAGGGGCCATGCGCTGAAGTGATATATGTAGCAGTATCCCGGTGCCGCGCCGTTCCCAACGGGATAAAAAAATCGCGTGGTGATGGAACTGCATACGAGGCCTTGGGTGCGGCCTCACCGGTAACTACCGGCGGGAACGCACTCCCTCACCAGAGAAGGATTGGCCACCCTGGTACAGTATCTGGCCACTACCTCCCGCATGCACATGTCAAATAACTCACGGCCCTCAGTCCCCAGCAGCTGCGAAGCAACTGACCATGGCGGTGGTCAGATCTGCAACGCAGCAGAGGGTGCTAAGAATCTCTCGATCCGGAACGGCCGCTATTGGAACCTGAACTTGGCAATGTTTAACGCTAGAACCTTGTCTAGTGAGGGAAGTCTAGCTGTACTATTCGAGGAGCTAGAGGGTGTTAAATGGGATATAATAGGGCTCAGTGAGGTTAGGAGGACAGATGAGGCCTATACGGTGCAACAGAATGGGCACGTCTGTTGCTATCGGGGCTTGGCTGACAGAAGAGAACTAGGAGGGGGGTTCCTAATTCACAGAAACATAGCTGGCAACATAAAGGATTACTATAGCATTAATTAAAGGAAGGTAGGTATCGTAATTAAACCGAATAAAAGATACAGGATGAAGGTGGTACAGGCTACGCGCCTACATCCAGCCATAATGACGCTTCAATTGAAAGCTTTAAAGAAGACGTGGAATCGGCAATGAGTAAGGTAAAAACACAGTATACAATACTGAAGGGAGACTTTAATGCAAAGGTAGGGAAGAAGCAGGCTAGAGACCAGGCAGTAGGAGATTATGGCATCGGTACTAGAAACGCCAGAGGAGACCTACTAGTAGAATTCGCAGAACGCAATAATTTACGGATTTTGAATACCTTCTACCGAAAGCGAGAAAACCGCAAGTGGACATGGAGGAGCCCTAATGGCGAAAATAAGAACAAAATAGACTTTATAATGAGTGCACACCCAGGCATCGTGCAGGATGTGGAAGTGGTTGCAAGGTACGATGCAGTGACCATAGAATGGTACGGTCTCGAATTCGCCTAGACTTGAGAAAGGAACGACAGAAACTGATACGCAAGAAGCTAATCAATGAACTAGCACTGAGAGCGAAAGTACAGGAATTCAGAGTCTCGCTTCAGAGCAGGTACTCGGTTCTTAGTTAGGAAACCAACCTTAACATAGATACAATGAATGATAATCTGACGAGTATCACTACGGAGTGTGCAGTGGAAGTTGGAGGCAGGGTAATTAGACAGGACACTGGCAAGCTTTCCCAGGAAACGAAAAATCTCATTAAGAAGCGTCAAATCATGAAAGTCTCAAGTACAACAGACAAAATAGAACTGGCATAGCTTTCGAATTTGATTAATAGGTGTAAGATATCCGACGTAAGAAGGTATAACGTGGAGAGAATTAAACACGCTCTAAAAAACGGAGGAAGCGTCAAAGCAGTGAAAAGGAAACTTGGGATAGGCAAAAATCGGATGTCTGCACTAAGGGACAATGAAGGCAAAATAACTACCAATATGGATAGGATAGTTAAAATAGCGTAGGAGTTTTACAGAGATCTGTACAGTAGCCGGGACAACCACGACTTTAATACTATAAGAACTCGCAGTAGCCCAGATGAAACCCCACCAGTAATGATGGATGAAGTCAGAAAAGCTTTGGAGAGCATTCAAAGACGCAAAGCTGCTGGTGAGGATCAGGTAACATCAGATCTGCTGAAAGATGGAGGACCGATTGTGTTAGAAAAAATAGCCACCCTGTTTACGAGGTGTCTCCTGACGGGAAGAGTACCAGAGGCTTGGAAGAACGGTAAGATCATCTATTTACATAAGAAATGAGATGACAAGGACTTGAAAAATTACAGACCAATAAGCTTGCTCTCTGCAGTTTACAAGCTATTTACAAAAGTAATTGCTAACAGACTAAAGAAAACATTAGAATTCAATCAACCAAAGGAACAAGCAGGATTTCGAACAGGCTACTCAACAATCGACCACATTCATACTATCAATCAGGTAATAGAAAAATGCTCAGAATATAACCAACCACTATACAAAGCCTCCATAGATTACGAGAAGGCATTTGATTCAGTAGAAATATCAGCTGTCATGCAGACACTGCGGAGTCAGGGCGTCGATGAAGTATATATAAACATCCTGGAAGAAATCTACAGGGATCAACTGCTACCATAGTGCTTCATAAAGAAAGCAAGAGAATACCAATCAAGAAGGGTGTAAGGCAGGGGGACACAATCTGCCCAATGCTATTCACCGCGTGCTTACAAAAGGTTTTCAGAAGCCTAGAATGGGAACAGTTAGGGATAAGAGATAATGGAGAGTACCTTAGTAACCTGCGCTTCGCCGATGACATTGCATTGCTGAGTAACTCAGGGGACGAATCGCAACTCATGATTACGGAGTTAGACAAGGAGAGCAGAAAGGTGGGTCTTAAAATGAATCGGCAGAAAACAAAAGTAATGTACAACAACCTCGGAAAAGACCAGCGCTTCGAGATAGGTAATAGTGCACTTCAAGTTGTAAAAGACCATGTCTACTTAGGGCAGGTAATAACCGCGGAGCCGAACCACGATATTGAAGTAACTAGAAGAATAAGAATGGGGTGGAGCACATTTCGCAAGCACTCTCAAAATATAACAGGTAGATTGCCACTATCCCTCAAGAGAAAGGTATATAACATCTGTATCTTGGCGGTACTTAGCTACGGAGCAGAAACCTGGAGACTTACAAAGAAGGCTCAGCTTAAATTGTGGACGACGCAGCGAGCAATGGAAAGAAAAATGGTAGGTGTAACCTTAAGAGACAAGAAGAGAGCAGAGCGGATTAGGGAACAAACGAGGAGTAAGGATATCATAGCTGAAATCAAGAAGAAGAAATGGACATGGTCCGGGCATGTAGCGCGTAGACAGAATAACCGCTGGTCGTTGTGGGTAGCTAACTGGATTCCCAGAGAAGGCAAGCGGGTTAGGGGGAGACAGAAGGTTAAGTGGGCAGATAAGATTAAGAAGTTTGCGGGTATAAATTGGCAGCAGCAAGCACAGGACCGGGTTAACTGGCAAAGCATAGGAAAGGCCTTTGTTCTGCAGTGGACGTAGTCAGGCTGATGATAATGATGATGATGATGATGATGATGATGATGATCCAGGGCCAGCATCTTTGCGAGCATGAGCGCTTTATATCAGCTTCTGGTGTTGCTGATACCCATGTTCCAGTTGACATCGTTGCGCAAGTGCAAACACCTGGTTACATAAACATCTGCAACTCTTCAACATATGTATGTATATGGAACATTTTTGCATATGTTTAGCGTCATTTCATGACGTGTCGCTCAATGAATAAAATTTTAACAGCTTCACCTTCCCTCCGCATGCTTCGCACTACGCCGATTTCCAGGTACGTGGGATCTGCCAATTTTTTTCTTAGTGAACTTCGGTTAGTCTATCTATCTATCTATCTATCTATCTATCTATCTATCTATCTATCTATCTATCTATCTATCTATCTATCTATCTATCTATCTATCTATCTATCTATCTATCTATCTATCTATCTATCTATCTATCTATCTATCTATCTATCTATCTAGCCGCCTATGACTTCTAGTTCTTCTGGCTGTTTCGATAATGTTGTCGATAGAAAAAGTGGAAGGGCATAACATGACTGTATGACTGAGCATAGTTGACTAGTCATAACATGAAAATCATGACTGGTATGTTATGAATGTCATGATTTACATTTCATGGTCTTTCTGCTCGTGCGGTGCTTTCATTGAAAAGACATTTTGCAAAACTAGTATGGTTTGACATGACTGCATGGCGAATATAAATAACAGGCCCTAGCGTGGGAATCATGACATGTATGTTATGACTATACATGCCGCACTCATGATGCGCTTGCGGCTGTTTCACTAGCTCTATATATACCACCAAGTTTGATATTGCACGTAAATGAATGACGAAGGTACATGACTGGTGCAAACATGATAATCACGAGACTGTCGTGCATTGATTGATTGATATGTGGGGTATAACCTTTGACAACCACCATATGATTATGAAAGATGTCGTAGTGGAGGGCTTCGGAAATTTCGACCACCCAGGGTTTTTTAACCATCACCCATATGTGAGTACACGGGCCTACAGCATTTTCGCCTCCATCGAAAATGTAGCTGCCGCAGCTGGGATTCGATCGCTTCCCTTACCTGCATGTCATAAGCCGAGTATCCTTGCCGCTAGATCACCGGGGGGGGGGGGCGATGTGTGTCATGTAAGAACATCACAACATATATCGCTCATGACGCGCTCGCGACCGTTTCGCTAGCTTCGCATATACGAATGTTAGTATTACGCGACGTGAATGGACGACGAAGGTAAATGACACGTACAAACATGATAATCTTGATACGGGTGTCATGTAAAACATGACTACTGCTACGCTAATAGCATGTTCTCGGCCATTTTGCTGGGTCCATATATACTAAATTGGTATCACGTGACGTGTATGGGCGACTAAGGTAACGGACACGTCCAAATATGATAATCATGACATGTAAGTCATGTACTGTAAAATATACGTTTACCTCGTAACGTAGTGCTTATTTTAAAGGGACATATCAACCTTACTTATTCTTGCTTCGTATATCATCGATTGCAAGGGTACATAGAATCTGCCAATTTTTTAACATTGTCAAGTGATCCCATCGTTAGTTAACTACTGATGTTGTAGATTGCATAAAAGGTATTGGCTGCATACTTCCGTATTCGTATGTGCTGGGACACACACACTAATCATCTAACAAAGAAACTTCCTAAATGTGTTGTTGTCATATCATATCGTAGTTATGACAATACACCAAAAACATGTAGAAGCTAAGTTTGATATTTCTAACGTGTTATTTATGGTCAACTTGAACTGCTGCTTTCTCATCTGAACGAAGCCACAGAGGCCTATTCAAATTAGTTGCATACATTCGAAAAAAGGTACAACGAATCCAGAGTACTATGAGAGTCAATAATATGCGAAGCTTGAAAAAGGGAAAGTGATGGTGGTTTAATTTTTTTTAATTCAGCGAAAAATTACGAAACGTTTTTTAAAGATATGCAGAAAGGTGGTACGCACAGACTTATGTTGAACAGTCGCACATGTTTTACGTCACCAGATGTTCATATTTGCGAAACAATACCATCAGCAACAGTGATTGATTTGATTGATATGTGGGGTTTAACGTCCCGAAACCACCATATGATTATGAGAGACGCCGTAGTGGAGGGCTCCGGAAATTTCGACCACCTGGGGTTCTTTACCGTGCACCCGAATCTGAGCACACGGGTCTACAACATTTCCGCCTCCATCGGAAATGCAGGCGCGGCAGCCGGGATTTGATCCCACGACCTGCGGGTCAGCAGCGGAGTACCTTAGCCACTACACCACCGCGGCGGGGCACCATCAGCAACATGTGCATTACCAACACCAGAAGTGGTAGGCTATATGTAGCGCTTGTCCCTGCGAGAATGGTATAACGCTGGCTAGTGCTACCTAAATCAACATCGGTGGATGAAGTATAGGTATACAGTGCACTAAAGACCGGATCCTTACGCAAAATACCTATTTTCCTTTGGAGTTCGTTTCGAGCCTATTTAGTATATAACACGAACTAAGAAATGGGAAACATTTCAATGACACATTTATTGTACCTATAAGTGCCTCTTTTGAAGTTCGTTCCTATATCAGGTGCCTAATTATGTTTTTTCGCGTTTGAAACGTTCTGCTTAGCCCCGCCGCGGTGGTTTAGTGGCTAAGGTACTCGGCTGCTGACCCGCTGGTCAAGGGATCGAATCCCGAATGCGGCGGCTGCATTTCCGTTGAAGGCGGAAATGTGTTAGGCCCGTGTTCTCAGATTTGGGTTCACGTTGAAGAACTCCAGGTGGTCGAAATTTCCGGAACCCCTTCTTTACCACGTCTCTCACAATCATATGGTGGTTTTGAGACGTTAAAACCCACAAATCAATCAAATCAAACGTTCTGCTTAAATGAGCTGTTCATATATCGAGGAAAACAAGAAGCACTTGTTGTGGCTGATAATGACAAGACGTGCATAAAACGCCAGTTGTTTTTTTTTCTTCAGGTTTTTACCTCCCTGTAAGGTGAGATTATGGTTCGACGTAGGGTCGACGCGCGCATGCGCTGTGTCATGTAGGCGAAAACAGATGATAAGCCAATGCACTGCCGCAGCCAACGCATAACTATAAACTTGGCCCATGTACATGCATCGACACATGTGATGTTTGTCAACGCTCCGGAAACATCGCATTATAAACCCACCTTTGCGTGGGTGCGGCTTGTACCTAAGCTAAGCAAAGTGAGGCTAGCATTTATAGCGTTAGCACCCCCCACCCATCAAAAGACTTCCGTCGCTTGGTTCACAAATGGTGCAGCATGGTGGTTGCGTGAGCGTGGCTAGAGTGTGCTGTAGCGAAGCGAGGAGAGGCTAACGCTATAGTGTACCCCTTGCTCCTTGATGATTCTCGCCACTAGGTTCGAGAGTAGTGCAGCTCGGCGGTGGCGTATGGGAGGCTATAGAATACAGTGTAGCTAGAACGTGCCCTGTTCAGCTGAAACTAAGTTAGGCTACAGCTGCCGCCTACAGCCTCGATGTAAGTTTCATTCGCATTCATGTTCTTCGTAACGGTAGCTGTCGGAAGTCTGTCGAGCAATGCGGAATAAAAAGAAGCTGTAAAGCGCCCTTGTCAGACAATGGACTAGTGGACCACAGCGCCACTCCGTCGATCTAGAAACAGCCCATGTGTAAAGCAGGGAAGAAGTCTTTGGAAAAGTAAACAATATTTGGAGTATGATGGCCACTTTGAGCACGCACAGGCATAAATCTTCGAACATTGCTTACGCAACTGCCAATTTCTTTAAATAACCTCTGAATCTGCTTAAATAAGATGTATTTCTGGTAGTTCGACGGGCACACAGATTCATTTTGTTATTTTTATATCCCCATCTCTGATCTCGCATGCACCCATTACACAGAATGCAGCCATATGCGACAGGTTCACTGACACTAGCCACTTTTAAATTCATCGCTTACACTACGCAGTCATTCACACATTAAATATGCCCCGCCGTGGTGGTCTAGTGGCTAAGGTACTCGGCTGCAGACCCGCAGGTCATGGGTTCAAATCCCGGCTTCGAAGGCTGCATTTCCGATGGAGGCGGAAACGTTGTAGGCCCGTGTGCTCAGATTTGGGTGCACGTTAAAGAACCCCAGTTGGTCGAAATTTCTTGAGCCCTCCACTACGGCGTCTCTCATAATCACTCGGTGGTTTTGAGACGTTAAACCCCACATATCAATCAATCAAAAACAATTTATATTTCTCGAGTAACATCAACAAAAAAACGTTTGCACCAAGTAGGGGAAGCACCCACCAGGGACCAGATGTCACTATCGCTTTCAACAATTTAACGAAAACGTTAAGGATACCCCGTTTTTTTGAGACGTGCAGAAATGGTTCGCCCCGTCCCCAATTGACCGGTCGCTCACAGGGTTGCCTCAAAGCTAAAATCTGCTTTCGAAAGAATCGGGGATGGGATGTGCAAAAGCAAGTGTCTTAAGTTTCGAGTGGGGCTGATTCAAATATTGTGAATGCAATTAAAGCAATTGAAGTGCTAGCTAGGTCCAAGTTTGCTTCAATAACTTCGTTGGATGCCCAGCGCTCTTTATTTAATAAAAGCAAATACTGGCGAAAAGCAAATACAATTCTGGCCCCAAATCCTTGAGATGATGCCAGTTTGTCAGTGTTTTCATAGCCTTTCCCAAAATGTCAAACTACATCAACTTTCAGCTAAATCTGTTAAAAAATATGCTTCATGTTAAAGCTTTTCACAGAAAAAAATAATTTTAGCTTTCCAAAAGCACAGAATTTGTCTGCTGCGTTTGTAAAAAGTTGAATATTCGTACTGAGCATGCTACTGAAGTATATATAAATTGTGCCTATAAGTGCCTAAACGACCGTTTTAACGCCTTTTTAGGACTAAATAGCAGTTCTATTGGTCTATTATTGGTGCCTAAAGCAATCCTTTTCGGTGCCTGAAATTTCGGTCTCTACAGACGGCGTTGCCTCGACGTGCTCACTGTGTCATAAGAGAACACATTTAATGTTTATACATGAAAGTTGAACCATCGCCACTTGAACCGTAATTGATGTTTCACATCATTACGCCTGCATACGGTCTTTTTCTAAAGCAGTTTCAAGTGCTGATGTCCCTATGTGGTAGAATACTTGATTGCCACGCAGAATGCTTGAATTTGACTCCTTCTGAGACCCTGATTAATATTCTTTGCATTCATTGGGCCAATGCTGCTAATGACACCATGTATTAACAGTCTCTGGTATTCAAACTATACCAGTGAGTTTGCTCGCCCATCTGTCGCCGGTATACCTTTTCACTCAAGGCTTTCTGGGCACCGCCATCATTTTCTCAGGGCTGTTGTCAAAGTGCGCGACCCACCGAAAAATGCACTGCCGAGGCTGCGACGTCAGCTTTCGTACTCTCGTGCAACAGCCCAGAAAAGAGGAAATCCTCCTCTCCGTAAAAAAGGTCCATATAAACTGTCTACTCCCTGTGGCACATACATGGCCTGTTGTGTGCGAATATCGGCCACGCATGTGTGGAGGAAATCGTTTGATGACATGGGCGGCAGGATTCGCACTTAATTTATGTCAAGAGCAGCCAGCATATTCGTGAAGCCTTCTTACGCTCCTAAACTAAGTTTGGTCTACGTCAAGTAAAGGACGCGACATGAGAACACATAGATAGATAGATAGATAGATAGATAGATAGATAGATAGATAGATAGATAGATAGATAGACGGGCGTACGGACGGATGGACGCTCAAAGTCACTGAAGGTTGCTAAGAAAGCTTCGCCTCGGTCTGTTCCTGTACCCGACGAGCTGGAATTCTCTCACGGATCAGCTGTCGGCATTTTTCTTAGAAGATTGTCTGTCGTACAGGCATTCTTACGACCTGTGCCCTCGCCGTGGGGAAGGAAGTTGTACATTCAAAATGCTGCACATGGTTGATGTACGACGTTACTGACGTCACAAGGAGTGAACGACGTCACTGACGGCGCAGTCAATGGGCAGCGTGTTCCGGTGCGACGCAGAGAATGGCGTCAGTTGCAGCGTACCTGATGGCGCACTCTTTGTTGCGACGTAGATAAGTGCGTAACAGATGGCGCAGCCAATGGAGACGTTTATTGTTTCACGTGGTGAACGCTTTGTCGTTTCGCCTAGCCGTACGCAGTATTCGCCGTGAAATGAAGATGTACTTTTCAGTAGCATTGTGGTTGCCAAGTTCCTTCTATCTTCGTGCTTATCAAAGTGCGCAAGGTACTTGCTTCGAGCACCACAGGAAATCTCAGCATGGATGATCGAGTTTCACGAATGAATGAGCTGGATAGTCAATATGTCGATTTCAGAAGAACTGACTCAAAGTGTGTATTGCGCTTTGCAGAGGATCTGAAAACACGGTGGAGAGCGAGGTGCACAGCGATCATTGTAAGCTCAAGTTCCTGCTATCTTTACAACAACATCACAGAGTGGTTTTGTGGCGACTGCGGAAGTAGCACATTAAGCTAGTTTTTTGTTCCTGTAAGCGTGTACCCATAGGCGAGTGTGGATGAGCAGGCTCGCAGTTAAAAAAAGACACGTGTAGGCATTCTGCACTCTCGAGCTTCGCAAACTGCTGAGAGAAGGCACCTTGGTACCGTTTGCCACGCGCTCCTGTGGGCTCTCTTATTTCACCCACCTCTGTACATGTGTGCACAATTTTCTCATTGTACGTCTTGTATAGGGATGACCCGAATCTTAGTCAAATGAACATTACCACTTATCTTTATCCTTTCCTTATCAGCAAACTTGATATGGCAAGAAATCTATGCTGAATGTTTTTTGTTGTTGTTGTGCACAATGCCATGTCAACTTAATCAATAACGCTTTTTAGTCAAGGCCGCTTTTGTTTCCTCTCGTCTTTATTTTGTTCCGGCGTGACTCATCGTTCAAAAAGAGATAATAGCCGAGAGTTCAAAATCAGTAGGTACCACTACGGCCCTTTCAAGAGGCTTTTCTCAACCGTTGATTGACTCACACTATAATTTAAGCGAGATGCTTTGAAGCATCTCGGGGAATATTCTAACTCTTGCCATAGCCATAACGCTCATAAAGTTGCGAGGCACTTCATGAACGTGGAAGACAAAAAATTTCAGAACCTCCAACTCTGCAAGTTGTTTTTTTTTCATGGTTTATCCCAGGTTCTCAGTTTCTAGCTTTTCAAAGAGTAATGTTGTTGTTGCTCTTCATGTGCAATTCACTGGCCAATGCCACACACACAATTTGCAGGACGTTGTGAACGTATACAACTAGCCTTAATCCATTGTTAGCGCTGCTAAAATTTTTGCTGCTTGGCACGACGTACCAGATAGCTGAAATCAACACACGATAAATCAAGGCTTCATGCGTTGAAATTACGCCGTCCCTACAATTACTCCTTGCTTGAATCGCATTGAAAATAAGGAAGCTTCGTAGTTTTCTAAAGCATTGTAAAAATAAAACAGCTGCGCGATGTGGAGGGAAGTCATTCCTTTGACCTGTCGCTTGATTTTACATTTTCATCCACCCCCGCACGTGTTCTAGCAATACGGTGAATAAAAAGCAAGTTTTCGTGGAACTATAGTTTTCAGTTGCCAGGAAGCACGCCAAAGTCCCATTACGGCTGAGGTCTCGGGAGAGCATGCAGGCTTTCGGCAGTGAGAGAAGAGCAAAGGTTCATCACACTGCGCAACGAAGTCTCACGTAAGCTCTAATTTGACTAGGCTGTTGGTCACGTTTTAGCGGCGAAGATGCGTACAGGCGAATAAACGTGAAAAAAAGGAAGCAAACATGAAAAATGGGAGAGCCATTCCGGACGTTCAAGTGGGCTTAGCTTTGCGCAGTTCGGCGTCATTAGTTCAGCCTGGTGAACTGATCGCACATGCGAGTTGAGAATATTCCTGTATGGCCGTAGGCTTTCTTATTCCAAACTAGTTGTCACGTCTGGGGATGGGACAGACAGTGTAGATGACTTACACACATGCACACACAAATCAACAAAGAAATGTTCTTTAAATGTAAATGAATATAAAAGCAATAACTGCGTGTTCTCTACCATGCACTACCCTACTTTCCCGAACACCGGTTGAGAGACGAATGGGAAGACTTTTATCTAACCTGCACTTGGCAATATAATTGTAACTGTGTGAGCGTTTAAGCGAGTGATAATAAAAATACAGTAATTACTCATACCACGAAGTACTTGCGAAAAAAACTCCAACTTGGAAACTTCTTGGAAACGTCTTCAAAACTTCTAATGAAAACTTCTTGCTTGGTAACGCGACGTCACAGGAACTAAGCCACCACAGTCGTTAGCCAAATGTAACTCGCACTGCTTAATAGGAATCATTCAACGTGCATATTTGCGTCAAAACACCGGCCATATGCATCATATATCATAACGAATATATTTGCCATGCGGCTGAATGTTCCCATACTCGAACATAGAAGGCATCAGGACGCCGGTACGCTAAAGCTCAGAAATCATTTGTTCAAAAGAAACACTGAAATTGATGGGGATTCAGCACATTAAAAAACGTGTCTGCGCGCTTAGTCTGTTTTCACAGTCCACATGCACGGAATGTGGGATTGTAAGCTGTTTTGTGGAAGGTCGGTCATGGAATCACTATACAAAGATAAATACGGGTGCGTTGGTACCTCATATTTAAGCTCTTCTAAATGGTGCATGCTACAAGGAATAAAACGAAGTGAGTCGAGCAACTACCAAGATACGCAAGAATGCGATATAACCATTGTGACGTGGAATTGAATGAGGAAAGAGTGGCGTAACCGACTCGTTCATTGCTGACCTTTGAACCTTTGAAACACACACACAGACGCATAAAGATATGTATGTATATATATATATATATATATATATATATATATATATATATATATATATATATATATATTGCCACGGTTACGGTGAGATGCCTTTGTTTACAAGAGATGATGAATGCGAGAGTCCAGGGATCTGGCCGATCACCGCTCGTGCCAACCTCGTTCTCCTCTTCTTCCACGCGCCCCCTCAGTATCGTAGCAATTCCCCCTTTGCAGACGATGCCCACCGAGCGAGTTAGGCTTCGTTGCGATGATGATAGCGTTTTAGACGGGCAACATGAACAACGTGGGTCTTGCTTGAGCGACGGCCAGTTGACAACAGCTGAGATATCACGTACGTGACATCGCTGAGACGTTCCAGGACAACAAACGGACCGGTGTAGTTGGCCAGAAACTTTTGGCAGAGGCCGCGCTTGCGAAGCGGCGTCCAAAGCCACACCAAATCCCCTTTCTGAAACCATACGTGCCGGTGACTTCTGTCGTAACGGTTCTTGGAGCGTTTCTGTGAAACGAAAGTTCGAAGACAGGCGATGCGCCGGGCCTCTTCTGCGCGGTAAATGTTTTCGGCGAAAGTAGGTTGATCAATCTCGGAAAAAGGAAGAACAGTGTCAAGAGCTGTGCGGGGTTGGCGTGCGTAGAGCAGATAAAATTGACTGTATCTCGTTGTTTCGTGCTGTGCAGTGTTGTAGGCGAAAGTTATAAATGCCAAGATGGTGTCCCATGTTATGTGTCCGGAATCAACATACATGGAATTCATGTTGACGAGAGTCCTATTAGTTCGTTTTGTCAAACCATTAGCCTGCGGGTGATATGGGGTAGTGTGACAAATATGGCGCGAAGCAAGATGAAGGAGGTCTTCAACTACATCGGCAACAAATTGCCGCCCGTGATCACTGATGATGGCACGGGGGGATCTATGGCGTAATGTAACGTGCGACAGCATGAACTGTGAGTGGCCGTTGCCGCAGGAATCGCCGCAGTTTCGGCGTAGCACGTGAGGTGGTCAACGCCCACAAAAATCTATCGGTTGCCATTCGTTGATCGTGGAAAAGGGCCGAGCAGGTCAACACCGACGACGTCAAATGGTGAACCCGGGGATGCTATGGGATGAAGTAGTCCGGCTGGCGGACTTGTAGGACGCTTTTGTCGTTGACATTGCTCACAGCTCGCAACGTACGCAGTCACACTTTTGCGCATCTTCGACCAGTAGAAGCGTTCTTGCGTGCGATAACATGTCCTAGAAAAACCCATGTGACCAGATGCTGGGTCGTCGTGCATTGCTGGAAGTAGCTGTTGTCGCAGACTTGTAGGCACAACTAAATGTAGGCGAGGGCCTACGCCTGAATAATTCTTTTTGAAAAGAACGCCATCCTTTACGACAAAACCACGTTGACCGTTCGTTCCGGAAATAAAGAAAAAAGCCACACTGTTCTGCTCTAAAAGTTGTCAGGTCAGGAAGCGGACTATCCACTACTGCCAAATATTCATCAAAGTTGTCAGCGTCACACTCGGTTGTCGGAAGGGGAATCCGTGAAAGGCATGACGATGACCGCTCTTGTAACAGACTTCAAAGTCGTGTTCTTGCAATCGTAACGCCCAACGAACAAGACGACCAGATGGGTCCCGTAGTCCAGTGAGCTAACATAAAGAATGGTGGTCCGTGATAATCGAGAATCGGCGTCCGTAGATATAAGGGCGAAAATTATGCACGGCGAATATGACCGCGTGACATTCCTGCTCTGTGACAGTATAGTTTCGCTCCGGTTTACTTAAACAGCACCTGGCATAGCCAATGACGTGTTTAGCAGCTCTATGGCGTTGGACCAAGACGGCACCGATAGATACCTACACCACTGGCGTGGGTATGAACTTCTGTGGCAGCAGGTGGGATATAGTGGCGAAGTACGGGCCCTGATGTAAGAACAAACTTGAGTTGCAAAAAAGACGACTCGCATTCCGCTGACCACCGAAAAGGTGTGTTCTTGTTGAGTAGGTACGTCAAAGGGTAAGCGAGGTCGGCGAACTTGGGCACGAAGCGACGGAAGTACGAGCGTAGGCCCAAAAAGCTTCGCAACTATCGTACTGATTGAGGTTGTTTGAAGCTGCTGACTGCAGCGACTTTCCGGGGGTTGGGTCAAACGCCATGCTTGTCGACCAGGTGACCGAGAACTAGTGTCTCACGGCCGCCGAAGTGACACTTCTTAGAGTTCAGGGTGAGCTTAGCTTTTTCAAGGCAGGTGAGAACAATGTCGAGATGATGGTTGTGCTCATCGAATGTACGGCCAAAATTTTAATGTCACCAGGTAGCAAAGACAAACTTCTCACTTCAGTCCACGTAATATAGGGTCTATGAAGCGCTTGTTGGGATGGGTGTACGCGCGGTAGAAGGAGAGAACCGCGCGGCGTGAATCCCAAACATCAACTGCTTTTATTCGGGTTCCCGAGAGCAGGGGAAGGTGGCGCTGCCTGGCGGCTTGGCTCAACACCCTTGGCTTAGCTTGGCTGCCGCCACAACACTCTCCCCTTAGTGAGTTGTAGAACGGAGTTAAAGGTCCTGGTGAGCGGGTGCTTTTGATAGCCGCCCACTGTGCGTCAACCGGGAGGGCTCCTCACCGGGAGGGCTCCTCGCTCCTCGAAGCGCCACGACGGACGGAGCGAACGAGTCAGCGAGCTCAGCGAGTTGAGACAGGCGTTTGTCGGCAGCTGAGGCCAGGACCATGCGCACGTACGTTGACCGGAAGTCGCTGCGGGAACAGCTCGTGAAGCAGTCTGCTGTCGGCATGGGTGGTGGTTGCGCCGGCCGTGTGCAACAGCTGTATCATGTGGCGCAACAATTGACTGGGCATCCGGTCCCCGAGCTGGTTGTCGTGCAGTAGCTTCTGCAATCGCTGAGGCTCCTACGGCGTGAGGCGGCTTATGAGCAGCTGTTTGAGCGTGGTGTACGCGTTCTCTGCAGGTGGAGCAACCAGCAGATCATGTATTTCGCTCGCTATTGCTGGTGGGAGGCCAGTGACCACGTGGTTGTACTTTGTTAGCTAAGCGGCAATACGACAAGCAGTGAATATGGACTGCACCTGCAGGAACCATATCTGCGGGTCCGCTGTCCAAAACGGCGGGAGCCTGATGTCGACGGCGGAGATGGCCGGTGCGTCAAGGGGGGTCTCCATGGCGTCGATTGTTTGACGAAGGCGGTAAGCCTCGTACGTGTCACCACTGTTGGGACGGGTGTACACGCGGTAGAAGGAGACAACCACGCGGCGTGAATCCCAAATGTCAATTGCTTTTATTGGGGTTCCAGAGCGCAGCGGAGGGTGACGCTGCATGGCGGCTTGGCTCAACACCTTTGGCTTGGCTTGGCTGCCGCCACACGCTCAAACGTGGCTGGAGCGTTGCATAGGCCAAAAGGCATTACATTTAATTCAAATAGACCATCTGGGGCTATGAAGGCCGTTTTCTCTTTGTCATTCGGGTGCATGGGGATTTGCCAATAACCAGATCTCAAATCCATGGAGGAGAAGTACAATGCCGAATGTAAAGAATCGATGTCGTCATTAATTCTGGGAAGCGGGTAGATATCGTTTTTAGTATCAGAGTTGAGCCGTCTGTAGTCCACGCATAATCGCCAGGTATCATCCTTCTTTCGGACAAGAATCACAGGAGCAGCCCAAGGGCTACGCGACTCTCGGATGAACACTTTCTTTAACATCGCTTCTACCTGTTGAGCAATGACCTTGCGCTCCGCAGATGAGACACGGTATGGTTTCTGTCGGATGGGGTGAGCGGATCCTGTGTCAATCCCGTGGCGAGTCTGCGACTCGGGTACTCTTATTTGCTCTTCATTATGGGCAAAGTCAAATATTTTAGCGTGCATCGCAAGGACTTCGACCAAAGCTTGACGTTTTTTTGATGATGGCGACTTCTTTATCATACTCAGAAAGTTGGCTTCGGTATAGTGCGTTGCACGAATAGGGTGTACGCTCTCGTCGCCTAAAGATGCAATAAAACTGTTCGCATTTTTTTTTCGAAGAGGGCGAGTCGCCATTCGCAGGGTAGCGTGACAAGTTCAGTTGAATAGTTCGACACTCATAAGGCCAATCGCCTATCACTGATCGACAAAACACAATGTGAAACGAGCGCATTTTTCTTGGCGCAATTCAGAGAAACAGGCTCCACAAGAACATCAAACGCGCCGGCGTCCGAGGCAGAGGCGTCAACGCGTACGTTCTTGATCGAGTTGGGTGGCAAGACAACATCCTCAATGTTGGTGATAGATCCTTGAGAGCGCCTAGTATCGTAAGTAAATGCCTATAGCATAATCTAGCCAGCACCGCAATCTACAGTACCACCGCTATCACGTAGAAAATCGATCCCTAAGATGATGTCATGTGTGGAGCTGGTCAGGACAGTGAATTCAGCCTCGAACACATTGTCACTCGTAGTGACACTAACAACACACACCGATCAGGAACAGCGTCTCCCCGCTCACTGCACGAAACGATGCACAACTGTCCCAGTGAAACATCACTTTATGTCTTAGCCGCAATGAGAAGTTAAGACTCTTCTCTGAACACCTGCTCCAGTATCTATCAAAGCCATTGTAGGAAGTCTATCAATAAGCACGGGTACTTTATTTTGCGTGATAAAATTGGGTGGAAGCACAGGTGGATGTAGTGAAAAATTTTCGGCGACCTCACCTCCATTGGCCGCACAACTTAGTTTCCCGGAGGCGGGGAGGTGACGCGTCGATGGGGAACGAAACCGGCGTGTTTCGGGTGGCGTCAAGCTTCGCACGGAGGGAGGAAAGTCGTCGCATAAATTCCGATGGAAATTGCGTCCCACATGTGTATCACTGTGGGTGGTTTGCTGGAAGCCGTCACCAAAGTACGCGTCTCGCATCGAGCGCGTACCACCGCTCCAGCGGTTTGGCAAGAAGAAGCTGATGATCCCTCGTAGTAGCGCTACGGGGGGTGACGCCTCTGACCACAGAATCGAGCCACATGTCCACGGAAACCGCAGTTATAGCACACAGGGGCCTCACGCACGTCGCCAAAGCTTTCACGAGGCGCCATGTACTCATGATCGTCCCACGAAGACACCATTGTAGGTGGTTGGCGGGAGGCGTTCTAGATACCGCGGTGATGATATAGGTTGTCAGTTATGGGCTCTTGTGCTCTTGATTGGGGCACATCACATAGCGTGGCATCAACGGCAGCACATGTTGCGTCGTACCAGGGGGAGGCGTTGCTATCATGTGCCGTCGGCAGGTTGACAGCATCACGTCGTCCAAGTTCTTCGCATACGATTTGCCTGATCAATGAGGCAAGATCACAGGATGTTGTTGAAGGGAAGTAGACACTTGCAACGATGGTGACTTTGGAAAGTCTACCAAATTTGGGAGTGATGCGTCTAGCCTTCAAGGTCTCCAACGTGCAGCAATGTTGGATTACGTCCGCTAAAGACGCCCAGGTGTTCTTGCCGATGAGGAAATTTTAGACATTCTCACACTCTATAGGGCAAAGGGGTGTTGAAAGGGTGTGTGGTTCGACCTTTTGGGGACGGCTGACACAACCATTAATCCCTTTAAAGACTTACGGCACTGGGTTTAACAGTTGTCCCCACAGACGAGCTCAAGGGGCTAACATTCAGTCCTCACATTTACAACTTAGTGAGTAACTGTTAGTCCCACAATTCACCTCAAAGGACTAACATTTAGTCCTCACATTTGCACCTTATAGAGAAACTGTTAGTCTCCACATTTGCACTATACGGGGCAATCGTTAGTCCTCACACTTGCACCTTGCCGGACGAACCGTTGATCCACTCAAATACTCCAATCGTATGAACTTTTTGTCCCCAGTTCAAACATGGTTTTTGTTTATTTTCCGCTGGGCCTAATACTTTTTTCACCTGTTTTTCTGCGCAGTGGGCAACGAATTGCGCAGAAAAGAACACACGAAAAAGTAGTTGGCCACCCATGTGTAACTGTTTTCGCAGTCACGGCAACAACGAAAGACAAAAGTGAGACATCGAAATCTTTTATTTTTCTACATACACATGAAGTTTCTCTATTATTTTAAGTAAATTCATGCTGAAGTGTACAAGTCCAGTCTCATCAAATCTTGTTCACTCCTTGGGGAGCTCCTCCGACGGAAGCGGTAGACTACAGGCATTGCAGACGCCAGCGCACGCAGCCTTCTGCCTGTTGTGTTCTCACGGCTGCACGTACAATATTATAGTAAAAATAGTTCGACACAGGTGACAGAAGATGAAGATACACGCATATGACAAGTACGTGCACGTTAACATAAAAACAAGCGTTTAAATATGACACACAAATAACTTTACCTTCACATCTCGCACAGTCCTTCTGAACCTGCTCTGACGAAAGAGATAGATGACAGGCATCCTAGGTGCCAGCGCACACAGTCTTCAGCACGGTGTGTGCCCACGGCTGCACAATAAGTATGTAAAATAGTGAGTCACACGTGACAGAGGATGAATACAAATGCATGTGAGAAATACGTGCAGGATAAAATGAAAACATACGTGAGATATGACATGCTAATATTTTCACCTTGATGTCACACATCGTCAAATACTCATTTCGATCCCCGTAGCGCAACAGCTTAGGAGCGGTGGCCGCAGCTCAAACTCCGCGAACCCCGTGCCGCTAACAAGTCGGCGAGTCCAAAGCGAGTGACGTCGTTCAGCTCGAGCAAGTGAAAGCGAGACCAAACACGGTGCTGCACGCGGAGTGTCTGCCGCCAGCGAACTTCGAACAGGAGAGCGAGCGTACGCTTGGACGCCGCCACGAACAGCGCCGAGCTGCTTTGGAGCTAGCGCCGATGAAATCGACGGTAATTCGGCCCTTTTCCACAAACTCGAGCGAGTGCAGCGTGCAAACGCGAGTCCGCTGCCGTGGCCAGCGGACGGCGCCGAGCTGCTTGCGACCAACTGACGGGAAAGCCAACTGTTGTGGCGACCAATTTTCAGTAAATTCCGACGCTAGCGAAAGCCCCGCCAGCCCGTTCTGGGCACTTACAGCGCGTGACATCGACAACCAAGCTCTTTACGAGAACCCGCCACGTGTTTTCGACGACTCCCAACACAGCGACGAGGTCTCAGCCCAATATCATCAGCCCGGAGCGCATCGCGGCGGCGAAGACAGGCGAGCACATGATGAGTGAGCGTACAGGAGTCCGACGGCAATAGCGGCCAATTTCCAGGCGGCGGTCGCAAAGCACAGGCGAACTGCAGACGCTGAAGGTGACCATCACGATGCACTTCGTGTGTGCGATAGAGTGATAGCCTACTTGCCTTAGAATGAAGCGCTGTTTTCTTTCCTGAGTCGGACTGAAGTATATGTCCGATAGGCCTGTTTTCTTCTCGGCCGCCATATTGGCATTCCCAACTGTTGCTGTCGTGTGTTGGTCATGACTATCTTGAAGCCAGAGATACAAAGCGCGGCGTGGTGACGTGTCGAGACTTGCTTCAGACTTCATGGGTGCAGCGGAACGCAAAGGCAGCAGCCCACGCTCATCCAAACGTACGCACAAGCACCACGTCGTAATTCTTAGATCGTCGAATCCAGGCGGCTGTGGTCGAGAACTCCAAGCTTGATGCAACGGGAACCGTCGCCGGCAAAATACGGGGAAAGGCTGAGCCAGCAGAGGAGAAGGAGGGCTGGTCACCTTGGCAACGCTTTTCGCGCTGCCAGCAATCTCCGGGCGGTTCATCCCTTTCGAGCGTGTTTGGAGAATAAGTAGTTTCGCGTGGCACGCTTCCTTTTATGGTTGCTGCTCAACAGTCTAACCGTTCATCGTGCGTACCCATTGGTCTCCGTTACTCCTTTTTCGGGTAATTTTGCCTTAGAGTGCAGCAACTCATTTCAGGAGATGCCCAATGTTGTCATTTTTCACGCGTAGGTCTACAGACGCACAATTTCAGAATCTCTTCAACATACGTTGTGCATGTTTCAACGGGGACTTGAGCACGCTGCATCAGTTTGCTCAGAGCGCTTCTTTTTCGTCAATGGGTCCCCGAAGCAGCTCGCTATTTCTTTCTCCAACGCTTCCCAGGTCATTCTTGTTTCTTCGTGGTTTTCAAACCACACCAACGCTGTTCCTTGAAGAAACAATCTGACGATGGACAACCGCGAGGCCGCTTCCCAACAATCGTATTCACGTACACAGTTGAAGTGTTTCAGCCAGTCGTCGACATCTTCTCCGACCCTCCCAGAGAAGCTTTGTGGTACCATGTGTCGGGGCCACGTAGCGCCCGATGAAGAGTGCGTGGTGTCGCCGTCAGCAATCGGATTCATAGAGAGCGGTGGTAGACCAGCCAGTCGGCTGCTTCGGCGTAGTTCTTGAGGTCACGCTTCCGTGATCGTTCGCCTGATATCGCTCCGCTGTACCCCACACCTTCCATGAATCTTCTTACGGTGAGATGCCTTTATTGACATGAGATGATGAATGCGAGAGTCCAGGGATCTGGCAGATCACCGCTCGTGCCAACCTCGTTCTCCTCTTCTTCCACGCGTCCCCTCAGTATCTTAGCATATATATATATATATATATATATATATAAATATATATATATATATATATATATATAAATATATATATATATATATATATATATATATATATGCGCACACAGGCGCATTACTCATTAGAAAGTGGTGAATTTGCTTATTTTGTTTGAAACATCAATGCTGGCGATGTTCTGAAAGCGATTGATAAAATCTTTTGTATTCCATCATTCTCTGGGAATATAGATAACCCAGATAATTCATCTATCTCATCTTTCAAGCTTTAACGAGAACTGCCAAACCATTAGGCTCGGGCGTAATCAGTTCATGACCGCAATAAAAAACGAGATAAAAAATGTTGTTGCGGGGGTCAAATGCCTTTTGGGTGAGTGCATTTGCCCAAAACATCCCGATGTGAAACTTGAGACATATAGCTGTGTGAATTATTTCGAAATAGAGCATGGTCAAAGCTCGAAATGCCTCGAATAGAACCATGTGTATATTAAAATTTCCAGGTGACAGCCCGATGCTGCTTACAGACCAGGAATACCTCTTGAGGAACACAGTCTTGAAAACGCCTAGGCAAGTATAAGATATCGAAAGGCTTCAAGGAAAATTTCTTAAGATACGAAATTCAAAGACGTCGTTCAACTTCTCTTGCCTCTTTTCCCCCATCAAAACAATAAAAACATGAAGAAAAGACTCTACCATCTCACTTTGACTTTGCGCAATATCAACGCCGGGTAGCTTTGTATCGCTCTACCATCAATCTGGAATACGGTGTGCCTAAATATTGCGATATCAAGCGGGAATAGGTTAATACTTGTGCCTTTGAAAGTTTTTGGTTGTTGTCGTTGTTGCTGTTGTTCTGCCGAGACTTCGACTTGACATGCATGTTTGCAGGTGTGAAAAATGGCACACGCGTCAACAGATCCCACGATATTCGGATCAACCCTGTGTCTTCATATATGCAAGCAGAGGCATCGCTGCGTACGTGCGCTCGTTTTTCCCGGTGTTTTCTGTAAAGAATTATCAGAAAATTCTTTAGAAAGTAGGCAGACAGTGTGCGGCGGGTTAGTTTTTTTTCCTCCATTCCCTTCTTGTACTCTTTTTTTTAAGTTATCCACGAAAGGAAATGGCAAATTCCCTCCAGAAAGGCAAATATCATAACAGATCGTGACATTCTCTTTGGACTATTTGCTCGTCAGGCGCATAACTCTATATTGCGAAACAGACTGTTTATTCGCAGTTGTCAATATATGACTACTAAAAATGTATTGTTTAAAAACAACGAATGCAGAAAAAGGTAAGGTGAGGTGTCGCAGCTATTTTGCTGCGTTTGTAGCAGTGCAAAACTGCAGCGGTACCTTATAACAAAACACAGAAGGCCTCCGATCTTATTCACCCTTTGGTGCATTCTTACAGTTGATTGAAGCACTTTTGAATTGGCTACCGGCGTAACCGCAACGTGCTGACTAACAATCGCCACCAGAATAAAATTGGTGGCTGTATCAGAACTGTGTGTAACTGATACGACGAAGACGTAAAACAAATGAATGACAGATGTGAAGTGATTCAGTGCTGTAATGACTGAAACGTTGATGCTATATAACCGGGAAGATTTGTGATGGGTTCCATGGTTTGGTGGCGCATGCAGAAAAATATTTCCGCTTGCAAGTGCGGTAAGTTTGGAAGTTTCAAATTGGGTAAGAGGGATAAGAAATGGTATCATGCTTGTTTTGCTTTGTAATCACTAAGAAAGGTGAATGAGTTGAACCAAGTGTTAATTCTGACTTCCTATTTTAAACCATTCCTTATTTTATTTTTACATCTGGAAGATGCATGCCAGATAGTATACCATATGTACTTTATCGCGTCAATGCTTTTCGCACAGATTCATTCCTACAGTGGTTACATGGTTCTCAATAGCTATATGTTTATGCGAGTTACCAATTCTACAACATTTAGGTTGCGCGTGTTATGTTCATTGCTAATAACAGCACATGTCCAAGCTATTTTTGAGGGTGACGCATGCAGCCATTGAACAAATTAGGAATAGGACTTCAGAGGTATACAGCCACGGCACACTTTTTCATTCACATCTGCGAATGCATATATGAATGCTACGGGACCAGAAAACCAAACTCTGGGCCATATTTTATCAATTATGAAGGACAAATCGCCTGGCGCCAGTTTTACCTCACAAAGTATTGTTATTGCGTGCCTACCAAAGTGACTTGCTTCTCTTTTCTCGAGAGCGTATTGAAACCATTTCTGTGCGAGCTTGCAGGATACCAAATGGCGGTACTTCGGGCGCCCTTTTGATATTCGCTATGTCTGCAACATTTTCGATGAGCACACTGAAGGGGAGTATAGGGATCCTTGGCCATGGAGAGAACCTTTTTTTTTTTGTCTGCTTGTTTCCTGTATCCTCCCCTGAGCTTGTCTTGAGGGAAGCTTCAATTACACTGCAGACTTTTGGACACATCAGAATCTAAAAGCTGTGTCAGAGATGCCTACATTTAACAAAATTAGGTTAATAATTACACTCAAATTAGCCCTTCTCTAATCCACTCACAGTGGTGCTACAGCGCACTATTCTATAGACGGTGTACACACGGTCACATGGAAATGTACGATTCATATAGGTTAATAGTAACTGCCTTATCTTTGTGGCTTTTGATACTGCAGTAACGTATTTATTTTGTACATCAGTGGTAACGGCATTATGAACGAAATGTTTGCTCTTTTGCTGTAATAAAAATTCGACAGATCCTACGTACCTGGGATTCGACGTTATGCGAAGCATGCGGAGGGAACGTGACCGTGTTCCACTTTTTTCACTGAGCGACACGTCATGAAATGACGCTACATATATAAATGTTGCACGCACAGGCATGTGTTGAAGAGATGATGATGTTAACATAAGCAGGCGTTTGCACTTTCGCACTGAAGTTAACTAGAAAATGCGTGTTAGCAACGCCAGAAGCTGATATGAAGCGTTGATGCGCACGAAGGTGCTGGCCCTGGACACTGCTACATGAATAAATTTCAGCGCATGGCACCTAACCACAATTGACATTAATTCTACGTGATGGCTTTATCGAAGGAGTACATATTTATTGTTTATAAAACTGGGTAGGAACCACTTCAACAACTATTAACGTTTAACGAAGATTGGTGTCTATTTGAAAAGTAGTTCCTAGACCTGGCGCAGCTCTGTGGTAGAATGCTTATCCCAGCTGCGGCAGCTGCATTTCCTATGGAGGCGGGAATGTTGTAGGCTGATGTGCTCAGATTTGGGTGCACGTTAAAGAACCCTAGGTGGTCCAAATTTCCGGAGCCCTCCACTGTGGCATCTCCCATAATCATATGGTGGTTTTGGGACGTGAAACCCCACATATCAATCAATCTGTGGTAGAATGCTTGAGTGCCACGCAGAATACATGGGTTTGATTCCAGCTGGGACCCTGAAATTTATTATTTGCATTCGTCGCCGGGTGAACGCTACCTATGTCTTGTTTTTCTTTGCAATCCCATTTATTCTATGCTTTCGTTGGGTCGATGCTACTGATGTCGGGTATTTCTCAACGCTCACGCGTTAAAATTGGCCATGTGTGTTCACGTCATTCCTGAGTAGATATTGAGTGTTGATCCCCTGTGGCACGTACCCGCATACCAGCGCCACATACGCCACCCCTGAGTACGCGCCACTGTTTGGCGGGAAGTGTTCGACGACGTGCGCGATGCGATTGTGACATTATTATTCTCTTGACCAGCGCATCATATTCTTCAAGCCATCTTACCCTCTCATGCTAATATTTGTTCATGCCAAGTTAAGGGGGTTAACCATGAGAACACCCAAACGTAAGCGGCTAGATAGATAAATGAATAAAAAATAGATAGATAGACAGATAGATAGATAGATAGATAGATAGATAGATAGATAGATAGATACTCTCAAAGTCACTGAAGTTCGCTAATAAATGCTTCGCATTTAATAAACCTTGCTGCATCACATAAATACGTATTAGGATTTCTCAGACGCTCGTCTGGTTGACCTTTTTGCATTTTCTTCCTGTACCTTCTCCTCTCAGCATCGCAAGAAATGCCTGGAGATGATGTCCAAAAGTTTTTGCGGTACCACTATAGGTGGCGTGTTTCTTGTTCTCTGAATGAACTTGAAGTACTTGAACAATCGCCTCATTGATGTCCTTGCATGTAGCGATATCAAAGATGATGTCTAAGCCAAAGGCGTGCGTTTGACCTGAGATTTTTGAGGAGCCCCGTGTGATAAACTGTTTGAAAGCGATTCTGTTGAGCAGCAATTTTGAGCTCACAAATAATTAGTCTTCTGAAGTTATATTGCCTGTTGCGTGCAGAATCCGAGCACCTGCCACGTTTACAAAATGCTTGTACCATCAGCAGTCATGTTTTGTTGCTGTGTTCGAACAAGTCACTCGCTTTTTGAGATACGTGGAATGCCTCAGCCAATCTTCTCGTAGGTGCTATTATGCACAAATAAGATTTCTTTGTCAACAAAAAAAAAACGGTACACAATCACACTCAAAACAATGCTTGGACAAGTTTGTTGATTTATTTTATAATGCATTTTTGCATTCAAGAAGCTTCAAATAGGACACCGGCCATTTTTCCCTACATATGTGCGTCTGCAGGACAAAGGTATTAGTACACGACAACAATTTTACGTGGGATGAACTTTGTCACGTGTTTTATTTGGCAGTATGCGCTTCTTCCCGGCACATCTAGCTTTTTTTGAACTGTGGCTCCCACATTGCCTATTTAAATAGGAGGAACTACCAGCATGTTCGTGCCACAGCTGGCGCCTATATTCAGAAATTTGTGGAAAAGAGAATGCACGCAGGACATTACCACTGCCTTTTGAATTCGATCACTTATGTGTCTGCGTTGCTCTATACCGAGTATTGATGGTGTCAATATTATTAGTTATCTATCCTCACATTCTACATGGACTGGGCCCGATGTATTCAGAGGCTAAGGTGCGCGACTGGTGAAGCGAAGGTTATGAGTTCGATCCCAGCCACGGCGGTCGCATTTCGGTGAAGACAACAGGATAGAAGCCCGTGTACAGAGTGATGTCAAGAAACGTTAAAGCAGCCAATGTGGTCGACATTTTCAGAGCAGTGCACAATAGCACTCTGATAATCATAACGTGGTTTTGGGACGTAGGCGAAATTCCAGATATTATTATTGCTCTTGGTCCTTCACCTTTCTTTTTTTTACATCATTTTGCATCACTTCATCTTCTTTCTTCTTTTATCTTTCTTTTTTATTTTTTTCTACAGTGTACTCCCCCTTCTTTCGCTCAAATCCTTCACATCGCTCCTCCTCAACCTCACTGTCTTTTCCCATCGACTTGCTACACTACACTATGCCTGGCTATGTTATGCTATAGCTGCTGGACTGGCAAGTAAACGACACTGTACAAGGCTATGAGATCCTTTGAGATATCCGTCATCACCTTTTTTCCTTCCTTCTTAACTTCATGTCACTGATTCTCACCATCACTTGCCTTTCCCTCTGTTTTGATATACTGTTTTACGCGTGGTTGGCTACGCTAGTAGCTTCTTGGCACATAACCACATTCTTTAGTGCAAACCCGCCAAGTTTCGCACTGTCGACGACCAGAATCACTGCATGCTTAAACAGCTCCTCTGTTATAACACTTCAGAATTTCTGAAGTGAGTGAAAATGGCAATAGGAAGCATCGTGCTCGCATATTGGTAGATGAAGAACCGAATTGGTATACATTATAAGTTAAACAGAAAGGGAGCTGAGACAGTGGGTAAAGACTCACCGTGAAAAAAAAAAACGTGAATACGTGAGCACAAAAGCTCAACATGAACACATATGTTTTATGTCTGCCTCCTTTTCCTCCATAGGACCGCTCTTCAACTGACATTCAACATCTGCGTCGGCTGTTTTTCTCTTGTGCTTACATACGCTTGGATTTGGATTATAGTTTTCAACTTTAATATGAAGAACACACGCACACACACACACACACACACACACACACACACACATATATATATATATATATATATATATATATATATATATATATATATATATATATATATATATATATATATATATATATATATATATATATATATATATATATATATATATGTATATATATATTTGTTTGCTTGTTATTGACTCAGGCGAAGCTGTTTCGTTATTTTTTCCTTCCACACAACTGATCCTTACGCACCACGGATATCTTACTGAGCAGACGGCGCCTCATAAAGGCTTTCTTTTAACACAGTGTACCAAGGACGTAGCTAGAATTTCTCTTTTCAGCGAAAATTGGTGTAGGTGGGGAGAGGGCAGAGCTCAAACATCCGTTAAGTATGTTCGTGGCTGCTTGTAGGAGTGTATATGCAAATACACATACAGCCCCTCACCCTCTCCCCCTATTTCTTTGGTTATTTGTCCCTACGGTATACTGTAAGCAGTGTGCTGTTACGGTATCCTGAGTTGACCTGTCATGCATGAATGGAAGCATCCGTAGTAAGGCACAAATACTTAGCTGCAAAACAAAAAAAAAACACAGTGCTAAAACCCGTGTTGTTGCTAGGAGGTGCCTCGAAGGAAAAGTTCTTTTTACCTCAATATTAAAGACTTCTTCGGATTCTCGGATCCAGTGAGGCATGTGATGTTTCAAGGCTTCACGCACATGGCACCGAGCTTTCTATTCCGAACTTCGAGGCGAGAGTAACAGCCGGTGGATGTTCTTTATAGCTGACGGTGCCGAAAATTTGTTTTCGTATCTTTCTGCTACGATATCCCCAAATGAGAAAACGATTCTCGAATGATCTTGCGTTTCTGAAGCGCTGCGTTGTTCGATGCACCCGTCACAGGTAAACTCCTGCAGTTCACCACACAAAAGCATATTTGGGGGTTCGCTGGCTTCTCGGACAATTATTTGTTCTTCTCCTTGGGGGGAACGGTAACCTTTAAGCTCGATGTTACACCTTATTGTATAGAGGGTAAGGTGCCAAATTTAACGAAGTATAGAAAACAGCTGGCTCCATGACTATGCCGCTGGAAAACTTTATTAAAGTGTCTGTAGCTTTTGCCCTCCTTTGAAAGTGGGAAAGTTTGACTAGTAATGCGCTCGGAGGAAATTGTTTTCTCAGGCGCTCTGAGGTGCGATGCTTGCATCCTTCAAAGTGCAGAGGAAAATGAACCCTTCGCGGGAGTTTGCCTAACGCAGCTGAGGAGGCGGTACCACTAGGTCAGCAAGTTCGCTCAAAGAGCGAGCTAAGCTTTTCTGCGCCCTCATTTGCAACTTGAACGAGTAGAAACAGGGTAATTTATGACGGTGCATAGTATCCTTAGTCTGTTTATTCTTAGTCTGTTCATTTCACTGGGAATATGTATTATCTTCATCGCGCGCTTACTTGGCGGAGTTTGTCCAGTGCCTATTAGGGGAGTGACCTTAGAAGCTTCTTGGTTTCAGGTCGTGATATTTCGGTGAACAGCAAAGAAAAAAAGAGCTTTAGTGAAGAAGCATGCTCTTATTGAAAAGCACCGGAGATCGACGAAAACGTCGCCTTGAACGACCATGCTTCTTTGTCCTTGATTACCTTGATTTCGGAGTGTAAAGTAGAACTACAAGGGGACGCCATATGTTTCTTCAGACTAAATAAATAGAAAAAAAACACACATTTAAAGTGGTAACAAAAAGTTCATCCATTAATACGAGTTTTTCTAACATTTTTCTCCGTATCGGGCCATAAAAGAAGTATAAGAAATTTATAGTGTCTTTTATGCATTGTCCCAACAAGAATCGACCGCGGAAGCCATCCGGTACAGTTAGATTATCATACATTTTATGTCGACGTCCAGCCTTCCCTAATGACTCATAAGTAATGTAATTATCAGAGTTCACTCTAACAAAATAAGTTAATACTAAGTTAACTTGGTTTCGGTATAGTCATGTAATGAACTTTGACTAGTTTACTCATTTCTAGCTCAATCAACCTTCATTATTATCATATACATGCAGAGTCATGCTTACGCTCGAAGTCATGTTTGAGCCATCGTAATTCATCATAAAAAATACAATTTTGCAATCCCGAAAACGCCACTCTTACCGCTACATGACTCTTGCTGATCGAGAAAGTGCGCTAAATGAAAATGCGGGGGGAGACGCCACTGTCAGATTGCCACACAAAACATGGTGACGTAGTAATGCTTGAAGGCGTATACTGGGTCCTACATAGCTTGTACTTAAAAAAATTAAGTACGTTGTTTTCTTCGGGTGCCTTATACCTAGCAAATGAAGTTTCAAGAAATTTCATAGAGCCAATACAGATAAATTGGGAAAAAAATACATCTTAATATTTCTTACGTATTTCACGGAGATTTAGGCACGAAATTTTCAAATGAAGCTTGAACCTTGATATTTCTTTCCTACTAATGAACCTATTATCATACAGCTTATGGAGCTAGAGTTCTCAGAGAGTGCAGTTCATCAATATATACCAAGGCATTGTTTCTCTTCAGTGCCCCTTTAAGGAAATGATGGCAACTTCGTTGCTCCTCCATGTGTTGATGTGGCCTGATAAGGTTGATAAATTTTGCCTCAGTAATTTGTAATGGGTGGGTACCTACCCGTTACGCTCTTCACACTATGGGACTACACTTCTGCCACGCAATAATACAAGTGTTAATGCGACTCCTCGTCTGACATGGCACATGTATAGTGTCGTTTTCTGTAGTAGTTTTAAGCACTGACATGGCTCTGTCATAAAACCCTTCACTAAAACAATGAATATCTAGGCTGGATTTCGTCTCGATCCCCGGCTATTTTTTCTCATTGTACGCGGGGGGAGTTTCCGTGGCGCATGACGTGTTTTCAATGCCCGCAATCAATGTGGCACTACAAGAGTCCGCCTTGAAGAAAAGCAGAATGCATTAAGAAGAAAAAAACACGCACAAAGCCAAGAAAGAATGTGAGTACCGGCGTTTTGTAGATGGCATTGTACAGATCGAAAGTCAGCTTCTGCAAAAGCTGTCGTGGACTTATATGAAAGCATTGGAATGGCATATAGCTGTGGCTCCATTGAATAACAGAATGTTAGCGCAACTATAACGTCTCCTGCAGCAAATGCTAAGAGATTGCTCTTAATGTGCAAGACAACACACGCGCTCGCATTAAAGAGAAAAAGAAAGTGAAAATATTGGGCCTATGCAACAATAAGCAATCACCATAGAATCTTTAGGCCTATGGTATAATATGTACGCAAAGAAGAATTTTTAGGAAGGTGCAACTTTCGCACAATCCTCATAGATAGAGAGGCAGGGCAATAGAAAGAGTACGACAAGGAAGTTAACCTGATTTGCCTGTCGCTAGGCTCCCTACGCTTGTGAGAGAAAGGTGAAAAGAAAAGCAGTCATAAGAATCAGGCCTGAACACACGCATGCACAATAAGATAATAAAAGGGAGGGACAACGTCAGTTTAGTCTGTCTTACAGGCCACTAAGCCCACCCTGATGTTGTGTGTCTACAGGGAAGGCAGCTAGCGAATGCGGAAGCATACTTAGGTACAGCAGTCTGTCTTTGAAAATTTGATCTTAGGTACTTAATGGAAAACGAAGTTGGTGGGAATATTTACTTACGGCAGAACTGCAGACGATAAAAGAGGGCATATATTAGTGTAATGATGAATATATCGAAACCGACCACGACTTGACCAATTGCGTCTATTCTCTGGCTCCTTTCGACAACACCACCGACGAGCTTCGAAGCGACGTCTCGCGGCGAGCACTCATCAACCACCTGCAGACATCACCCAAGGATGGCTTTGTGTGCCAATTCGATCTCCAGGATGGTGTCCTGTGCTGTAGTAACTTCCATCCAGACGGGCCCGAACTTCTTAGAGCAAAACCAATACAATTACGTCGAATGGTTCTTCCCGAACTTCATATTCGCTCCCACAGCCGGACGTCTATAGTAGTATCGCGCACGTATGACCGTATTAGCCGTCGCTTCTGTTGGCTGAGTCTCCTTTGTTCAGTCTGACGCTATGCCCGCCATTCTTTTTACTCTATGGTCGCGAGCCATCATCTCCAACCGACACCAATTGACACCATTCTCCCCTACTGGCCCAACTCATCCAAAGGTACGCCAGTTTCCAAAGCTGCTCGATATGTAGAAGAATGTCGGCAATTAGCTCGCACCCTTATCACACGAGAACAAGGGCAACAGAAATTTAGTCACGACGACGAACGGTCCCACTTTTCGCCCAACTCTCTTGTTTAGCTGTGGGTGCCTCCCACTGCTGCTCGAGGTACGTCTACAAAGTTTGGTAGCAGGTACCGTTGACCTTACCACGTCATAGAGCAAACTTCCGCCGTCAACTACCTCATCGAACCCATCCCGCCCACTGTGCACCGGCTTCGCCGAGGCCGTGAAATTGTACACGTGTATCATCTCAAACCGCATCACGAGCCACTTGTCCTCAAGACACCCGAGAACATCTACTCGGCTCCGTCTTCAGTGAGGGGGAAATATGTAAAGAAGACGTAGAGGGTCATGCAAAGCTCAGCAGTCAAATCGTCAGTGTTATACTTGGAGCTCGGACTGGATATTGTCCCTGTTTCGCTGGCTAGGCCTACGCTTCTGTCCTGTCTTAAATAACATTTATTGTCAGGCCGGGCCAGTTTTTTCTTATACCAGAAATGGGGTTAACAAACATGAGTAATTTTAATGTTGGAGTGTTAAGAAAAAGCTGACAATAACAGAGTCAGCCAATGAATGCAAAAAAATAAATATCAGAAATCCAGCTGAAATTCAACCTCGGCAATCTACCACAGCTATGTCTCGGAACTACTTTTAAGTATGTTCGCGGAACGTAACTTGTGGTTGCAGTTGAGGCTATTCATATTTATAAGCATCAGATGTGTACTCCTATTAGGTTCTACATATGTGGTCCCCGGCAATAAACTACTTCAAAAAAGCCATTCGGCGTTTTGTTAGAACAGTCTTCGAGGGCCCCTTTAGGTCAGAGAAGATTAATGAATTGAATTTGTTACAGCATACCAGAATCAGTGTACTGACGCGAAAGGTAAACAACAACGACGTGGACAAGGGGTAAAACTAATTAACAAAAAAACTGATGCGAAATTCAGGTGGCACAGAGACTTCATGCACTTGCCCAATACTTCACGCCAAGGAGCAGCTCTCCCATAATCCCAGCCGGGTGGATAAGTCCGATAAGATAGGGGGGGGGGGGTTGAGTAAGCGATGGAAACCTGGCATTCCTCTAGGAAGCTGATACAGGTGTGCATTGCTACATGTGCACACCAAATAGAGCAATATTTTCATTAAAAGGCATACTAAGTTTATCTAGCCATGTTCTTTCTAAATATTTAATTAACATACATGGTAACCAGAGTGGCTCATGGTCATGCGGACGTTCCTACCCTGGTAGGTTACATCAGTGGAGGGAGATAAAAAAGGGCAAAACGAGCACAGCCTTGCCCTCATGCGGTGCATATAGCACAAGCATCGTATGCTGGTCTACTTCTCTTACACACTATTTGTCGAGAGAAGTGAAGCACAGCTGAAGACTACGTGAAAGTGGACGGCACAGTGAAATAGACTAGCCTGCTTGCATCAGCAGGAATAAGTTGCCACGAGACAGGGAATATTGAAGGCCACCAGAAAATGGTTCCCTCTTGCAGAAAAAGATATATAGTTTGATAATGACACTGTCGATGATAGTTGAGGATGGTAAGTCTGAAGCGAACCTAGGGAACAAAAACGCAATAGGTAAATGGGCTCCGCAACACCTTTTAGCACACTCAAAAACACCACTGATAGGCAGTCGAAGCTCCCAAGAACACACGAACCAAATGTTATGGCACAATTCATTGCCTGGAATTCGTGATTGTGTCTAGAATATAGAAAACAGTGTTCCCTCTTCTTTCAACAAGTGACGCCGTCTACCCAAGTGTGCGCGCCATATACCACAATTCACAGCAATTGGCTGATTCTCACTTTATTGTCTCTCTTTCAAAATATTTTCGTCTTGCAACATAACCATTTCAATTACAACACCTCTTTTGTCTTGAACATATATACTAGTGTTTGTTTTCTCCTTCATTATGCCCATGCATTCATTCGCGATAACACTGCAAGTAAGGCACGCTTTAAAAAATTGGCCCCGTATCTGCTTGTTACACTGCATATGTCGTCGAAAGACAGATAGTATTGTGTCTGTAGAGAGTGGACAAAACGATTATTTGATGTTGTGCGCAACAAAATTGGTTAATCATATTTTAGAGGCGCTGCGTTAGAGTGCCTCGAGCATGCAGCGGAGGTGAACGAGCGCATCAAGTCACGTCACAAGCGTGGCATGAGTGCTATCTGGCGGTTAGCCTAGAAAATGAAGCACGTGGCGTGAGCGACCACCTCTGTGGTGATAAGGTGTAGAACGCAAGGCGACGGGTAGGTGCCGCCACCGTGTCGTCTTAGCAAAGCAATGGAAACACTTGCCTTTTCGTGCAAGTGTTGCATGGTCATCGCAGCGGGAGGAACGCTACGGCCCTTTGAATTACTTATGTATGCCTTTTCTAGTAAACAAATGCTTATACCTAATATTGACGAGTTGTTATGGTGCCTCAGATATGAACAATAATTGCTTTTTAATTGAAATCGTGCTAGTATGAACATCGAACCTTGAGAAATATTGGTACGTGCTGAAGGTGGGGTCGAGCTTATGGAGCGTCGTTTGGCCACTTTGATGCCATTTAGGGTACCGCTAAGGGTGTAAAAACAGACAGACAGACAGACAGACAGACAGACAGACCAAAATTTTTTCGTCGAAGGTCCCCTAGAAAAACTATCGTCTTAAAAAAAAGAAAGGGCTCAAGGTCATGACGCACGTTTGACGTAACTTCATCTCCCGTGCTATTCCTCTCTGCTTAGCTTGCATTGTGCTCGTAGGGACGAGAGAGGGGATAAAGTGATAGAGAGGATGATTTTGACTCGCCTAGAGTGGTACCTGGAGCGCCACGAGGTATACCCTCATGCTATGACGGGCTTTGGGCGTGGGCGGTCCGCAATTGATAACGTTATAGACCTAGTCTCATCTGTTCAGCATCAAAAAAGACTGAAACTTTTATCTGCGGCCTTGTTCTTGGACGTGAAAGGTGCATACGATAACGTATCACATGAAGCCATTCTGGATGTCATGGAAAATGTTGGATTAGGGGGTGGGGTTTACCGATGGATCCACAGCTATCTGAAAGGCAGAACTTTCTTTGTACAGACGGAGAATGGCACAACGACGCACCATTGCAACCGTGGAGGTGTGCCTCAAGGCGGTGTTCTTAGCCCCACACTTTTGAATCTAGCGCTACTCGGCCTGGTTGACAAACTTCCAGAATCTGTCCATCTATCAAAATATGCAGAAGACATCTGCATCTGGAAGTCAGGCGTAACATGCCTTCTTTTGCGTGCCCGGCTTCAGAGAGCGGCTACAATAGCGACAAAGTACCTGGAAGAGTGGGGACTAGAGCTGTCATCAGAGAAATGCTCGCTTATAGCATTTACGCATAAAGCTATGAGCCCATATGTTATTAAAATCAACGGACACACGATCAACTACGTGAAGACACACCGATTCCTCGGAGTCATAGCTGATCGCGACCTCTCCTGGAGCCGTCACATCACCCACATGAAAACTAAACTCACCTTGGTTACCCACGTACTGAGGTTTCTTGCTGGAAAAACGTGGGGTGCATCGGTACGAGCAATGCTCCAACTCTACACTGTTTTGTTCCTCGGTTATATGCGATACATCTTACCCGTGCTTTGCGGGATCCGAAGAACAAACTTGCGCGTCCTCCAGTCGATCGAAGCCCAAGCCCTGAGATTATGCCTTGGTCTCCTGAGATGCGCGTCTACAGCAGCGACAGTCATCATTGCGCATGATTATCCAGTCAACGCATGCATCCGCGTAGACGCTTTGAGAATGCACATAAGACATTTCGCTCGGCTTCCATCTCATCACCTCGCCTCACTTCGAACTTCCAGGACGCACTCAGCGTTCAGCGCAACTCTAGCTCAGCATTGCGCAGTGCTTCCATTGCACTTCACGCATTCAGCCCAACCGCCGATACCATTATGGTGCCTACACCCACTCAAAGCCCTTCTTACAATTCCTGGCATCCAAACTAAGAAAAAGTCATCGCATCTAGCTCTGAAACAGGCCACATTACTTTTCCTGCAAGAGAAGCACAACAGACGCCTTCACATTTACACGGATGGCTCAGTGTCTTCAGTAAGCTCTGCAGTGGCGGTGGTTATTCCCGCGAGGTACCTCACAATTAAATTCATGACATCGCATTTGACGTCGTCGACAGCTGCAGAACTTGCAGCCATTCGTGCAGCTCTGGAGTTTACAGTGAAAGAACCTTCGGGAATTAGGTCGATCTTCTCGGACTCGAAGACATCTCTTCAATGTCTTATATCACCCTTTCGCCATGAACCTAATGAATAGTTAGTAGCTGAAATAAGGCTTCTTCATCACCACGCAACCGAAAAACAGCACAGCATAGTGTATCAGTAGATACCAGGTCCTTGCGGTATATATGGCAATGACCGCGCAGATGAGGCCGCAAGATCTGCACACGATGGTACCCAATACACAGCTTTCCCTTTCTCAAAAATCGACGCAGCGACAAGACTTCGTTCGCTTGCACGAGACCTCACACTGGTACAGTGGAACTCAACAGAATTTACAAACGCGCGCCTGCATAACTTGGATCCCGATCTGCAGCTTCGTCTTCCCCCAAGGATATCTCAAGCTGAGGAGACTCTTCTATGCCGCATGTGGCTTGGAGTGGCCTTCACGAACGCATACTCTTATCCCATTGGGATGGCCAGCTCTCCTACATGCACTTACTGCAGTTGCGAAGAAACCATCGCGCACCTTCTGTGGGAGTGCACTCATTTGAATGCGCAAAGACAAGAACTCACTGCAGCTCTGGACACACTAGACGATCGGCCTTTGTCGGAACAAATGATTCTGGGTCATTGGCCGAGTCCATCCTCAGTCCAGAAGGCTTTGAAAGCTTTGCTGCGCTTTTTGCGGACAACTGGCCTCAGAGACCGACTTTAGGGTCTTATACTCTTTGATGATGCCTTTCCTCTGTCGCAATTTGTTTTGTAATGTCTCCCTCTCTTCGCAACATTTCTTTTTAACATCTTACATTCCCCTCACCCCTTCCCCCAGCACAGGGTAGCCAGCCGGTCTAAGAACTGGCTAACCTCCCTGTCTTTCCGCTTAAACTTTGTTCCTCTTCCTCCTCCTTGATAATTCATTTGGTAGTCAGTTTCTTCTTTCATTTTTGAAAGTGTGTTCTTAGGCATAACATTTTTTATTAAAAAATACACATGCGAATTCGCTACGTTCATAAAGTAATGAGAAGTGGTGAGGTCCATGAATTCAGTGGTAAAAGTCGGGTAGTCGGCATTGCCTGAAGCCTGTTGCATGGAGTTGGCGATGACGGCTTAGTTGTAAAGCCGTGAAAGTCTACAATAAGTGAGTGGCAGTTACATTACGGATCAGGGCGTCGTCAAATGCGCGCAATGTACCACACTGCCCACGGCAATACACTCCTTTAATTAATCCACTGACTGTTTATTCGTGAAATGTTGCAGGGCCCCTTGAGATGTGAGGTGAAAGGAGATGAATGAGCAATTTAATTTATTCGTGTGGTGAGTGGTTTCACACCACTTGCTTTTATTTGTTGCCAATTTCGCGGAGGCACTGAAGCATATGCTCGGGTGTCAAGGTCTCATGGCCATTGTTGGTTGAAGCGTAATATTTCAATCCGCCTGTTCTTCAAATATTGGCTTCGTGGTTATATATGGCATGTTGGCATTCATTCTGAGTGCACGGTGGCTTTCGCTAAATGTTAGCTCAAACAATAGTTTGCTCTATCATTCAAATATAAATCTATTCGGCGACTACTGTCGACAAATGCAGCCACCCCTTTAAAACTGCGGAGGCTTTGAGAATAAACGTTCGATTCTTTACACAAAAAATACAGCAGCAAAAATAATAGCTAATGTTTGTCTTCTTCAAGAGTGGGATTCGCTGCCATTATCCACTTTCCGCTTCGTTTACAAAATGGTCGCTTTGCTCGCATGAATGTGCCTGAGACAACCTGTGCGAAGTTTTCTTCCTATTGAATCGCAAATTTACGCTTCATTGTGAAACTTTATTGTGTTACGCAAGCATGAGCGAAACACTTCGTCACTCACGCGTAATACGACACGTCGTGTTTTAGGCACGCTCTCATGGATAATATGAAAGTGATAATCTGACGCAAAGTACAGACTGATTGGCTTGAAAATAAAATAACGTTCACGCAAAAAAGGCAAATCACACTATTCGAAGCAAATTTATAGTTATCAAAGCCAACTATGTCAGACGGTAGTCCCAATAGCATGAGTTCTACATAAAGCGTTATTTGTTCTCCTATCAGTCAGTGAATCAGTTTGCAAATGGTATCCCAGAAACAATACGAAAAATGAAAAAGAAAGGCAATGACAATGAGTATAAAGGCCGTGTAGATAAGACCGTAATAAAAGCAGGCAAGGTTATCGTAGAACTAATTTTGATATTAACCAAGAAACACATGAGTAACGTTCCCGGTGAATTACACAGCTGGGGTGTGATCGGTGTATTAGAAACAAGGCAGAAGTATTGGCACTTAGTTTTACAATGAAGAAATATCGGCGACGGCAAAATTCACGCAAGACAGCAAAATACGGATTTCACCATGCCAATTCATATAAGGAAAATGGTTAAAAACCCAAGTATTTTGTTTGTTTTATCTCCAATGGTCCCACCGTAATTATTTGTTATTGTCAATTTAGTCCAACTTATGAGTCGTTTGAACGTGACCACTAACAAATAAGGTCTATTACTCTAATTTTTATCGCTTAGGCCTCAACTGTTCATTTTTATAATCATAAATACGAGATCGTAGTCCTTTTTTTCATTCCTACGGAAATAGCTTCGTCGACAGCATATATAGTGAAAGAAATTCCGAATTATTTCTGTCATACCCAAAACATAGGTATAGGCAGGCTATGGTGGTGGCAAGGGGGCTGGACTCCAGAATAATTTCGAGAAACTGGAGGAAATGCAGATTTTTTTTTTCACATTTACAATAGAGCTTGCCGCTACCGGAATTCCATTTCACGACTTCTTGTATGGCAGCGTGACGCCATAGTCTCTAAAGTACCCCCACTCTCTCGAGCTAGAGGAAAACTAAACCCGATTGTTTTCTAAATTAGAAAAAATAAGCATTCACGAAGACGTATATTATATTTTTTTTCAAGGGCATTGCTCACTTCATTGATCAATCGATGGATTGATCGGTCGATTGATTTATTGATCGAGTGCATTCTGTAAAGGTTTTGTCAGGGATATTGACCTAGGTTATCGCCTGTTTTGCTACTCGAAGTGTCTTGGGATCACTATTAAAAGGTGTTGGCACATACACGAGCATTAGGGGCACAGGTGGTGGTAAAAAACATTTATTTCAGAAAAAGTTTACTAGAGAGTGCCGACGTGGCCCATCGGCGTGCTAGAGTGGCAAGACCCTATTCCGGGACGCCAGTGGAGCTGGAAGCTGCCCGTGCGCGCTCCACCAAGGAGCGTTGTGCAGCCAAGGTAGAGCAGCCGAGCAGGTGCTCCTCCCAAGCCTCTCTAGTTGGGATAGGAAAAGGGGATGAGAAAGGGACGGGATTAACTGGGCACGATGCTACGACGTGATATGTGTCGGCGAGCACATGACAGGTCGAGCAGATGCCATTGATTTCCGGCAAAAAGTGCCTGGCGACCGCCGGACTTATAAAGGTGTTCGTCTGCAGGCGGCGTAGCAGTCGTTCGTCCGCTTTCTCCAAACCGCGTGCGGGGCCCGGGTAGAGGCGGCGCGAAGCCCGGTAATAAGCCAAAATTTCGCGAAAGCGCGTCAGGTTGGTATTGCCAGATTCCGTCTCGGGACATGGAGGGGCAACGGCCCGGACATGAGAAGCGCGGGCAGCGGCATTTGCCGCCTCGTTGCCGGGCAGGCCCGAGTGGCCTGGGGTCCACACTATACGAATGGGATGAGGGTTAAAGCGCCAAGAGGCTGCCTGTAGTAGGCTAGCCGCCAGCGGAGCAATGGAACCCTGAAGCTACTGAGAACAGGCCGAGCGCGAGTCCGTCAGGATGGTGCGTGAGGCAGGGTTAGAGGCGGCCAAAGCTATGGCAACCTCTTCAGCGTGCGTTACTGTGTCTGCTCGAAAGGAGAGGCCATCTACGTGTTTGCCCTCTGTAATCACGGCAGCCGTGAAGTGACCCGAGGGGGAGGGACCCGAGACGTCCACGTAGAAAACACCAGGACGATCGGAGTGTCGCGTATGAAGGGCCGCGGCGCGTGCTAGTCTACGGCCAGGATGGAGGTCAGGGTTCATATTACGGGGTAGAGGTTCCACCCATAGCTTTTGACGCCAGAGCTCTGGTACCGGCTGCAGAGGGTCTTGGTCAGATATCGGGTTAAGGCCAAGTCTGTGTAGAAGACGGCGCCCTAAAGGCGTCTGCGACAGTCGATTGATTTGGTAAACGCGATGAGCTTCGCGCATCTCTGCAAAGGTGTTGTGTACCCCCAGAGCCGTGAATCGGCTGTTGGAAGTTGCAATAGGTAGGTCCAGAGCGCGTTTGTATACTGAACGAAGAAGGACGTCCAGCTGGTGCTCGTGTCGACGACGCAGGTGAAGGTAAGGCAAGGCGTAGAGGACGCGACTGGTCACAAACGCGTGGGCCAATCGGAGAGACTGAGACCCGCGGAGGCCGCCGCGCTTGGTAGAAACTCGCCGTATCATGCGGCTCACCTGTTCGCTGGTGCGTCGGAGGCCTGCTATTGTGCCCTTTGGATCCAAGGACGATGTGAGGTGAAGGCCAAGAACCCGAATATTTTGCACTGACGGGATGGGCCTGGACGGAAGAAAAATTTGAGGCGGCGGTAGCGGAGAGACTGAAAGAAGAGCCGATTTAGCTGGAGAGCACTCCAGGCACAGTCGCACGCACATACACACACATAAACACCATCCCCAGGCGAAAGCTGGTTCCGTGGCGGAAACATGGATTAAAGTGTCTCGAATATTTTGCCTCAGTATCAGGGCCTGCGTAGTACGACCTATATATATATATATATATATATATATATATATATATATATATATATATATATATATATATATATATATATATATATATATATAATGTGTGTGGGTGTGACGTAAGAAAGCAGGGATGGTTAGGACAAGTAGATGAGGAAGAAGTGAGAATGGCATAAACATGGCCTATATGAGCCAGGCCTCATGTCCCATTCATCATCCCCCCGAAAGAGGTCGCGAAAGATGAACAGAAACGAAAACTGAACATACGCGGCTTAGAAGTGAACATTTCCAAAAAGGGTAAATCGTTCCATGTCCCAGGAAAGTTCCGTAAACACACTATAGCCTGGCCCGTGGCTTGTTGCGAGCTTCGCGGCCGCAGCGTGAGGAGTCGCCACCACCGAAACTACGACAGCGCACCTGGCCGCGTAGGTAAACGAAACCGTACGAAGCCTTTTTTTCGACCATTTCATTTGTAAGACTTCAGAATAGTAAGCATAAAAAGCCGTTTCTCATTAAATTTCAGGCATTCAGAAGCAGGCAAAGTGCGAAAGCATAGAAAATCGGAAAGTGACGCACTTTAGTTGGCAGAGCGGACAAGGAAACAAACAGTCTCGCCGCCCTGCTCGTGAAAGGCATGCAGTTAGGTTGATACCTATTACAGAAAGTTTACCAAATACTGTCGACGAGTTGATGCGAAGTCTTGAGCTACAAAAGGGCGGGGACGTATGCGGTATGCTTTTACTTACTGCAGCGAAGGTTTCGTGCAGTGCGATGGATATATCAGCCAGTGCTGGACAGCTTCTGTGCTCCGGGCATCTGCCTTGGGGCTATGCGTAGTACGCATACCTTCTTTGCACATGAACATTGATGCATGCATATTTTTCACTGCTGTACGTGCTAAACTGTTACTTACGTGGCCTTTATTTTGTGTAAACATCGATCTATTGACTTGAAATAAAATTATTTATTGTTTCAGGCTTGTGTGACCATCGTTGTCATTTCGCTCGGCCTGTATGCGGCATCACAACATACTAATGTAAGTATGCAAGATACTTATGAGCTTATGTTGCCCAGTTTTACTGCGACGTACTATGTTGAAACGATAGAAATTGAGAAAGGGGGCTGGTACAACGAGTCCAACGAGGGCTGGTACAACGAGGGCTGGTACAATGACGACGTCGTCTGCTATGCAGAAGGCCAGCCGCCATATCGAAACACCCTGGTGCTTTTGAAACATACTTAATTTTATACGCAATTATAAATTATAAACAAGATTTTTAGTTATATTTTATTCAAAAATATATTTATGTGTAGAAGGCAACAAAACGTTTTTCACTTATTAGTAAAATAGTCATTTTGCGATCTCTTTACGATTCCCTACAAAACCCAGACGGCGCTACCGTCACTTCCAAATTGCTGTCCCCATTGGCTCTATGGACGTGTCACTCCACTGCTATAGCTTCACAGGAGAGTGCAGCAGTCCGGTAAGTTCTGGACTTCTGGTAGGCGACGCTGACTGTTGCGTACTGGCCAACAGAAGTACGGCTTGAAGGCAGAAAATGTTGATGACAAAGCAATCCTTGCGAGGAATAAACGAGTGTGGAACGCCTTGGTGCACTCATGGCTCGAGTTTCTCACACGTTGTGTTCTTTGTCATGAATGGTACGCACGGGCCACTGCCAGTTTGCGTAATTTTTGGCTAACGGGGCGATGCCCACTTCTTTCTGAAAAACAGGGTGTGCTTTTACACCGTTTGTGTTGTTTTGTCTCCTGTTGTTTCAATCGCTTTCATCACAGGCTCCGTCTTGATCTCTGCTGGAGAAAACTTGTGTGATGTTTCTTTTCGGGAAAATGTCGTGAATCCAATGTACTCTTTTTCCCGAGAGAGATATCTTGAATTTGTCGACGCTTCACTCTAATCTCTTGCAAATGGCCTTCCTTGAGCAGCGAGCGGTCTTTCGGTGACTGTGGTTGTCCACGTCGGATAGCATGTCGCTTAACCTGGTTGATTTTCTTGTGCTGGCTTTGCTGGGTTTGCGAAAAATTCTGAGGTGGCAGCCCTTCTGGAAGAAGGCAATGTTTTTCTTGGCAACTTGACGTAGTGCTCTCTTGGTAGCTATTGCAATGCTTCTCGTGCAGTGAAGTTGGCAGAACAGACTTGACTGGAGGAATATCACTGGCACCTGCGACACCGTTCATTACGGAGGCTTCTGGCACCCAGCACCCTGTGAGAGATGGTGCTTCTGAGCCTTCTGTGTTTGGATTTTCAGGCGGCTGCGCACTTGACGGCGACACCCTAACAGGCGTGGTTTGGTCAGATTTCGGTTTTGAATGCCCGTATTTCCGTGCAACTAACGAGCTGAGCTGTTCTGACGAATGAATATGGATAGAAGCCGCAGGCCATGGCTGAGTATCCTCCGAGTTCCGCAGCTCTATCCCGACCGTAGTGGGCGTGTGTGACGTGAGGTGAGCATTGTGAGGGACAAAAGAGCCAAGCGATAGAAAACCAGGAGGTGCGCCAAGTGTGTGAGATGGAAAGCAAGCTGCTCCAATGTGTGAAGACTGATTTTCACTCTTCGAATTGTCATGGCGTTGTTCGGTATTTTCCCCATGCGCCAGCAGGTCTACCATGAACAAGGCATCCTTATGACACGAAAAGTGACCGTTGGTAGCCTTTCAAGAGTTGTGTCGTAGAAAACCAGGTGGTGGACCATGAATGCGAGACGAAGTCTGAAGCGCATCAGTAGGGCGAGCGACGTCTCGTGTCATATGTTGGTGCGACGACTTTGGAAATGCCAACTTTCGGGAAGAGAAACCTGATGGAAAACTATGTCCCTTGAGTAAAGATCGTGGACTGTGACGGCCGAGTGAGATTGTCGCCAGACGGTTGATAATGAGGAAGCCCTTGTCGTAGTTGTTAAAACGGGCAATCATCTCTTTGATTTTTCACCACGATTCGTTGTTATCGAATATGTGGGTAAGGTCAAATTTGAGTGCCTTACGAGTCACATAGTCGCTGAAGCTTGTAACCACCTCCCGTTCCGACCAGAATGCAGCGGCAGCGTAGAGCTCCAATAGGTTGAACCAGTCCTGTACGGGTCCGTCGTCCACTGATCCAGTGTACTTGGGGATGTCAAGATCAGCTGATGGTGCTGTCATGATGCTGGTCAGGGTGTAGAGTTGTGATGCACTTGTGCGGTCCACGTTTGGTCACTGCATCTTGTTGAGGTGTTCGATGATGATGGCCGGTTGATGAAGTGCTGCGAGGTCTTTATCCCGTCGACTCATGTGATGCTGTGATGAATGGGAGACGAGGCCCCTGGCTCATACGCCATCTTTATTCCATTATCACTTCTTCCCCTCATCAGCTCGGCTTAACCATCCTTGCCTTTTTACATCACCACACACACACGCACACACACGCACACACACACTTGTGTTTATATATATATATATATATATATATATATATATATATATATATATATTTCGACTATCTCCGATGATGCTGAAAAAAATGTGAAGGAATGTGTGAAGGTGAGAAGTAGTTAATAAAGTATTACATTTCGCAAAAAAAAATTGTGTTGCCCGGTGAGCACTTCAAACTTTGGGCACCGAATAAATCTGTGTCGCGCGAAATATTTATATAATATTACTGGTTTCAGAAATTAACACGAAACTATTTGTTCCCTAATTTTAAGGCGCTACACTTTCATCACTATGATACTTTATTCATTTTCACTTGACTTGCTTTTTCACCTTGGTCGAAAAGTGCAATATGCTGCAAGTTGAGCGTTCTGTATAAGGAACACAATTTTTTTGTGAGTAATGTATTTACATTTTATGTTGTATATGTTCCTGCATTACTTGAATAAACTACTTCGGGAGTAAATGGAGCAAAAACTTTGCCAGAGTATTATGACAAAGTTGGTCGACTGATATTGTGGTTTATCTTCGCAATATAGTGATCCAGGTAAACATATAGCTTATGTATTGTTGAATAGTATGATTTTTCAGTAAAACATGTAGGAGAGGGTTTCAGAAGAGTAGAATTTGTTTTAAGGCAGAAAAATATTTTAAATCTGAACAACCAACCACAAGTTAGTACGAAGCTTGCCATTGTCTCACCTTCACTGCATAGCACGTCAGCGCGAAGTTCCAGCGGCGGCTTTTCGGCAGCGAGTAATGCATGTCATGCAACCAACACTTGTCTCTTGTTTGAGCGTGTTTTGAAAAAGTGTTTTATCATTTGGACTATTTGGTACTCTGCTATGGGAGTGCAGAAAGCCGTCCCATCGAATCGACAAAATGAAATCAGAAGGTTACTTATGAGTAATACTCATGCGCAGAACGTAAAAAAAACAAAAAACACCAGTCCTGCGCGGAACGCACTGCACAGTGACAACGAAAGCTAGACGAGTGGCGGGTCAGAGCCTCTTTTAAAAACTCTTCGGGTAAATGCTACAAGCACACTGCTGTATGCCAACTACGCCATAATGATAACTTTTGTGTAATAGGGCAGCAATCATTATGCTACCCTTCGTCATGCATTCTCTTGAGAAGCGTGGTATCCGCTACACACTTGCTATGATTTTGTGCATTTTTTTATGCAGGGGCTGGCGGCGACGAGAATTTATGCCTCAAGTTGGTATGCGCCACAGTTGATAGGTGATCAAAAACAGGTTTTCTGAAGGGGGGAGCATTGTATGATCCACTCGTTACGCAATCCGCATTCTGGGACGTCTAGCTGTTTTTATTTTTTCATGATCTAAAACACTTTATTACTTATAATAACGCGATTTTTTTCCCGATAGCAAGACACCTAAGGCAAGTTTAGAAACAACTTTCAAGCCCTGGCGTAGCTCAGTAGTAGCATACTGGGCTAGCACCCGGTGGACCCGTGTTCGCATTATTGGTTTTTTTATTTAGTAAGTTTTTTTGTCTTTTCGGTACTGGTTACGGGCAGTGGCGGCGGGCAACTACGGCGCCGCGCGTGACCCGTGTTCTGATCTCATGACAGCTTTCTCTCTAAAACGGGAAATAGTGCTTGTTTTTTGAAACGGTGTCTTCCCACTTCGACCATTACAGTACAGGTTATTTTATCCGCTTCTCAGTCCCAAGGGCAAAATCCTAATCCAGTCGGTGGCCTGCAAGTCAGTATTAGGTTAGTTGTGTTTGGCTTGTGTTCATAAATACACATGCTCTTAAGCATATACAATGACGTAAGTAGAGTATAGTTTACCGAATCATTTTTTATGGTGCTTTAGGTATATACTCAAATGCGTTGTCGCTTACGACTGGTATGCATGATTAAATGTTGTATTCTAGGTGTACACATTGGAGATTTGTTATCGTGCCCATGAAAGCACTTCTGTCACTATTTCAGGGGGGAAACTATGACATTTTCATATCCTCTTTTCTAACTATTCGAAGGTGGCAAAAATGTTTTAATTAAAAGTCCGTCTGGTAATAGTGACGTGGTCGTAATACTTTCTACATCGTAGGAACATTAAAAACTCGAATTACATGCTTATATGACGACCGAAAATGACGAAATGGCATATATATATATATATATATATATATATATATATATATATATATATATATATATATATATATATAGTCATTCATAAAGTTTCTTTACGACAAGTTTTGTTATCCTCAAAAACACCACATCTTACTGATCCACTTCTACAACGTTCAGCCTTTTCTTTCATGTACTCATGAAATATGTAATCAATTTTTAGAACGAACTGCACAAGTGATCCTTTTTTTTTTAGTTGGCGTGCTGCATGCTGGGTGACGCGTGAAATTTCTACTGCCAAAGAACGCAAAAAAAAAAAAACGCTCGGACATAGCTTGAACACCGCGGTAAATGAGAAACTTCCTCTGTCTCTTGCATACTTCCATCTGCAGGTAACACACCAGCGTGTTCACGACTCTAGGATGGATGGTGGTCGTAACTCTGAAGTCACAGGAAGGAAACTCAGAGGCAGCTATATGTGAGTGCAGTCTGGTCTCGTATAAAGGAACAAGAAGGGAAAGAAAGGAAGCGGTGGCTTCGTTGGGAGCTTCTTCTTAGGGATGCTCCTATTCTGAATTTCTTGCTCCACGTCGCACGCCTCCTCTTCGCGATATTGCTTCCGCTCTGAAATCGCGTCAGGACGCGTTGCCTCTGAAGACGTTCCCGCCGGGGGTGCACACACAAGCTGAATGGGCGTTATGAGCTACACAGTGTGGATTTATTGAGCTAGATGGGTTGGTGTGCGCAAGTTTCAGGTATCTCGGGAACACCAAGAAATCTTTTCCGGGTCAAGTACCTACGTTGTTAGCGTCTGTGTAGATCAAGGCCGGCGGACAACTGAAACTGCTGTATGGGAAAGAGCTCTCGTATGATGGGCGTTCTTGAAGAATATTGTATTGTTCGCACGCAAGCACACCGTCGTAGATTCTAGTCAAGATGGCTTGAAGGTGCTTCGAAAGACACAAATAGACCCTTTATCTTCCATGTGCGACGTCTGATGATTATCAATTTTGTTCTTCAAAGATTATCACGCACAAAGCCTGATCGCGATCCTCTGGCGCAGAGAGAAAAAAATAACAGGCGCCAGATGTCATGCACAAATCGATGGCTATTGACTTGTGCATGTGAGGTGACTTGCCCCTTTCTGCTACCATATGGCGCTGCGATGTGTCGTCATTCAACTTTGGTCACTTCGTCCCGAGAAGTTTTGGTCTGACATAACTGAAGCGGCCACCTTTGCTGCGCTGCAGGCGCGAGAAGTTTTGACATCACCAACTAAATGTGACGATGAGCATCAGAGACTATACGTTCCACTTTTGTTATATAAAAAAATGTAGGCCAAAAATTTTGACAGCATGGAACTTTTCCTCAGAAGTAACAGCTGGTGGGCGTGGCAAGATCTGCGTATTTTCAGCAGCCGGTCTAGGTGGCGCGCACCGTATCTTGACAGGGATTAGTACGCGCTGAACGTGCTGTGATCCCGCTGTGGACGAGGCTGACAGCACGAAGGTTGCTTCCTGTAGGGCGGTGCGGCGTCGTTTCGTTAGAGCAGCGTTGATTGATTGATTGATTGATTGATATGTTTGGTTTAACGTCCGAAAACCACCATATGATTATGAGATACGCCAATGTGGAGGACTCCGGAAATTTCGACCACGTGGGGTTGTTTAACGTGAACTCAAATCTAAGCATACGGGTCTACAACATTTCCGCCTCCATGAGAAATGCAGCCGCCGAAGCCGGGATTGGATCCCGCGGCATGCGGGTCAGCAGCCGAGTACCTTAACCACTAGACAACCGCGGTGAGGCGATAATAATTTCTGTTAACAACCTTTGGTGGATGTCGGAAGCAAACACAACAAGAATGAAATTATAGGCAATGGTGAGAGTTGCACCCCAGACAGTCGACAGTGTGTGTGCCTACAGACAGGAAGCGGAATGAAAGGATCGCAAATAGATGAAGCTGTCAAAGTAACTCCGTGTCGTTGCTGTCTTCGCCAACAGTATACACTGAAGACTGCGTAGAGGTGCACAGCCCGGCAGACTGCGTAGCTTAGCCTCCCTTACCTTTCACCCTTTCGATTCGTAAGGTTGTTATTCTCGTACATGAGACAGTGGGTATGCGATAGGCACAACCACGCACTTGAGCTCTCGTGATGGGAAGTTTGCTGTGAAGTAAATAAGGCTTGCCGGGTATCACTATATATAGTACTCTAGCAACTGCTCTACATACCCTGAATAGAGGAAACAGAGCTGCAAAGAGTAGCCTACTCGACTTCAAGGCGTTTCGGGTACCGCAGTGGCCTGGCTGACTCTATTCTCCACAGTGAGGTAACAAGGCGCAAATGAGCATGTCGATTAGTGCAAAAGGAAGAAGGAGCACCGAAACGCATTAGTGCAGTTGTTTCTTTCGGCTTCTTTATACGGCGTAACGAATGAGTCGAAGCGACTTTGAGGTTCCTCTCGCTTCCCAATCGACGCTCCTCGAAGGCTGAGAGAGAGAGAGAGAGCAACGGCCATGCCAACGCATAAAGGTGCAAGCCGCTTCGACTCTCGGCGTGAGGGAAAATGACGTGCCGCGGTGCGCGTATTTTATAAATAGAACTCTACGCCGGCACCACCCACGTCAGCCACTGGAGAGACCAAGAAAAGAGCCCGCCTCTGACGGCTGTTTGTGCTCCCTGTAAACAAAACGGCAAGTGGGTGCGTCAGGCACATGCGACACAAAAATAAAAATAAAGGAGCCCGAAATGCGCGACATGAAGAGGCACTCATTTTTACTTTGAAAAACAAGGTTAGTGCTTAAAACTTCTAGTGATATGTTCGAGGGCCCGCTATATTCCGGTAGCCAACTCAAGCTGCTTCAAGTCAGCTCCATACACGAGTATGAAATTAGGTAGACTTGTGTATATAACCCCTTTGACGCGCCTATGTACTACCTATATATGGAATGTTCCTCTTTTTCTGCATGCATATTTGGTAGAGTCGGCCTCACCAACGACTGCACTCATTTCTCATTTAATGTTTTCTTTATATAAAAAACAAAGAGAGCAAAAGAGAAGAGAATATGCAGGAAACTAAGCAAGTTACATGTTCGGTTAGCTACACTGCACTGAAAAAAGGAATGAAGGGGTGAAAAGAGAGACAGAAAAAAAAGTCAGAATCAAGATCACGCGCACACTTGCGAAATTATTGAGGGGGACAGGGTAAACGAAAATTCGGAAAACGAAATTGTTTTCTTCTTTTTGTGCAGTTTGATTTCTGCAGCCTTTTCTGAACCAGAATCTATCATGTGTTTGTCCTAACGCAAATTTTTTCTGCCTAAAAGTCACATATTTCAAAACCTCTGCGGCGGCCTGCTTCACCCGCCTGAGGTACGCTTCACCTGGGCACACGTGGTCAGCTAAAAATGCGCCAAAATAAGAGGCACTAACTTTCTGACAAGTTTGGTGGGATTGATATTTGGTCTAGCAACAAGTGGTTCATCCACCTTCTCAATGTTTTGCTGCAGGTAAAAAGGTAATTGCGAGCGTTTTTTTTATTTGCATGCACATGTTGCTTGCGGGCATTGCGCGCGTTATTCGCAGAGTAACAAGCTATTATGGTTTAGCCATCACAATAAATAGAGGCCGCTTATAGGACATGTGGAAGGCTGTCGGGACCACATATTTCCACAGGGCATCAACAGATACCGATCAAACCCATGGCATTTGCCCGAAGGACAATTATACTTGGTGCAAATTCAACAAATCCCACTTCAATGATGAACCATGCGTTCACAAAGAACGCCTTTCGGCAACTATTCTCTAGGCTGTTAAGCCTATTTATAAGCAAATTGCTAATCCCGAATAACTTGCGTAACGCCTCGATGGGAAATCTCGAAACCCTAACGAGTCGTTCAACTAGTCGTGTGGTAGCGTGCTTCAAGAAACGTGCTTATCGCACACCTACTACTGAAAATATGCAGCTCTGACGTTGTAATCATCTTTAGTGACGGCAATATAGCTGGTATGATTGTGCTTAACTCGTTTGGAATTTCGCCAGGTCGCTACACAGTGCAGAGCCTACGCGCACTTGACCTCGTAGACAGTACTTCGCTGAAAGGGCTGCGATGCAAGCGACAAAGGAGGCCCGCAAGGCCAGACGCCTAAACTAAAAAAAAAAGTAACATTGGTGATCAGTATATGGCTAGTGCCTATTAAAAATGTCCTTCTATTGGCGGTTGTTTTGTTGCATTTTTGAAATAAAGCGCACTTTCCACTTTTCACGAGATTATCTCAAACTGTGCTTTTTTTGTACTTATGTACCTTTTTCTCAGCAACCATGAACGGTACCTAGAAACATAAATTTCAGCCATTATTTAGAGAACCTGCTGCTGAATATACTGAAGCAGAATTATTTTTTTGTGAGGAAGTACTTTCTTTCACACGATATGTAACACCGATTGAGGGGTGATAATTAGGTACTGCAAGTGAAAAAAAATTACAAACATTAGCATTACATGTTCAGCATTACATGTTTCAGAGATATTTCTGAGACATTAGCATTACATGTTTCAGAGATATTTCTGCTTCGATAAAAACAGGAATGACTTATGATCACAATGATTGTAAAATATTTATCATAACCTTTAAGGTTATGGAGAAAAAAGTTACGTAAAGTTGGAATAAAATACAGGGTCGGTATAAAGCTTACCTTGTTACTTAAAATTTCCAGGCTGTTGCAAAGACCGCTAGAGATTGAACACTTTTGTACAACTTTAATTGCCTTCTATGCCATCGAGGCATACGCACATGCCAATCGTGCGGTAATCCAGGCAGCCTGAAATGATCCCGAGTCCAATCACGTCGTGAATGCCATCGAGTTTACACCGGTAGGATTTATAGGCTTGCAGGATTTATAGGCTGCATTACCAAAAAGTTTAAATGGTCTTACAATTCTTTATTTTATACAACTCACAGGACATTACAGAAGTCGGACTTCAAGTATGAGAAATTAAGTATGACAAGAACACCGACCATATTATCGTTCTCACGGTTAAAGTGTCTAGTCGTACTTTGCGAAAATGAATGACATTTTGGCAAGTCAGTCAGTCAGTCAGTCAAGAACTTTAATATATGGTCCTGAGGAGTTTAAGCCACCAGGGTGCCCACGTGGGACATCCTAGCAGCCGCTACCGTAGGCGACGCCCGAGTCGGGGCGGGAACGTGGTGGCGTTCCGCCAGTTCTTGGGCCCTCTGGACTGCCTTAAGTTGGTTTCGGAGATTGGGGCTCCTGAGTGCCTCCTCCCAGTCGGACTCACTGGTGAGAGGTCCCTGAGGTAACGCGGGACATTGCCAGAGCATGTGCGCGAGTGAACAGTACACTTCTGTGCAATCTGGGCACTGTGAATTTATGTCTGAGTTATAATGGCTGAGTCGGCCCCGTGATGGGTACGATCTCGTTTGTAACAAGGAGTACAAAGTACAAGTGCTGTACTTTGATCTGCTCTCGGTAAAACATCCAGATTATTTTTTTTACTTTTGGCAAGTAAAAAAAATAATCTGGATGTTTTACCGAGAGCAGATCAAAGTACAGCACTCAATGGCGGCACCTGTCAAAAAGATTGCAGCGTATATGGTATGTACTGCACGAGGCCAATAATCTCTCACACATCTGTTGCGCTAAAATTTCACTGCTGCTTGATATCTGTCAAACATGAAGGCATGAAATTATGAACGCGAGAGCACAGTTTGTCCACCCTCGATGGTAGCAGTAGAAAAACATACGTACAAACCTAGGTGCGTTGGTAGTCAAGATAGATACATATATAGGTGTTTCTTTTCTCAGAAAGACGAAATATCTTATGTTATGCCTTGCAGCCACATTTTGAATTATTTAAACTAGGAAGGGAGAAAACATCTTTCTTACAAATGTTTTTGCTGATTCAGTGAAGTCCTATTTTGCATGTTTGTTTTTCAAAAATAATAAATGAAGCTGCCTGAATTTTGCCACATTTGGATTCGTTGCGGATTTCTCTGCTGGGTCAAAATACGCACTGCTGCTAATAATTTCGAAACCACGTACACCACCTGGGCAGTTGTCACCTCCGTAATACTCTCCCTGCATGAAAAGGTGCTGAAGCCGCTTAAAACAGAGCCCTGACACGTACGTGATGCCGCTACTGATCGGTGGTATTCGGTAAGCTGGCGCAAAGTTTTCTTCAAAAAACTCCTTGAAAAGATGGGTGGACAAAAATAGTCGCAGACGACAGCCTTTTCCACAGACTCTATGTGTCAATCGATATATACCGGGTGAATGCCAACTTCGTGAATAAGCCGCTTTCCTATCCGTGGCGAGGCGTGTAGCTATTAAGCAAGTTTTTAAAGATATGATTCATAACACTCAGTGACATTTAGAGAAGTTCTGAGCTCTAATGAAGTTTCCGCCCAACCAGCGGGATCATTTGTCACCACTGCTGTTAACCCGAGCTTCCCGTTAGTTTGCAGTGCTTAAGCTTGTCTAGACCAGAAGCAAATGGCCCCCAATGCTGCTGTCGTCAACGATATGTGTACGCTGCTGGGCACTGTGATCGATTGTGTTGTACTTCACCTTATCTAGGACAGATCCATGTTGCATGATTTTCTCTTCTTTAAATAATTGTTTTAGTTTATACTCACAGTCATGTTTGTGTGTTTGGCGCAAAGCAACACCCTACGTGCAATAAAGACGACGAAAACTTCTGCGAATTTTTTAGCTTCTTCGTTCAGGCGACATCAGGAGTATCGAGCTAAACTTACTCTCGTGCAATCTCTGCACTTCACTTCAGAGACGCCCTAGACATGAGACTCATCAGAAATGCATGCACGCACTACTTCAAGTACTTCGTTTCTTCCGCTCTATTTGCTTTACCATTTAGGACTGCTACAGCTCACGTCACATACTGTGCAACCGTTCAGTATCGCAAGGAGCAGACGTACCCTTAGGGTAATCTAAGTCTTGATATAGCCACACGGGCCTTGGTACAAAACACTTCCGCACGGGCTCGTAATGTACGGGTCGCCGTCGATATCGCAGCGAACGACCAGCGGAAGTTGTAGAGGAAACGCGATTGTGCAACTCGCATCACCGATGAAAAGCTCAAAACACACTCCGATTCCGAACCTGTTTGCGAAAGAGATCGATTGGCGCCATGCACTTTCAATTTTGTCGTGAAAAGGAGGAAAAAAAAAGGTTGCTTCCTCATAGGCGTTCATGGCAGCGTGCCTAATGGCTGAAACCTTGGCTGAAACCACCGAAGCAATGGCTGTTGACCTAGAGCTATCCGTTCTCATTTATGAATAACTGAAGGTGTGATAAATAATGAATGCTGGTTCCGCCAATCACATTGTTCCACTTCCTAAAACCATGTGTTGCCGCAACAAGCCCATAATTCTGAATATTGATTCTCAGAGAGCTGATAGGTCGAACGTCACTGAAGACTCGCAGTTCGATTGTACTGGCTAATGACGGCAAGTATATTGGACTCACCGATTGGATGTTGATTACAAGATGATTTATTACAGCTACATAATAGAAATCTCACTTTTAGGAATAGCGCGTAATGGATGTGAATTCTCGTGTCAAGCGTTAACTATATATAGTATTGCGTCCTTCGGGCCTGCCTCCAGCGACAACCACTGTACCTGCGTAGACACAACTTCGCTGACAGGGCTGCGATGCAAGCGACAGAGGCCCGCCAGGCCAGACGCCTAAACTCAAAAAAAAAGTAACATTGGTGATCACTATATGGCTAGTGCCTAATAAAAATGTCCTTACTTTGTTGTATTTTTGGAATAAAGCGTACTTTCCACTTTTCACGTGATTATCTCAAAACGTGCTTTTTTGTACTTATGTACCTTTTTCTCAGCAACCATGAACAGTACCTAGAAACATAAATTTCAGCCATTATTTAGAGAACCTGCTACTGAATACACTGAAGCAGAAATAATTTTTTTTGTGAGGAAGTACTTTCTTTCATACGATATCTAACACCAATCGACGGGTGATAATTAGGTACTGCAAGTGAAAAAAAAATACAAACATTAGCATTACATGTTTAGCATTACATGCTTCAGAGATATTTCTGAGACATTAGCATTACATGTTTCAGAGATATTTCTGCTTCGATAAAAATAGGAATGACTTATGATCACAATCATAATAAAATATTTATCATAACCTTTAAAGTTATGGTGGAAAAAGGTACGTAAAGTTGGAATAAAATACAGGGCAGGTATAGGGCTTACCCTATTATTTAAAATTTCCAGGCTGTTGCAAAGACCGCTAGAGATTGAACACTTTTATACAACTTTAATTGCCTTCTATGCCATCGAGGCATACGCACATGCCAATCGCGCGGGAATCCAGGCAGCCTGAAATGATCCCGAGTCCAATCACGTCGTGAATGCCATCGAGTGTACACCGGTGTGCTTATCTCCTTGCAGGATTTATAGGCTGCATTACCAAAGAGTTTAAATAGTCTTACAATGCTATATTTTGTACAACTCACAGGACATTACAGAAGCCGGACTTCAAGTATGAGAAATTAAGTATGACCAGAACACCGACCATATTATCGTTCTTACAGTTAAGGTGTCTGGTCGTACTTTGCGAGGATGAATGACATTTGGGCAAGTAAAAAAAATAATCAGGATGCTTTACCGAGAGCAGCTCAAAGTACAGCATTCAATGGCGGCACCTGTCAAGAAGATTTCAGCGCATATGGTATGTACTGCACGAGGCGAATAATCTCTCACACATCTGTTGCGCTTAAAATTTACTGCTGCTTGATATCTGTCAAACATGAAGGCATGAAATTATGAACGCGAGAGCACAGTTTGTCCACCCTTGATGGTAGCAGTAGAAAAACATACGTACAAACCTAGGTGCGTTGGTAGTGAAGATATTTACATATATAGGTGTTTCTTTTTTCAGAAAGACGAAATATCTTATGTTATGCCTTGCAGCCACATTTTGAATTATTTAAACTAAGAAGGGAGAAAACATCTTTCTTACAAATGTTTTTGCTGATTCAGTGAAGTCCTATTTTGCATGTTTGTTTTTCAAAATTATGAAATGAAGCTGCCTGAATTTCGCCACATTTGGATTCGTTGAGGATTTCTCTGCTGGGTCAAAATACGCACTGCTGCTAATAATTTTGAAACCACGTACACCACCAGGGTCGTTGTCACCTCCATAATACTCTCCCTGCATGAAAAGGTGCTGAAGCCGCTTAAAGCAGAGCCCTGACACGTTCGTGATGCCGCTACCGATCTGTGGTATTCTGTAAGGTGGCGCAAAGTTTTCTTCAAAAAAATTCCTTGAAAGAATGGGTGAACAAAAATAGTTACAGACGACAGTCTTTTCCACAGCCTCTATGTGTCAATCTATATATACCGGGTGAATGCCAACTTCGCAAATAAGCCGCTTTTCTATCCGTGGCGAGGCGTGTTGCTACTCAGCAAGTTTTTAAAGATATGATTCATGACATTCAGTGACATTTGGAGAAGTTCTGAACTCTTATGAAGTTTCCGCCCAACCAGCGGGATCATTTGTCACCACTGCTGGTAACCCGAGCTTCCCGTTATTTTGCAATGCTTAAGCTTGTCTAGACCAGAAGCAAATGGCCCCCAATGCTGCTGTCGTCAACAATATGCGTACGCTGCTGGGCACTCTGATCGATTGTGTTGTACTTCACCTTATCTAGGACAGATCCATGTTGCATCGTTTTTCGCTTCTTTAAATAATTGTTTTAGTTTGTACTCACAGTCATGTTTGTGTGTTTGGCGCCAAGCAACACCCTACGTGCAATAAAGACGACGAACCCTTCTGCGAATTTTTCAGCTTCTTCGTTCAGACGACATCATGAGTATCGAGCTAAACTTACTCTCGTGCAATCTCTGCACTTCACTTCAGAGACGCCCTAGACATGAGACTCATCAGAAATGCATGCGCGCACAACTTCAAATACTTTGTTTCTTCCGCTCTATTGCTTTACCATTTAGAACTGCTACAGCTCACGTCGCATACTGTGCAACCGTTCAGTATCGCAAGGAGCAGATGTACCCTTAGAGTAATCTGAGTCTTGTTATAGCCACACGGGCCTTGGTACAAAACACCTCCACACGGGCTCGTAATTTACGGGTCGCCATCGGTATCGCAGCGAACGACCAGCAGAAGTTGTAGAGGAAACGCGATTGTGCAACTCGCATCACTGATGAAAAGCTCAAAACACACTCCGAGTCTGAACCTGTTTGCGAAAGAGATCAATTGGCGCCATGCACTTTCAATTTTGTCGTGAAAAGGAGGAAAAAAAAAAGACTGCTTCCTCATAGGCGTTCATGGCAGCATGCCTAATGGCTGAAACCTTTCTTCAGGAGCGCCACTCAGAGAACTCGACGAAGTTTGTACACGAAAAAAAAAACCTGAACGTGCCAACACATTGCTGACATAGAAGAGGTGGCAGTGAAAATCTGGAGGTGTGCACCAACTGTTTTGGTTTGCCTAGCGGTCACTTGTATGCCCAACTCTTTCAACACGTCATGTTGTCTCACTCCTCGAATGCCACGCACTTATTTCACTGGTGTAGCTAGAGGGTTTTTTTTAATTCAAAACAACCTCCGCCACCGTGCGGAAACATATATATGTGTTATGTGTATACAGAAAAAGACAACAGATATAGTTGGAAGGCGTTTACCCTAAGAGAACGTAGGTGAGCAAAAACGTACATACGGAAGTGATCAAAACAACTGATACGCTGATAATCTGGTAGTCAATGTTTGGGTTGCCCTTATCTGTTTTTTTTTTGTGCCTGTCTCGGCACGAGAACCCTCTTGAAACATGTGTAAACACACTCGCACGTACAAACACACTTACGAGCATACACAAATTGCCCCTCCCCTGAAAAAGGATTGCCGGCAATGCCCCTTGTCATAGACGGAGAGTACGGTAGAGGGGCTGGGTAAGGAGAGCCCCCCCCCCCCCACCTGTCCCTGGTCCAAGATAATAAGGGCTTTGCCTAGGCTCTCATTCACTCTCAATCGACTGTTGACCTGCAGTGAACTGTTGACCTGTCGTCTTGCAGGTATTTGACAGTGGATTATTCATGGCCACTCCTTTTCTTTTCAGGCTATTAAAATTCCTACTATGAGGCGGTGAAGAGTAGGGAGTTTGGGGCCATGGTCGCACTATGAGTAAAGTGACAAGATGAAAAAGATTCCAGTATTAAGGACGATAATCTTTCTTGGGCTACTTCAACTCGAAAATTTTGGTCTGCCTGTCTTTCTGTCTGACTGTCTGTCTGTACAATTGTCTGTTTGTCTGCCGTAACGGCACCAAGCGATTCACCAGAAGGCCAAGCCCATCCGCATCACCCACCAATATTGCTCAAGTTTCAGCGTTCATACTTGTGCGATGGTAAGTTAAAAAACAATTATTGCGCATATCTCAGGCATGATAAGAACATGTCAATGTTTTGTATATGTGGCTTTATACTAGAGAAGGCACACATAAGCAATTCTAAGGACCGTTAATGACAGTGCAACGCGGTGCGCAAAAAGGCAAGCGTTTCCAACGCTTTGCTAACACGACACGGTGGTGACACCTGCCCACCGCTTTGCGTTCCACACATTATCGCCTCCAAGACAGGCGCGCACGCCTTCATTCGTTTTCGAAGATAACTGCCAGATAGCGCTCGTGTCTACTGTGTCTTGATGCGTTCGTTCACCTTCGCTGCATGGATTAAGACTCTAACGCAGCGCTTCCAGAATACAATTCACAGATTTTCTCGCGGAGAACATCGAATAAACGTTTTGTTCCCTCTCTCCACACGCAAGACTATCGTCTTTCGACGATATTTGCAGTGAAACATGCAGATACGGGGCCGAATGTGTGCATGGCTCTTGTGCAAAGTATGGGATTTACGCGTGTGCATAAAAAAAAAACAAGAATTTCTTTGAATAAAAACATCAGTCTATTGCCTCCTTAACACTTTTGACCTCTTACTTATTTTCTATATATATATATATATATGATTGTTGTTAGACTAACTACGCCCCCTGCAAGACAAAGACCCTTCTCATGCCTCGTGAGTCAACTTGGTCCTGTGTTTGTTGCGGCCAATTTATAACCGCGAACTTGCTATTCTCCTCGGCCCACCACCTATATCGACCGGCGGTATATTATGATTCTTATGACCAGTGGTATATATATATATAATAATGCCAAGGAATGCATAGGGGAAGTTATTAGAACCAATGTAATGTAAATGGGAAGAAAGAAAAGTGGGTCAAGAAATAACTTGCCGTGAGCAGGAATTGAACCTACGACCTTCAAATAATACGTTCGATGCTCTAACCACTGAGCTGTCACAGCGGCTACCCCCCCAGCCACTTTATTGGTTTTATATGTGGATTTAAACGTGGGAGTGTCAGTCAGCGCCATCTGTAGCCATAGCTGCGAGTGTGGAACACCCTATTATGAGCCTGCGTGGCGTACCGTAGCACGTGAACTTATTACGAGCGGGCAGCTGACCAATAGTCTCTCGTATACAACCTATTGGCACCAAGTCCGCCAGTACGAGACCCTCGTTAATGAATACGGGAAAGAGGTGTATACCTAAGGTCTCGTTTCTCCGTGTTTTGACACAATTAGAATGAGATCTAACAGACAATAATGCCAAGGAATGTATAGGGGAAGTTATTAGAACCAATGTAATGTAAATGGGAAGAAAGAAATGTGGGTGAAAAAATAACTTGCTGGGAGCAGGGCTCGAACCTACGACCTTCGAATAACGCGTTCGATGCTCTTTTTGCTTGTTGATCGTACTTATTTTTTTAAAGTCCTTTACTGATGGTAGTGGATTACGGAAGTCTTGGTGGACCTCGGCATAAAACGATGTCGTGTTAAAATAAAGTTCGTTAACCGCAAGTGGGCAATATCTTCTAGGCATCTTATTTCATAGCGCGAAATTTATTTGGCCCTTGTAACTGCTACAACAAAGAATTCGCTGTCAGCATTTGTGGTTGTGCGGTGATGCCTACAGTGTGTATGTGTGATAATAACATTGTATTGGTCGCCGCCAGCGGTTCACTGAGGAATAGAGAAACTACATGCCAAACGACGTGCGTTGTCATGTGTGGATAGCGGCGGAATGGCAGTGAGCACGTCCGTGCTATGGAGGAACAAAGAAAGGGGCAACAAAGAGGTCTGCCCAAGCGCTTCAAGGAGTTGGTGTAATCTATCTTGGAAGTATTAGTTTATGTATTGGTAAGGAATAATTTATCTTGTTTTATCTTTCGGAATTTTCTAATGGGAACTGCTAATGTTCTGGGACCCCCAAAAGAATGACGGCAGAGTCAGTGCTCTCGGGCAATACTCAGACAACGTTTCAGTTTTCCATCGAGCACGCTATTCAAAAATAACGAAGAGCCATAAAGCTTGCCCCCCAAAAACATGCCAATGCCCACTGAAAAGACGGCTGTTGACTAAGAGCTATCTGTTCCCATTTCTGAGTGAGTGAAGGTGTGATAAATAATAAATGCTGGTTCCGCCAATCGCATTCTTCCACCTCCTGAAACAATGTGTTGCCGCAACTAGCCCATACTTCTGAACATCAATTTTCAGAGAGCTCATAAACCGAACGTCGCTGGAGACTCACAGTTCAATTCTACTTGCTATTGATGGCAAGTATTGAGGACTTACTGATTGGATGTTGATTACAAGATAATTTATTACGGCTACATAATAGAGTTCCTACTTTTAGAAATAGCGTGTAATGGATGCGAATTCTTGTGTCAAGCGTTAACTATATATGGTAGTGCGTCCTTGTGGCCTGCCTCCAGCGACATCCTCAGCTGTCTCCATCGACAACCCCCATACCTCCTTATCATTGATGCCACAGCTGACATATCCTAAAGAAGCGAGAGGCAAGAACAAACTCGGGATGAGCTAAGCGTGCAGAAAAATGTCTTTCAATTGCACTAACGTAAAATGATTCGATAGGCGAAGCATGCCATGTTTTAGGAGATATTTATTTTATGAGACTCTATGTGTGATGCCGAGCTTGACCAGGCATGTAGAGAATGGTGTTTCTGCTCCCCTGATGTGTTCGAAAAAATACGTCGAAATCAGTTTAAGGGTGTTACGATTCCACTGGCGTCGTCGGATTTTTCTCGAACTAACTGTTGCCTTTATCTTATTTAATATACCGATGGCAAGTAGTGAGATATACGGAATTTGCATGGCCATACTCGTGCATGATGAACCACGACACACCATAACGGCAATGAACGCCGATAAGCCGAGATCCTGAAGTGCTTTGCTCCTAAAAGCGGCCTTTGCCGACAACGTGGCAAATTTGGCTTAGTGTAACATGCCCATCAGAATCAGCAAAAAAAAAGAAAGAAAAAGAACACGAAAACACAATGAAGTGCACCTGTTTGTGCTTCCATGTTTCCAGTTTTTGCGCTGATTGTGACGAGTATGTCTAACAAGATTGCTGATTCTGCTAGTTGGTATCACATCGTCAGCGAGTAAACACCCTTGCAGGGCCCTTTTGACCTTAGAACGTTCTGTACAGCAAGAGCAGCTGAGCTTTATAAAAGTTTTTTTGTGTATCTTTCTTGCGAAAGGCGCTCAATTCCTTCTTTTTGAACTGTTCATCGCGCCAGTGTCGTGAAAGGCCGATATTGCGTTCATCAACTGACATATAGATGTGTCAACCTTACCCGCATGACATCGTGCTTCTTAAACTAATAAGTGCGCGAGCGTTTATTGTAATTTCTGATGCTTATGAAAATACATTATACTTGCTTCGTCAGCGGTAGAAGATGTGAATATACTTTTATTGTTCGTTGAACCAATTCATAGCTTTTTCAGAAGTATTGCACAATGAAAATTCGTGCGTGTATATTCTTAGCACTTTCGAAACATAAAACTACTAAACCTTGAGGTGTTCATATTTCTGATAATATGTTTGTCTACTTTACTATTTGAAAATGACCATTTTCAGTCACTCGCTGCTACATATAGTTATTCGCCAGAAAGTGTTTCGTTGGGACCCATCAACATTATTGTTCGGCCTCAAGATGTGCTTCTGAGTGTTTAACTAATTTATTTCGCATGAAACTTAAAAACTTCTTTTTCTTCTCGTGTGGTTGCATTTGCCAACTTACACTGTGGACATGAATGTGAGTTGACATTTAGACAAATTTCATTGGGGTGTAATACTGTCTCGTTCATGGCGGAGCTCCACGGCTTGCTACACTGATGACACAGGTCTAGTTTTCAGAATTTGAGGACGTGGACGTAGAGAGAAGTTCAAAAGAAAGCGTCAGAGCACAGTTCTTTCGATTGTGTGTGTGTGTGTGTGTGCGTGTGTGTTTGTGTGTTGAATCGCTAGCACTATCACAATACGATCATCATCGGGGACATTGTAAACGACAGCTCAAGTTGACGACGCGTGTCAGTGTGAAGGGCGAAACAGGGATTTCCTGTAAAAGGGAACGATTCTGACCCAGCACCTTTATCTCCAGTCAGAAGTGACAATGCTTAACTTTGAGCTTCTTATTTCCTGCCGTCATATAGGCTACAACAACCTACCTATAACGTCGTCACATAAACAAGAAAGATCTAATTTCTTTATCGCCCATTTTGTTGTTTGTATTACTTGAAATTAAATGTGCTGCCGCACACGGTCCTCTCTCTCGCGACGCCGGTGAAGCGAGAAACAGACGTACTTTTCTGTTGTCCCTTCAGATGAAAACAGTTCTTTTGGTTCGTGTTTTTGCGATTCCCTGCTAGAAGGTTTCCACGACACTCGGCAGGCTCAAACTGCGTTGTTTCTTTTTGTTATTTTTTGCGTTATTTAATAGTGGGACGTGTCGCAACAGCATGTCTTGTTGTAGACCGTGCTAGAAAGACAACGAGATCAGAAAAATGTTCCTAGTGGAAAACAACACGCGGGAAACAGGTTGCACACTGCACGTTTCAGCCCAAGCAATGAACGTTGCGGATGTTCGTTGCAAGCCTCACTTCACTTTTTCCTTGCAATCTTTAGTAGATTCGGGACTGTAAACGTGGATTCTTGAGTTAATGCAACCGAGGTCCCAATCAGTTTGTCGTTGTATATTCGTTTACTTTGTTTTAAAAAGAGTAGAAAAGCGCGCACGGTACTCACCACTTTTTAACGAGAATTTCATTTTGAAATTTCTGGTGTTCTTTACTTTGTCAAACGTAAGGTACCGATAGTGCTCATATAATATGCAAAACTTAAACCAAATGCTCTAATAAAGTGAGTTATTCCTGTTAGTAAACGAAAGCTTCCTTTAATGCGGCACGTATACGTGCAGAAAGAGCGAAACGATTCTCAAGCACTCCAATCTGGGAAAGTGCGGGTTATTTTTCCATCTTTGTGTTTCTGTAGCGTGCTTTTAAGTTGTTTTAATAGTGTTCTTGCATTAAGCCTTCTTCTAAGTGCACCACTGGTGGTCGGTAGTCGACGTTTTTATATTTGCGACATCGACGCACTCCACTGTAAATCACCTTTGACTGAAGCTTGTTGTCAAAATAAACTTACGCTTGTATATAATAGTAGTTATAAAATATATGATCGAAATACGTCAGCAGGTCAGGCTCTGCGTCACCACTTGGCCAGATGGGTTCCGGTAACGTCAGTTGTTAACGCCTGCTGTTGTGCATCGTGGGCCATATAATTCATTCGCATATATATAAGTAATGCTCGCCTCAGCAATCGTATACTTGTGGGTTCTTGGCAGCTTGGTTGGACATAGTTTCTTGAGCCTGAGATGGTGAGAAAAAAAGTATGTTTCGCCTATTTTCCATTCGCTCTCCTCACCACGTGACATGGGCACGTGCCCCATATACCAGAATCACCAGGCTTTATGTTATATAACCCATGCTTATTTATCTTGTAAGTCCAGTAATGACAAACTGTGCACGACAGCAGGCAAAAAACGAAGAGCCACGCCCCAGAAAGTGGGATGGGACGAGCAGTCCAAAAAGTAGGAGGGGTTGACAAAGAAAATTTATCTCCGCAGAGCTATTTAGGTACTCCAGTTGTAACTTGTCATCTGCTTACTTATGTTTTGTATTATTTCTTGCTCTCTTAAATGCCAGTAAGCCAACTCACGTGAACACCTCCTCTTGAGCGCCGCTTTTAGGCACTCATTTGTGCGTTGAGTAGCGTCACCGTCGGCGTTACTCATAGAGCAAACGAGGACGTAAGAGAGTGATTGCAGAGTGCAGCAGAGAACGAAAAAGGGCAATACAAAGAGAGCGTGAAGAGAAGGGAACGAGAGAGGCGAAATGAAAGGTTCAGCAGCGGCCACCCATGGTGCCACAGCAGTTCTTGCTTTTTGGTAATTCCAAACAGATTTTTTTCATTGTATTTCCAAGAAGATATGAACTCGGTGCAGGAAATATAGATGCGAAGCAGTTCTTTGCTTACTGTGGGTACTTTGAGTATCTATCTATCTATCTATCTATCTATCTATCTATCTATCTATCTATCTATCTATCTATCTATCTATCTATCTATCTATCTATCTATCTATCTATCTATCTATCTATCTATCTATCTATCTATCTATCTATCTATCCATCTATCTATCTATCTATCTATCTGTCTGTCTGTCTGTCTGTCTGTCTGTCTGTCCATCTATCTATCTATCTATCTATCTATCTATCTATCTATCTATCTATCTATCTATCTATCTATCTATTTATCTATCTATCTATCTATCTGTATGTATGTATGTATGTATGTATGTATGTATGTATGTATGTATGTATGTATGTATGTATGTATGTGTGTGTGTGTGTATGTATGTATGTATTTACGTATGTGTGTATGTATGTATGTATGTATGTATGTATGTATGTATGTATGTATGTATGTATGTATGTATGTATGTATGTATGTATGTATGTATGTATGTATGTATGTATGTATGCGTCTAGGGGCTTACGTGGTCACCCTCTCACTTTGGAGTTTTGAGGTACGAGAGGCGAGATGGTGGAGACCAGCCCGTGCCGAGGTTACAGAGTTTATTCGGGAGGCAGGCGCAGGTGGAGTCGCCGCTGCAGCTTCCATCCAGCCAGGGCATGAGCTAGGCCGTTCTTAAATTCCTTTTGGCTGGCGCATCACGATCCACGCGGCTCACTTCTTCATCAGCACGGCAGCTGGCCAAGACTGGCGTGGCGCTACATAGCTCTTCCCTTAGCGCATTGCAAGATTTCAAAAGTATATACAAAGAAAAAACCAAGTAAGAGCGAATCTATGTACATGAATGGCAGACATAAACGTTCGTAAAGAAGTCCGAATCGTGATCTTAAAGGAGCACTGACATCAAATTTCAAGATCAAGATGTGCCCACCATTCGATCCCTTTGTATGCATAGGTCTCCTTTGCCAAATTCAAATGGCATTTGTCGCGTGGAAGTTACTTTAATTCGATATGAAACAGCAGGGAAAAGCCAAGGAGAAGAAAAAACGGCAGCATAACCACGGGGTGAATGATAGAGAGTGGGGCGAAGCATATATCCGTACATGCATCCGTCTGTGTGACCATCCGTGCGTCTATCCAACCATCCGCGCGTGCGTCTGTGCGTGCGTCCATCCCTGCGTCCGTCCATCCGTCCGTGCAGCCATCCGTGCGTTCGTCCATGCATCTGTCTGTGTGCACGTTCGTCCATCTAGTCAACATTCAAAATACCACCATCTCGCATATTTTCATCATATATTCCGCATATAGAAGCACCGCCATCCAGCGGACATTCCAAGAACTAAACGAGAGGTGGCACAGGCACACTTTCTTACGGCTTGCGCTTCATGTCTACTTCCCACCTTTAACCACCTCGAGTGCATGGTATATACTAGCTCACTATATTCATGGCATTGCGGCTCAATGCTCGCTAAACCTTTCTAAAGCCAAGGAGAATACGCCCAGCAAGTATAACGTAGCAACCCTTTCTTGTCAGATAGTGTTCAATGTACATGCCAATGACTGCTACTGGGGAATGAGATACAGGAGAATTCGGCTTTTAGTGACGCGCACGCTGCGAATTTTTATTGTTCAACAACGCACAGGGGAAATCTCCCACCGGCACCATCTTGCAGGTCAAAGCACAAGACATGTTACGTACTACTACCGGGAACGAACGGGTGCCGCTTTAAGGAGCTTCCCCCCTAAAACAGAAAATGACTGCCCTGCGACATCGACACTAGTGCTACGTTTTTGTTGTGATACATTCTACAAATACCATCCTGAGTGATGTTACGATAGTAAAAATGACGTCGATGATCTGAGTGTGTTTGGAGCTGACTTCTGGCCATGTTCTCATTGATGGCTCTCTGTGTTGTGTTGAAGCGTGCATGCCATGCATCGGGTCCTATCGACTGATTTGACGTGTGCTCCACAGCTTGAGTACGATGATTCAGAGTGACAATACGTGCCAGAATATCGGGGAACTACTGCGCAGTGAGAACCTGCACGTCGAAAAGCGGAAAAAACGGAAATTGCGTGGCGTTTCATGCCTTTCCAAACCAGGAACCTCAACGCATCCAATGGGTTGACTTGGTACGCATCGATGGACAGAGGGACTGGACGCCTGTGAAGAACAGCCACATTTGCTCGCTTCACTTTGCACTGAGCGGCTACAGGGTAAATCCTGTGTTGTCGAACCAGTTGGGTTTTACTGGCAATACTGGACCCTTTCCCAAGGCCAGGGCTAAAGAGAGAGGAGAAGAACGGGTTGACACTACGTAACCTAACCGGCGAAAACGCGCGGAGGGGCTTCAGTCTACATCATCAGAGACCCAGCTAGGCTGACTGCACATGCACTCCTAGCAGACAAAATGCCAGTCTGCGTGACGTCACCATTTTTCGTGGAAGCAGCGTCAGCTGTGCAGCAGCCTCAAGGTGATCGTGAGGCTGCGCTGACAGCGCTACAATTTGGCAGGCTTTCGGCCCATTTTGAACCAGGTTCGATAGCGGATATAATAATTATATTCGAGATATTTATTCCTACCTCAGATGCGTTTTAGGTCATTAATCACTACAAGGGGTAGATGCAAAATATTAGACTCGACTTAATTTCATGTCAGTGTTCCTTTCAAAGGCAAATCCGTGTCGTAGCTCCAGTGGGCGGCACTGAGAGCAGCGGAGTGGACGAGGGTTTCGAAGGATCCACACTGCTGGTAGAAGGAATGGTGGTCGTCCGTTTGAGCGGGCGACGAAAAGTCTCGTGCCCACAATGAAGGCGTAACTTTAGGCGATGACCTGACGCTGAATGGCGCGTTGCGTGGCATCCCTGTGTCAGGCGTGCGGACACAAGCGGACATTGGCTGGAATGTGGCGTAATAATTTTCTCATGACGCGTACCGTAGGTGGTGGGCAGCAAAACAAATGGTGGGGCGGTGTTGGAAATGTGGCGTTGATGGTGCTGGTGCTGCGCACAATGTCGTAGGCGCAATGCCAACCACATATGTGTAGCACTGATACCTGTCTGCCTTTCGCATTTGACAACGTGCCATAGGGTGCCTTAGTCGTACTTACGCCTTCTTGCCGCGAATGTCCGCACTCTGGGGTACTTTGGAAGGGCGGGTGGAAAGCTTCCTGTGCGCTTGACTTTGGGTACAATGACGCGGCCGTCTTTAAGGCACAGCCGGGAGACATGCGAGGGCGTGGTCGGGTGTAGGGGTATTCAAAGTCGGGGCGCTTGAATTTCTGGGGCTGTTAAGGAGAATGGTGCGAGGAGGAAGTGCAGGCTCTGTGGTAGGACTTGGTCTTGAACCAGTTCAGTGTTCTTGCTATTCTCTCGAAGGTTCAGTGACGAGCAGCACGTGCGCAGTGAACCATGCTCATTGACTGCTTGCGTGGCTGTCATAGCACATGCGCGTGGTTGCAATTCTGGCTGGCCCGGTGCGTTGTACATGGTTGTCACCGTCCTAGAAGTAAGCTAGGCGGTTGTTTCCGAGAAGTCACCAGGCGGATCAGCTGGTTCGTCTGTCATCGGTGAATCGGGAGTCGGTGCAGCAAGACAGGATTCTGCGATTAATTTGATGGTGTGTGATGCCGTAACCAGCGTCAAATCTGCCACGAAAGGGGGTGGAAGTGGCATTGGTGGCAAAGCAAAGACCTCGGAGACAAGAACCGAAGACCCCGGGGTGGCGGGCCTTTCGGTCGACGGGCCTCGTGAAGCAGCAGGGTGATCTCCATCACCTGCATAGCCTGGGGTTGATGTCAGGGTGATAGTCTGGACAGACCATGGTGCGGGAGGCCTAAATGAAGATGAGCCACGCATCGCGGTGTTGCTTTTGGGAAGGTGATGTTTGATGCCGTATTACTGGAGCATGGCGTCGGGAAGAAGATCATAAAGAAAAGAGCTCCGCGCGAAGTACGTGAGGTGGCATTTGAGGTCGCACGGAAGATGGTAATCCAGAACCTCAAACATGAATTCTTGGAGCCAGATGCCGTTGAGCTCCAAGGCTGCGTCGAACTCTTGGAACCATGACTCGATGCAGGAGGTCGGGAATGGAGGTAGAGGCGGGTCGTAGCACGGCTGCAAGGCGTGAGCTGGCTGAAACGTGGCCACGAACCTCAGAGGCAGTGGTGCCACGGCGGTCGCTTGTCCTTACGTCCACAGGTCACGACTTGTTGGAGTACGAAAGACGAGAAGGCGGCGACATGCCCGTGCCGAAGTCACAGTGTTTATTCGGGAAGCAGGCACAAGCGGAGTCATCACTGCGGCGTCCAGCCAGGCCAAGAGCTAGGCCGTTCCTAAATTCCTTGTGGCTCGCGCATCACGAGCCACGCGGCTCACTTCTTCATCAGCGCGGCAGCTGGCCAAGACTGGCGGGCCGCTACAGAGTAAACCATAACTAGTATAGGAGGGTGGGATGGTTTGACGAATATTACTCGCTGGTCGTTACATGTATGACGTCAGAGTCTCGTCACGTACATAACCAAACACTTTCTGCCAGTACGGGCCACAAGTAAAAGAGTATGTTATATATTAGAGTATGTTATATGTTAGAGTATGTTATATATCAGATTATGTTATATCAGAGTATGTTAGAGTAGTTATATCTAACGAAGGACGGCGAGAACAGACATAGATAATTTCAACGTGTGAGCGTTAAGACAAAGTTCACATCGGCAGCGTTGACCCCACGAACGCAAAGAACAAATGTCAGTAAATGCCAGAGTCCCAGCAAGAATCGAACCTCGGCATCCTGCGTGACAACAAAGTATTCTACCACTGAGCCACACCAAGTCTCAGAGCAACTTTTCGAGTTGACCTTAATGTTCTCCAAAAGTCAGTTGAGAGCCCCGCCGCGGTGGTCTAGCGGCTAAGGTACTCGGCTGCTGACCCGCAGGTCGCGGGATCGAATTCCGGCTGAGGCGGCTGCATTTCCGATGGAGGCGGAAATGTTGTAGGCCCGTGTGCTCAGATTTGGGTGCATGTTAAAGAATCCCAGGTGGTCGAAATTTCCGGAGCCCTTCACTACGGCATCTCTGATAATGATATGGTGGTTTTTGGGACATAAAACCTCACAAATCAACCAATCGAAAGTCAGTTGAGGTTGCAGTGCGGGCTATCCAGTTTTATGAGTATTACATATGCCCTCCTGTCATAAAGCCGTCACAACACGTTAATGGTGTTATCACAAGTCAACTTGAGCGTTATCAGCCGAAGTTGATTTATGCAGAAGTGACCAGGGCTACCATCCTCGTGAGCACCAACACTTAAAATCAGTATACCGCTCCTGGTGTTTCTAATATATATGTTGCTGTTTGCATCATTATGCAACTGTGAACAACTGGTTATAAAAACATATGCAGCTGTAACGTATGTCCGTGCGTGCATTTCCAGATATCTTTAGCGCCACTTTTTAACGTTTTGCTTAATAAAGAAACTACAGCACAGTCACCTTCCATTTGCATGTTTCGTATAACATCGATTCCCAAAGTACGTGGGATCTGAAAAATTTTCTTTATTTTATTTGCATATTTGTCAATTTTTTGGTCATTGGAAACACGATAATTTTTTGCTCGCAGCCACTGACGCTGGTGCCAGAATTTATGCAAAACGTTCTTTTTAAAACGCTATCGCGTTAATCAGAGTACCTAATTAGGCTCTATACGGGCCTGCCCCGCCGCGGTGGTCTAGTGGCTAAGGTAGTTGGCTGCTGACCCGCAGGTCGCGTGATCGAATCCCGGCTGCGGCGGCTGCATTTCAGATGGAAGCGGAAACATTGCAGGCCCGTGTGCGTAGATCTGGGCGCACGTTAAGGAACTTAGGTGGTCAAAATTTCCGGATACCTCTACAACGGCGTCTCACATGATCATATGGTGGTTTTGGGACATTAAATCACACATATCAATCAATCTATGCGGGCCTGTGTTGCACACGAATAGCCGATTTTATAGCGGTGCTGTTAATGTCGAACTCAAGGGTGTGTCTGTGTGCGTGCGTGCGTTTAAGTGTTTGTGTGTGCGTATTCACGCGCTGCACGATAACCGATAACCGTCTCTCGAAGACGAGGTACCTAAGTGGGAGGGTTTCAGCCGAGGTGGCCGGGCAGGTGGCCTTAAGTCCGAGATCCGTGGAATGAACATGCATGCTCCAAGTTCCCAGCAGATCTTCGAAGTTTATTTCTAACACACTCCTTCTCATGTCACATATTAAAGGACGCCCCATAACAAACTTGGCTAATACTTTGCTGGAGCTACATGTGCACTTAGAACCCACGCGCCCTCCTCAGAGAACACCTTCACCAATGCAGGCACGGGGCAATAGAATCAAAAATGGTCAGAGAGGTGTAAGGAGAGACAGGGAGGGCTCACGCCAAGGCAGAAGCAGAATCGTTTTAGTTTCCGTGGCGAGCGGGTAATCAAACTGCGCGCTGAGGCCGAGAGCGTCGTTGAAGAAGATATGAACAAGGGAATTCCGGCGACGATCTTTCTAGCCGATAGGAAAGATAATATCCTCCAGTGTTTCGCAAAGCAGGCTGAGAAGACGGTAGCTGCTGGCGACCTGCTTCCTTGCAGAGGCGGATATAGGGCACTCGCACAGCAGGTGAGATAGCGCTCCAACTCCACCACAGTGAATGCAAGCTGATGCAACAGCTCCCCGCAGCCTCAGTTCGCGTTCCTACAGAGCCAATCGGATGATAAAAATAGAGGTAGCGCTCTCTTTGGTAGAATCGAGTTTTGCGGAGGAAAGTAGGAGGGCGACGACTGATAATCATGATAATTATGAGAGGCGTGTCATGTCAGAACATGACTACATACCACAGTCAAAACTCCAATAAACTTTGACGTGACGTGGTGTGCGTGCTCGCCGGCGTTCACTTCGTCACGTCACGCCGGCGTTGCCACTCCAGGCACCGGTCCGCGCTGCGTTGCTTTGACGCATGCGCGTTTCAGCGTGTCCGGTGTCCCTCCGTCCCGAAAAGATGGAGACACAGTGTTGGCTGGGTAAGGCATTGGCGCTAAACGCAGCATGTCGCATTTCGCGCCGGTTGCCGTCGGGCCGCACCGACGGACGCTTGTCACGCCGGTCGCGCCTAGCGTGAGACTATAGAGTGCTCGCGTTTTGCTAACGTTGTGTCGCTGTGCCCAGTGTGTACGCGCGTCAACACTAAATTGGAGTATATTAAGCCCCTCATGATGCGCTCGCGGCCATTTTGCTAACTGCACATATAGCAAATTCGGCGTTACGTGACGTCAATGAATGACAAAAGTATGACTGGTGCAAACATGATAATGCTGACAAGCGTGCATTTAAGAAAGTGACAACATTCGACGCTCATAGCGTGCTCGCGTCCTTTTCGCTAGCTCCACATATAAGAAATTTAGTATCACGTGACGTGAACAGATGACGAAGGTAAACGACACATCCAAACATGATAATCATGACACGTAGGTCACGTACGGCATCACTTACCTCCACCTCGTAACATTGCGCTGATTGTTAGGTGGCATATCAACCTTCCTCATTTGTGCTTGGCATATCAAGCTTGAGCCACTCTGTGCCAAGCCGCTGTGCAAATCTCGTTCTGCGTGCTGATGCACTACACCAAGAGCTGGTGGCCAGAGTAACGATCCTTTTTTTCAGGCTGATAAAGATGTAGGCTCCGGTTTGTTCGAAATCCATACGAGGAGGCTTATATCGCAAAGGCGCAAAGATCAGAAAGACGACGTCACACTGTCTCTTCTCTTGCCTTTGTGTCTTTGTGCTGTAAATCTACGCCTTTTTAGCCGCCAGTTGCCATCGTGGGAGGCGATGCGGGAAGACACTACGAACGTTTTTGCAACGCACATTGTCATTGTTTTTACCGGGTGCACACAGTTGCGAGCTGTGAGGCCTTCGTTACCTCTGGCAGGTCTATGTGTTTTTAACTGCTGGTGAGTTCCACCAGTGATCCACTGTGTGACAGTGCTAACAATATTTTTTCTATTTTTCCGTGAAGTTCACATTCCTTTCACTTCATTTTAATTCATTTTCATGCAGGCGTGCTGTGTGGCACTTCAATTTGTGAGTTTCAAACAAGTGCTGACAAGGACGTAGGCAGAACTTTACTTCGGAGTGGGGAGGTAGGAACGGGACGGGCAGGCAGGTGTTGCCGATTGTTTTTCTGCTTTCTGAATATCATGGCAAAAAAATTTTTGGGAGGGAGGGGCGGACGAATGGGGGTTGACGGCTCTGGTGTATACCACCTCCTGACTACGTGACCGATTGCATTTTGAGAATGAATGCGCTTGTGTAGCTTAATCCCGAGTCACCTTGTAACTTCCACAAGCCTAATACAAAGGATGGCTTAACAACTTCGGATAAATTATTGTTCAAGGCAAATATGAAATGAAAAATGATCAAGAAACCAGCAAGGTTCACTCCCGAAATTAATTGTCCAGGAAATCCGTTTTCATCTTGGCTCAGATCTTGCGCAGCGGCCTTCCACTACTCCGCACGTTACGTCGAAGAATCACATCACTAATGGGACAGGTGATCTTTAAGACATTGCACGTGTGATGAATGACCGGGCTCTGCGATGCTGCCGAATACGCGGCGCCCGTGCGTGATTGTTCTTACAAGGCTGGGTGATGATAGCCCGCCAAAACAGATTCAGGTTCTCGCACGGTCATTACCTGGGTAGGCGGATGAGTAATGAAGCGCGTCCCTGAAAGGGAAGCTTCGTGATGACAAATTTTCCGTAGACTCTGCCTCCGCTGGCTTCTATACGAGAACTGGTGCGTCTCCTGAAACGTCACCTGCGGCTTCCTTCTTGCCCAGCAGTGGGATAAAGGAAACAAAATATGGCAGGAGTAATCGAGGTTAACCAAAGAAACATATATTTGCTAACGCTTTAACCTTGAAAAAAGCTATTCAGGGTCTTCTATCAGAGGGCTGACGAGTCACTTGTAGATCACTCCCTTTAAATAAACACGTATATAGGGTGCAAAAACAATGGAGCAATGGTTATCAAATGAGAGGCCGCGAACTCCAGCGGTTGCGCGAAGCCATTTTTAGCCGTCGACAATATGCGTGGTGGGAAAAATAACGCGCTTCCCCCTCAATAGAAATCATTATTACACGATACTTGTCTTTATAATAGTTGCTAATCATATATTGTGCATTGTTTCACCAAAAGTAACAAATTTCGAAGCCCCGTTAAGAACGGCAAGTAGCTTGAAACTTTTAGCGTATACCTCCAGCAGAAAGCACGCACGAAATAAGCACACACAGGACGGGCGTCGACTGGCATTTGTATCAGCTCGACACTTAAAGCGCGCTGTTCAAACAGAGAGAAAGATGCACAAAACGCGCACCTAAACATACCCAGGACACGTGCGAGCCCTAGTCGCAATTCTTTGGGCGTCGTGTGTCGGCTGTGCGCTCCTTTTGTGAACGCGGCCGCGGCAGCGTTCAAAGTGACCTCCGTCGTCTTCCGAATTACGAGTATGAAAAGCATGCGTGCAGGAGAGACCACTCTCTGTGAAGGCTGCGCTTCTTCGAGGCGACGACTTTAGAGCGTGCCCAACGCGAGTTCGTTGCGCCATTTGCCACGAATAACTAAAACGCGCTAATTCTTAGAAGCTCTAAAAACTGCCGAACAGTGTATGGTCTATATGATTGGCTTCGCGTTAGCATTCCCGACAAGCCCCGCTCCGTGGCGTAGTGGATAGCGCCACGCGCTGGGAATCGAGAGGTTGCTTGTTCGATTCCGCACGACAAAAGCTTGCTTTCTGTTTCTTTTTCTTTGCAATATTTTAGTGTATATTTCTCATCGCCGATTCTGTGAAGAAAGTACGTCAGCAGAGCCATGGTGGACCCTAGCACGAAACACTTTCGTTTTAGAAAGGACAGTACGTACCGTGACCATGGCTTGGTATGATTTTAGTGCGCTTCACCAAATAACACATTTGTCTTGCGGTGGAGCTGACTAGGCTGTCTTCCTCGTTTCTGGCACACGCGCGAGCGCGTAGTTTTCCTAGGCTTGTATATTTGAAGAGCAAATATAGCTAAAGACAGGATGAATCAGGCTGCTGAGCACTCATCTAACTGACATACTGCTTAGTTTGAATTAGCGTGGCACTTTATGTTGATTATTCTTTCCCAGCGAGAAATTAAGGCACCTGTCTTACGCTGCATTTTGATTTAGTTCAATGCGTCTCCCCCTTTCCCTTTTTTATTCACTGCACGGGAGCCCTCATTATTTTCACCAGGTGACAACAGAGCCGGCTCCGATATACCTATGGCTGAGAGTCACTGCAGTAGAGACACGGAAAGCCGTGGGGCGAGGTTCCTCCAAAAAAACAGTTAGTGTGCGTCTTTAAAGGGTTAACAAAGAAGCTCCAGCTTTTTGTTTGTTACAAGTCTCAAATAAGCTCGCTAATTCACGCGAAAGGCCGATTGGCGATTACCGCAGCGCGACGTGCCGTGCAGGCACTCCATTTCGAAAGCGACTCCTGCTTCTTACCCATGGGACGCATTACGCAGCGCCGACTAAGTCGATAGGTCATTCGAGCTACGAAGTGGTGCTTTGGGCCTGTAGGGATGCTTTCGCCGTGCACTCCGCGTTCCCATGCTGCCCTTAGCCGTTTTGGTAGAGCCCCGACACTTGGCAGACAAGAGGTATCACTAGAACGACAACCTTGGAGACACCTCTTTATCCACGGCCGTTGGATAAAGAGGTGTCTCGCGAGTTTGCGTCTAAGGGAATTTGGCATGCGCCCTCACATATATCCTTACTTCACACAGCTCGCACCATGCTTCCGCACCGTGGCTCTTTGACACGAGTGATACATAGACGAAGCCTTGATCAGTCACTGGCTGTGCATCGATGGCGTAACTGCAGGCAACCTATGACATTGCTAAAGTCGGCGTAGTCAAGCTAAAGGGCTACGCATTCCCCTTTTTACTGCCAGGGGGGCTAGAAAGGCCGAGCGAGAAGCCTAAACTAGTTGAAGCTGGTTGTTTAAACACCAGGTATCTTCTTTATTACCACACTAAACCACAAAATTCTTTCGTCAGCACGTTTAAATCTTACACATTCAAATGCATTCCTTGCACCGGAAGGTTTTTTATTGGCCCTGTTAAAAACAATGCACATTGCGCGCGCTATAGAAGAAGAGCGAGGAATGGCGCGTCGCACGTGAGGCTTTTCAATGCGCAGCGTTTCTTAGTATCTATCTATCTATCTATCTATCTATCTATCTATCTATCTATCTATCTATCTATCTAGCCGCCTACGACTTTTAGTTCTCCTGGCCGTTTGGATAATGGTATCAACACAAAACTTGGTATCCCACAAGATCACTGTATGACGAGCATATTAGACTAAGTCATTACATGAAAATAATGAAACATATGCCACAAATATCATGATTTACATTTCATAGTCCTGCAGCTCTTGCGGTGGTTTCGTTCACATGGCATATTTCAAAACTGGTATGGTATGACGTGATTGCATGGCAAACACAAACAGCAGACCCTTACATGAAAATCACGACATGCGTGTCATGTAACAACATGCCTACATGCCATGCTTATGATGCGCTCTCGGTCACTTCGCAAGCGTCACATACTAAATCTGGTATTACGGTACGTGAGTGGATGACGAAGGTATCTGACTGGTGCAAACTTGATAATCATGACATTCGTGTCATGTAACAACATGACTACATGCCATGCTTATAATGCGCTGGTGGCCATTTCGCTAGCTTCCCTTATACGAAATTTGGTATTACGGAGCTTGAATGAATGACGAAGGTATGAGACCGGTGCAAACATGATAAATATGAGATGCGTGTCATGCAACAACACCACTACATGCTAAGCTCATTATGTGCGCGCGGCCGTTTCGCTAGGTTCACAGATAACAAATTCGGTATTACGTGACGCGAATGGACGACAGAGGTAAATGACACATCCAAACATGATAGAACAGAACAGAAGAACAGAAGGTTTTATTGTGCTAAATGAAGAAGAATACATGTGCATGATATACAGAAAGAGGTCCCATAGTCAGAGACTGCAAGGGGACCTCTTGTACAATGTAGAATTGAGAATGATTGTGATGTACATAGCAGGAAGACAGAGCTACAGTAAAATGCAATTGAAACAAATAAAGTAAAAATATACCCTTGTAATCTCACAGAAACAATTTAAAAGTAAGAATAACGTGCTAACTTCAATGACAAATGATTACAGAACGCAACTCACAATGAACAGGAATCAATTAAGAAACAGCAAAACTGGCTAGTTAGTTGACATGATATGATTTTTTAACTTCGATTTAATTACCTTCAGGGAACGGCATACTTTAATGTCGGAAGGCAAACTATTCCAAAAAGAAATTCCGGAAAAATGAATGGTTTGTTTGCCAGAATTGGTGCGAACTTTTGGCAGTAGAAAGTTATTGTTAAGGGCAAACCTTGTGACATGGTTATTTGAGAGAATGATAGTGAAATGTGGAAGTTGATTATTTATAGTTCTATACATGTAAATACCAAGGTTATATTTAACTAGCTCAGATACAGTTAATATATTGTTTTCGTGAAGTAGTGACTTAGCGTTAGAGAGATATGGGCTTGATGTGAGAATTCTTATCGCTTGGTTTTGAATTGTCTGAACTGAAGTAAGATGAGTGGTGTATGTGTTGCCCCATGAAGTAATACAGTAATAAATGTGCGAATAAACAAAAGAAAAATACAGTGACATAAGTATTGATGGATTGAAATAAAGACGAGATTTAATCAGTAGTCGAATGCCATACGTCATTTTTTTCCTAATATATGCAACATGTCGGTGGTATTTCAAGTTACTGTCGAGTTCAACGCCTAGGAATCTACAGCAGTCGCTCACAGGGATGTCATTGCGCGCAATTATAACAGGAGGGATAGAAGGCAAGGGTTTTTGTGGTGAAGAGAAGACAACAAATTTTGTCTTAGACGTGTTAACTTCTAACATGTTATTACTGCACCACCGAACGAGCTGTGCCAGATCAAAGTTTAGTTTTCCAGTTAAGGATGTAATACTGCTATCGGAGTTAAAAATTGTGGTGTCGTCGGCGTATAATATACAACCGGATGAAGAAAGGCATTTCGGCAAATCGGTAATATAAAGTAAAAACAAAAGGGGCCCCAGAATGGACCCCTGGGGTACACCAATATTAGTTAATTTGGTTGAAGAATATGCATTAGAAATTACCACCTTCTGTGTCCTGTTGCAGAGATAGCTACGCAATAATAGTAATGTTGGGCCAGTTATACCAAATGCTTCAAGTTTATTGAAAAGAATGTGATGATTGATTGAATCAAAAGCTTTAGTTAGGTCGATGAAAACACCGCCCGCATAGTAACCGTTGTCAATAGCCTTTTTTAATTGGTCAGTAAGTGAGATTAGCGCAAGGTCACTGGAGTAGCCAGAACGAAAGCCAAATTGACAATGCGATAGTATATTAAATTTGTTTAGGTAATTTGTGAGACGTGTACAGATCAGTTTTTCAATTACTTTGCTCAAAAAGGGTAAGATGCAAATGGAGCGGTAGTTATTCAATAACGAAGCATCTCCTTTTTTATGTACGGGGATTATTTTACCCTGCTTCAGTTCATGCGGGAAAACACCTGTTCTAAACATTAAATTCACAATTGAAGAGAATACATTTGATATAAGGTGAGCTACCATTTTTACATGGGAGGGGTGAATGCCGTCAAGGCCAGCACTCGTCATTTTTAGGGTACCTATAACGCTAATTATTTCATCTGGAGTTGTGGGAAACAGAAAGAACGAATGGGGTAAGCGATCTAAGGCCATTTCATTTAATAAGGTAGGGTGTGCTCGACGTTAAAGAAGAAGTTTGCAAACTGATCGGCGATGTCAGCTGGATCACTATAAGTGACATCATTATGAAGAACTGTAGCTATTTTTTCCGAACGTGGGTTCCTATTTAAAAGGAATTAATGATGTCCCATTTTTTCCTCGTACTATTTCCGGCCTCAGTTATCTTTTGCGCATAATACTTTCTTTTAGCTTCCTTAAGCTGGGTGTTTATTAGGTTGCAAAATTTTTTATAGCGAACAAGCAAATTCGTATTAAACGGTTGCCTTTTAGTTTTTTGTAGAGGTTGTCACGTTTGCGCATGTTTGTTAGTAATCCCCTCGTCAGCCAGGGATTTGCTGGTGATGCGATTATTTTTTTGCACTTTTGCTTTATCTGTACAAGATTGAACACGTGATAGGAGCAAAGATGAAAAGAGGGTGAAAGCTTCTTGTGCGTCAGCTTTAAGATAAACTTCAGACCAGTTAGTGTTAGCAACGGTATCAATATATTTCTGCTTGTCCAATATATCACGAATAAAGGAAGGTGAACCACGTTTTGCAGTGGAATCGAAACGCAGAAATATGGGATAGTGGTCAGTAATATTAATTTCTAGCACTCCAGCGTCTGGTGCCGGGAGTAGATTTGAAAATGCATGATCAATGAGGGACCCGTTGCTAATGCTGTTTGGTCTAGTTGGAAGACTGATTAAAGATTCATACCCGAAGCTGTTTAGTGCAGCTAGATAGTTGATTGAGGTAGGTGACAAATCGTCTAGTAAATTAATGTTTATGTCACCCATGATAATAGCATTTTTATTTTCAAGGGAAATAACATTTAGGGAGCGTTGCAAGTTTGTGCAAAATTCAGTAACTGGAAAAGACGGTGAGCGGTATATACAGCCTAATATGAATCTTTCATTATCTATATTAAGAAAAGTATGCTCAAACTCAAGCCAGACCGATTCACAGGAGAGCGTGTTTAATTCGAGATCAAACCTTCGTTTACAGGAAGCGTTAGAAGATACGTATGTGGCTGCACCACCATGATTACTTGATAACCTGTGACTGTAATATGACGTATAGGAAGGGAAACCGAACAGATTTCTATCGTCGTCTGATAACCAAGTTTCTGTAACTGCAATTACTGAGAAAGGGTTGCTAAACGTGGAAAGAAGACTTTGAAATTCATCAACATGCTTTCGTAGGCTTCTGGCATTAAGATGAATAAAAGAGCGGGAGTTACTCCCTAAAAACGAGTTTAGTTGCACAGGTGACAGAAGAGCCGACGAGGAAGGCATGGCTGGCGCATGCGCATTAAGTACAATGGGAGCCAATTAGTTTATTTTAGCCAGATCAGCCTCATCGCGTATCCTGTATACTTTACTGTCGGTTGTCTTGCGAGCTTTGATTTGGCAGTTTGTTGTCCACAAAAATATCCATTTTTTCTCTTTCTTTAAAGCCAAAGCCTTAGAAAAGAGAGCCTTGTTCGCAGGGGTCAAATGCTCATTTACATACACGGGATTGTCAGGTGTCTGTGTTATTTTGATGTCCCTCAGGCAGAGCTTAGCTTGTCGGGCCTTGCTTATGAATTCAGTCTTCTTATCTCTTGAACAAAATCGCGCAAGAAGGTTTTTGTTGCATTTCTTTGCTGTAGGAACACGGTGAACGACGTCAAGGTCAGATGGTGACACCGGGCATCCGATCTTTTCACCCACCGTTTGCAAGATCGCGACACAGTCCTCCCCTTGTGTGCACGGAACACCTCTGATCTCGACGTTGTTGAGCCGTGAATATTGTTCGATTTCAGCTAGTTTCCTAGACATCATGCGGTTTTCAGAATTCAGTGATTTTTTTTTGGCCATCAAGGCAGCGTTGTCTTGCCTTAATTCCTCAACAATTTTTTCCGTGAATTTTGCACTAACAACAAGGTCATCAACTTTTTTCTTCATTTGCACCGCATCGAAACCAGAATGATTCAGCTTTAACAGAATCCTTGCGAACACGGACTCCACTGAAGCCTCGGTTTTCAGCTTCTCCTCGAGTTCCTCTAATCTCTTTGCCAGTTCAGCATGCGTTGGCATTTTGGACACAGAAGACACTCATACAAGCTCAAAATGCAAACAACGGCAGCAGCGACAGCAAATGAGAAACGAAAGAATCGCAAATGGCGTGAAAACCAACCTGCAGTAAATTATACGGTAATCTCGGTCAGTTGCTCAGTGCGCTGCCGCTGCTGCCAATGACATCCCGTCGACAGTGCCGGTCCTTTATAGCGTTGCTTGACGATTCCAGTGCCGCCCAGTGGTGATATCACCGAAAACGCAGCCGCAGGTAGAGCTGCGCAGTCTCCGAAGGCGCCACGAGCAAGGTAGTCCGTGGCAGCAATCAGGGCGTCCGGCGATGAAGCAGTACCTCGGGAAGCAAGCTTGGACGATCGGGCATCGGCCGAAGTAACTGCAGTAAATTATACGGCAATCTCGGTCAGTTGCTCAGTGCGCTGCCGCTGCTGCCAATGATAGTCACGACATGCTTGTCATGTAACAAGATGACTACATGCCACACTCACGATGCCCTCACAGCCATTTTGCTAGCTTCACATATGCCAAATTCGGTATTTTGTAGGCGTCAATGAATGATGAAGGTATGTGAATGATGCTAACATGATAGTCATAAGATGCGTGTCAGGTGAGAACATGATTATTTATTTATTCATATACCCTGAAGGCCCATTTGGGCATTACATAGGGGGGGGTAGTTACAATACAGCAGGGTTATGTGCAAAACAGAAATATTTACACAGAACACAAAAAATAATAAAAAGCTAAATGCAGAAACAAATTTCGCACCAAAGAAGACATAGTAATGTAGCACTCAGTATGGCAGGAAACGATGTGTGTGATAGCTGATGTAATATTGGCACTAGACTAAACAAAAGAAAGCCACAAATTGTTACGGCCATACATTCCACATCTCCATTATTCTGCGGACAAACGTGTCGTGATCACGCACAGTTACATCACTTGCCACATTACATGCCACATTCAAGGGGACATTACACTTCGACGTGACCCTACCACGTGCGTTAGCCGGCGTTGTCATTGAGCCAATCGTGCATCCCAGCAATGATAAGTGGTCTTCGCCTTGGATATCAAAGAGGCTTTTGATAACGTCACCCACGAAATCATTTTTACGCATCTGTCCCAAACAGACTGTCGGCATATTTCTTTCAGGTACGTTCGTCAATTCCTGACGGAACGGCAGACGCACCTCCACATCCCAGACACGGAGCATGGCCCATATTCTCTGGGTACTCGAGAAACACCACAGAGAGCGGATCCTCTCTACCCTTCTGTTTAACCTCGCCATGGCTCATCTCCCCCCACTGCTGAAGGATATCCCGGTGTACTCCATGCTATGTACGCCGATGATATCACGCTGTAGGCAACCCAGGATTCCCTTGGCAGCATCGAGGCCAGCCTGCAAGAAGCAGCGTCAGTCGTGGAGGACTTCGCCCGTCGCTGCGGCCTCGAATTCTTTCCAACGAAATCTGAGTTTGTACACATTCGCTCCAAACCCAAAGACACGACAGAAATCGTGATTTCGTTGTGCACCGGGCCAATTCCGGAACGCGAAGAAATCGGCGTCTTAGGGCTTTTTGTACACAACAGAAGAAAAGCTGACACAACCCCGCGCAAGCTACGTACGGTCGGAGATCAAGTAGGCCGCATGGTTCGCCCGATCTCTAACAAGTGAGGGAGTCTCAGAAGCCGCGACATTCTGCGCCTCGCCAATGCTCTCGTGACCAGTCGGATTCTGTATTCGACACCCTACCTACGTTTGCGTCAATGTGATGTAAACACACTCGAATGCATTCTCCGCGACTTATACAAGCGCGCCCTTGACCTCCCGATCTCGACGTCTAACCAACGCCTTGCAGATTTGGGTATGACCAACACGTACGGGGAACTCAAAGAGGCCCATCTCAACAACCAGTACCTGCGGCTTACCAAGCCGCATGCTGGGACATGTCTTTTACACCGCCTCCATATATCCTACACCTATCAGGCGCAAGAGCGGACCACGATCCCTGAGGACTGGCGTAGGGCGCTGAATATTCAGCCTCTGCCCCAAAACATGGTTAGGGATACTCACGAATTAAGGCGAACTCCGCGGGTTACAGCCTTGCAAGAACGCTATGGGTCCTGTTTTGGAGAATTCTACACGGACGCGTCTGGCCTCACCACGCGGGGTGGTACACGGCAGGCGTAGTCCATCAAAAAGTTCCCGTTAAAGGACTCGCTTTTCGAGCCCCAGAAATTACTCCCGCGAGGAAGTCACCATAGCTCTCGCCGCAGCGGACCCCGCATCTAAAAACATTATTGCCGATTCGCGGAGAGAGAGCTTGTCGAAAGCTTACAAAAGGTCGCATCACCAGTCGCGCCACTCGAATCATGAAGGGGTGTTATTATCTAGAAGCCCAAACACACGTTTAGTGATCTGGGTGCCAGCTCACGCAAGACTAGTTGGAAACGAGGCTGCCGATGCCTCAGCACACGCACTTGATTACCGGGAACCTCCTCGTTTTCCATCGCCTGACGATTCAGAACCTAATCCGGTCACCTCTTTTCGCGAACTTACAATCATGTACAGATCGAACAGGCTCCGATTTCCGCCCCCGGCGACGGGCCTAAATAAGGCGGACGAGCGCTTGCTGTTACGCCTTTACACCAACACAGTATTGTGCTCGGCAATACTTAGGCATTTAAATCCGGCTTTTTCAGGGGAATGCCCATACTGTGATCATCCGCTTGAGGATACTTTCCGCATGGTGTGGGCATGCCCATCTAACCCGGCGGTCCCCCTAATAACTTCCCCTTCACCCCCTACCCGAAAGTGCTGGGAGGCTGCCCTGCTTGGCTGCTCGGCCTAGGAGGGTCCAAGAGCCTTCGTGGCCAAGGCGCGTGCCGCCGCGGAAGCCATAAGGGTCCCGGACGAGGGACTCCTCCTAGAGTTTGTACAGGGTCGGGCTTTAAGGCCGCCCCTATCTCTCTTACTTGCAAATAAATCTTTTTAGGGACGAAGCTCCCTATAGCGGCACCCGTTCGTCCCCCGTATTATGTAACAAGTATAACATTTTGACCTCCAAGGTGGTGCCGGTGAGAGACTTCTTCTGTGCGTTGTTGAACAATAAAAAATAGTGCTCAATGTACATGTCAATGGCTGCCAATGGAGAATGAGAGAAAGGAGCATTCGGCTTTTAGTTAACGCGCAGGCTGCGATCACCATTAGCAGCCATTGGCATGTACATTGAGCACTATCTGACAAGAAAGGGTTGCTACGTTATACTCGCTGGGTGTAACCTCCTTAGCTTTAGAAAGGTTTACCGAGTGTTGAGCCGCAGTGCCATGAATACAATGAACTTGTATATACCATGAATGAACTCGAGGTGGTTAAAAATGGGAAGTAGATACGAAGCGCACGCCGTAAGAAAGTAAAAGCCGAATTCTCCGCCTCTCATTTCCCATTATCAGCCATTGGCATGTACATTGAGCACTATCTGACTGAAAAAGTTTGCTACGTCATACTCGCTGGGCGTAACCTCCTTGGTTTTCGAAAGGTTTAGCGAGCGTTCGGCCGCAGTGCCATGAATACAGTGAACTAGTATATACCATGAACTCGAGGTTGGTTAAAGGTGGGAAGTGGACCCGAAGCGCAAGCCGTAAAAAAGTGTGCGTGTGCCACCTCTCGTTTAGTCCTTGGAATGTCCGCTGAATGGCAGTGCTTCTATATGGGGAATATATGATGAAAAGATGCGAGATGGTGGGACTTGGAGTGTTGAATAGATGGACGAACGGACACATGGACAGATGCATGGATGGACGCATGAACGGACGCAGGGGCGGCTGCATGGACGAACGCAGGGACGGACGCACGAACAGACGCATGCACGGACGGGCTGATGGACGCATGGACGGTTACACTGACGGTCGCATAGACGGACGGAAGCAAGAACGAATGGACGGATGAATTCTTCGCCCCACTCTCCATTATTCACTCCGTGGATATGCTGCCATTTTTTTCACCACCACCACCACCACCACCACCGCGCCGCACTGCGTTGCTGTGACACATGAGCGCTTCAAGGCGTCCGGCATCCCTCTGTCTCGAAAGGAGGCAGACGCAGTGCGGTCATGGTAACGACCAGAGCCAAATGCAGCTTGTCGCATTTCGCACCGGTTGCCGTCGGGCCGCGCCGACGGACGCTGGTCGCACCGGTCACGCCTGACATCATACTATACAGTGCTCGCGTTTTGTTAACGTAGCGTTGCTGTTCGCAGCGTGCGCGCGCGTCAAAGTTACGTTGGAATATATTGGGCCCTTCATGATGCACACGAATTCCGTTTCACAAGGTCCACATATACGAATTTGGTGTTACGAGACGTCAATGGATGATGAACGTATATGACTGATGGAAACATGATAATGATGAGACGCGTGTGATGTAACAACATGACAACATACCACGCTCATAGCGTGCTCACGGCCGTTTCGCCAGCTCCATATACTGAATCTGGCGTCGCGTGACGTGAATAGGTGACGAAGGTGAACGACACATCCAAAAATTATAATCATGACACGGAAGTCGTGTACGGCATAATTTACCTCCACCTCGTAAGGTCGTGCTGATTTAAAAGTGAAAATATCAACATTTCTCATTCGTGCTTCGCATATGATTGATACCCACTGTACGTGGGATCTCCCAATTTTTAAAGACAATAGTCTTTCTTGGGGACCTTCGGCGCGAAAATTTTGGTCTGTCTGTCTGTCTGTCTGTCTGTCTGTCTGTCCACGCTTAACGCGAACCGGGTATTCTAAACAGCACCAGCCGATACCCCAAACGGCCGACCCCATCCACAGCGCCCACCAATGTTGCTCAAGATTCAGCATTCATACTTGTGCCATTGTCAATTAATAAGCAAATATTGCATATATCTGAGGCACTATAACAACAGGTATCTATATTCTGCTTCGTGTTTTTAATAGAAACTGCATACATCAATAATTCTAAGGACCGTAGCATTTATCACGCGCTGAACATGCAACGCTTGTATGAAAAGGCGAGCGTTTCCAACGCTTTGCTAAGACGACAGTGTGGTGGCACCTACCTGCCGCCTTGCGTTCTACACCTTATCCCCACTGAGACAGGTGCGCACGCCCGTCTCAGAGCCACGCGCTTCGTTTTCCAAGAAAACTGCAAGATGGCGCTCATGTCTCTCGTGTTACGTGACTTGATGCGCTTGTTCGCCACCGCTGCAGCCTCGAGGCACTCTAAGGCCGTGTTCACACTGAGCATTCCGGCCGCCGAAAGTGCTCCGAATCCGATTCGGCGGCGGCGAGATCCGCCGAAAGGGCCCTCTCCGCGCCAGTCGCTCTCGGACCGATTTTTGCGGCGTCTGCCGCTGAATCGGTCACCGCGGACCAATAGGAGCGCTAGGCAAGGAATTTTGAAAAATGGCGGCCAATCCCTACTCACTTGTTTTGCTGCAGTGCACGTAACTGAATGTTGAAACCAACGGGAGTTTAACCTACTCTGTGCCTACTTCGCGTCCGTATTTCGTGGAAGAGGTGACCGAGCTTGCTGTTCGCGTGACCGAGCTTGTTGTGGTCTTGCAGAGCAAAACGAACCCACCAACCCCGCTGGCATCGGTGGTTTTTCTGCTCTTCGTGCATTACAAGACAGCCACTTGCCAGCAAAGTAAGCAGCACTGTCTTTTCTTGCTTCTTCCGTACGAGAATCGTCGAAGTATACACCACCGGATATCGTAGTAGCATTTGCGATCCGCGACAACAAACGGGCGACAGCGCATCCATCCCGCGTTCGCCCCGTAGTAGATGGCATATTCGGCGGCGCGGGGCGCGTCCAGTGCGAACAACGCTGCGTTTCGGCGGCAGGAGAATTTCGGTCGCTGTAAAAAGCGGATCTCTCAGTGTGAACTAGGCATAACGCAGCACCCCCAGAATAACATTGACCAATTTTCTTGCGCAGAACATCAAATAAATGCTATGTTCACTCTCTCCACACGCAAGACTATTGTCGTTTGACGACATTTGCACATTATTATGCGTATACAGGGCCAATTTTTTTGTGTAGGTTAAGCGCCAAAATAAACGGCGTCGTCGAGACACTCTGTTCTTCATCTCTAGGCGTACTTGTCATTTGAACTCGGTTATCTACAATAGAAATGTTCTGACTTTACAGGCCCTTTGAAAGCATGTGTCAGGACTCCCTTTTTTTATTGCGATAGCAAGTATATGGGCACTCTCGGCTGGATTTTGCCGCCGGCATCGTTGTTGACCTCGGCGTCACCGTGTAATTACACGTATCTGTAAATATGAAAATGCAAGAAAGGAAAAAATTGCCCGCAGCTTCCCTCGGGGGAACACTGAGGAGGATGCGGAGCATATAATTGGTTAACGGGGTGTTAATTGGGCGTGGCATACTGCTTGGCGCACCACGCCGCTACCTCGGCGCGCTTGCGCTCGCGGGCAGCATCGGGATCGGCCTCTCGTCGCCGACGCTTGCACTCGGCTTCCCGTTTTCGAAAGTCCGGGTCCTCTTGTCGACGCTTACGTTTCAAAGCGGCCGAATCCGGTGCTGCTGCTCGACACTGACGTCTGTCAGCGGCTTCACGTTCTCTAAGTTGAGAATCTTCCGCTCGACGCCGACGTTTACGTTCGGCGTCACGAGCTCTTCTCCGCGCTGCCTTGTCTTCGGACGACGACTTGGTTGCGGTTCCGCCAACACTTTGGCCGGCGCTGGTCGAAGGGACGTCGATCATTGCGACCTCGGACGTCGACGCGCCGTACAAACCAACCGACGAGCGGAAACTGAGCGAGCGAGCACTGACCTTGAGTATATATACAGCGCGACGGCGCATGCACTGTCAGCTGTCGAATGTTCGAGAAGGGGGAGAAGCGCAACGGCGCATGCGCGCGCGTCAGCTGCCGATGTTCTCGAAGCGCGACGGCGCATGCGCGCGCGTCAGCTGCCGATGTTCTCGAAGCGTGACGGCGCATGCGTGCTACATTATACAGCTAGCGAATGTTCGTGAAGAGGAGAAGCGCACGTGGTGTGTAGAGGAGGAAGGGTGCACAGATGGTGGAGGAGTGAAGCGCGCGCGGTGTGTAGAGGAGGAAGGGATGCACAGATGGTGGAAGAAGGAGGAGGAAGCTTGCGGACGGCGCCGCGCTACAAGCCTCGAGTATTAGATGCTCCGCATCTAAAAAAAAAACGAGGAAAACATTGCCGTGCGCGGAATCGAACGTGAAACTTCTGCGTCGTGAAAACGAGACATTAACCACTGAGCCACCCTCGAGCACGTCCACCACTGTTCAAATGCTGAAAAGTTATTTATATCTACCACTTACCGCTACTCAAGAGCATCTCGGGGGGAATTGTGTTTTCAGCATTATCAACAAGATGGCGCAATGAGCACGCGTTGCCACATCGCGCAGCGCACCCCCTCAAATCTCCTACGCGTATATCGCCCGGCTTAGAGAAGGGTAGTGACGCTCCCTCGCGCGCCCTTATCTCGTGGTGGCGAGGTGGTGGTGCTGGTGGTGAGTGGTTGTAAGGAAGAGGAAAAAGGCACCTAATTTCTGTCAGCCTAAGGGCGACATGGTGCAGTGCCTTATAGGGGTGGGGGGAAGGAGGGATAAAAAGAATAGAAGTAAATAGATGAAGAAATAGACAAGGCAAATGACGGAAAGTAGAAGAGGTAGGAAAGTGGGGATCCGGTCGAAGCAGTCCAAGGGCGGGGCACCACAATGCGAGAGCTGCACGGCGGCAGGAGACCGCGGAGGGCGAACCAGTCGGTGGGAGCTACGCTGTCGTCGGAGATCGCGAGGGCACGACCGTCCAGCTTGAAACCCTCCGAGCGAATCCGGTGGCGAGGAGGGGAGGATCATACGTCTTGGCTGCCCTCGGGGTTTACCCTGAACAGTTCTGCTGTAATTACCGGGCGCAAAAAGGTCACTGCAATCATTGAAGTCTCTATTTATGAAAATCACGCGATTTTCAAACACAGCCAAATAACAAACGAGATGCTTATTCGCGTGCGTACGCACCTGTGAGTACGTTCTATGCGTCATTTGTGCGTGAGAAACGCGGGGAACGTTTTGATCTGCTTTCCATCGTGCGCGTGACCTTTCAAGTTTATTGCTATTGCATTCATTGTTTCACCTTTGCGGCAAAGCTGTGACTTTTTGCATGTGTCTTCTAATGGAAGAAAGGAAAGTGCAATAGGCAGATGATATCAGCGGCAGCGAAAAAAATAGAAAGCACACAGAACTTCCGGAGAGGAGCGATGTCTACAGAGGGCACAGTAAACGTTTCGTTCTCTCTAGTTTTGCGTTGTGCAGAAATAAAAATTGAAGGTAGGACCACAGGTCGTGCGCTCAAACCCTGAGTTATAATCCTCGTCAAATACTTTCCTGCTTTGAGGAAGATGAAACTCATGTCTATACACTATCCCTAACATTCCCTTTAGCAGTCTGAAGGCTACATGGTTACTTAGCCAAAAAGAAGGAAGATTAGGTACTCCACATGTGTTTATCCACGTCGCGTCGTCTGCTCAGCATCTTTATGGTGTCGGCTTGCAGTAAAGCGAAAAGACAGCGAAAACAACATAGTTGCACCAGTCACAGCTGGTGCCCTCAGCTTTGAATTTTATTCGTCATCGTGGGCTCTGTGACTCGTAAGTTACAAACTGATGCTTGTATTTGCTTTGGAATAATGTGCTGATGCTTCGACATTGATGTATTCGTGACCGTTTCTCTGTAATTCTAGAATCAAATATCAAAGTTTTGGCTCATTAGAATGATCAGGCGCGGCTGAACAACAGCACACCTCACAAATCAAGACAAATTGGACTTTATGCTCTGTCCTAAGCCTGCGATAGCAAAAAACGATATGGGGATTCACTATTGAGTCGTTGCTGCCACCGCAAGAGACGAATAGCAAGTGCAAGTTCAGGTCAGAAAGGGCGTGGTCGCATCTGCATGAACGCTCTCATGTTGATATGTAACCACATTTTTACCACCGTTTCTTGATACTGCGATTAAAATAATAAACATACTAAGAAGAAAAGAACAAACACGTCCGGCATAGATGTGAAGTATTACGTGGCAGAAAACCGCAACTATGTCTAAACACTGTCAATTGAAGGTTAATCAAGAAGTATGTTTTGCTACGGAAGCGTGTGCCTTGCCTAAACCCCGTAGCCTTGGTAGGGATGATACCTAAGACACAGAGTGCAGACGGTGGCTTCTGCCAAATGTATACGGGACTGAGGATCCGACTGGCTTTTTATACTGGTTAGACTCGGTGGGCTACCTGAAAAAAAAATGAAGCTAGAACGCAACTTTACCTGAGAATCACAAGTGCTACGTGATGTAGTCCAGCTGCAACCTAACTAATTGTAGAGTTAGATGATACTTACCATATGTGTGCAACTACCTTCAAAGCTCTTTCAAGTAACCCCTCGGTTACAAGTTTTCAGCTGTGGCAGAACATGCCGTTCAAATTAACTCTATTTTGGTGGCCTAGAGACCCCTGACATTGCGTTTGCGAGCTTTGTGCGCTTGATGTTTGTCTACTTAGGCCGCCTAACATTATCGTATACGAAAAGAAAAAAACTAAGTACAGACTGTGCTTCACATCGGCCCGGACAAACATTGGTACTTTTTGACTAGGTTGACGCAGCACCTTTCATCGGCGCGTGCCCTCGTCTAAAGCGGTCAAAAAAGCAAAAATAAAAACAAAAAGTTACCAGAATGTCAATGTTGAACGAGCGCTTGCGTAAGCACCTTTGTATTTTTAGCTACCACCACAGCAGTGCGCCAGACCGGCTGGCAAGGAGTTAGTAAGCGATGACATTTATTTACGAATAGTCCAAATCCTCTTTCGCTAAGAGGCAGTAATTCTTTGGCCTTTGAACGATGTTACCCCCGATTCCCGCCAGAGAAACACGCACAAAGCCACGAATTCTCTATGAACTCGCAGCAAGCTTATCCGTTCTGTTAAATCATGCAGGTGGGGAAAAGTGCACTTTTGAAATTTTCAGTTCGTGCCTTACTGCCCCAGGTTTAACTGGCAGAGGCGAGCCAGTGGCGCGAAGTGTTCAGTAAAATCTTCGTTTATTTCGCAAATACAGTTCCTCGCTTCGAAATGCGAGCATTTTCAGAAACGTAACTCGCGTACCTCAACCCCGCCAGATTCGGTGCATCACTTGGCCTGCGAAGACGGCAGAGAAATGCCGCGCTTACACTTAACTTATCATATCAGTGCTGTGGCTCAAAGCTATCGCACGAAATATTTCAAGTCAGAAAAAAAAATGTTTGAAATGAACGTTATAGACTCGCAGTTGTGCATGAATGTGCAATAAGGATTGGTTGGAAGAGAAAACAAGAGAATTACAAAATACCCGTAATGGTCCGATTCGACTAATGGTGTCCATAGACCCCCACGTTAATTTTTTTTCAGGTACTCTCCTGGCCTTTGGTGCATACGCTTAACATCACTAGAAAGCGAGAGCTGTCTCATTTTTCTGCTCATCCGGTGTAATGATCTTTCCCACGCTTCTCTCCGAATGCTTTCTGCGTATCACCTGGCTTTTCATCCATTGCGTCCGTGCATTATCAGCCTGCCTTTGACGAATCTACGATGTCACGCGACGACGCCACGTTTGAGGTGTTATCGTGACTTCATAATGGCGCCACATGGACACCGCGACACGTGCCATCATAAGGTGATTACATAACGTGACTATGATTTCTTTTCTGTCACTCGTGTTTGACGTCGATGCCACGGGACTATATGCTCGACGCCTTCGTGCGTTTGATGAGACCCTTTCAGCATCCCGATGACTCCGGTAAGGCACACCACAATGCCATCAACTTGCTGTGCAGGCAAGCAGCACTTGGATTCAATCGAAGCACTAGATAAAGACCTGATCTACGAGAACGTTGTTGTGACACCTTCAGCATGATGAAGGCGGGACAGGGATGTCACCGTGCGCGGAACAGGAGCAGTCGTCGTACTGAAAAATTGATGCGGCGTTCTGCTGCGCTGTTGTCAAGAGGTTGTTGATTGATTGATATGCGGTGTTTGGCATTCCAAAACCACCATATGATTATGAAGGACGCCTTAGTGGGGACCTCCGAAAATTTCGACTATCTGGTGTTGTTTAACGACTCCCCTGGGGCTCTGTAGCACCAAAATCTCAACATACGGGCCTGCAGCATTTTCGCTTCCATCGAAAATGCAGCCATTGCAACCGGGGATTCAATCCAGTGACCTGCGGGTCAGCAGCCACGTACCTTAGCCACAAGGACACATTGACGGGGCGTCAAGGGGAAGGTCTTATGCCTAGATGGCTGCTTGTCGGTTAGAGTCTCGTTTCTGACTGTGATGGTGGTAACAGTGCGGGATCTCCGATTGAATACACTTGAGAAGCACGGTCTGCTGGGTGAGTTGGTAGCTGATCCTATCTCAATAGTGAAGTCTTTTTCTGCTCATCTAACAGGTGCTTCAGCACGTCTTCATGTAAACAATTGTACATGTCTATTACAACAAATTCTCAGTTCTTATTGGACGCTGTGTTTAGTTCTAATCCCTTTTGTGCTTCATTTTTTTCGCAAACCACCGTAAAACTAAGATTTCAATACGTTAGGTTAATCGTTTGTATCTGCACGTGACAATTTACTTCCCTAATTAAGACACTACAGTTGATAAGAGGCTTAGGTGAATTACACGAGATGTATTATGTGGAAGCTATTACAGAAAAAATTAGAGCTTGAAATAAAATGACATTACGCGTAGGTGGCTGGAAGATGTTAGTTAAAGGTGGGCGCAACCTTGCAAGATGAGCAAGCAACTACCCGTTCTTGCTGCCTCTTTTTCAGAAGATATAAGCAACATGTATATTCTGAAAAATATAAAATATCACACCTGGTACACTTCAACGCTTTCGCGCTAAATAAAAAAAAACGTTGACTGGAATAAAGCGTACAAGCCAAAACAACAGATGAAGCATACGAATAATTCATTGTTTTATTCGCGAAAATATATCATGAACGCTTTCCCATACTTACAATAAAAAATTGAAGCGATCTCGTAAACCTTGGATTACGAATCATTCCCTCAAATAATTAGGAAGAAAAACAAGTTGTTTGAAAATGTTTAAGTTCCATGTTACCCCAAAGGCTGGGAGGCGTTCAGACAACAAAAAAATCAAACTACCTATTTTCTTCGTAATGCTAAAAAACGTATTTGCATAATTTTTTAAATCACCACAATTCTAAACTAGCAATTGTGCTAAAAAATGAGCCCTTGAATTGTTCCACTTCTGATGAGGAAGTCGTCACTTTAACAATAAATGATCAACCTTTGTATGATGATGATTGGGCTGAAGCATTAAATGAATTATTTACCACAATAAATACCAGTTGTCACCACTCAAAAGCTGCGAACGCTATTAGAAAAATGACAGTAGTCTTTACCTAAAACCTACAAGTTCATCTGACGTGCAAACTCTCTTCACTTCGTTTAAAAATAGCTCGGCTCAGGGGATCGACGACTTACAAGTAAGGTCGATAAAGTACACGGCAGATTTAACTGCACAGTTTTTTGCCCATATTAACAACTTAGCTTTTTCTGCGGGCACAATATCACAAAAATGCAATTTTCGAAAGTCAACGTCATTTTCAAAGGCAGAGACAAAGCCAGCCTCATCAATTGTCGTCCTATTTCCATACTCCCAGTGTTCTCTAAAGGACTGTAAAGTTGTTGCACGCTAAAATTTACAACTTCGTGAACAACTTTGACTTTATGAATACATGTCAGTATGAACTCCGCAATGGTATGACCAATGAACTCGTTTTATTAACCCAAAAAGAAATATTTGTGCAGGTGTTTCAAAAGCAGCAGTTGGTATTGGTGTATACTTGCATATTCGAAAGCGTTCGACTGGTTACACCATGACTCAGTACTAGAAAAACTGGATAGTTATGGAATGGGAGGTATACCACTCTCGCTATCGACTTATGACCTGCAGTACCGCAGGCAATGTGTGCGGATAGGGGATAACATATCTTCTAAAAAAACTTCGAGCACAACATAACCTCAATTGTAGTATTCTAGGGCTACGCCTGTTATATTTATGCGTAATAGATATTGCTAAAGTTAGCTCCCAACAAAAGTACGTCCTCTATGCAGATAATTTAGCCTTTTAAATGCGAAGCAATTCTTAGCGAACTTCGGCGACTTTGAGCGTATCTATCTATCTATCTATCTATCTATCTATCTATCTATCTATCTATCTATCTATCTATCTATCTATCTATCTATCTATCTATCTATCTATCTATCTATCTATCTATCTGTCTGTCTGTCTGTCTGTCTGTCTGTCTGTCTGTCTGTCTGTCTGTCTGTCTGTCTGTCTATCTATCTATCTATCTATCTATCTATCTATCTATCTATCCTATCTATCTATCTATCTATCTATCTATCTATCTATCTATCTATCTATCTATCTAGCCGCCTACGACTTTTAGCTCTCCTGGCCATTTCGATAATGGTATCGATACCAAACTTGGTAGGGTGTAACATGACTGTGTGAAGAACATATTCGACTAGTCATAACATGAAAATCATAACGTGTATGTCATGAATGTCATGATTTACATTTCATGGTCCTGCGGCTCTTGCGGTGGTTTCGTTCACATGGCATATTGCAAAACTGGTATGGTAAGACATTAATGCATGGCGAACACAAGCGACAGACCCTAACATAAAAATCATGACACGCGTGTCCTTTAACAACACGACTACATGCCACGCTCATGATGCGCTCGCGGCCGTTTCGCTAGCGTCACATATACCAAGTTTGGTATTACAGTGTCTGAATGGATGACCAAGGTACGTGACTGGTGCAAACATGATAATCATGAGATGTGTGTCATGTGACAACATGACTACATGAAACGCTCATGATGCGCTGGCAGCCGTTTCACTAGCCTCACGTATATAAAGTTTGGTATTACGGGACGTGAATGGGTGAGGAAGGTATGTGACAGATGCAAAAATGATAAATATGAGAAGCATGTCATGTAACAACATGACTACGTGTTACGCTCATTATGCGCTCACGGCCATTTCGCTAGCTTCACATGTACCAAACTCGGTCTTACGCGACGCGAACGGACGACATAAGTAAATGACACATACAAACATGATAGACACGACATGCGTGTCATGTAACAACATGACTACAAGCCACACTCATGATGCGCTCGAAGCCGTTTCGCTAGCTTCACATATGCCAAATTTGGTATAACGTGAAGCCAATGGATGATGAAGGTATGTGACAGGTGCAAACATAACAGTTATATGAGATGTCAGTCATGCGAGAACACGACTACATGCCACAGTGAAGGCACCAATACATTTCCACATGACGCGGTGCGCGTGCTCGCCGGCGTTCATTTCGTCGCCTCATGCCAGCGTTGCTACGCCAGGCGCCAGTCCTGCCATATACTCGCAGGCGCGCGCCGCGCTACGTTGCTTTGACGCATGCGCGTTTCAGCGCGTCCGGCGTCTCTTCCGTCGCTATAAGAGGGAGACGCAGTGTTCTCTGGGTAACGCCTTGGCCTAGAGTAATGTTACTCTATGGCATCAGGCAATGCAGCATGTCGCGTTTCACGCTGGTCTCCGTCAGGACCACGCCGACGGACGCTGGTCGCGCCTGACGTCAGACTATAGAGAGTGCTCGCGTTTTGCTAACGTAGCATCGCTGTGCCCAGCAGTGCGCGCGCGTTCAACGCTACATAGGAGTATATTGGGCCCTTCATTATGCGTTCGCGGCCGTTTTGCTAGCTTCCATATATACCAAATTTGGTGTTACGTGACTTCCATAGATGACGAAATATATGCACTGGTGCAAAGATGATAATCCTGACACGCGTGTCATGTACGAAAATGACAACATCCCACGCTCATAGCGTGCTCGCGGCCGTTTTGCTAGCTCCACATATACTAAGTTTGGTATCATGTGACGTGGATAAATGACGAAGGTAAACGACAGAAGAAATCATGATAATAATGACACGAAAGCAATGAACGGCAGCATTTACCTTTACCTCATAACGTTGTGCTGATTTTAAAGTGACATATCAACATTTCTCATTCATGCTTCGCAAATCATCGATTCCCGCGGTACGCGGGACCTGCAATTTTCTTTTTTTACTAACAGAGAGCTCGAAACTGTCCAGTCAGTTGTCAATAGGCGCCTTGAAAGTTTAATTTAGGCACAAAGAGTGTTCTTACTTCTGTAGATTTTATTTTCACTAAAACATAAGCAGTACTTTTCTCACCAAAACATTCTCGACGCGAAATGACACACGCAATCATTCTTGGTCAGTCAGCTATTGATAATGCGCAGTGCATAAAAATAATGGGTGTATACTTCCATTGCAATATGTTCCATATGTTCCATTATCATATATGACCAAACAACTTTCCACGTGTCTTGGCGCCATGGCCAAACTACGTACACTTCTAGCGTGATATATAACCATTAAAATTTATACTGTTTTATTAAAAAGTTATATTTATGTATTTTATTTGCTGCTTTCTAGTCTGCGTCATAACCAATTCATTCAATATATATCCCCCGCACACACCTGAAAAAAAAAAGGCTATACAACAAAGAGCAGGCCTACCATACGATGCTCATACGAAGGAATTGTTCACCACGTTACATTTTACCTCCATGCTGAGTCTTTACTCGTGCACCCTGTCTACTAGATACAGTGTTCAAGGAATAATGAACAAATATTACTTGCCCGAGCTTAGTTAAAAACAGAACACCCCTGCATGATCCGCGTGAGAATGAACTCCGACAAGTACCATTTTCAAAAAACAAGTACGGTGAGTAAATAATTTGATATTTCCTTCGTGTATTGTTAAATATGTTCTCCCAAGAAACAATAAAAATAAGAAAACTTATCTACCCAAGTGATTTGCAACAAACTAATAAATAATGGCGTCAAATGCTTCATCTCATGTCACTGTTTTTTACCTGCTTGTGTTAATGGTGTAACAGTGCCGGATAACTTTAACAAATGTGGAGGAAAAATTCACGAACTGTTTTTTTTTCTTTTTTCATGTTTCAAAGCTATATTTGTATTTTCTTGTTTTTTCTTTATGTGTGTACCGATCATAGCAGCTATATTTATTTCTTACATGCCGATTTCTGCACTTCCTGGGATAATAAATACTCTACATGTACATTTGTATATTATCTCTCTTTTCTGAGTGCCTTGTATAGGAGGCCTGAAATGTTGTCAAGTGAAAATCGCCATTTTTCGTTCAGGGCTTCCTTCATTTTACATGAAAATTTATTGAAATTGAGTTTAAACATGAACCTTTTGAAATAACAGCGTGGGCAGCGCGCAGGGTGGTGGGGCAGTTCACATGCTGACTGCCCAAGAGGCATCTGGCATCTTTCTCTAGACATCAGAATAGTGGTAATCGTTGCTAATAGCAGGCTAGGTCTGCATTGTTAACCAAAAAAAATGAAAAGTTTTCATACACCTGATTTCTGAATGGTAGCTTAGAGCGAGAAAGCTATGGTTGATCGCATCATGAAATGGGATTATTAGGCTTTAAGTTAATATTACGGCAATGAAAAATATTCTCTATGGTGGCACACGGTTGGTGATTTCATCTGCGTCCATAATATATGAACATAATGTGCCTAATACAACTATTACCTTATACTGTGGTAAATAAACAAGTTTTATGCGAGCAATACTTCTCTATACATTCGACCCGATTCCACTTGGAAACTCATATTTTTCCACTTGGAAGCTATTTGCTCAACTCATAATTTTTATAAGGTTTGATGCTTCAAAGTAATCACTGACTCTATCGCTTTTTACCTATTGTAGGCGCCTTTGCACCACTCATGGCTCCATGAAAACTATGTTTTAGAATATTGTCATGCAGCAAAGGACGACGCAGTCGTCTATGAGGAAAACAAGTTTATTGGAGCGAACCTGTGCTCCCCTAACTACTGAAAAAAAATACACAGGTGGCGAAGCAGCGGCCAGCAAAACGACGGGCACGCTAGTGAGCGTCGGCGATCGAATGACGCAGCATCGGCTGTGCGGGAATTTACATCCCTCGGCGCGAGGTTTCTAGAATAGTCGAATTGTATCGGGAACGCCGTGATAGCGTTTGTTAGAAACGCTGTTCGTTCGAACAGCGTTTCTAACAAACATTGCTTGAAGCGTTGTTTCTATCCAACAACACCTGAAGCGTTGTTCGATAGCGTTTGTTCGAAACGCTGTGGTAGCGTTTGTTCGAAACGCTGTGAAAACGGCATTAGCACAGGCCGGCACAGCCAGGCCGAAAAAACAAAACACAAATAAACGAACCCAATGCATGGTTCGCGGCATTACCCCCCCTCTAAGAGTGCATCGACCCGATGCTAACATAAGGGACAGTCCACACAAATTAAAAGTTCGTCATCGTTCGTAGAAAGGTTTTAAGCGAACCACATGGACGACTTCGGGCCGCGTGCGTCGTCGTGATGTACGGGAGTCCCCATCGGGGATCACTTCGTACGTTAGTTCGCCAAGACGTCGTAGAATCTGGTAGGGTCCGAAATAGCGTCGTAGAAGTTTCTCACTGAGTCCACGTCGTCGAATGGGAGTCCAAACCCACACACGATCTCCAGGATAGTACTCGGCGTCTCGGCGTCGGAGATTGTAGCGTCCGGCGTCCACCAGTTGCTGGTCCGTTATACGAGCTCGAGCGAGCTGGCGGGCCTCCTCCGCACGTTGGAGGTATCCTTGGACGTCGGCGTTGAGGTCGTCGTCTTCTACGTGCGGAAGCATGGCGTCGAGCATCGTAGTCGGCCGTCTTCCGTAGACGAGCTCGAACGGTGTCATCAGCGTGGTTTCTTGAATAGCCGTGTTGTACGCAAACGTGACGTACGGGAGGACTTCGTCCCATGTATTATGTTCAACGTCGACGTACATAGACAGCATATCCGCGATTGTCTTATTGAGCCGTTCCGTTAGTCCATTCGTTTGGGGATGGTACGCCGTCATTCTTCGGTGATCTGTGTTGCTGTAGCGTAAGATTCCTTGCATGAGCTCCGCAGTGAAGGTCGTTCCGCGGTCCGTGATTGGGACCTGAGGGTCTCCAAGTCGCAGCACAATTTCATTAATAAAGAACTTTGCAACTTCTTGTGCAGTTCCCTTAGGAAGAGCGGTGGTCTCTGCGTAGCGCGTCATGTAGTCTGTCGCTACGACAATCGATTTGTTCGCGGATCGGGATGTAGGGAAAGGGCACAGAAGGTCAATTTCGATCTGTTGGAAGGGCCTCGTTGGGACGGCGATCGGCTGCAGAAGTCCGGCTGGTCTCGTCGGTGGTGTTTTTCGTCGCTGGCAGTCCCGGCAGCTCCGGACGTAGTGGGTGACATCGGATGTAAGGCGGGGCCAGAAGTATTTCGCCTTGATTTTTGTAATCGTGCGAGCTGTTCCGAGATGTCCGGAAGACGGGTCGTCGTGGCACGCTTCCAAAATTTCGTCACGAAGGTCTGCGGGGATGACAAGTAGATAATTCGTTCTCGTTCCGGGGTTGAAATTCTTCTTCACTAAGATGGAGTTTTTGAGGCTGAATGCTGGTAAGTTGCGCTTGAACGTCCTAGGCACGGCGACGTTGCGTCCTTCGAGGTAGTCGATCATGGCGCGGAGGTCAGGGTCGGCACGCTGATGGGCGGCTAGGTCGCTCTCTGTCACGACTCCGAAGAACGCGCTGTCTTCATCGGAGTCCTGTGGTGGTGGGTCGACGGGGGCGCGAGACAGACAGTCGGCGTCGGAGTGTTTCCTGCCGGATTTGTAGAATATTGTAACGTCAAACTCTTGCAGGCGCAAGCTCCACCGCCCAAGACGGCCAGAGGGGTCCTTCAAATTGGCGAGCCAACACAGCGCATGATGGTCTGTCACAACCTTAAACGGTCTACCATAGACGTATGGGCGAAATTTTGAAATGGCCCATATGATAGCCAGGCACTCTTTCTCGGAGGCAGAGTAGTTTCTCTCCTCCTTCGACAGACCACGGCTTGCATAGGCGATTACCTTTTCGTAACCACTTTGCTTTTGGACGAGGACGGCACCCAAACCGATATCACTGGCGTCTGTGTGCATTTCCGTTTCGGCGTTTTCGTCGAAATGAGCGAGCCGGGCGGGTTTTGCAGGCGTTGTTGCAGCTCGCAGAATGCCTTTTCTTGGTCGTTTTCCCAGCTGAAAGGGGTGCTTTCTTTCGTCAGGCGCGTGAGTGGCTCTGCAATGCGTGCGAAGTTTGCGACGAAGCGCCGGTAGTATGCGCACAGTCCGAGAAACCTTCGCATACCCTTCTTATCTTTCGGCCTTGGGAAGTTCGCAATGGCTGATGTTTTTGCCGGGTCAGGTAGGACTCCCATGGCGTTCACGACGTGACCCAAGAACTTGTGTTCCTCGTACGCGAAACGGCACTTCTCAGACTTCAGAGTTAACCCCGACGTACGAATGGCCTCCAGTACAGATTCCAACCTTGTGAGGTGTTCGTCGAAAGTCTGGGCGAATACGACAACGTCGTCAAGGTATACGAGGCAAGTGTGCCACTTCAGGCCTGCTAGCACAGTGTCCATGACTCTCTGAAACGTTGCGGGCGCCGTGCACAACCAAAACGGCATCACCTTGAACTCGAACAGACCGTCCGGGGTTATAAATGCAGCCTTCTCTCGGTCTCTCTCGTCCACTTCAATTTGCCAGTAGCCGGTCTTCAGATCCATGAATGAGAAGTACTTGGCGTGGCAGAGGTGGTCGAGGGCGTCGTCGATTCGTGGCATGGGGTACACGTCCTTTTTGGTGATTTTGTTTAGTCTCCGGTAGTCAACGCAGAATCTTAAAGTGCCATATTTTTCTTCACGAGTACAACCGGCGCAGCCCACGGACTTTTTTATGGCTGTATTATGTCGTCGCTGAGCATGTCATCAACTTGAGTCCGGATGGCTTCGCGCTCGTGTGAAGAAACGCGGTACGGTGACTGTCTGGTAGGTCGGGCTCCATCTTCGGTTATTATCCGGTGCTTCGCCAAAGGTGTCTGACGTAACTTCGAGTTCAAGGAAAAACACTCGCTGTAGCGACGGAGCAACTCCAGTAATCTGTCCCGATTTTCTTGCGACAGCGCCGGGTTCACGTCGAAAGGATGTGCCAGCCTGGAAGCATCTGCGCGTGCGCGTTCAAAGGTGGCGACCGCGATCACTTGACTCGCTTCTTGCGTTTCTTCGAGGAACGCAATTGCAGCGCGCTTGTTTAGATGCTGGTACTCCTCGGTGAAATTGGTGACCAAAACGTGGGATCTGCGTTGCTTAAACCGCGCAATGCCTCTTGAGACAGACGCACCGTGGTCTAGAAGCAACCTTTGGTCAGTCTCCACGATAGCGTCGACGTCAGGAGCAGCACCTTCACAATAGACGGCGATCATCAAGCTTACGCGGGGTGGCAGGGTGACGTGATCGTCGGCGATCCTTACAGCAGCACGGTGTTCGAGGATCGGCTGCGCGTCGTGGAGTGATCGGAAGAAAACGTTATCGACCTGGTCTGCAGATCAATTATTGCGCCATTGTCCGTCAAAAAGTCCATTCCGAGAATTACGTCGCGGGAGCAGTTAGGCAAAATGACGAACTCCGAAGGGTACGTAGTGCCGTCTATGGTGACGCGCGATGTGCACATTCCACTTGGGGTCACGAGGTGGCCTCCTGCTGTGCGTATGTGCGGACCGTTCCATCTGGTCATAACTTTCTTTAGCTTGGACGCGAATGACCCGCTCATGACCGAGTAGTCGGCTCCCGTGTCGATGAGGGAGACTACGTCAATGCCGTCGATGGACGAGTGGACGTCGTATGCCGCTTTCCTCGAATTTCGGGTGCGTCGGGGCGTCGTATCGCGGCTTGCACGTGTTGATGGTCGGGCACTATGCGTTGTCATCGTCGTCTTATCAGCGGCAGGCTTCGTCATTCCGGGTACGCGTCGCACAGCGTAGCTGTCGTCGTTTTCGGGGGTCTCGTCAGGGTGTCGTCGGGTCGTCGGGATGAGGGCATGTCGTGAGTCACGGTCTTGCGTCGTTGGAGGGTTTTCATTTTCTCACCGTTGTGCAACTTCACCTCCAGAAGTTGCTGCTTTTAGTTTCTCCCTCGTGGGCTGGGGGACCTTCCACGGGCGAAGTCAGCATGGCTGCGATGGTTGGGGGATTGGTACGGGTAGGGCGACGGCGAATGGTCGAAACGGGATGGTCCACGGCAGGGGGTTTGACAGGTATTCTTCGATCTCAAATGGGCGCTGGCCGGATCGCGGGCGGGTTGCGTCGACGGAGAACCCACGCAAACCCAGCCTCTTGTACGGGCAGCGGTGGTAGACGTGGTCGACCTCTCCGCAGTGGTAGCACAGCGGACGATTATCTGGCGTTCGCCACACCTCGGTCTTCCTGGGCGCCTGGTTTCGGGTTACAGGGGGTCGGGCGGGCGACATTGGGCGGCGGTACGGCGGGGCCTCTTGATAATAGGTTGGGACGGGTCGGGGTCGACGAGCAGCAGCGTAGTAGGTCATCGCTTGTGGTTCGCAAGACGCTTCCGACGGCGTGGAATTCCCCAGTGCTTGCTGAACCCCCTCGCGGACGACGTCAGTGAGGGAGGCGACTTGGGGCTGCGGCGTTGCTGGGAATAATTTCCTCAGTTCCGCGCGAACGACGGCGCGGATGGTCTCCCGCAAGTCTTCCGCCGCCAATCCAGGGGCGTTTACCGGGTTAACCGAAAGGGTGTTGAGTGGTCTATCGTATTGCCGCGAACGCATATCCAAGGTCCTCTCTATCATCGAAGCCTCGGTGACGAACTCAGCGACGGTCTTAGGGGGGTTGCGGATGAGTCCAGCGAAGAGCTCTTGTTTAACTCCCCGCATCAGAAAGCGCACCTTCTTCTCTTCTGCCATTTTGGGGTCAGCTCTCCGGAACAGCATCTTCATCTCCTCAGCGAACAGTACAACACCTTCGTTAGGTTGTTGCATTTGCGTCTCTAACAAAAAGGCGGCTCGTTCTTTCCGCACAACCGTAGCGAATGTTTTGAGGAATTCGCTCTTAAAGACAGTCCAGTCGGTTAGGGAGCCTTCATGGTTCTCAAACCACGTTCGAGCTGCATCCTCCAAATAGAAGAAGACATGACGAAACGTTTCTTCGCCATCCCACCTGTTAAAGATGCGGATGCGTTCCAGCTTCTCCAGCCACTCTTCCGTGTCTTCACCAGGAGATCCTCGGAATGATGGGGGCTCACGGGGTTGTTGCAGAACGACGGGAGGGTTGGTAGCGCTGGTCATGGTGCCTGCGTTGATCATCGTGGTTTTTACGTCTTCTTTCCTTTTTTTATCCGGGAGCAGTCCAAACTCTGGCTGAAGGCCTTGCTGTCGGCCGCTTACACGAGTTGGGCGTGCTTGTCGGCTTGGCAATGGCTTAGGGTTCATGTACCCCGCACCTCCACCAGATGTCACGCAGCAAAGGACGACGCAGTTGTCTATGAGGAAAACAAGTTTATTGGAGCGAACTTGTGCTCCCCTAACAACTGAAAAAAAACACACAGGCTGCAAAGCAGCGGCCAGCAAAACGACGGGCACGCTAGTGTGCGTCGCCGATCGAATGACGCGGCATCGGCTGTGCGTGAATTTATATCCCTCGGCGCGAGGGTTTCTCGAATAGTCGAATTGTATCGGGAACGCCGTGATAGCGTTTGTTAGGAACGCCGTTCGTTCGAACAGCGTTTCTAACAAACAACGCTTGAAGCGTTGTTTCTATCCAACAACGCCTGAAGCGTTGTTCGATAGCGTTTGTTCGAAACGCTGTGGTAGCGTTTGTTCGAAACGCTGTGAAAACGGCGATAGCACAGGCCGGTGCAGCCAGGCCGAAAAAACAAAACACAAATAAACAAACCCAATGCATGATTCGCGGCAATATCATTGCATACTTACGTTCGTAGAATACCTGCGTAATAAATCTCTTTTAACCGTGTTAACCACATGTTTGCGTCGCTTTCGCCCATCTTCATTTCTCTCTGCTGTTCCAAAGTTGCGTGGTCATCCATCAGATGGCCCATAAAGTTCAGCGTTGGTTGTTATGGTCCATAGGAAACGTTCGCCCAGTTAAACAGAACAGCGGAGGAAAGAAATCATGCAGCAGGGGATCTGTTTTTCTTTATAATCTACGCCGAAAAGAGACAGCCTGAAGTTCCTTCCTCGCAATTTGGCTAGGCTTGGCGGCCTTTCTTGTCTGTCTTTATGTTACTCTTTCTTTCTCTTTCTATTATTTTTACCTGTATTTTGTCTTTGTTTCTTTCTATTTATTTTTCATAATTTGTTTTTTTTTTCTTTTTTATCTTGCTCTCTTTTTCCTACCTCTCTGTGTCTCTTTCTATTCATTTTTTGTCTTTCTATCTTTACTTTTTATTTATTTCTCTATCTCACTCTGTGCCTTTTCAATGACCCATCCGAGTTATTGCATTCCATGCGAGATGTTCAAGCGGCACAGCAGGAAAGCATTTGCTGAGTGCGAGTGTTTGGGAAGCGAAGCAGAAGTTGGAGAGGTAGAAGATGGCCCCTCAGAAGACGAATTTTCTCCTCGGGGATGAGATTCTTTCAGACATGCAATTAGTTAAGGCTACATGTCACACTGCGCCGTAGATAATTACACAAATAATAGACTCGGCAACCTACAACGCGAGACTCCATGTGGCGAAACTTCTTTATATCTCAATTTTGCCTTCGGAGATAAGATTCTTTCGGAGATATGGTTTGTTAAAGCTACTGTAAAATAAATATTAGGGAATGATCCTAGTGTTAGGCACATCATAGTTGAAATAAAGAAGAATGTATAGATATGGTCATGGCAAGTAGTGAGTAGGCAGTATAAGCGTTGGTCATTAGGGTAGCTGACTGGAGTCCAAGAGAAGGAAACCGAGTGAAAGGAGGAACAGAAAATTAAGTGGCCATATTCGAACGGTTTGCAAGTATTACGTGGCAGCAGAAATCACAAAACCAGGCCTATTGGCGCAACATGCTAGAAGTTCTTGCCCTGCAGTGGATGAATATAATGATTATGATAAGTACCGATTGGAAACGGAAGCTGCTTTCTCTATCTTCGCACCCTGTCCAATGGCTCCATATTCCATTTTAGCGCTCCGACAGGACAAGAAAAATGTGGTACATTCTTGGTTTTCTTAAGCATTAGTACTTTGCGTTGAACAATTTGGCTCCCCTTCTTACGGCTATGACAAGACGTGAAGTGTGGGACATGATGGACACTCGGCTCTTACACCTAATGTTTTCATTCAGGCATTAACTATAATGCCCTAAAGTGAAACGGTCACTGCTACCATGTGGTCTTGAAGTGACCTTCAGATTTTTTTATTATTTGAGAGCAACTAGGAGATGCAATGAGCTCGTTTGCTGGTTATGACAGGTTGTTTGGTGTACAAGTTTCGCGGGTATATCACAGTCTTGAGAAACAGTTGTGTTTCTCACACTTGGAATGGAGTCATACTTGAGTCGCGCGATATAAAAATGTGTCTATATATGTTTGGGTTCAGGATTTGTTGAATCATATCCATTCATTTACATTTTCTCACGTCAAGTCCTCCTTAATAAGGCTTGCGGTTGGCTGCATGAGCAGTATCTTTTTTCCGCCATGTGCGTGTAGTGGCCGCCCATAAAAACTATAAAGAAAAAATGCACTTAACAAAGGCTTATGTCGTGCATTTCTTCTTGGTGTTTACACGCTTTCTTTAGGCACTGCTAAAATGCAAAAATTAAAGCTTGTCCGCTGTGCCATTACTTCGGAGTACATACTTGCATGCAGCCTTTGCATGCGTGCGCAAGGAATTAGTTGCGTGTTCTGCGAGGAAAGAAGGTATGGCGCCAGCAGTTTTTCGGTTTGTGTTAGTGTTCTCCCTAAAATAGATAGCTCGGCTGCTTCTGAAGCGCCGAGTGACCTTTCATAATACTTTGATTTGCGGCTTGTTTTACCATCTGGTAACCGTTGCATCCTGCCTATTCACTTAAAGTTCAGTCTGACGCAGAAGTTTAATTTTTTCACGTTATGTTTTACGCAACCATTTGATGGACATCATTATTTGACATAAGATGTTCCTCGAGTGTTCATACTGCCACGCTGTCTTGGTGGCAGAAGATAAGAGCGTAGAAGTCTCATTTATCTCCGACACGGCCAGGCTATGTCAGAAACAAGAGATGGCTTGACCGCTTACACAGCAACTATTTTTGTTAATTGACTGGTTTATCTCTAAACTATTTTTTTCAGATTGACTTTAATTTCAGTTTCATTTAGGTATCCTGCCGCCCGGTTCTTGGCCCATCACACTCTGTGGGTGAGCGCCATCCATGTGAGATCATCAGCATCAGCATCAGCCAGGCTACGCTTTTACTTACAAACTTGGTTGGCACATACAGGTATTCTGCGAAACGCACCACCAAAGATTACTTGGAGGCATGTAATTTAGACGCCTTTCTTTTGGTCACGACAATCTTGACAGCAGAACAGCTGCAGCACCGACGTGACTATAGTCGCCTAGGCGCCAATCGCCAGTTTGGACAACCTCAGGGGGTAAAGCTCCCCAGTCTCCTGTCGCCCCTTAGGGACTACTCCCATACGTCGACGTGGGTGCTCATGGAAATTGTTATGTCGAAGCCCACCGTTGCTTCGGACCCTACCGAGTTGTCCATCGCCATGGTGAAGTTAACCACGATGTTGTGCCAGCAGAAACATTGCATTTTTTTCTCGTAGACTAAGCTCCTCGGATGTGGTTCATGTCTCCAGGATGAATTCACTTCATTCGCGTTGACTGCAAGTCACGAACGTGGTGATGAGGAACTTACTTTAAGGACTATTGTGCATTTTTTCTCGTTTCTTTTTATATCGCCCTTGTGCTTCTCAATGGACACAAACAATTTTGGATACCTTACAGTGTTTTAGGAGCATTCAAATGATGCTTATTTATTCTTTGGGGAAAGGGGGTAATGCCAAGCTGTGTTGGCGGCAAAAGAATAGAGCGTAGAAGAGAGTGGCGGCTATAGACGAGTAAAAAATCTTTCGCATCGAGTCCCTCGTTCCTCTTGCGGCAATATGTAGCACGCTCGTACTTCGAGACTCTATTTGACCTGTTTGCTGCTGCCTAACTGTTATGCGAGATCATAGTTAGGGGCCAGAACTCACATTCTGTCCCATGTATCTTAAAGAAATTGCTCTTTTTTCATTAGGTATTATTTATGGTCGATTCTTTTGACAGCCGGATATAATGCAGCTGGGCAGCACAATGTTTGAAAAATACTAAGAGTATAGAGATCTTTTGAACTGTTCTTTCACAAATAGTCTGTCCGATTGCTTGAGCATTGGGTCATATTAATAGAACATCTGAAGCAAAGGTAAATAATAATGTTGTTGGCAACGAACAATGTTTTAATTGGAAGCGGTTGCACAAGCATATCTCCCTCTTTCTTTTTTTTTGCTCTACCAGCACTGCGTCTACTCAGTTCAAAACAATTCATCTCGATCAAAGAATTCATCTCGAACATATATCTTATACTGGCGACATATTCGGGTAGTAGTCCACAGGGGGTCATGACACTGCTTCAGCCAAAGGGCTCGACCAATTTCCTCGTGGCGGCCACGCTGGACGAGAGGGAGGGTTTATGGCGAAGGTTTTTCGCATCACCAGTAGTTATAAAATGGTTCGGTGGAGAGCGATGTTCAAAATGAGATTACGCAAATCTGCACTTTAGACCGGAAAAGATATAGAAATAATGAGAGCAAGGATGTATTGGTGTCAGTCATCATTGTCAATGGGTCAACTCCACCTTATCAATAACACCTCTGCTGGGTTGGAAAAAAGCCTAGGCTGACTTGCAAGAGGAAACCTTTTTTTAGAAAATTGCCGCTGTCGTGTTACTGCCGCTAAGTGTATGAATGCGCTTTCTTGCACGTGGTCCGTTCTCCAAGGCGTTTTTTCCCGCCTCATTACGCGTGTGCCTAAGACGTAATGGTTAGACCATCGGTAGCCTGCAATACTATTGGCTAAATGCAGAAGCTGCACGTGTGCTTTACGTTGATACATAACAGCCGTCACAAAGCGGCTACATGAAAGAAGAGGACGAAGTCAGTTTTGGTTGTTGCTGGACTGGCGCCATCTTGTTCGCCGAGTTCTTTGCATTGTGAATATGTTATTTAAAAAGGTGCTCGTAATAATATATATATATATCAGCGCAAGGTGTTATGAGATCACAACTCGGCTCACACGCAGTTGTCCGCCGCCGCCGGTGTCCGTAACCACATCGCGTGTAATTAAAAAAATCTAGCACCAATGACACAGTGGGGCTTGAACCCGAGTGCCAGCCCAGTATTCTACCACTGAGCAACACCGGTGCTTGTGACTTGTCAAACTTGCCTTAGGCAGGCTTGATGTCGCGAAAGCAATCGCATTAATACGACTTATAAAGCGTTTTAAAACATCAAAAGAACAACCAGTCGTCGCACAATGCAAATAGCGTAACGAGGGGGACGTCCAATGCTCCAAACCATTACAAAAGCTTGTTCTTGTTCCCCTAGTTACTGTGGCGCATACCCGCTTCAGCCATAAATTTTCATCGTCGTCAGCGACTGCATGAACAATTGGCACAAAATTCCTTGCAAGTGTTTAGCGGATACCACGCTTCCCAGAAGAATGACGAAAAATAGCATAGCGAATGTCAGCCTTCTACCCAAAAAATTTTATTATTAATGCCCTAGTGGGCGTCAAGCAAGTGTCTTTGCAGTAGTTGTTTCGAAAATGCTCCGAAAGGCGAAAGATTGATGCGACCAGCTGAGGAAGAAAGCCTTCAGAAGTCAGCTGCTTGAGAACGCAAGTGGCACTATCATGGCTTCACCATCAGCAAGAATTTGGGTGCATGGAACCACACATACAAGTTAATGCAACGATTGTGCTCAATTGATTAAGACACGGATGTGACTCACTGTCTGCGATGTTGAGCACAAAGCTGCCGCTTTGTCGACGGCATGAGTGACATTCCCCTCTCTCTCTCTCTAACTTTTATTCCCCTTACCCTCTCCCCAGTGCAAGGTAGCCTACCAGGCTCAGCCATGGTTAACCTCCCTGCCTTTCTTTCATTCGTATTCTCTCTCTATCTCTCTGAAAGGCCACTCTTCTGGCTTTCGCTGTGACTGTGCTGCGCCTTCCGCGCAGGCTTGGCGTTTTTATATATAACCACCAACGTCTTGGTGCTCTCGCTATCACTTCCTTAACTTGGTGTAAACTGAAATCAGTATGGGTGGGTAAGATGGTTTGACGAAGATGACTCGCTGGTCATAACATGAATAATGTCCCAATCGCGTCGCTGATTGATTGATTGATATGTGGGGTCTAACGTCCCGAATCCACCATATCGTTATAAGAGACGCCGTAGTGGAGAGCTCCGAAAATTTAGACCACCTGGGGTTCTTTAACGTGCACCCAAATCTGAGCACATGGGCCTAAAACATTTCCGCCTCCATACAATCACGTTGCGTACATCGTCAAACGCTTTCCATCAGACACTAGCACATACCAACAGGTGGTTATTTGCCACAGGTTATTGACACTTTATATCTACCTAGGAACGGCAAGAACTCTGGTATGGGCAATGTTAACGCGTGAGCGTTAAGAAAAAGCTAGAAATCCGCAGCCTTCACCAGATGAATGCAAATAATGAATTTCAGCGTCCCAGCAGAAATCTAACGCCAGCAATCTGCGTGACAATCAAATATTCTGCCACAGAGCCACGCAATGATTCGGTACTACTTTTCATATAGATTCGAATGTTCGTGATGCGTCTATTGTGATTGCAGTACGTATGTACTCCTAAGATACAGCCGTCTCGTCAGGTTGATATCAATTGTAGTCAGGTGCCATCCGCTGACGTTGAGCTATGCAGCAATGTCCAGGGCTACCATTCTCGCGAGCAACAGTGCTTCATATCAGCTTGCTGCTTCTGGTGTTGCTAATATTCATATTGCTGTGCATTATGCGACTGTAAACAACTGGAACTGTTAACTGTAACATTTATGTTGCTGTGAAATATTCATGCAACTGTAATTAACTGATTATATAAAGCATATGCACTGCTTAACGTACATCGTTGTGTGATTTGTACTTATCATAAAATAGTACAACTACAGTCACCTTACATCGACATGCTTTTCGGAAAATCGGTTCCCAAGATTTGTAGAATCTGCCGAATTTCGTGGTGGATAAATGTGAGCCCTAATTGTTATAGTGAAATGTCCATGAATACGATGAAGACTAAGAGAATTTGAATGAATGCTTTTCTCTGACTCCGTTCACTTATCAGTCACACTTGCTCTTGCGCATTTATGTTCCTAGTAGTTCATGGATACCTTTATTTTGCGCGCATTAACTTGCCGCTATACCACCCTCCCTGAGTTCTGATATCAAGAGATGACTTTTGTCTCATGCGGTTGGGCGTCGTCCATTTCGTCGACCTATTTATTTCGTCCCGATTTCTAAAGGCTTCGTGCGGTGCTAATACGAGTACGAAGATGCAATGTAGCACTTCTGGCGCCACTGCCATTCCTTACGACGTTCAACATTTTTTTTTGTTCGTGTTCGGGAATGCTCTCAGTCGCTTTGCTCTCTGCCGTGCTTGTGAGTAAATTGGACCTTGATCGAAACACGCTTTCACACACAAGGCAGACCGTATGAGGCAAAGTGGCTGCTGTACGACGTGTACCACCACGTTTACTCCTCAAACTCCGTGCATTGAGTTTAAGAAAGAGTGGACAGCTTGTTACGGGCCAGAGGTTTGGCTTGCGCGAGAATCCGGTATTGTCTGAGCCTTCCACCACTCTCGTTTCTGATCGCTACGTTTGGCATTACTGGTTGTAGGCCTCGGTGTATCCGAAAACATTGTTGCCGTTGCTACGGCAACAGCAACGCTGCGATGTCAACACGACTAGCTGCGCGTTACAACTTCCGAGTGCCTCATCAGCCGAGCAGAAAAGCGACCCGGGTTACGCAAGAATGATCATAGAAACTCCATCACGTGCCATAACACGCACGCGCGCTTTAGCATAATTCATCTTGCTTGTTTATCACGGCTGTACTTCAACGCTATCATGCGTAAGGGTTGGCGTTGGTGGTTGCTTTGCACAAAATTGGCTGCTTTTTGAGAGAGATTGGCGATCAAAATGTTTCAGTTGGCTGCTTGGCAATACTTCTTGGCTACGTTTAAGCATGCGTATGCGTGTCCACCACCCATCAGCATGCTGGCGCGTATCGAAGCACTCTTGGGTACCATTGGGCCCACCGAAAAATGCGGAGTAGTGAAATTGCATGCAGGGTGACAAACCTGAGTTCAGCACGCTGCCCGGCATCTATGATTGATTTGTGGTGTTTAACGTCCCAAAACCACCATATGATTATGAGAGACGCCGTAGTGGAGGGCTCCGGAAATTTCGACCACCTGGGGTTCTTTAACGTGCACCCGAATCTAAGCACAGGGCCTACAACATTTCCGCCTCCATACAATCGCGTCGCGTACATCGTCAAACGCTTTCCATCAGACACTAGCACATACCAACAGGTGGTTATGTGCCACAGGTTATTGACACTTTATATCTACCTAGGAACGGCAAGAACTCCGGTATGTGTAATGTTAACTGCGTGAGCTTTAAGAAAAAAGCTGAAAGCAGCAGCCTTCACGCGATGAATGCAAATAATAAATTTCAGCGTCCCAGCGTAAATCAAACGCCAGCATTTTGCGTGGCAATCAAATATTCTGCCACAGAGCCACGCAATGATTCAGTACTACTTTTCATATAGATTCGAATGTTGGTGACGCGTCTATTGTGATTGAAGTACGGGCTATTGAATTTCAAAAGCAGTACGTATGTACTCCTGAAATACAGCCGTCACGTCAGGTTGATATCAATTGTAGTTAGGTGCCATCCGCTGACGTTGAGCTATGCAGCAATGTCCAGGGCTACTATCCTCGCGAGCAACAGTGCTTCATTTCAGCTTGCTGCTTCTGGTGTTGCTGTTATTCATATTGCTGTGCAATATGCGACTGTAAACAACTGCAACTGTTAACTGTAACATTTATGTTGCTGTGAAATATCCATGCAACTGTATTCAACTGATTATATGAAGCATATGCACTGCTTAACGTACATCGTTGTGTGAATTTTACTTATAATTACAACCACTCCATGAAAAGTACAACTACAGTCACCTTAAATCGACATGCTTTGCGTAAAATCGATTCCCAAGATTCGTGGAGCCTGCCGAATTTCGTGGTGGATGAATGTGAGCCCTAATTGTTATAGTGAAATGTCCATGAATACGATGAAGACTCAGAGAATTTGAATGAATGCTTTTCTCTGACTCCGTTCACTTATCAGTCACACTTGCTCTTGCGCAATTGCGTTTCTAGTAGTTCATGGATACCTTTATTTTGCGTACATTATATTGCGCTATACCATTAACCCTGAGTTCTGATATCAAGAGATGACTTTTGTCTCATGCAGTTGGGCGTCGTCGATTTCGTCGGCCTAATTATTTTTTCTCAATTTCTAACGGCTTTGTGCGGTGCTAATACGAGTACGAAGTTGCAATGTAGCACTTCCGGCGCCACTGCCAATCCTTACGACGTTCAACTTTTTTTTTTTGTTCGGAAATGCTCTCAGTCGCTTTGCTCTCTGCCGTGCTTGTGAGTAAATCGGACCATGATCTAAACACGCTTTCACACACAAGGCAGACACTATGAGGCAAAAGTGCCTGCTGTACGACGTGTACCACCACGTTTACTCGTCAAACTCCGTGCATTGAGTTTAAGAAAGAGTGGACAGCTTGTTACGGGTCAGAGGCTTGGCTTGCACGAGAATCCGGTATTGTGCGAGCCATCCACCCCTCTCGCTTTCTGATCGCCACGTTTGGCATTATAGGTTGTAGGCCTCGGTATATCCGAAAACATTGTTGCCGTTGCTACGGCAACAGCAACGCTCGGATGTCAACACGATTAGCTGCGCGTCACAACTTCCGAGTGCCTCATCAGCCGAGCAGAAAAGCGACCCGGGCTACCCAAGAATGATCATAGAAACTCCACCACGTGCCACAACACGCACGCGCGCTTTAGCATAATTCATCTTGCTTGTTTATCACGGCTGTACTTCAACGCTATCATGCGTAAGGGTTGGCGTTGGTGGTGGCTTTGCACCAAATCGGCTACTTTTTGAGAGAGATTGGCGATCAAAATGTTTCAGTTGGCTGCTTGGCAATACTTCTTGGCTACGTTGACACATGCGTATGCGTGTCCATCACCCACCAGCAGGCTGGTGCGCATCGAAGCACTCTTGGGTACCATTCGGCCCACCGGAAAATGCGGAGTAGTGAAATTGCATGCAGGGTGACAAACCTGAGTTCAGTACGCTGCTCACGCTGCCCGGCATCTATGATTTATATGTGGGGTTTAACGTCCCAAAACCATCATAGGATTATGAGAGACGCCGTAGTGAAGGGCTCCGGAAATTTTGACCTCCTGGAGTTCTTTAACGTGCACTGAAACCAGGGCACACGGGCCTACAACATTTCCGCCTCCATCGGAAATGCAGCCGCCGCACCGGCATCAATGCTGATGACACACACAAGTTTCTAAGAGTAGTTCTAATGCGCAATGCGTGTTTGCTGCAAACTTTACATTAGCGAAGATCCTACAATAAAAAGAAGCTGATAACTAAGGGGGGGGGGGAATACACAACACCATAAAAGAGACATGGGACGAGCTTATAGCAACTGAATTGTGGATTCACGAGAAATATTTGTGGCGCAGTTATACCAAATAAAATGTGTTATACGGTGACGCACAGGTACGATGGTTGAGGGAAGTCAGGCCTTTCTTATCGGGTTGGAGGGGCCATGTTGCATTAATCTGCAGGAGGGAGAGATAGCTTTGCTTGAACGACAAAAAATGTTATCGTGCAGAGCGTTTGTACGTTTGGTATTTTTCATGTCAACTCGTTTGGTTTTCTGTGGCATGACTGCATTACAAATATGTTTATTTATAAATGAAAAATTCTCTACCATGGAGCGCGTCTTCAAGTGTCCTTAGTTCCCTATGTGCTGTGTCTTATCAATAACCAACACGAACTTATTTACCTTTTTATTTCAGTAAAATGAAGCGCGTGTTTTCATTCTCAACCAGATTTCACTAACTGAAACTAGACTTGTATTATGTCAACTCCACTAATCAAATTTGGTCTGACGCTTCAGGAAATGTTCTCAATTAACTCTGTCTGACAAGAACTTTAGCTTTCCTGCATAAACAAAACCCATGTGCAATGACTTTATTTTAGCTTGTATATTTAGTTGCAACTAATTTGTTGCTTGAAGACGAACCAATCTGGAAAAATTATACTTTTTTGTCTATGATATCGCCTATTCCATATTGTAATATTTACTTTTGAACACTCATTTTGTCACAATTTGGCTACAAACTTGGCGATGATAACAAAATGGCATGTATGGCTATTTTTAGCTTGTGTTCTGGCTTTTTATAGGCCCTCCAAATGAAAATTTGCATGTGATACTCCTCCCGATTTTATTTTGTTTCTTTCTTCCAAGCAATCACTCAGCAATAATTCCCGAGTGATGTAACACTGACCCTTCAATTCTCGCCTTCCCTCGCATGTTTATTTTTTTCAACACGGAAGTGTTCTATGCCGAGGTGCACCAAGACTCCAGTGACGTATTTCTGTCACAGAAGTGACGTTGAAACAATGCAACGATCAGCAGATAAAAGCTCTTTCAAAGGGAAGTCGAACTCAAGACTTCACGAGTCACGCTCATAGATGCCGGGCACGCTATTTACTGCGCCACCTTCACATTCTTCGTAGGTTTTATAAATGCCCCTCACAGTACTCTTGCTGAAACGTAGTATTGCTTCAACACTATGACATCCATCACTAATTCCTTCAAATCGTGCTTTTTTACGCACCCTACTCTTCAACGCTTTTTCAATAGGAAGAGTGCAATTTTGTAAACGCCTAACGCACCGCCACCTGGCAACCTTACGGAAAGCGTCGGCGCGGCTCATAGCATCCATACATACCGAAAATAGCTCGGCAATGCACCTTCTTCACCTGGACGTAACTCCGCATTTCTCGCTTGCGTATGATTCGCGAAAAATCGTGGCCAGGGCCAAAGGAGAAGACACAAGGCGCGTTGCGTTTCCCTCTAATCGAGCAATGGCGCTCAATAACTCTAAGCTGCCGTTAGTAGGCGGCCTTGGCTCAAATTGTCGTGCAACCACTCACGCTGTTCTAGTTGTCACCCCCCCCCCTTTTTTTTGCTGGTTCCACTCTCAGCGTTAACTACTACGGCTACCACAGGCTTCTATGACGACACAGGCATGTATACTCATTATACAATCTCGAATCCCAGACGTTAGTCGTCGGGATGCAGAGGCATCACTAAGCGTCGACGCAGATGCAATTATATCAAACAGTGTTTCTGTTGCCAAACTCCAACATATATTGTATAAGCTTCCTTATTGGATCTGCAGTAATCAAACAACTAACTATGTAAGTAGACGTTTTCCGTTTTTGGTATATAGAGATGTTTATGACGGATGGATCAAGCCAGTTTTTGGTAATGTTCTATTGAATTCTTTTTATCTATTATTCACAATTTATTACGTTGCTTATCTTCCCACTGACACGCATGTTACATCTGTACATTCCCCATTCTTCCTTCGAAAGTCGTGAAAAAGTGGGAGGTTGGACGAAATTCCTGGAATAAGCGTTCTTGAAGAAGTCATGATCGGCACAGCAAATCATCGCGTACGTCTACCAACCGCAAACTTACCTTTGCGACTTCATGTCCATGCTCCCGAAGCATTCGCACTCTTTCTCCACGTGTTTGGCTTATTTTTGTGTCAGTTTAGATAAGAAAAATCACCGGCACTTTTAGCCTCTGAGACCTTCAATGTTACACAATTGACGATATATTTCGTAAACAATTGGCACTCGTAAGCGCTTTTCTTGCGTGAACAGCACAGTCGGTGGTTCAACACACACCTCGGTAAACAGCAACATCGAAAACGAAAAACGAGACTAGGTATATGCAAACAGAAACATTAACTAAACAAAAGACGAGAATTGTTTGTGATCTATAGTCCGATGCAGTTGTTGTCGATGTAGACGGTGAATAAAGGTGGTGTCTGTCAGTTGATATGCACATCGCGACATATGTAAGCACAGTGATGTCTCCACGCAAGCACACTTGGGTATGATTGTTTGGCCGTGTAACCAAAAAAGTTCACATCGCCAGTGCATATCCTTGTCTGCACAGCGCAATTGTCCCACAGGGTATCAGATCCTCAAATGACAAGAACGTCGATTGTCCAGTCTTTGTTTTTTTTCTACGCACAAACTCCCCGCTTGTTTTCTTTCACAGCATGGTCTGCTGATGGTTGGGCGACACAGACGGACTTCTGCCGTCAGACGAACGTCTTGGAAGAAACTGCAAAGGAAACGACTAAGCTGTGAGTGCGCCTTTCGTTACGTGTTAGGAGAATATATCACGAGTTTTAGCCAAACCTGACAAATGAAGCGTAGAATGCTTCGAAAGGTATCTTTCGGAGCAGAGCAGTTCTGCAGCATTTTAGCGCACTATGAAAATACTGTGTACCGGTGGCAAACAGAAAAATCTGCAGTTTGAATTGTTTATTTCGCGGCTCATGTTTTGTAATAATTCACGATGTTATATGCGTGCTGGCATTTTTTCCTCGGCGCCTTGAGCAATCTTTTTCCTACTAGTTATCTTCTTTGCCTCTCAACCCTTTTTCTTGTAATATTTCTTCCTGCAGTTACGTGTAATGGTTATTCACCACTTTTCAAATCCTCCTATTAGTGCAATAAAATTGCTTTTGATGGATCCTCCCTCCGCCAAAAAAAAATATTACTTTTTAAAAGCATGCCTCTGCCAGGCTTCCACCACCAGTTTTCTAGACTGCGAGACATGCCTGCCTTATAATGGTTCTTCACCACTGCGGTTGCTTTTGAAGATACGGTCATACTCGGCAATTACAGTATTTTACGTATATATTCATCAAAATAACAGCTGTCACAATACCATTCAAAACAGTTTCGTGTGGCAGATAGCTCACCTAGAATAGTTATCATTCGATTAGACCTCAGCTAGTCTAACCATACATTGAGCCATCATTTAAAGATGCCAAATATTGCATGATAAGTCTCTTATACCTAAAACTCTAAGTGTTATGTCTGTAAAATAAGCAGTTCAGACGAGGTGATGTATTTTAGGTGACGTGCTGAATATCACAGACTAAGAATACATGCAGGTCAAGAACACATTTTTGAAATCGTGCTAGTTCGAGCAGTTTAGCAGCATGCAGGTTGTGTACCTATGACTACGGGCACCGGAACAGGAGTGAGTGTATTGCACGATGCGAAGCAAATGTCACCGTGAACTTTCATGCTTTATTGTGCTCCTTTGAACAGAACAAATATACATATATACTACGGGAATCAGACAAAAAGTGAAGCAACACAAGGCTCTTGCAGTGGCGAACATTTGCATTTCTACAGCTATGAACAGCAATAGTTCATTGATACAAACGTTATACAGATATATGATATACTACGAACATAGAGCCAGCATTGCTGCAAGAATCTAAGAGCTTGAAAGAACAAATGCGACGTCATCTGCTCAGTCAGTGAAACATGGAGGTCAGTCTGCGTGAACATACATTGGTTATACGTTTGACACACCTAATGAGACGAAATTCTGCGGTCACACGAATCGTGTGCTTCAGGCGCAGAACAAAAATCTGTACAAGTGAAGAATCTATGTAACATCAGTTTGGAGCATACAGGTGTTATAACACATGACACCTTTTTTGGCAATGCGATACAAAAATGCGGTCCAGGTTTTAAGAAAATATGTTGTGTAGGCTATAGAGAACACCGTGCATGAGCGCACGTGGTTATATATTCTCTCGCAAGAAGGAATACTTTAGAAACACAAAATGTAGCTCGGAGTATGGCGTATGCTTTCGATAGCCGACACAGTGAAGCAAGGCACATACGCTTCAATAATAGTATACGCGTACTTCACTAGAGCTGGGAGATGCTTGGGCTTGGGATATGGGGAGGATAACAGGAATGAAGGCGCTGGAAGAAGAAAAAGGATCATTACACGTGCTTGCTAAGCATGCAAGCACTGATCTTCATCGTGATGTACTTCAAGTCGCCGCATGGCAGACCGGTGAAAAAGGGCGGGCCACCAGCAATGTCTCGTTACGCAAACCACTACAACTGAATATGTCCAGCTCTGACCGTCAACCTAGCGATGATGTCTTGGTGTGAGAGGTGCGGATGATGGTGACGCAATAAATACTAAACACACATGATTGGAGTGCATTTCAGGAACACAGCAGCACGAATCTAGATTGCACTGTGAAAGTGCGATCCCATGTATGATGATGCCACCCTCCCTTTGCCCCACAAAACAAAGTGGAAACAAACATTCTCAAAACTACAACTGCATGTAAGAACATTGCAGTATATGAAGACGCTGAAACAAATCTAGCGCAACGTAGGAAGTATTTTACAAACGCGCTATCTTTACAAGCAGGCCAGAGTTTACGGCATTGAAGGGTTCCCGAGATGTACTATGTACGTCAAATGCTAGCGAGGTTGTGGAATGAAACTAAGATCTTACTGCATTACGTAATGAAAACGCGCGATGTAAATCTAAGACAAAGAATTACAAGCTGTTGCAGGCGCCAGAGGAAGAAAAAGATTGCGCACAACAACATACCCTGTGTGCCGGATCTTCCGCGTATCACTCGGCTCACTGCTAAAACAAAGGGGCAACCGCTCATTGCAATAGCATTTACGTCGCTGTATGTGCATGGCTCAACACATCTATAAAGTGTACTACGCCAAACAAGGCAATAACGCAATACAACCACGGGGATTCCACTAGTACTCTCGCAAGCCACACCTCATCTAAACTTCTATCAAGGTGCGTATGCATGCATTTGATGGAAAAGTGCCATGCACGCTGGCTCACTGTACACAGGCGGCAGCTATAGGAAAGCACGCGGAACGCAAGAGTGTCAACGCTAGCACGCAGCACACATAGCCAAGGCATGGTGCTCAAATTACGGTCACGCATTTATACTTTTGCGGGGGCTTCCTAAAGCGACTTACGCTGATGCTGGTATTCGCGTAAGACATCCGTCGGCCATCGTTCCTGAAACATGGAGTCTGCGAGAGTGTCTTCCGAAGGACGCCTAGAACCTAAGAAAGGAGGGAAAGGGAAAAGAAAAGAGATAAATTATTAGTAGGAGAACATGTGCTTCAGTTTACGAAGAAAGACTGATCACAAGTGAAACCGAAAATTTAGAAACCGTTTCCTTCTGATGGTTCAACTAACAACCATTCGTTACTGTCATATGGGGCCCTTTATCTTGAACAATAAAACCATTCAAGAAATTAAACAATTCATTATCAATTTCATTAGAGATGTCTTACCTTTGAGCTTTATTTATCTAACGTGAAAATTCACAATCTAAGGCGCGTAATATGAATCTGTCGCAAAGGCTAGGCAATCAGCATACGTTCCTTGGTCGTGTAATACTAAAACGTTGGCCTCAAAATAACAAGCACATTTTCCATTACTAGATCATTGTAATACGTATAACTTTTTAATTTGTCAGAATCTAGGTTGCCTAAAGTTCATGTTGCATAGTGACCCTTGGTGAGAACCACCTAATACAGACAGAGGGCAAGCCAGTGCGAAGAACTACAAGCGCGGGAAATTTATGTCTTTAGTATATTACACGACTAAGTGCGGCTTTCATGCAGTCCACAAATGTTGCATTCAATTTTAAGAATGACATTTCAGCTCACCTCTCCATTGAAGAAGCAGAACAGGAGAGCAACACAAAGACCCTGAAAAGTAATGAAGAAGATGTGATTCAGAATTTTGACTTGTGGACACAACGAAATGAAAGCAAGATGATTTTCACATATGAATTACGCACTTTCCTTTCCAAGTGCTCCCATAACTATTCCACATACTTAGTTAGAATTGGGGTTTCCACAGACAAAAAATCTAATATGGTCATCATATTCAATAGAAAAACACATTGTTAAATGGTTTATTGGCTACAATATAAAAGCTCTGGCCACTTTGGTGTTAAATTCAACGGCCACCAAAGTCAAGCTGAAGATCACTGCTGGTAGCTGGCGCATGATCATAGCAAATGTCACTGCGATGAAAGATTACCGGCACAATACGGTACTTTCTGGGCGTGTAAAATGCACAGCGCTCACTTGAACTAGCTTGTTCAAAGGGTCGCGAAAGACCTATGCTTCAAATTGGCAAAAGTTCTCACCTGTAATGACGTGACCAATGCTGAGATGATCTCGTAAGCGAGGAAGATAGAGCCCTTGTCTGGTCTGAACGGAGTAACCACGTAGTGCAAGCCCAAAAGAGGAAGCAATATCACTGTAGCCCGCACGGCTTTCCTGGAATGTAATGCATAGTCTGAAGTAAAATTGCAGAAAGATTCGGTGACAGAATCACGACAGAAAAAGTTATGCCGTTCCTCAAAGGCAGTTTTTTAGCAAAAATGGTCTGTGCGACCTGAGTTTCTGTCAAACTTCTAAACTTAAGCTTTCAAATAAAATTTATTTTATTTGAGTTAACGTCCAGTTCCCAGACAACTGGACAATTGTGGGTCTTCATGAGAGTGAAAAAATTAACGAACGTTTTTGGTAGCTTATGATCGTGCATTAGCAGGTTTCGACGGAGTTTAAACATACTTTTAATCTCCTAAATGAAAGCAATTCCTTATTCCGCCTTTCGTCATGTGCTGTTGAAGCATTATATGCACTGCTAGTATATATTCTCGTCTGTTAAAGTGACAACGTAAAAATTAGTCCATGTATGACACGACCGTTAGGAGAAACTTCATAGCACAAAAATCATCAATAGTGACTTTTAATCTTACCTTGTGCTCTCGTTGTCAGGGGAATTGACAGCCCGAAGCTTCGTCACCAGTACCCTTACGATGTTGACGAGAAATGCGAAGCTAAGCTGCAAAAAACGAGAAAGATATAACATGAAAACGTTGTGTAGCAGGCTACAGTTGAAACAATCATAAATTAGATTGCCCTCGTTAGCTTCTTTTATTATTACTTGACCGTTTTCTGTTAAGTTGGGGTATATTCCTCGTTTAATGTAATATCAGCTGAATATGCTTTGAAAGATTTACGTATGGCGACTGACAGGACATAATCTCCAAGCGTGTACCTGTGGCTTCTCATTAATGCGTTCCACCGTGCTGCTGTCGCTGTTTACGAAAAGTAGAAGTCCATTAATTATGAACAGGCAATTAAGGTACACTGATTCTACTTAGCGACACTTCCAACAGATTTTTTTTTATCCCATCACTCCTTTATGGCATCACATGAGCCCATCTGCTGCGCAAAAGTACCGAGCAAATTATTTTTTTTTCTCAGCGTGACAGAAGGCATGTTAATACACTTGTCACTCATCTGTTCAATCTCCCCTGCTTCTACAATGTTGTGTGCAAGAGGATTTCTATTACTTCCCACAGTTCTGAAAATTACAAGGACGCGATTACCACGGTGTACAATTTGTGGGCATTTTAAATTCAGTGGAGCGAGTTCAGTTAGGCCAAAATATGACGATTTATGACCTCGTGGCTCTGTTTATCACGTCGACGCGACGAGCCCGCCAGCACATTCCCAGCGTAAAAAGAAACTAAGTGGATGAAATGTAAAGTAACAGGACACCTAAGCAAAGTGGACAAGTCTGAACGCGCGTACGAACGTGTTAAAATGATTGAAGAGCGAAGCAAAGAATGCGTACCAACCATTCCGAAGCGTCAGGCGGGCGGTCGCGTTAAACCTAATTCAAGGGCCAACGTTATTAGAGTTTATGCACAGCCTGCCAGAATTGCATCAAAAAGCTGATTCCTGAAGACAGAATTCGTTGCGATGAAACTCATTCCGTCTTTCTCACTTGTGTCAAGAGTTGTTAAACCCATAGAGTTTCCTAATATACACTAGAGGGAGCTCTGGTGCTTGTGTCTATGGGAGCTGCAACGCACGGTGCTTCAGCGAGCATGAGAATGATGGGCTGTACACACATTTGTTTAATTTTTGTACTTCTGGCCTGTTTTTGGCTCTGTATGTGTTCGTGTGGCTTGGAGCTGTTTTCTCACGAAACAAAAATCAGCAAATGTTCAGCGGTGGCGCTTCACCACCTTATTCTTTCAGACTTACCTTTCCAAATGAGGTCACGAAGTTCAAAAGGGTTGAATCTTTCTTTCAAAACAAAACTGAAACACGGCAATAAACGAAGCCGCAAGTACAATTGGCCGCCCGCAAGTACGAAGACTAGGCAAATGTGCGTACTACCCAACATTCCCATGGTCACTGAACAATCGCAGCGACAGAGTCCCCTATTGTTAACTTTAGAAAACTCTATGATGAAACCTGCTTGCCGTCAAAATAGCGTTGCGGCCGAAAGACCGGAAACAGGCGGCGCGCAGCTTGCCAGCTCCAGCCAATCAGTGGAGTCCTTATGGAACATGTCCACGTTCATCGCGAGAATAGCTCATCGGGTGGTTTCTCTGCAATGCATTGTAAGACGTGTGCATGCCATTCTTTTTTTTTTTTGACACGTGCAGAATTGTGGAAAGAACTAGAAATCAGCATGCGCGCGAAATTACAGGAAATGAGAGATTTAAAACATGGGTGACACGTATAGGCAAGTGTACTACCATGCCATCTAACGTTCCCAAAAAATTTTTCTTCATGCTTATAATAATGTCTAGTGATGTTCTTGTTACTTTTGGGCAGTAGATGTGCTAATGTTCGGCTATAAAAGGAGGGCTGAGATCACTAAATAAACTGCTGAAAGTTGACCTGCCAGTGTACATGTAAGAGCCTTCATTCTGTGTTCGTCCTCAGTGCGCTCTTACAGTTCGCAAACATGCATGGACTACCAACGTGCCCAGATTACCACCTTGGTGCTCTCACAATTTTATCACAAATCTCCTTACGTCCAGCGCTTCAATTATGAAGGCACCCAATGCTACCCGACGTACAGCTATAGGGTATACACCCAAGACACTAAACTAGTTACCGCATGTCTATGGTAAAAAAACATAAATTGTTACTAAACTTAATTGAGCCTAATTACATGAAATACATGTACATACAACAAGCTGTGCGCGTTTAGTGCAGGAATCAAACACTCGTATAAAAAAAAGGTAGTGCTTTAGAGACTTGTGGTTGTTTTTTTTTTCCCTAAGTTAGTTTCTTTCAGTAGATAGCCATAATGTATTATAGAGAAAATGAAGTTAGGAAGACTAATAACGTGTACTAAATAGTATGAATATATAAGTGATCACAAGAACACACCAGAGATAAGTACACCTACCAGTATCGAGAAACAGACAGGAACGCTCAGAATATAAGTGTACCACACGTCGTGCTCGACCCAGCACCTGTAAAAATAGTGGAATAAAATTATTCAGGGCTCATAATGGCTCAGCCACAGCTGGTTGAGAAGAAATTCTGAAGGTAACAAAAAAGCAGCTCACCAGGTTTTTCTGAGGTTCTGCCTCTTAATGTTATCTTGTGGAACTCTTATTTACAATATAATAGCCATCGTTTGACTAATGTTCTGCTTGTTGAGAACCAACCGTAAATTGTATTCTGAGCCGTCGGTTGTTACACAATACGCAATGGAACATGAACGTGTACAGGTGAGCTTAATTTTCTCTTTTTTATTGAACTTATTAGAGTATAGTTTTTCATCACCAACGCTTTTGACGAGCTAGCACAAAACAGTTTCCCTCTTGAGGCGCAAACTCTATGTTCCTCATGACATAGTAAGACGGTAAGTTGGGCCAGTTGGTTAGGATCCATCGTGAACACACTTACAGCGCAATACCATGGCATGCCGAATATTTGTTTATGAGCGAACATCTGTCTGTTATATGCGGAGCTATAGGATTAGCATAAAAGACTAAGCAACATGACCTGAGAATACTTACATTCTTGACGCCTCTGGATCTAGGCCACGCATTACAGCGTAGCCTATCGTTGGAAGCAGCGGAAAACCTGGACAGAAAAAACACACAGTGGCACGTTTTGACGATGATTACTCTAGGGACACACAACGTTTTTCAAATATCTAACAGTAAATACACCAGCGACACAGAAGGATAATTTTAACACCACTGCTGATCATCGAAAGAACTTAGTGTTAACAGAGACTTCCACAAGGGCAACAGAAAGAGATAGATGAAGACATAGTCCGGTTCTAAATTCTATACAGGGGAATAATTGTTCTTGCATCAGAGCACGCAGTAGCAGGGAGATAGAATGACGAGACATACACTGGGACACATGGTTTCGAGATTTTTCGATGATGCTTCTGTATCGGACGTAGGTTTATTTTCAAATGCGGCTTCTGCGAAATCACCTATAAACCTAACGTTTATGGGCCCCAGCCTTCCGCAAGAAACTTAGAGATGCAACATGCAGTGAGCGTAACACTTACCCCATCCAATGAGCAGAAACCACTTGAGAATTTTATCTTCGGCAATGAAAGCCATCACGAGTAGCGTGTGCAAGTAGAGACCCTCGCAGAACATCCAGAGGTAATTGCACAAGAGGAAGTACTGGGTCACGACGTGCAGGGCCTGGCACCAGCTCTGATGTTGAAGAGGAACAACGATAAAGTAAATCACAATAAACACCTTTTATCGATGTTTTCTTCTGATAGACTTATTATAGAAATGCGAGTAACGCTATTATTGACCTACCGGGCTTTCTTCTATCACATGAGGCTGTGCAATGACGTGTATGTACCACAGTATCCAACATAGATTATTGATGATGAACGAAGTGAACAAATTCTTGTGAATAGTGATCCTCCTACAGCGAAGAGACCTGAAAAAAAATAATAGTAAGGCTTGAAAAGGAGGAAGAGGAAGGACAGGGAGGATAGCCAGTTCTCATACCAGCTGGCTACCCTGGTGCTGGGGAAGGGGGTAAGATGATTAAACAATGACAGAAAATTGTATTGCGTGAACTTCTAATGCTTGTGGTACTATTTACAGAAGTAGACATACAACCCCTAGCAGTTCTTTTGACCCGCCTTAGCGACAGACCACTATAGCGAAAAAGTCTGAGCTAAGAATACCGATGTTAACTGTAGTCACAATGAATATCAATCAAGTCCTTACTGCGCTTTTTGGGTAGCATTGGATTATTGTTTAGTCTATAGTACTCTCACTCTGCACTTGTAGTTTTTTTGCGCTGCTGCTTTTTTTTTCACCCTGTTTTTCGTTCCCCTTTATTTAGTATAGGACCCCCAACTATACTTTATATTTCTTACTGACCTCTTCACCTTTCTCTCATCTTGTTACCTGTTTTCCACTCTCAAACTGAACAGAAACGTTACAAGACAGTGTTTAGCTGCACGGCAAACTCATATAAAAATTAGCTTTACGCGTGTTCAGTACCTGAAAAAGAATGTCTGTCATCCTTGCAGTGTTTTTTTTTTTGTTTGCATTGAATTCATGCTCTAAAGTAAACGATGACTTATTGCTGGAAACTTTAGCTTCGTGATTCTTATTTGCGAGTTGTTTTACACGCAGCGGCCACAAAACCTAGACATCTGTTTTCAGGTAGCATCCGGTGAGCGCACATGACGTGTTGCCAAGCAGCAAGAACATCAAAGCCCAGAACATATCACCACGAAAAAACGGGACCTTACGATTTCACCCTAGTTTGACTGCGATAACATAATTCGGCTACCGGTGAAGTTCCCTGTAGCACCAGCATGATCTACATGGCATTCCGATCCAACAAGGCAGTACATCATTCTCTGCTAGGCACTCTTTCCTGCATAAAACGGTCATGTGTTCTAATATCTTGGTACGTGTAGACCAGAAACATAGAAGTTCCGGCCTCCGCACCTCGCACAAACGCACTAGCTTCATTCTCCTATTCCCTTGATTTCCTACACTACAATCAAAGAAGACGGGGCCTCTTTTTAGGCCACAGCATCAGGAAAGAAGAAGAACGGTCCGTAGTTGCATACGCTTTCCCGGTCAATAGCATAGGAAGCGATGCCTGGTATCACTAGGACACAATCGTTATTACTTCATATATTGGCCACTGGCAACCCTATATACTAAAAATTTTGGTGTGACAGTCCCAAAATTTCATGTTTCCGTGAGATTTAAATGAAAATATATGACAAATAAATGGTCTCTAAATAATTTCCGTGAGAAAACATGTGAAAACATTGAAATAACATATATGGCTTGATATTGTAGGGGAGGGGAGGTGGGTATGTGTGTTTTTGAAATTGAGGAACAAATTTTCTAGAGGCCTAAATTTCTATGGGCCATTCTTAATCCATGTTTTGCGAGCTAGTACGAGCATTGAAAAGCTGTAAAAAAATAACTCACCTAAAGTAACAAAATATGAATAGTGACAAGAGTAGGGCAACCAGTGATATGGAGTAACCTGTGACGTAGAGTGAATTCACCAAGTTTCGGAACTGCAAAAGAAAAGAAAAAAAGTGTGAATAACAATAGGTACAGTTAATCGAATCAATACTACCCAGACCGGTGTATCTAAGGTCAAATAAGCAGCAAATGCCTTTTTGATGAATTGACGAAAAGATTGCCTTAACTTCTTTTTCTTTTTTTTCATTTAGGACTAACTAAGGAAATCAAAGACGACATTGCGAAGCGCACTCTCTTGTGAGTTATGACTCTCAGCTAGAGCTTAGTGTACGCAAAACATCACGGGTAACAAAACCTTGAGTTCTCAGCGTCCAAACAAGGCGCTAAGTTCTCAAATGATTTAAAGCATATGTGACCCGTCATGACCGTGGTACGTTGCTCTACCCTTCTACCCTACACGAGATTAGACTCTCGCTCAATGAATTTCATTTTGTTTTGTTCACTATGCCACAGTATGCCACATGTGGCATCGAACTTATAAAGCGGTGGTCATCTCCAGTAGATGTTTTTCTTTTTTTCAACAAGTTCACTATCACTTTTGTCTTCATCACACCTGGAAGAACCAGTTTTTCCCATGCTACTTTGTATGTGATACGAAAATATGCACATGAAGGGTCTTACATTCGTAACTCCTTTGCTATGGCGCAAGTTAAATGGTAGGGATGCCCAAATCTTTAACTACTATGCGCAGCGGCGACGTTTATGTGTGTCAGCTTTATATGATAAAACTGAGTTTCAAAAAATTGTATTTAGGACGTGTGCTTCGTGGGTAAGCCCTTGCTGATTAATTGATTGATTGATTGATTGATTGATTGATTGTGATGTTTTACGTCCCAAAACCACCAGGTACGCCCTTGCCCTCACCATTTTTAGAGTAGTTCAGTTATGGCAAAGATACACTGAAAACATCGCCACTCGCACAATATGTGTAAAGATTTGGGCGACTACACCTGGAAACGATTGTCATACATAGCTTAACGTAGCCTCTCACGCGAAACAAACAGGAGAGAAGGACAAGCGCAAACTATCAACTAAATTTATTCGAAAAAGCGCGCATACACACACACGCACACACGCACACACACACACACACATATATATATATATATATATATATATATATATATATATATACAGGGCAACAAAGTCACAAGTCATATTAGCAGAGAAAATAAGTCCTTTGAGTGGCAAGCACTTAAGTAATTTATCTAGGTGGCATGTTACGTGATTGTAACGTGGCATGTGACTAAATAATTATAGTCGATAGTTCGCGCTTGTCCTTCTCTCGTGTTTTTTTTTCGCGCCATAAGCTACGTTAATAATCAACCAATTCGCCCAACAAGTCACTCTGCTGTCTCTTAAGGTTACACCTACCATTTTTCTCTCGATTGCTCGCTGCGTCATCCTCAATTTAAGCTGAACCCTCTTTGTAAGTCTCCAGGTTTCTGCTCCATAGCTAGGTACCAGCAAGATACAGCTGTTATATACCTTCCTCTTGAGGGATAGTGGCAATCTACCTGTCATAATTTGAGAGTGCTTGCCAAATGTGCCCCACCCCATTCTTATTCTTCTAGTTACTTCAATCTCGTGGTTCGGCTCCGCGGGTATTACCTGCCCTATGTAGACATAGTCTTTTACAACTTGAAGTGCACTATTACCTATCTCGAAGCGCTGTTCTCCTCCAAGGTTTCTGTACATTACTTTCGTTTTCTGCAGATCAATTTAAAGACTCATCTTTCTATTCTCCTTGTCTAATTACGTAATCACGAGTTGCAATTCGTCACCTGAGTTACTCAGCGATGCAATGTCATCGGCAAAGCGCAGGTTACTGAGGTACTTCCAGAATTTCTTCCAGGATGTTTAAATATACTTCATAGACGCCCTGATTCCACAGTGTCTGCATGACGGCTGATATTTATGGTGAATTAAACGGCTTCTCGTAATCTATGAAGGCTATGTATAGTGGTTGGTTATATTCTGAGCATTTCTCTATTACCTGATTGATAGTATGAATGTGGTCGATTGTTGAGTAGCCTGTTCGAAATCCCGCTTGTTCCTTTGGCTGATAGAATTCTAATGTTTTCTTTACTCTGTTAGCAATTACCTTTGTGAATAGCTTGTATACTACGGAGAGCAAGCTGATCAGCCTGTAATTCTTCAAGTCCTTGTCATTTCCTTCCTTAAGTATTAGGTTGATGTTAGCGTTCTTCCAAGACTCTGGTACTCTTCCCGTGAGGAGACACCTCGTAAACAAGGTGGCTAGTTTTTCTAACACAATCTCTCCTCAATCTTTCAGCAGATCCGATGTTACCTGATCCTCACCAGCAGCTTTACCTCTTTGCATGCTTTCCAAAGCTTTTCTGACTTTTTCTATCATTACTGGTGGGGTGTCATCTGGGTTACTGCCAGTTCTTATAGTATTAAGGTCGTGGGTGTCCCGGCTACCGTACAGATCTCTGTAAAACTCCTCCACTATTTTATCTATCCTATCTATATTGGTAGTTATTTTGCCTTCTTTGTCCCTTAGTGCAAACATCCGATTTCTGCCTATCGCGATTTTCTTCTTCACTGCGTTGACGCTTCCTCCGCTTTTCAGAGCGTGTTAAATTCTCTCCATGTAATACCTTCTTACATCGCATGCCTTACGCCTATTAATCAACTTCGAAAGCTCTGCCAGTTCTATACATACCGGTGTATCTAAGGTCAAATAAGCAGCAAATGCGTTTTTGATGAGTTGACGAAAAGAGTGCCTTTATTTCTCTTCATTTCTTTCATTTCTTTGATTTAAGACTAACTAAGGATATCAATGAGCACATCGCAAAGCGCACTCTCTTGTGAGTTATGACTCATAGCTAGAACTTCGTGTACGCAAAACACCAGCGGTAACAACACCTTGAAATCTCAGCGTCTGAACAAGGCGCTAAGTTCTCAAAAGAATTAAAGCATATGTGACCCGTCGTGACCGTGGTACGTTGCTCCACCCTACACGAGATTAGACTCTCGCTCAATAAACTTCATTTTTTTCTGTTCACTATGCCACAGTATGCTACATGTGGCATCGAACTTATAAAGCGGTACTCATCTCCAGTAAAGGTTCTTTTTTTTTCAATAAGTTCACGATTTTTTTGTCTTCATCAAACCTGGAAGAACCAGTATTTCCAATGCTACTTTGTTTGCGACACGAAAATATGCACATGAAGAATCTTACATTCGTAACTTCTTTGTTATATTGCAAGTTAAATTGCAGAGACACCCAAATCTTTACACATTAGGCGCAGGGGTGACTTTTCTGTGTGTCAGCCTTATATGATAAAACTCAGTTCCGGAAAATTCTTTCTATAAAGTGTGCTTCGTGGGTATGCCCTTCTTCACCCTTCTTGGAGGGATTCAGTTATTGCAAAGATACACTGAAAACTTCGCCACTCGCATAGTATACGTAAAGATTTGGGTGACTATACCTGCCAACGATTGTCATACATAACGTAGCTTACGGCGCGAAAACAAAACACGAGAGAAGGACAAGCGCAACTATCAACTAAATTTATTCGAAGAAGCACACACATATATATACAGGTCAACAAAGTCTCAAGTCATACTAGCAGAAAATAAGTCCTTTTAATGGCAAGCACTCAAGTAATCTATCTCGGTGGCGTGTAACGTGATTAACGTGATTGTAACGTGACATGTAATTTAATGAATTATGTTGATGTTTTGCGCTTGTCCTTCTCTCGTATTTTTTTTCGCGCCATGGGTTACGTTAAGAATGAACAAACTCGCCGAACAAGTCACTCTGCTGTCATGCGTACGTATACAATCTGATCTAAAACGTTTTTTTTATTTTGGTGAATATTAATGCACTGCATTTTGCTGATGACTACTTGTCATACTCTTTTATTTGCTAGTTCCGCAGAGAAAGCTGCTCAATGAAAAGCCCGTGCACTTACAAGAATCTCTACGCGGTGGAGATCGTCGTTGCCGCAACAATATCCCAGGTTAATTCTGGCGAGTCAACTTATCGATCAGCAGCCTAAGTGATTTGCTGCAAAACAGCTTCACCGTGAGCACTCAGCATTATTCTTTTTTCAAGCGTGCGAATAAATTCCTTCGGCCAGAATTATTCACGTAACGCTCACCTTCCTGAAGTAATAAGGCTTGAAAGAGATGATGACGTCAGCTGACTCGAGTAATGAAATTTAAAACGCAACTTTTGAAAAGAAACACATATAGACGTTTACATAATCAGTGGTAAAGCTCACAAAGGAAACAGAAACGAGGAACAAGGTACGCTGGGAGATATTTTTGAACAAACTGTCATAAAAAAAGAGAGCGAAACCATCACTATGTTAAAACAGTTAGCATAGACCACACAGCCCAAATCAATCTTTACACCTCACACGATGTAAACACAAGGTCTTTTAATGTTGCTAAGTTATTTCAATGGATACAAGTTTAGAAGAAGTACGTGTCTGAATGAAGAAAAGAAGCCTTCGTGTTGTTATGAAATGGATGTTACGGACAAGCCTGTATACACTTACCTGAAGGTCGTGAGTGTCTACACATGCAGTGTAGTTGGACCACACATGACCAGTAACGGGATGCCGGAACCACGTCCCGTTTGACGTGCATAATTTGTGCGCTTGTCCTGTGGGAAAAAAATAAATATACGATGGTGAGCTCAAGGCTGTAGCATAAAGTAACCCCAAGTGATTACTGTCAGTACCAGATAGCACTCAATCGCACAAGAGGGGAAAAAAAACTAATATCACCGAGACATATTGATTAGTCGCTGTTCGCGAAGAGTACCGCAGCTTTACTAAAACAAACTTATTGAAACGCAGCAGCACAAATACTAATTTAGAATAGTGCACAGATATGCGAATTTTCTACGTTTTCACTTCGCATAGCACCCCTTTCTACTTTGCAGTATGAAGTTCCGATGTGGTCAAGAAACAGCCCTTAGCACTGTTTTACGAAACATGGTTCTCCTGAGTGTTCTATGCACTGAATTCGTGAAATTCGATATTCTTCGCTGACTTATATGAAAATATCAAATTTAACTAATTTAATTGAAGTTCGATTTTATGGGCAATACTATGAACCTTCTTCTCTTCCTGTTTACCGTGCACTTGAAGCTACCCAAACTAGATACCCTTTCGGATTTTTTGCTAGATCGTTCCTAATGCAGCACGAGCACACTCCTCGGGAGCGCATTTCTGGCCAAAGTGGTCAGCCTGAAAAATTCACTCACTAGAAGACAGAAATCCGGCCACAAATTGGGGGCATGGTGCGAACACAGTCTGTCCAGGCGGGGTGTCATCCCAGCAGTTCCAGCCATCCCATGTTCGTGGGCATAGGGATTCGTTCGCTCCTGCGAAGGAAATCAATGAAGGCATCGTTCAAAGTTATGCAGTATTCATATATTGGTTGATTCATTGATATATGAGGTTTAACGTCCCAAAACCACCATATGATAATAAGAGACGCCGTAGTGGAGGGCTCCGGAAATTTTGACCACCAGGAATTCTTTAACGTGCACCCAAATCTGAGCACAGGGGCCTACAACATTTCCACCTTCATCGGAAATGCAGCCGCCGCAGCCGGGATTCGAGCCCGCGACCGGCGGGTCAGCAGCCGAGTACCTTAGCCACTAGACCACAGCGGCGGGGCCAGTATTCATATACGATTTCGGAACTTGTTTGCAATATTAACGCATCATTCCAATCATGCGCGTATGTTACTGTTCGCTTGAAACGAGAAAAGAACCTTGGCGTGAGTTATTAAAATCTTAAATCCACCATATCAGTCAAAGAGACAATACAGGAAACAAAAAGCCGTCGAAAGAGAATGTCAATGAACTTCACACTTCGACACTTCGTCAAGACAGCCATTGCTGTTGCTACCCAGACAGTCTTCACCTTTTCGCAAAACAGCTTCAAACACGCAGTTGTCTGGGGCATAAACACTAACGGCCGGTTCAAAGCTCTCACCATACTGTCGCGCTCGGTATAAGCTATACCGCAGGAATGCGTAGCCCAGCGCAATGTTATATTCCATAGTGGCATTCGAGTTGCCATTGCTTTGGTGGTCTCTGCGAGTGCGCATCACCTCCACCTTATTTAACGCTCGTCCAGGTTTCACGCCGCAGCAACTGAGAGTGCTTACAGCAACAAAGTGCTTACTTAACCGACGCGATAAATAAAAATGTTCACCATTTCGTGCATAGGTTCAGGATAAGAACTGTAGAGTGTTCCTCACACCTGCTGTTTACAACAAAAGAGGTCATATACAAAAAGAGAGCAGTGCACCACAGGTGTGAAAGGCTAACTCGTAAAGCGACCTCTAACAGTGCTCACCGAGCTCAGGAAATGGCTTGAGCAGTACGTGCTCTAGGCAATGCTTGAAGTGGTCGATCTTTTCTTGCCACATCCAGTTCTCTCCCCTCGGAGAACTCTGTTCCCAAGGAACGTACTCTCCGATTTCTTCAGCGATGTCAAGGAGAAGCTTCAGTTCGGGGTCCTGGAAAGACACCATGCTTCAAATACCCTAGAATAATGGCCACTAAATTAGACATGCGGTTTTAATACGTGGGTACCTTTGTAAATGTGCCGTTATAAATGTATATTTCGACGAATAACCAAAAAACACAATATATGTTCATTGAATCTTGATATTTTGTACTGACTTAACGCCAGTACGTTTGTTGTAAGCGAAACAGAAATAGACGTTGTTTAGTAGACGCTTGAGACGTATTCCGTAGTCATGTGCCTGACGTGTCATATGAGTATGAAACACGAGATGTGCATTCTGTCTACAGTAATGCAGTATTACATAGACTACACTCACATGGGGCTGATGGGTGGCAACACAACGAAGGTGGAACGTTTGCTGTATGTCAGTGTGCCTTAAAAAGTGGAATAGTGATTTTTCCTGTATTTAAGCCCTACTTCGTGCCACGTTAAGGTGGGCAACATATTGTGGAACTCTCAGGAGGTTACACGTAAATTAATATCATATTTCAGAACACTTTCGAAGCTGTGAGTCGCTTGAGGCATAACAAGTTAGCCAGTGCACACAAATGAATACTCACAAAGTATGGCGATACTGTGCAGGCGTCATAGTTCCCCATTTCATCTTGCCAGGAGCCCCTCATGAGACAGTGGTACGTAGCGGTAGCTGCATGCACAACCCGATAGAGAAGAAAAAATTCTTAGGAAGCGTATATCTAGTATAAAGATAAGCAAGTAATGCCCCGAACACGCCTATATACTGCTGTTTCGACAGGTATTGCGTTACCGTTTTCATTTGAATAGAGCAAATGAAGCTTCTATCAAAAAGGTACATGGCTAATCCTAATAAACTATGGGCTCTAACCCGTTCTCAAACCAGTACAGTAGCGAATAAAAATGTTAATATTGAAGTTACGCCATAAAAAACTCCCGTGATGACTTAAACTGATCGCTTGAATTTAATGGGGTGCTTTTACTTTTTACATTGACAAAGAACGGTTAAGTAGCAAGCGCTAATTAGTATACACCAACTGGGTAACTGTGCTATTATCACATAATCGCACTTGCATCAAACTGCACAGGACACCTAAGATAAAATGGGACACATATGCGCACATTTGCGTGGTTCGTCACCCCAGCAAGGACGTAATACCCTCGTTCTCACCGCTAATCACCGCGTATCGGATCGACGGCACTGAGCGCAGACAAAAGTTATTAAATGTACTCAGTTCACGTGAGATAAATGGTCAGTGACGTGGTCTCTGGCGTGCCTCAAGGATAGCTTGCCATTCATTACCTTCGGGCATGGAAGTGCATGACGCCGGTTTTCACGGCGTGTTTGTGCAGCCTGCCACGTGGCGCGTGTGTTTTTTCCACAAATAAGACCAGTGAATTCAGCAAGCCAAGCTTAGATTCGTGCTTAGCGTTCACGTTACAGAAAGCAAAGGCGTAAAAGACGAAAATGAATGGACAAACTGTCAACAGGCTCGGCTGCACTGCAACATTTCTCGTTCACTCCATTTCGAGCTGATAATGTCACATCGAGTTTACGTGATCGCGCTTATTACCCGAGGCGTTAACGTTGCCAGGCAGTAGTGTCGGACATGGTGCCTTAGCCGTCATTCCACGCGGCGTTGGTGGCCAACACTGCCATCCGTCAAACCTCCAGTCACATCCAGCTGCATACGGGACAAAGAAAAAGTTTAATCAAACTTGAGTGGCGATTTCTTACCAGATAACTTCAAAAGAAAGTTGTACGTATACTGGAGCGAAAATGAAAGTATTTTTGTACGCAGTAAAGAAACAAAAAAGCAGGCTTCAGCATGTCTACTCTCTCCGAGTATTTCTAAAAATATTGAAACACTGTTGCAATATAAACTTTTTAACCATATTTTTTTTTCTTCTCAGACCGGGGCTACTAGGTGTCGCGTGCATTTTAAGGTTACATGAATTGAACACTTTAATATGTAGAGGCTCCTTTTTGTAGAGTAGGACTTGGGCTTAGCTTCGTTCAACCACACCTTGCTAAACTGGGGGTTCGTTTTTATTGTCTTGCATTACACATGCTCATGTGTGCTTATTCTTAAGCTCAAACCCGCTTAAATCGCACAGTGAGACATGAGATATGTAGCGTGCTTTAACTGGGTATACTATCGTCGCCACTGTCAATTCCTCGCACCAAACTCTGAAAATCACCCCACCTGTCGTTTAATTAGCGATTAGTGGTCTAATCAGACCAGCGTGACGCTACCAAGTAGCAATGAGTCATTCACCAGTGTCATTGTCTCCGGCCTCGAAAAATGCCCGCTGCTCGCACTCGCGCAACGCCTTCAGCTGGGCGAACACCCGTTCGGTGCGGGAACCGAATACACTGAGGCAACCCCAGGGCAGCAGGCAGGTGGATAGTATCTGTGTGAAAGCAGAGAAACCGTCGAATATGATGTACACGGTGACGGGAATGCGGGTGACTGAGATGAAAGTGACAAAGTAGAAAAACAAAATGCCTGTTGCTCTGTTTAGGGCTGTCCTCATTTATTGACTTATACGGGGTGTTCCAGATATCACGTAGCTTATAATTTAAAAGAAGACGAACGTTGTTACGTGGAACACACCAAGTGCAGGCTGTACTCTGTAGGTACCTGTAATTTTTTTGACTAGTGTGACTTAATAATTAGTGCTCATTATATTTCTAACTTTACAAATGTTCCCCAATTCATGAAAATGTCAATGAGGCAAACGTTGACATCTTCAAATCACATCTAACTGGGCTGTTTGCCACTATGTACCGAACCCGTGCTCGTTTTTTAGGGGGGGGGGATGGGAGAGGGGCGAAATGGGGGTTGATGAAAACAGCCCACGTATCCTGAAAAACGACAGGTGACTATACTCACAAGGAAGCAGGGCCCTCAGACAGGATTATGGTGAGGTAGAAAGTCAGGGCTATATGCTCCCACCTTTTGCGGGTGCGAGCGTATTCATGTGCTACTTTTCATATTTTGCGTGCTTTCTTTATCAGCCGGAACAAAATGTGCATGTCAATAGTACGTTGCTAAAAATAGCGCAATTAGATGACAATTGAGCATACCTTCACATGTCTCATTGACACTTTAACGATTAGGTGAGCACCTATTCATCGACTTAGAAACACAGTAATTACTAATTGACCAAGGCGCATTGCCAAACAATAACTGCGTAGTTGGTGAAATTTCATTAATACGAATTACAGGTCACGTTTTTTCGAAATCTTGAAGTACCAAGGGCTCTTTCTAAAAGGACTCGAATTAATACCTTGGTCCACACTCCTCGTTCAAACGAAGTAACACCTTGACTGATTATTTCTATAACTACTTCCCTAGTGACGAATTAATTAATTTATTATTATTATTATTATTATTATTATTATTATTATTATTATTATTATTATTATTATTATTATTATTATTATTATTATTATTATTATTATTATTATTATTAAAATGGCTGCTCATATATTTTAACGCTCCAAAAATATTCACATTTCTGTTGCCACAGAACAGCTTGTTCGGGACGCTGTTGACAAACATTTTATTTCCCGTATCTTTGTAGATCTTTGGACAAATTTCTTAAATGCCCAGTATATATTTCAAGTCAGGATTCTCCAAACAGAGTAGCAGACAGAACAGACAGACAGACATGCCGCAATCTGGGCTCTGTGGGTCGATAGTCATTTCACTGTGATCATTTATTTATATGGACACTTTCAACTGGACTTTGCCGCAGGCGTTAGCATCGGTGTCGCCGTCATTCACCGTACGTGTATACGTAACTATATGCATAAAAACGCAAGCAAGAAAAACAATTCAGAAAAAACACCGGAGCGTGGAACCGAACGTGGCACCTCTGAATTGTGAGTGCGAGGCGTTAACCACTGAGCCACGAAAGAGCACCTCCTCCAACATTCAAACAGCAAGCTATTTATATTTACCGCTTACCGCTGGTGACGGGCATCTCAGGGGGAACTATCGTGTTTTCAGAATTACCAGCAAGATTGCGCAATGAGCGCGCGTCGCCACATCGTCACGACGTGCGCTCTCATCTCCCGTGCGTACTTTGCCCCGCGGAGATGATGCAGGGTGGGCGCTAACGCGCGCGCCATTATCTCGCGGTGGGGAGGATCGTACGTCTTAGCTGGCCTTGGGCTTTCACCGGGACGAATCTGTTGCAGTTACGGGGCTCGCAAAGGTCACTGAAATTGTTACACAGTCTCCGTTTGCGAAATAAGGCGTGCTTTTCAGACAGAACGAAGTAGCAACTGGGACGGTTATTTTCGTTCATCTGTACTTGTGAATACGTTTCGTACGTCATTTGTGCGTGAGGAACGCAAAGCACGTTTCGATCTGCTTGCCATTCTGCGCGTGACCTTCCAATTTGTTGCTATCGCGTTCATTGCTTCTCTTTTGAGGCAAAGCTGTGACTTCTTTATCAGTATAACAATACCTTCAAGAGCACTGTTGACGTTGATAATGTTCGCGAGCACTGTTTTTATCACGTCATAGAACAACTTTTTCTCATTCTGTGCCGGTTACGCAGTCCACATAAAAAAACAGAAAATACGGTAAATGGACAGGCCGCAGCGCCCCGAATAAAAGACACTCTTTCTAGAACGGATAAAGTAGAGCGAAATGAAAGCAAAGCAATACGAGAGGGCAATACGAAGGGCAATACGAAAAGGGTACACGATGGTGTTTCTCGCAAAGCTCCGTACATCTCGCGAACTCGCTAGAAAGAGTCACCTCGAAGCCGGGAACGTGAGCGGTGCGCGAACGTTTTACTGACAACAAAACTCAATCTGGAAAATGTCGTGTTTTGTGAAGGCATCATCCCTTTCGTTTATACACTTCCACCATCTCAAGAGAAAAAGGCATGCACGTAACAAACAAAAAACGGACAGATGAAAACTTGTGAGCGATGGCTTTAAGGTGTAACTGAAAGTGAGATCGCTTCCACGGTGCAAGACGTTCGCAACTGCTGCGTTGAACCTTCCAGGACCCTCCGCAGCTTCACACGCACAGGTACTCTACTATCTGAACTATCGAGGCAACATGCTCTTTTATTTTAAGCTGTCTTTGGCTTGAAATTGATAGTTGGACGGAATCCCGCATAGTCATAAGCGGACATGCAATTAGAATACGACTCTGACCACAATTAACAGCAAATAAGAGCAAACGTTACGGGCGCCGCGTAGAGACGGGAACGACTTGCATTAACTTGGTTTTATTGTGGTCAGTAAATTGTTTTATTTGTATTCATGTAGTCAGCTTACCTCCACAGTATTGGGACGAACTTCGGTCCGTTCTTTTTCGTAAGCGTATTGCAACCGTGCGTGTTAGTCAGGGTCAATTTTATTCTTCTCTTCGGCAGTTAAAGTCATTGTAGACTGGTTTATAAGGTTTATTGTCAGTGCGTTGTGGGTACTAGTACCACCGATAGCAATTTGAGGACCGCACACGATGTAAAACACGAGGGGGACCACACACGATGTAAATGAGTTTCTCTACCGCGACGCTGCTTCGAAACGTTGTTTCCCTAGAACATGGCGCCAGTTCAGATGTGTGCCAAGGATATTGAAACTATAAAAGGAATAGAAAAGAGGTTCTTTTTCGTATTCGCTAAGAGATTTGTATAACTGCTAGCGGCATTCTGCCGTTCAGACAGGCCGAAAAAATTTCACTCGTGTAATGTAATGAGCGACAAGGACGTACAATCCAAGATCCGAGACCTGTCAAAATGTTTACACGACACAATTAGAATCACTTAGATCCTGATGTGGCGAGGTTCACACAGTCCAAGCGTTTGACCTTGGTCCAAGAGTTTGACCGTTCTAGTGGTCACTACGCTTGTCGATAAATTTGGTGGTTGACAGGGCCACGACCCGTGTTGTTATGAAGTGGTGCTCGGTGCAGCCTAACACCTTCTCTCGACAAAAGCATTCGTGTATATTTTGGATAATTTATATTTTCATTGTGTCCTGTTCCCGTATGATGATTGTTCTGGACCCCAATAACTGCTGCTATCATTTACCTGCTGTGAACCGGGTCAAGGAATGACGTCTTCATGATAGCGGAATAGTCTACGAGGCAACGAACTTTCTTCTAACCGCAAGCTATTTCTTGCTTCGGGCGCATGCCATCAAATGTTACGGTGAGCAAACGTATACAATTCGCTTTTGAGGTTAGCTTTACTTGTTAACTCCCACTACACAATATACCTATCTGCTCTGCAGCTACACGACTGCATTCGAAACCAACTACACTGTAGAAAGTGACATCTGGTCCACCTCAGAGCTTAGAAATTTCGCTACAACTTCTAGAAGCAACCTTCATGATTTCGAAGGCAGCGCCAATTACGTCAGCTGCTGCTTGAATTCATGGCTGCTATGCGCTGTTGCCTCGTTTCAACTCCCGTCTTCGAATTTCTTGCCGATAACTTTAAAGCAGTCCGTTCATTCTTGAACATTCGTTTTTCTTTGCTTAGCGTCCCCTTAGAAACCAATAAATTATTTTGTTTCCCTTATTTCAAAACTAAAACACGAATTGTGTAGTAGTAACCTTCTGTCGACTCCTCTTCTGCCCAGAAAATGTTCAGCGCTGCTCAGCAAGAGCAATCCACTTTCTTTCCCTTACGAACTGTATTCTTTCCATGGAAATAGACAAGATCCTGAAGAGATTCAACTGTCCCACGCATAACACATGAGTAGTGAACCCTGCGTTCTGAAACCCGGAAACTGTAGTAACAGTGACGGGACCGTTATGATGCTTAAAAAGCCGTAAAAGGGGCCCAGTCGGCGGGGAATGGAACGGCACTAGATATGAAAGACGCAATGTAAAAGTAAATGCAGAAGAAACGCGTGTTTGAGAGAACGAACTTTATGGCAAGGCAGTATACAGCGGATTGAAGCAGCAAACGCAGCATCCATGGCCAATCGGCCTAATGCTTCCCGGCTTTGGAAGGATGACGAAACCCGGAATGGATGCCATGTACAGAGCACAACAAGCATAAATAGGAAATAAACTGTACAAAAATAGAAAAAGGTTTTACTATGTCCAAGAAAAAGAGACGTTTCAAAAGGGTGGTAACGAAAGTGTAAGGGTTCCCTGTGGTCAAGAGATTGTATACAGGGAGTATAGGTATATCGAGGAAATGCGAAAACCTGGCTGGGCTTCTTTATGATATTTTCGTAGGAAGGCTAGAATATAGATAAGTTCCTCTCCGATTATATATACGAAGGACGATAGCGTCCCTGCTGCTGAAAAATTGCTGCATATTTTATGATTTCGAGACTGCGAAGACGTAAAAGTTTGAGCAGAGAACTCCCACTGAGGTGCCAGCGAGCCTGGTGCAGAAGCACTCCTTCTCCGGTTCTTTACAGGCTTGCGACGACAAAAGCTTCCATTTCGTACGTTTCTCAGGAAAGGTTGACAAGGTACAGTAAACTGTAAGAAATTTTTAGGAACATAATGCTGAAAAATGCGCAAGCAGGCAGCGCGCGAATTTCGGCTCCTGTAGGGATTGTCCACTTTTCATCTCGCCGACCAATCTCATAAACTGCGAAATAAAAACCCTTGTGGATAAAAGTTTGTCAAAAGTAGTCCCTGTAGTGAGCATTGGTGTGATTGACGTTTGTAAATACTTCAGGTAAAAGCAAAGATGAAAAAACCAAAAGGAAGTAATGTGTATGGTTGTAGTGTTTGATATCTTCGTACCATCAATAAGTAAATATATTTTTTTATAACTTGAAGGATATATTATCAGCGTCCTTACATGCCACATTCACAATAAGAGACGCGTCGTAGTCGAAAGCTGCCCTAGTTTTGACCATATGATATTATTATAATGTGCACCGTCTTCGCACAATAAACAAACCTCTAGCATTATCGGAAACAGCTTATCTTAAGGTTAAATATTGTTACATGCGTATATGTGGCTGGGACAAGTATACGCATGTATACGTGCCTAGAATTTAAAGAATGTCGTGTAGCGTGTCAGAAGATTCCGGCAAGGCAGTTAAACGGAACTTCTGGCAGCTTCGGACGCAAGGTAAAAAAGAAAAACAGCTGGGCAAGAGAAACCGAGGCCACTTAAGCGAAGACAAGCTGATAATCAATCCCCAAGCACTCGCCTGGGATACTGACATGAACCAACCGGTCCCTCTTCGGACGCATGCACATTAATATAGTGGTGAATGACGTGATAAACTTTCTGGCTTATTGTGGAATGCGCAATGTACCGTAAAGAAAAGTTTTACACCATAGTTGTAGGTGGTCAATTGTCAGAACTTCAAGAATCAAATTTATGAAGTTACTGTTTTGCTTGAAACGGTGGAAGAACAAATCGCCATGGCTACCGAGTCACGGTTTGATAACACAGTATCATATGTGGAACAATTTCACCTGACTTCACAGTGCATCATAAATATAAGGAGAGGCACGGTGGACGTGTGTTTCTTTTATTTCAAGAACCCTTACCAGTGAAGGTGTTTTAGATAATAAAACTGAATTATGATGGTGCCACTTGGTAATATCAACAGGAATACCAACATATCGTTTTTGAATCAATTTACCGCCCACTTAGCCACAGGAATAAACCAATAATTGAACTTTTCAGCATGCTGTCGCATATGCCTGACTGCGTAATACTAGGAGGAGGCTTCAATCTGCCCAGCATGAAATGGGATACCGACAGCGTAGTCCCAGAGAAAACTCAAATTTTCTCTACCTTTTCAGAACTAATGAGCATCTGTGGCTTACAGCAATGTGTGAACGAACCGACACGCTTTAACGCTATCCTGTGTCTTTTACTAAGCAATGATCAAAATGTTATTATTCGCACAAATGAATGCCCAGGCATTAGTGACCGCGGCTTTGTTGGTGCAAAGTGAAACGTTTCTAGAAGACATGCACGTAAACAACCACTTGATAGTGTTGTCATGTACGATATAGATGACTTCGATTCCGTTTTCAAGGAGTTGTTTTTGTTCTTTCCCGCTTTTTGATGCATATCACGGAGGTTTTTGAGGTACAGCAAGAAGCAAAAACATGAGATGCACAAAAACCCTGAGATGCGCAATATGGTCAGAAAAGCAGCTAATGCCAAAAAATAAAAACTTCTTCAAAACAGGAGATCGCTAAATAAAGCAAAGCTCAAAGTACAAACAAGCTGCCTCAAGGTAAAACTGAAATTGGCAAAAGATTTCTTCGAAAAGATGAAAATAGACCTGAAGCGTAAGCCAAAATTCTTTTGAAGGTACGTCAAGAACAACAGAAAAAATGGCATAGTTATCCCTGGCCTCTTAACTACGGAGAAAACTACTATGTATATTCACGGATGTTCTTTTTGGTAACCTCAACTCAACTTGATGACCAGCCGCTTTTCGAGCAATCTAAAAGGTCATGACCTTCTAACTGGTAATCGAGAAGCGGTGAAAAAACTTTCAAGTTTCTCCAATCAGCCGGCCTCATCAAACAACCATGCAGGATCCTTGCGTGTGTGAGCATTTGCTTTTTCTTTGCTTTAGCATTTTGTCATTATTTTTCTTCTTACCTTTCTGTGTCATCATACCCCATGCACATTGCAGGATACAAAACTAGATATTCACTTTTTGGTTAACTTCTCTGTTACGTGTTCAAACTTTATCTTTCTCTTTCCCTCTTTTTTGTCTCTTTTTTTTTCATTTTATGAAGGCTGCCATGAATGAATGAGTATTCAGCGAAGCACAGCAGCAGGCAAATTCAGCGGTGAAGGCCAATGAAGAGAGAAAAAATCACTGAGCAAGCTTGCTATCGTTCACATCCCTAATAGACATTACAATAACTTCTACGGTATACCACGTTAGCGGACAAACTGGGGTTGCCTGCACGCATAGACTGGCAGTGTTGTCACTCTTGTGATTTGACTTAGCTTTGCAATATCCTACTAGCATATCACAATATCCTACAAGAATATCACAATATACTACTGGTTTCCCAATCTGCAGCCAAAGTACACAATATATGAATACTTGGCAAGGTCTAGAAAAAGAAAACATGCGAAATTGTTAAGATATAGAAAAGGAAACCAGCACAACATATTTCTTACCAATGTGACAGAAGCCCGACGCTCCCTGGTCATTACGAAGGACTGCGTTGTCGAACCTGCAAAAGCCAAACGACCACGAATTCAGAAAACATCGTCATCAAGTTAGCCTCGCGTCATCATGGATTGCATAGCAGTACGAGCACAGAAGAGCTTATGCTATGCTATGGATAGATATACAGCAGTGCTTGACGCTAATCCTGGAGAGCCCAGCCTCATTTATACTATGGCTTGCTACGCCAGGAGTCGAGTGCTGATTAAGGTATGTACAATGACCACATATACAATATATTCACATACACAGCCGAGTAATTTCTTATGTTCCGTTCACTTGAGTACTTCTTAGAAGAAAGCAGCGTTTTCTGGTTGCGTATTGTACAGACTGTGCTTCGCCAAGAACCGAGGAACTCCAAGCTCAAGCCACGTGTCAAATGTTGTGCCATTTTCATTATCAACGCCTCATAACCGACAATAAAAATAATCCCACAAGGCGTCTTTTATGTATTCCTGATTGTTAGAAGTTGTGCGCATCTAGTCCGGCTGTTCAGTCTTGTACCTGAAGTAGTTTACGCAACGTATAGTCTGGCCCCACCGCAGTGGTCTAGTGGCTAAGGTATTTGGCTGCTGACCCTCATGTCGCGGGTTCGAATCCCGGCTGCGGCGGCTGCATTTCCGATGGAGGCGGAAATGTTGTAGGCCCGTGTGCTCAGATTTGGGTGCACGTTGAAGAACCCCAGGTGGTCGAAATTTCCGGAGCCCTCCACTACGGCGTCTCTCATAATCATACGGTGGTTTTGGGACGTTAAGCCCCACATATCATCATCAACGTAGAGTCTGATATAGTGAACGTACAGTTCATCTTGCGGCATTAATCCTCGTGCCTCATAAAAGCTACAAGGTAGGTCTACTTTTGTGGCGATGCGTGCTGGCTACTTGAGGGTAGGATGACGGTATACAGAATACTAATGAATGATTTGTAATTGTTGGTAACGTGTGCTGAGCAGCCAGCGCTATCTACAAATCAAAATAGGCCTACGTGATTTATTTGAGGTATTATTGGAAACATCAATTTCCTCATCTAACTTCATATATACAAAAATATATACAAATATGCCCATAATTATTTCAGAGTGCTTGATCACTAGTGCTCTGTTCGCTAATACGGCCGCGCTGTAAAACTGTGAACACCACTGACGACTAGAAGTACCTGTATACTTTGCTCTATTCGCTATGCCAATACCGTTTTTACCGCCATGGATCATAACTTAAGATCAAAACACATTCCTGTGCAATTGTGAGTTGTTCTTGTTTATTTATTCCTTTCTTTTTGTCATTCTACGCTATTAGCGTATATTTTCGCCTGTCAGCCCACTTCCTCTATAGCACTTTAAGGGCTACACCATGAAAGATATGTAAGATACATTAGCGTTGCGTTCAGACACGTGTCACTTGTATTCTTCGGAAGTACGTATTTTTCCAATTCGACTGCGTCGCGAAGCATCATAAAAGCTGCAGCACTGTACCAGTGAGATCTTAACTTTTTCGCAATAGAGTCAGTAGGTGCACAAGCTCCTTCAATGGGTTTCTTTCCCGCGACTGTTGCGAACAATAGCTAATGCAAGCCCTCTTTGATATTTTTGAACACTACTGAATTATTTCGCCGTAATGGATGTTATCGTAATGTTCTCGATGGTAAAATCAATAAACCATGAAGGGTGTGAAGGATCTCTCGAAAGAAAAAAAAAGCTAAAGAAAGGCAGTTTTAATGGTGTGTCCACCGATTTATTTTTGTTCGCCAATGTCTCACCCGTTTTTCCGGGCAAGGAGGTACATTGTGTCGTAACGGCTTCGGACGGCGCTCCTGAGATCACCCTTCGAGTCTTGCTGTCAACAGCGTCTTCTTTGCGACCACCTGCTTTTTATATATCTTGCTTATACTCTCGTATGAGGGGAATCGCCGCTGAGCTTGAAGCGCCCTGAAGGATCTCCGAGGTCAACAATATTTGGCATTGCGGTAATTGTAACTCATCGCTTCTGTATGATTTCTTCAGATATGGGGTTAATTTCTAGGAGCTATGGATCGTTTTGACAATTTAGGCACCGTTAACAGGTGCCTACGGGAAAGTATACGCGTGCGCTACTGCCTTTCGCCACGCCGCACTGCGGTTGCTGTGGTTTGGCACCGAACATGTGACCTAAAGATGGCGTTTAAACTACCTCAACAGAGTGAAATAGTATGCGACGCGACTTTATAGGAAGTGCATGTAATTCCCTTGATGACATTTATTACTTAACGATATGAGGAATATAATTTGATGCGAATTGATATCTGCACAATATTACCAAAGCTCTTCATAGTAAAGCTGTGAACGTGAACGTGAGTGGTGAGTGGGTGAGGAGGAAGAGGAAAAGGGCGAAGCGAATCGACGAAAGTGAAATGCGGGTGCGCCTGATTCTTGTTTTGTTTTAAATGCGAAGCGTTTCTTAGCAAACTTCGGCGACTTTGAGCGTATCTATCTATCTATCTATCCATATATCTATCTATCTAGCCGCCTACGTTTGGATGCTTTCGTGGTCAGCCCCTTAACTTGGCGTGAACCAAAATTAGCATGGAAGATTAAGATGGTTTGACGAATATAACGCGCTGCTCAAGACCTCAATAATGTCACAATACCGTCACGTATGTCGTTAAACACGTCCCGCCAGACAGTGGCACATACCCGCGGGCAGGTATGTGCCACTGGTATGTGGTTATATGCCACAAGTGATTGACACTTAGTATCTACCCAGGAATGACGAGAACACACATGGGCAGTTTCAACGTGCGAGCGTTAAGAAATGACCGAAATCGGTAGCGTCAACCCGACGAATGCAAATAACAAATTTCAGGGTCCCAGCTGGAATCGAACCCAAGCAATCTGCGTGGCAATGAAGCATTTAACCACAGTGCTGCGGTCACAGTACTGCTTTTCAAATATGCGCTAATCTTCGTGAAACGTCAATAGTGCTTGCAGTGCTGCCTACCCACTTTTACAGACATTTCACATGTGCTTTTTTTCATACACCCGTCACGTCGGGTTAACGTCAATTGTGGTTAGTTGCCATGCGCTGAAGTTGATTTATGTGGCAGTATTCAGGGCCAGCATCCTCGCGAGCATAAGCGCTTCATATCAGCTTCTGGTGTTGCTAATATGTATGTTCCCGTTGGCATCGTTGCGCAAGTGCAAATAACTGGTTATATAAACATCTGCAACTCTTCAACATATGTCTGTGCGTCCAACGTTTGTAGATATATTTAGCGTGATTTCATGGCGTGTCACACAATAAAAAACTTGCAACACGGTCACCTTCCCTCTGCATGCTTCGCATAACGTCGATTCCCAGGTACGTGGGATCTGCAGTTTTTTTTCTTTTTTTTTACTGTAGAAGTTATATGGTTCAGTAAAGAAATTGTACCGATTACGCAAAGGAACACTAGAGTGGCTCGCTACAAAATCGCTAGTTGAGATTGATCCTGACAACGTGTTTGTAAAACATGGCGACCACGACGTGTTCGGGCTACCGAATTGAATCCGACGTTAAACATACATGAAGAAGGACACTTTTAGAGCTTTGTGGCTCATAAATAGTGATAACTGTCTCGTTGAGTAGCAGTTTGGACACCATATAAGAAAGATTGGACAATGTACGAGCGCTGTCAAACACCCGTGTTGTGTTCCGTCTTTCTCAAAATTCGTTATTTGGAGCTGTTTTGCCTTTCCCAGCTATGAAAGTAATACCTAGAGTTGAAGGCGAAACTATAAAATTGTGACTGAAGTATGCCTTTGATTACGAAAAGTTTAATAAATATAAAATATGCGCGAATGTGCGAGAAATAACATCAGCAAGAAGGAAAAAATTTCAGACGACAACGCACAAGTATACGAGGTGAATTCTCGGTGCAGTACGTAAATAACAGACTAGTGCAAGCAGTACACCATGTGGGAATGTCCAGCAGCAAAAGTTGAAGAGACTTTTTTTTGGCAAAGCCTGCAATTTGGCAAAGCCTGCTACCCGAAAAATCTTTGCTTGTACTTAAGACTTGTAAAATTTCCACTGAACGCTGCACTTGCTTTGTGTACACGTTCTTCAGCGCCAGAACCTGACGGCATCGCCTACCACGCTTGGTGTAAACTCGGAGATCAAGCTCGTAAGACACTATTGCTGCTATACAGCGACTACTGACAAACTGGCATATAGTTCCACATGAATGGAAGTCAAGTTGCCTGATTCCACTTCTCAAAGCCGGCAAGTCACCTTTGGACATTTTCTTCTACTACCCGATCACCCTCGCGAGCTGTGTGCGAAAAGTCAAGAAGAGAATGATTCTAACGCGTCAGGAATGATACTTAGAGTTCTACGAAATATATCCAAATGCCATGTCCGGGTTATGACGAGGCCACTAATCAATTGACAGTGTAGTTAACTTGGTGACATGAGTAGAGCACCAGAAGGCCTGTAAACGATTGTCTGGTGCTCTGTTTGTTGATGTTAAAGGGGCTTACGACAATGTCACCCACAAAGCCATTTTCAGCGCATTAGAAGTAGTAGGACTCGGTGGTAAGATATATATGTGGGTTCAGAGCTACCTACAGAATAGGTAATTTCACGTGCAGACAGAGAATGGCCCGTCACCCGAGTACGGTAGCCGAGGAGTCCAGCAAGGCGGAGTGCTAAGACCGATGTTGTTCAACCTAACACTCATTGGACTAGTTGGCAAGTAGTCAAGAAGCATACGACTTTCACTTTATGATGATGACTTCTGTGTATGGACGTCAGGTGTGACTTGACTTCTACTTCGCGCTCGACTTCAAAGGGAGAATCAGCGACATCGCACTATCTACGTAAACAAGGGCTCGAGATCGCTAGTGGGAAGTGTGCAGTCGTGGCGTTCACCAGGTGGTGTCTCCCAGCCACAGTCACAGGTTCTTGGAAGTCATAATCGACCTAGACCTGTATTGTACCCCTCACGTAAACTACGTGAAAAAACGGCTGACTGCCATTTGCCACTTGTTCAGGTTCCTTGCCGAGAAAACTTGGGGCATGTCCGTCGAGACTGTGTTACAGCTGTACAAGGTATTTTATTAATTCTGTGGTGCAGCCTACCTGTAATATCTAACACATGCAAAACTAGCCTGCGCACACTCCAAAACATTCAAGCCCAGGCTCTTCGAAAATCCCTTGGTTTACACATCACCGTTGAAAGGATGCTTACTTATATGCTAGGAACCCTTCTCACCGCACGGTGAGCCTTGTTACTGAGAGCCCCGTACTACATTTCATACAATTGTCTACGCGCATCGTGCATCCTTTACGTCAGGTTATACGCCTGCGGAGAAGCTGGTGTATCCTCCCTGGTGCCTGGCCCTTTCACAAGTACGTCTTTCAATACCAGGAATGCAGAAGAAAGTAAATTGCCTTTGTGCACCCTAAAATAATTGAGCCTGTTTTTTTGCAAGACATTTATAGTATCAACGTGCACATACACATGAATAGTTCAAACACAGCGTCTAGTTTTGGCGGTGTTGTGGTGATACCAGCTTGAGGAATAACCTTGCCAATCAAGCTGTCACTTGTCGCTACGTCTACGCCGGCGGAACGTGCGGCTTTGCGCGGTGCCCTAAGTACATCGCATCCCAGAGACGGAGTAAATGGGCTGTGTTTTCCGACTCAGAACCGGGCTCACACAACATGCAGTCAGTTCTCCGAAGAGGTTTCCAGTACGAGATTGTCAAGCTTTTCCACCAAGTCACAGAAACAGGCCACGAGGTCCGTTTTCAGTGGCTACCTGGTCATTGTCAGATCAGTGGCAATGATTCTGCAGACAACGCGGCTCGCACATCCCACCAAGAAGAGCTCACCCTTCTGATTCTTCTGCCAAAGACAGACGCTGCAAGACAACTTCGTCCCCTGGCACGTAGTCTCTGGCTGCAGGAGTGGAACACCCTAAGCATAAGACATACAAGGACCCCCCCAAATAAACCCTCAAATAGAACTTCGACCTTCATGTGGACTTCGTCGACGTGAAGCTTCACTTCTTTGTTGGCTGTGGTTGAGGGTCGCCTTCACGAGAGCATATACAACCCTCATTGGAGGGACCGACAGTGCGAAAATGGAGGTCTGCGGCACCGAAGAAGACATCGGCCATCTGCTATGTCGTTGCTCTCGATTTGCATCCGAGAAAAAAGAAACTATCTGGCACGTTGCGACAGTTTGACGATCGGCCACTCTCTGTGCAGATGCTGGAGCACCGTCGCCGTGTTTCATCGGTTCAAATAGCAGTCAAAGCCCTCTCACGCTTTCTGAGGACTAAAGGGCCTATGTGAATGCCTTCACCTTTTGTTTTGTGCCACCGCTGCATGCGCGTCAGCCCATTCACTGACACTATTTTGTCTCCTTCTCTTCCCTTTCCTTTTTCTCATCGTTATACTACCCTTTCCTATTTCTCCAGCTTTGGTAGCAAACCAGGTATGTGTCTGGTAACCCCCCTGCCTTCTCTCTTGTTCTTCCTTCCTTTGATAGTAATATTTGGAAGCTGTATTCGAAGCCTATGTTGTAATCACCGTGACCCCTCCTGATTGCGAATTGAGTAAATGGGCCAAAAAAAAAACGTCGCCGTATACCCCTCGTCAACTCTTCGTGTAAAAGAGCTCTTTTTTTTTTGTCAAGAACTTCGACTGATTCAAATGTGGCTGTGTATGCGTGACAAATACGTCTCCTATCTCCCTGTCTTTCTTTCTATTTGTCTCTCTCTCTCTGTTCTTATGAGAGCAAGAGTTCGTCTTTAAGATGTCCCGGAACGCCCTTTTGGCGTATTATGCAAATATTCGTTCCGTTGCGGACAAGTTCTCCGCGAACTAATTACAAACTTCCAATGCGAATTTGTCGTGACAGTGAGCTGAGTTCGGTCTTCAGCACTAACGTTCATTCTGCGCTTGGCAAGAATGTCACGCACAGGTCATACAGGCATTATGTCCCCGTACGTACTGCCTAACTGATGTATGCCTTGCGTGCTTTTATTTATCCTCATGCGTGTTTTTTTTAGCTCATGTACCTTTACCCTAATACAATTTGTCAGCACACAATAGAAGCTTATGTTTGCCCTGGTGACACCGTCCAGTTATGTCTCAGTAATGTTTGTCATCCTTGCTATCGCAAAAAAAAAACGCGCATCACTGCCCAAATCTATATAGCTGAAGCTATAAAATCGCGCAGTGACGTTCGGGGCTCCACGCGACCTTCTGGGGCCTAATGCACATAACTTCCGCAAGTACGGTTTGTTACTGGTCAGTCAGTTTCGCTAACGGCATGTCACGCGATGGACTGGCTGAAATATTTTCCCCAACAAAAATTTTTAGGGGAAAAAACTTTTTGTGAATGTGGGTTCAGAATTATCTGTACCGTGTGAAGGTCATTCAAACGCATATGCTTTTTTTATCATTTGCAAGCACAGAGTCCTTTCATTTCATAGTTTTTCTGTGTGTAAAAACAGTACACGGTTTCAAGTTTCCTGTGAATGACGACATGATACAACTTTGAGGACAGCGCTGAACGCAAAGATCTCACCAAAACCACTGTAGTAAATTGCTGTTTGTTAGGAATGCTGTCAGGTTCTCGGATCTATGCCTCGTTCCGTATCACTGCAGCGAATCATCATCAATTTTTATTATGTGTTTTCAGTAAGCACCAGATCGTCATTGTTTACGAAATATTTCAGCTTATCTTTTTATGTCAGCCTGCATCTGTAGGAGGCGCACATCGCCTTATTATTATTTTTGTAACGGAGAAGGCTGGCGATGCATCGTTATAAGTGACAAGTAAAGGTTTAAAATTTGTTTGTTTCTTCAAGTTTTTTTGTATTTTTAGTGAAATACATAACACATAGCAGGCCGTAATAACACTTGAACCAAACTTGTGACTCAGTAGTCTACATGAAGCTATAAATCTTGAAGAAAACAGTTTGCCTAAACCATTTTATACGTTTCCGCATATATCTATCTCTGCATATGGGCGCTTAGTGTTTAATCTGTAGTGTAAGATTTTCTAGTGCCGCAGTAGCGTAAGAACGCACAACCTGCTGGAACGTGAAAGCAAAATTAGAGGCACGTGCTTCCAAATATACGAGACACATTTATATCGCTCAAAATACGCTGCACAATTATAAATACGCAATATACTAAGTAAGGTTCAACTTCTTTGTTAGGGGATATAGCACAGTATATGTTGAAGTCAACTAATATGAACGTCGGTGGTTCATGCATGATTTCAGTGACATCAACTCTTTTAATGACGAAACGTAAAACGCAAGAGGCGCTGCAATACCTACTTCAAGAAAAAACAGTTTTGTTGGCGTGAGACTGGAACCGTAAAAGGCAGCAGGACACCTAAATTTTTAATGAGGTTGTGGCATTAAAATTTGGTTGAAATGCGGTAACAAATGTTTGTGAATGTTATTCTAAACAAGTGGGTCTAACTGATCGCACTTCCTAAAATGTACTCTACAAAAAGCCACATAAATATTGCCTCGTCTGCAGTGGGTCTCAAAACAAGGCCTTTTTTGTATCTAACATTTTGAAGCAAGCCATACTGTATACCAATCCACCAAGCCGATGTTCATGTATAATGTTACGAGTGCCGGATATAACGAACTAAATATTAGTGCGAGCGCTGATTTTTATAGAGCGGTTCGACTCTCAAGCTTGGTGGTAATATCATTATGAAAGAAAGTTTCCTTTTTGTTGCTGTAAAAATAGTGTGTATTTATTCTCGCTACAAGCAGAGTATAAGAGTGAAGTAAATATAAAAGAAGACGCCTCGAGGCACTCCTGCGTAGTAGTAGAAGTAATCAGCATCAAACCCAGTCGCGGATTTATCACGTTCTCGACTGTCGCGATTCTCAATAATATATCACGAAGGCGAATGTTTTGTTCTTGATGCAGTGGCAACAAAAGAGGAGTTCGCGTCCACCTACTGTCATCACACGTGCAACTAAGGCTCGCGGTCAGGCTCTTGGCGACACGTGCGCGAAAGTGGACCCGGAATAAGCTGCACCCTGAGATACCCGCATGCACCGTTGTGCCATAAATAAGAGATTCCTCGGCCCACAACACATGCCTTGGCAGGGATAGAGTCAACAAAGCGTGCAGCCTACTCGCCGCGTAATGGCTTCGAGGAGGCGCATCAGAATGAATGTTTCACTCGTCGCTGGGACTCCTGATGGCTTGTATGTGCGCGTGGCGCGAACGTTAAGCACGTGTGCGTGTTCCGCGGCCTACTGTGGACAGGACGTCGTTTGCGTGCTGTCAGCACCTCCTCCAACACTGGTCTACGAAAGTGATACATGCCGAGGGTCTGTGCTTTGTACCGAAACATCGTGCTAACCTTCCACGTGCTCAGTCAGTGTGCCATATTCGTATAAGTCAGTGATTTTTTTTGTCTGTTCTGCAGCCATGAATGCTTTATCAGGATATTGACCGTTACCGTCTGGGCGAACGAGGGAAGACGAGGGGAGTCATGGGGTGCGTCTCTGAACTCGCAAGCATTTCACGATGCACTGAAGAGCACTTTCTGATCTGCAGTCTCAACTTCAGCATTATTAAACTTGTTCGTAGGAGAGGTCCGCATGATATGGGTCCACATTTTATGTTTGCATATAGGCGATAGTTTGGTTTTGAAGAAACACTCTTGACTGTTAAGCATTTTCATATCTAAGCATATTTGCTGACACATTATGGTCCACTCTTGTAATGCCAAGTGGCGTGAGCTGAAGGAGTTTTTTTCGTAAGAAATTCACCAGGTTGTGTTTATGCGCATATATTTCATGCACATTTGTTTATGCATACAATAAGACGTCCTTTCGGTTGCAGATATTTCATGCTAACACCTGCGACACATCATTTTTGCTTCACGACAATGGTTTCATGCTGCTCAGCGGAACATGTCGGACGTGATCGATAACGGCATACAACTAGTAGCGATGTCGGTAGCAAATTTGCAGTATTATAATGATGATTCTCCTCAAGTTATTATGAAATGCAATGACACTATCCTGTTCAAATGAAAATAATCGGCCATCATCGTCAGAGCACCGTCCTTGATGAACAACGTACAGTTTAGATACGTTGAAATATAGCAAAACATTATATCAGCTGCAAGAGTTTAACATGCTAGCTACATGCTAGCTTTTTTCTTACTGAAGATACCGTAACAACTGAATGTTGTATCTTTTGTTTTTTCTCCCGTTAACATCGTGTGTGGGAGCCCCCCTGGCAGTTTCTAACGTTGGGGCTCCTTGTGTGTATTACCAATCCTGTACGCGCTTTTCTGTAAACTGACATCGTTGTTGAATAAAACTTGAAACTTGAAACTTGAAACATCCAGCGAACTTGCGTGTCGTGATTAGTTTGCGAATCTGTACAGAAACATGCAGAACTAAACGTCAAAAAGTTAGCAGAAATTAAGGTATCAGAAAGAGAGGGAGAGAGAGAAATAGAGAGAAAAGGCAGGGAAGGTATCAAATTACACATCAAATTATACAGGTGAATTTTCCTGGTGTTGTCTTCGATCACTGTTTTAGGCGCATTGACAACGTTATTTGATAGTTTAACTTAGCAACAAAGAAAGAAGGCATACACGAGAGAGCGAGCGACAACCTTTGGTAATCGAAAATTGGCGCTCACCTTGACGTCCACATTCTGTATCTAGATGTTCATTTGCATATCGTGATGTTATCTGTGATTTTTATGCCCCGAAACGAGAATATGGCTATGACAGAAGACGTAGGGGAGGGCTCCGGAAATTTCGAACATCTGGTGTTCTTTAACGTGCACTTACATCGCACAGTACACGAGCTTCTACCATTTCGCTTCCATTGAAATGCGACTGCCGTGACCGGAGTCAAACCCGTCACCATCGGCTGAACAGCCGAGCCCCTGACCACTGTTCTACCGCGGCGGACCATGTGAGTCCAGTCTCCCAAGTGTTTGTGGCTACTAAAACGGAGTAATTTGCCTATCGCAGCGATAACCACTTGGATCATATGCGCATTTCAAACAGTACGATTGAAAATTCAATTTTAGGGTTTGTGATACTATTCGTGTTCTCAGAATCCTTTTTTTAAACGCATCGAACCCACTTTGTGTCTATAATGTTACGCTCCTGAGTGAGCCAGTATGAAATCGACTGCTGACAGCGGTGGTAACATAGAATCAGGTGTTACTAACGAGCCGTGATCTCACCGGCATCATGCTCACCTTAACGTGGGATAAAACAAATTTGGACTCAAGAACACTGGAAAATGTTTTGCTCTGTAATTGTAGCCAGTGTAGCTACAGATAGCAAGCTAGAGTAAATGGGTTAATATAAAGATAGATGATTTCGCAATCTGAAAAACATTGCCACTGATACACTGGTCTTTGTCAGCGATTTTTAGTTAAATAAATAAACAGGCGTGGATTTGAGTCATCTCCTCATGGCTTAATTGGTGTCTGAACTTTGTTGTTGTGACGTGGACCACTTTCTTCTTTAGTCAATCAAGTGATGCGGCATGTGGCAGAAAATATGCGGGCTAGTTCAAGCACTGGACAAAAAGTTTTGGCATGTCCGAGATTTATAGCTGGATCCTAGAACCTGTTTTCTGCTTACGTATTGTTTTTTTTTCTTCTTTCCGTTCTAAAGCCTCCCTGAGCTTTCAGCAAAATGTCAAGAAGACAAACCGCACAACGATTTGTCAAGAGGGCAGTTCAGCTATAGCACCGAATCAAGAAAGACTTTTACGGTCGTTCCTTAGCCTTCATAACTCATGAGCGCACGCACCGTAAGATAGCTCAACTTTTTTTTAAATACTAGAGGCGCGTTGCTGTCAAGAAACTTTCAGCGCGTGCAGCATTCTCAATCTCCGGCGCCCGATACGTCCGTGGAATAATATGCACAACCACATACGGGCAAAAGAGAGAAGAGCGTTCACTTATCGTGAAATGCACTCGCGAAATGCACTGAAACTTAGTACGAGTGGAGACAGGAATTATTTTTGCGTCATCTCTGCCCATGCACTGCAGTGCCTCCAAAAGCATATAGCATGGTAGCACACGCTGCACTAAAACTGCGAACACAAATTTGTGGAAACACGTATTGTGTGCGAAGGGATGTGCATTCTAAACGCACGTGCAGTCGATGACTGTAGGACTTTTCGCAGCTCTCAAGCCTGCGGTTATTGATCGGCTAGAAGAAAATTCGTCAACGACGGAATGCCTATAGAGCGTAGAATGCCTTTGCGGAGAACTTGCGCGGCACCAGCCATCATAAACTTTCTGGGTTTCCCGATGGCTGTGCTGTCATCGGAAAACCCGAAACTCCCAGAAGGCGCCACGAAAGGCTTGCATCAGTGGAACCTTTGGCCTGCAATAACATTCACAATACCTATGCTATGTGTCACGCAAAACGTTTTTTTTTTTTTCTTGTACGCAATTTACCGTGGGGAACCTAGCAAAAAGAAGCTGAGCAACATAACGTCTTTGTTAGGGCTCTGTGCTTTAACAACGCAAACATTATAAGAGAGCTGCTGGCAGTCGTCAGCTTCTATAATCTGGATTGAAATTTAAGATATTGCGCACTGGTCGGGCAACGCCATTCCGTAATTTCATATCTTATCAGTGTTGGCGAAAGGCTTAACAAAGGAGAACTCACCGAAATGATTATGCGCCGAGGTAAAATAGATGCGATAATTTTGTCTTCTTTTTGCTTTCAGTTTTGAAATATCTTGAAGTTTCTTTTTGTGCAAAAGGCAATAATCAGTTTCTCGGTGCGCTAAAAAGGGCACAAAATGTGACTACTCGAAAATGGGGCGAATGGTCAGTTCATAGTGCACTTCAAATGAGGCAAGCCACTAAAGTAACTCTGGCGGCGAGGATAATAAATGTGACACCCGGGCGATGCAGTCCAGAAGTAGTGAAGTCAAAAGATTTCAATTTGAAATCGGATCGCGCCTGCTTCTCAATAAAGGTCGCGGCTATGACACCCCGAAGTAAGATATGCATAATCCGAGCTTCAGTCAACAAAAAAAAAAGAACTAAGAAGTAAAAAGCGAGAAGTTTGAAAGTTTCTAGGCCACCGAAGGCCCGCGAAAGTAAGTAAAAAAGCGCTAAAGCTATCATGCGTGATAGCAGAAAGGTCTTGTTTAGTTTTTTTTCCACAGAAAGGTAGAACTGATTCTGCGCGTGCTTTAGATTACAATGTGTGAGGGTCGATACGGCATTGTTCGCTGAACCACGGTGGGAAATCTTGACCATCCTTGGGTGGAGCTAAAAGAGGGCGAGAGAGAGAGGCTATGCCCCGAAGCACATAACTGTAAAAGGAAGTGCAGATCCAGGGAACCGGAGACAGACCGGATCAACGGCCTGATAGCCTCAATGAACTTGTCGTTGGGAAAACTCAATTTCCTACGGGGCACTGAGGCTGGCAAAAAAAAAAAAAGTGGCGCAGGATGGACGTGGGGTGGAAAGAACGCTGGCTTATCGGCGCTGAAAGAGGAGGCGAGATTCGCTTCCCAGTCGTATGACGGGGGACACAGAAGGAGCTAGGGTAGTAAGGGTTGGGAAGTTGGAAAAGAACAGACGAGGAGGAAGGGAGAGATGGGACCAGGAGAGAGGAAGCGTACATGCCTTCGAGAACGGAGCGGCTGTAGGGCGAGCTGACGAAAAATGTACTGCGTCGATTTTCGCAGGTATAGGTATTTGAATTTCTTTGCGCTCCGATGGGTTTCACCATCTGCTCAATAGGCAGCTGCTGCCTCCCCCGTACCCTACTCTGCGCCTCTTTCCTAACTGTCTAGTCTTTTTTTTTTCTCACTCACAGACTTACAATCCACTACTTATTCGTCGTACCCTTCTATCGGATGGATAAAGTAAACGAACACCAGCTCCACGTTAAAGAAAATGGAACTCTGTCTTGCAGTTAAGAAAGGATAGCTTCGTTTCAGACAAATGTGGAGCGAAAACGATGTCCCGTCTATGTTTCTGAGAGCCAAAATCTAGCGGACCGATTTCGTAGCAGCCCGTGCGATTTGAAACCTGGAGATAAGCTTCAAAGAATAGATGGCTGAACTCGGCAATGAGGGAGCTGAAGTTTACCAGGTATTTGCTTTAGGCTGTTGCTGGCGTGGCGCTGCAATAATCTTATTTTTACAGTTCCACCTAATTATGATGTATGCGGACGTCCCAGTCGAAACTGCGAATGACTGCACTTGTGTGTTGCTTTTTTTGTCTCTTAGTAAATGTCGTGAATACCGAACTGTTAACATGAAGTGAGTTGAAAGAAAATTTTGTATGCTCGTTCTCCTCAAGAAACAATACGATATACGATGTTAGCTCACAGAACTGAAATATTGTTTTGTTTCTCAGAGAAAAGATTACTAACGATGCGGTTTAACAAAATAATGTTATATTTCATGGCTAGTTGTGCCAACATAAGAAAAAAAAGCCATCTTGATTTAGTTTAAATTCATTGCTACCTTCGCTCTCTTTTTTGCTTGTGTTAACTTGAAGATGCTTGTGTTAACTTGAAGCTGACTTCAACAGGCATTGTTTCACAGCGAAAGCTGTATATGGCTTGGAGAAACGAAAATCCGTCCGACAGCGATGTTACCAGCGGTCACCATTGGCTGTCCTATCAGTTATGTCATTCTCGGCGTCGTACCTAAAAAGGCCCGCCATTGGCTGCGTTATGAGTGACGTCGTCCGTCCCGTCACAGCCGTGGCGCCGAGCGTGCGCGCAACAGTTTCTCCTGAAGCCTTCCATATGGGTATGCCACGAACAACTCTAGAAAAGCTCCGACAATGGAAACGTGAGAGATCTCTCATACGCGAACTCGCTTGCTCGATTCCGTGCCGACCAGTTGTGCGCTCGCAATCTCCGGCGTCAGCGTAGCTCTGGCCGACTGGGCTCGCCCTACGTCATCTCCTGGCGCCGACCTCCGACGACAGTGTAGCTCTGACCGACTGGACTGGCTCTACGCCATCTCCTGACGTCGACAAGAGCTCTCGCAAGTCGTGCCCCGTCCTCGGACTCCTGTGACCGTGTTTCCATCTTTCCTATCTATCCCCTAGATTTGTCGTCACTTTCTACACCTTTATTCCTATCCTTTTAATCCCTCCTCACCCCCATCCCTTGTAAGCTACTGCTGAGGTGTCGCACCCTGTTGTAGACAGATGCGGGGCTCACTTTTCTTTTCTTTTCCTTCTTCTAAACATAACCACTCCCCCCCCCCCCCCCCCTCTCATACGCCGGGCCGACGGGGAAGCCCGGGCACAAAAACAGGCCCGGGATGTCAAGTGCTGGCACCAACGGCGTACCAATGATACGGCAGCCTTCCAAGCCACGCTAAATCGCGAACGGGAATGCAAGCGCCGATCGCGGGTGGATCCTGTAAACCACGCCACGCAGCAATAAATATTTTCACGATCTCAAACGCTTGCAACTATACGCCGCACCGAACAATGAATGCGTGGTTCTTGAGGAAGGGAAAAAGGCATCTAATTTCTTTCTGCCCATAGGCGACACGGCGTAGGCATAACAATTGGCGTCAGCGTGATCATCGCGGGAGCGCATTCGCCGGAGCGAACGACCGCTTTCGGCTTCTCCTGCGGCACTGTGGTTTCGGTTGCGGCATCCCTGACAACCTGCGTTACGAAGAAGAACCACTGTCACTGAAGCGTTGCGAAACGCAGTTAACCACTCATTGTATACACTCCTCTATGACCATGATCATACGAGGCAGAATATGGGGCATGTGAAACAAACACTGTGGTAAATCCAAGTCAAACGTGCGTCTCACCTTGAGAATCAGTGAACATGTGAGCAATAATTACGCAAAGGCATCAGTGTCATGTCGGGTTCAACCCACTGCTAAACACCATGCGCCTCAAGTTTCAGCTTTCGATTTTTCGTTTATTCAAAGAGCTATTTCGGTCCTGCACATAAACCCAATATTTCTGAAAGGAAAATACACGCGCTTTTTTCTGTTCTCTTTGCGTCTCTATTTAGCGCCCATGCTTGTACACCCAAGACAATGATCACCCACATAACCTAAAGAGTTACCTTACGAAGACTAAACAGTCCTGCATTTGCTCCACCGTGGCTGGTGAAATTTTTGTAAAGCTACCGAAACGGGGGCATAGAAAAAAAAACGCATAGATAAACGCAGCGCAGCTGACGTTTCAGAAAGTTTTCCCACACGTACCAAGGCGAATGATGACTACACAACAGTAAAATTGGTGCGATATAGAAGATATTAAGGGGTGATCACGCTGGCTAACACTCTGTGCGATAAGTGGTTGGTGAACGTCCAGGAAGGTCTTATATGGCCGTATATGCCCTTTCGGTTTTTTTTTAATTTGTCCTTGCTTGAACGAGTGTACTATGCCCATGAAGCTTTTCGCAAAATTTACGTTAAAACTATGACAGGAGTGTACGGATATTTCTAATTGCTAGCGAGCGTTCCCCTGCCAGTACATTACCATGGAGCACTTCTTCATTGCTTTTCTGACATCACCTCTTATTTACTAACTCGCTCGTGTTGATGTTTACAGCAAAGCTGTATTTGCCTAACCTAAGCCATTCAATAAATCCATTCCTCTTATTTCTCTCTTTTTCTCATTCTCACTTCCTCTGGTGTAGGGTAGCAAAGCAAGTGATATAACTTTGCTTGACCTCCCTGCCTTATCCTCACTTTTATTTCACTGTTTTTCTCGTGCCGTTCTTGTACCGTAGAAGGCGTCCGCTAAAAAGCCATTGACGGAGCTAGCAGGTTACGTCCTCCCCCTTGGACTAATCAGCTGAAAGCAGGTGCATTTCAATCCTATTGACCTTACCTGATTTATTCTGTGAAAATGTACGGGGTATAACAAAGTGGGCTGCTACTGCTTTAACCTGCGTGTTTTTGCTCTGTAAAGACGCCAACACCTATGAAGCAATGCACAAAGGCGACATGAGAAGCGAAGGTAACTTACCGTTGGATTGTTCTTGAGTTTGGAAACCACGCTTTCCCGAAGAAGGTATACAGGCAGCCGCAGTCACTGAAAGTCCGCTACGTGATTAGTCGCGCAGTGGCACACTGGAGGCGAGAGCAAGGATGGCCTGAGATAGCAGCATACATGGCAGCTGTGATGGCTCGTCCAGGGGACAGACTCGTCGATATCCATGGCCGACAAACACTTCCTGCGTGTAACGAGCCACTGTATTAACTATTAGCGTGAATTGGTCCTCATAAGGTCCATCACCGACAGCATAAAGACATAGCATGGTCACATTTCTTGTTTTTTTCTAAAACATTGTTATGGATGTTTGCTTACTGGCCCGTCAAAGCAGGCTGAACTATACCACCATTGTCATCATCATCATCATCATCATTTTATTATTATCTTACTTTTATAAAGATTTTGACAGGAGAAATGTGTACTTTCAAGTATTAAAATGAGTGAGTCCCCTTAACAAAAAATTTTTGAAGCAAAATAGTTGGTCTGTCATGGCATGTTTCAAGTCATAACTACACTGCACTGAATATCCGTGAACACTACTGAAGACACACAAGATTAAATACACGTTATTATAAATCTAAGAAACTATGTATAATAATGTGGACCTATCAGGTTACCTAATAAGCGAAGCGTGATGCTTCCACATAACAAGTGCATTTTGCATAACGTTTAACTGAATGTCGGCAAGTTCCAAACCGATACATAAGTGTACATTTGTTTTTGTGTGTTAAATATACTTCCTTTTCACTTCTGAGTTAGCCGCCCTACAATATAGCCTCAGAGCACTTTAGGTACTTGTTTCAACAAACAATTGACCATGTAATTTATTTATATTTATTATTAAATAATTACGATTGGTAACGTAACTCATGATTACGATCATCATAAAAGAGCCCACTTTGGCAGGCGCACTATACCGAGGGAACTTTGGTGGTTGTCTGTGTCTAAATGTGAGCGCATGAAGCCGCTTTATAAGTTAAACGTAAATTTGACGTTACGATTATATGTCAACATGCGGACCTTGATGTCACAAACATTGATCGCCGAAACTAGCAGTGAAGTCGAAAAGCCTAATTTTTTTTAATGAAAGCTTTTGAATGACCCAAGCACATTCACATGTACGTCTATCGTTTACATTTATTGAGCTTGCGAACGACCTGAGAATAAGAGCTCTCTAAATGTAGCATCCGAGGTCTATACGAATAAACGTTGTATATCATCAGTTTGTGATTTTGCCATCTTCAATTTTCGTACACGGTATCTTTAGTTTCCACACACTCATAGTTCGCAGGCGGTTGCAGAGAACAAATTTTTTCCGCTTGCGTTCGTCACATGTGAGGCTGTGAAAGTGGTACACCTAAACAACAAACAAGTGAAATATCTCTGTGGGGTACCTACAAACATCAAGGTTTAATCGTAATGTAGTACAGGAGAGAAACAGATTCTTTAATGTGTAGGGTACCCTCTGTTCGAGATTATATCAAGATATTACAGAAAGACACTCCATTCACGGTAGCCGAACGCGACGTTGCATGCTCTAACGTCAATGCGTGCGCGCATTTGTTAACAGTGCAGTTCAATTCAATATATGCACATTGCATGCTAGGCGATTAAACGCTATACTAGGAGTGACTAAATGCTGAAGGGTATAGGGTGACGGTGAGGCTGACTGTGAGAGAGAGCAGTAGTGACGCATGGTGACTGCATCCACTACACCGGCGTTCAGTCTATAGTTCTAAAGCCATGACAAACGAACGCGTTACAACGCGTCAACGTGTAGGCATGCAGGGTCGGCGTCCTGCCGTGTCTCTGAGGGGAGGGGGGGGGGGGGTGATGCCGCAAACAAGGAGATGGCATGCCACGCGCAGACGTGTTGTAATGTGAGCGTGTGGTTAGGGCTTTTTTAGGGGTGCTGGCGGAATGCTGCTTGCCATTAGTTGCTAGCATTGCCCTCACGTGCCCCGCCACTCACCGAGTTGCAGAAGGATGTATTGCAGTGTTCCACCGGCGCCACCGAGTACCACAGTCTGCATGGCTGTTTACCGGATTGCTCTCGTCCTCACAGTTACCCTGACCAACAAGAGGCACGTGCTCCGAGCATCGAATTTTAATCTTCGAGAATTACACATTCACTACTGGCACGTCGACACTCGTGCAAAACAACGACCATACTTTCGCGAGGTTCGTATCAGGAATCGTAAAGTCTGTAGGTACTTGCGTACCTACTTCTTTCACTGTTCATCCACAAGGCTGTGCTTACTTTTTAAGAGCGAAAAAAACTGCTTTCATTTCCGTGAGTGACGTAACTGAAGAAATCTCGTGCACAACGTAACCTGCTGCATAAATTAACTCAGAGGAGGGATACCTTGATTTGAGTTGAAATTTTGTAATGGGGATATTGCAGCTACACCACTCGTAAATATCCCGCGAGAAAGTATTGGAAGATGGTGCTCTACGTGTCGGATTCGTTACGTAGATGTAGCGTACCAGTGCGGCATTCATTAGCTCTTTTTCGCGCAGATAGTTTCGTAACCTGGCCGAAAGATTGTCTACCCGCCCGAGCTTCCTCTTCAAGATACATAACAATAACAAGCTCGCTTGTACACGGTCGGTTGTTTCAATAAACGTACGCGCTGGACCTACGCCAACGCGGTGCGCCGAGGCATAGTCACCTGACCGATGCGCTGCTAAAAGATTCGTGAAGAAATGTTGGGTGCCCGCCGCGGTGGTCGAATGGTTGTGGCTGATAATCCGAAGGTCGCGGGACCCAATCCCAGCTGCGGTGCGTGCATTTTTGACGGAGGCGAAAATGTTTTAGGCCAGTGTACTTGGATTTAGGTGCACCTTCAAAAGCCCCAGCTGGTAAGTTTCTGGAGCCTTCCACTAAAGCGTCTCTCATAATCGCATCATGGTTTTTGGGACGGTAAAGCCCAGATAATTTTATTGAGAAACGTTGGGTTCATACAGTGGCTATGCTCTCGCATTCGTACCAGGATCAGGGATAGGTACGAATTTATGTACAGCTAGGTATCATTCCGCGTAGGAAGAGGGTCGGATACATGTAATTTTTCGCTTTTTTTAGTGGGAATGTTTTTTAATCACGTACATGTTTTATGCGGCCCATACTCAATGAATCAATGTCAGGGGGACTGTATGTACCATTTTTGTGCATGCACATTTTCGCACTAAAACAGAGAGGGATAAATTGGACACGCTCATGCATAAAAGTGTCAAGAAAGTGCTCGGGATCCCAACCACGCCTAACACTGAAAATTTTATGAAGTTGGGAACGCATAATGCCACTTCTGAATTGATCGAAGCACAGAGGTCGATCCAAATCATTCAGTTATCAAATTTCAAAACAGGAAGACAACTGCTAGATGCGGCAGGCCTTCGTCCTATCTTTAATCAGGGAGAAACCATGCAACTGGATCACCGAACAAGGAATACATTTACTGTTGACCCCTTTCCAAGAAATGACATCCCCAAGGAATACATTTACTGTTGACCCTTTTCCAAGAAATGACATCCCAAATACAATGAAGTTCGTAGATTAACGAGAGCTACGGCTTTCATACGGAAGCTCTCCGGAACGGAAACATTTGTTGATGCAGCGCGCTACGCTAGTGGCAACAAGTTTTCTGTGGCAGTTGTCAATGAGAGAAAACTCCTCTCGGTCGCTTCGCTGAAGACCTCCTCAGTCGGTGTAGCAGGACAGACTGCTGTAGCGCTGGAATTGCTGGACTCAAAACGCGCAACGACCTACACCGACTCCCGAGCAGCCGTTAGAGCATTTGCATCAGGATTGATAGCCAGAGATGCAGCCAGGATTCTCCTCGGCAGACCCCCCTCCGACATTCTTCATCACATAGCCTAGTTTTCAGCTCACATGGGGCCAAACGTACTACCAGGTCCCATGAACCCAAACGAAATAGCCCACTACCGTGCGCGAGGTTTCACATGCCGTGACGGGCTGGTCTCTTGCGTGAGTTCGGGAGAGCTCCTCCGCAGTGATCCTCTCGTTACCTTTCGCAAGATAACATCTCATTACAGAGGAGAGCGACAGACATTTCCCTTTCCTCATTTTGAGCTCCATAGATCAAAGCGAGCATGCTTTGCATGTCCCAGATGGGGTCTTAACGCTTCAGGGCATGCTTTATTCGGAAGTTAATCCACTTTACCCAGATTGCGGTGAATACTGTTTTCTGAGTCAGATGCTTTGGCAGGGCCCTGAGCTACAGGACTTTAATCGGGAAGTGGACTGGATGACGGCAATCCCAGACCCCACACAAACCGCCCTTCTTAAGGCTGCCCGGAGGGTCCGTGAACGGGCTGAGAAGCATGGTCTCTATGTTCCGACATGGGACTAGCCGACGGCTGTGTGGGGACCTACTTAATTGACCCACTGCCTGGCCTCTCAGAACGAAAATAAAGTTGTTTGTCAGTCTGTCTGTTGCACATTTGCCTACATGTATTGATGTTATCTATTTACTGTTGTTCACGGTTATATCCTTTACCCGCCGTGACATCAGCGTAGTCACACTTGTATGGACATGCATTTATCTCCGAAAGCATGATGATTCGCGACTCGCCACGTGTTGTCAAAAACTGTGCACAACCTCACACATCAAGTATGAAATGAGTGTTTCAGGTGCACCGTTAGATATAGATATTATGCTAACGTACTCTCGGCGTTGACTCAGAAACCATACTTTTGTAAGTAATATCCGAGCCAATCCACTTCACAAAGAAAAAAAAACAATCCTTATTACAATCATCAGAGCACATGTTGGTGCATTTCATATAATTATGAAACAATAACACGAAGAGGAAAGAAAATGATAATGCATGCTAAACATCAAATGCTGCGGGCCTTAGTTCTCGTGGCAGCACAAGGTCTTGGCATCCACCAAACAACGTATCAACTAAAACGCCTGACATTGCCAGAGATACGAACAGCAATACTAGTCTTGCTGTAACCTTGAGTACTTTGTAATCATGCATTAGCGGGGTGGTCGTTTACCATAAACCGAGTGGTTTACCAAAACACGAGTGGTGTTTAAGCAACTGGCAGCGAGTATATAGCAAGGTAAGTACACTTAACATCGAAGTTCTTTAGCGAGTAACATAGCTCCAGCGTTACACAGACCCTCAGCAAAGATTCGACAAAAGCCCCACCACGGTGGTCCAGTGGCTAAGGTACTCGGCTGCTGACCGGCAGGTCGCGCGATTGAATCTCGGCTGCGACGGCTGCATTTCCGTTGGAGGCGGAAATGTTGTAGGCCCATGTGCTCAGATTTGGGCGCACGCTAAAAACCCCGAATGGTCGAAATTTCCGGAGCCCTCCACTACGGCATCTCTCATATTCATAATGTGGTTTCGGGACGTTAAACCTCACATAGGAATGAACGAACGAATGAATGAATGAATCAATCAATCAATCAAAGATTCGACAAAATGCTATACAGTGCAGGAACTTTCTTTAAGGAGGCATGCGCTTTAGGCATGCGCGCTAATTCTGTCACTGTCCGAGCCGAAGAGTCAGTTGATTCACAGAGGCGTGAGGCCTTTATTCTTTTGGACACCGGCCCTGGCGCATTTCGAACGGATCGCTGGGCTTTCCGCCAACTACGAAACAAAAAATGACGCACGCACATGCAATGACACTCAGACTGGACGGCGCCGGCGCTCAATTGTTCATGCACAAGTAAGAGCGCTAGACGAGGGTGGCAACGGTCTCGCACGTCATAGTATATACTACACTCGCTCTCTATGAAGAAAACTGTTTCTTTTGTCTCGAGAGGCACGCAGTGTCCAAAAAAAAAACGAGAAAAAATAATAAAAGAAGGAAACACGATTTGTCCCACTGGCAGACTTCTCACGAAGAACAATAGCAGAATCAAGACTAGTTTAGGCCTTGCTTTCTTATTTCGAGCAGAAGCCTTCCACTGCAGCACTCTTGGACAAGAATAGGCCGTGGCCAGAACGATCCTGTTATCTCTGAGAGCAAAAAGAAATACAGCTCAAAGGGCACTGAAGCATATCAAAATAATAAAAAAACAGAAAAAAGAAAGAGTTTGCGATTCGCTGCATAGAACACTCGTGCGAGCCTTTCTTTTTCTTCCGGCACCGATCTGCAAGTCAATGCCATCCACTGACGTGCAGCCCGCCCACACAATCAGCTGTATGATAGGGAGATTGAAGAAAATGCCTGGATAGGCGAGGCATCGGAAAAAGTCTGCTGCCACGGAAACCTCGTGGGTCTCATTTGAGAGAGGTAAATGCAGTTACTTCTCATTTGTTTTGGCAGCAATAATAATGAAGCATTTGCGAAGAAGTACTTTTTTATATTTGTTTAGAAACGCCTATAATTTAGGTTAAATATATGAGTCTGAGTCTGGCGCATGTGGCCATCGCTGTCATAACAACCGTAAAGTAATGTTTGAGAGCGCGGCTTGAGTATGGTCAATTGGATGTGGAGATTAACATTCAGAGTCGTGGAAGTTCAATTAGAAAATGATACAAAAATTAAATTTAAAAAGATCACAACATTCCCTCATCTCTCTCAGAAAGGACACTTTCTTTTAAATCCTCAATTTCCCCTTTATCATTGTTTAAAAAGGAACACGTAAACTCTCTTAGGAGATTATTCTACTTTCACTAGAGTGCCATGAGACCCATTGATTGATTGATATGTAGGGTTTAACGTCCCAAAACCACCATATGACTATGAGAGACGTCGTAGTGGAGGACTCCGGAAATTTCGACCACCTGGGGTTCTTTAACGTGCACCCAAATCCGAGCACACGGGCCTACAACATTTCCGCCTCCATCGGAAATGCAGCTGCCGCAGCCGGGATTCAATCCCGCGACCTGCGGCTCAGCAGCCGAGTACCTGCCGTGAGACCCAAAGAAGAGTTAACATAAGTTTTTAAAAACAGTCACATGGGTGTTACGTCAGGACTCCCCGAAAGAAGTAACATGCACACTTAAGCATATTCGTGCCCTAGAATGTACCCCGTACAAGTTGGAATGTGCTCCGTGCAAGTTGAGAGTTGAGCTTCCTCCATACGCTCAACTTCCAACTCTGTCACCTTTCAGCACGTCTACACAATCAAACTGGCACCCTGCTACGTCTGTGACCATATGTATACTACTAGTGCAGCGGGGATATTCTGCTTGGTTGAACAGGGACTACGAGAAAGTCGTCACTGAGCTGCCAAAACAAGGCAGTGCCGCTTTTTCTAGCGGTGATAATATTTCGCCAACCTTCAAAAAAATAAAAGACCAAAGTTCTTATATTGTGATAAGGCTTTCGCTATCCTTCGACGTGACAGCAATATAAGCTGTGCTGAACTGCAATTGCGCACTTCGGGGCGTGAGCAGCAAGTGTCATGAAGAAACTGGGTATACTTGACTGCGGCTTGACGTCACGAACTTGAATAGACAGCGTGTTTATTTTTTTGTTCAAAGAGCGTTATTTTTTGTTGTTGTTGTTGTCAGTGGCTGCTCTTTACCTCAACGCAATAATAATGATTGCTGGTGTTTAACGCCCCAAAACTACAATACGATCATGAGAGATGTCATTGTGGAAGGCTCCGGAAATTTTGAACATCAACAGGGAACAAGCATTTGATTACCGACAGCACAAACAAACTTCTACACGAACCCCGTGCACCTCAACAGGAGCTATCCACACCTATACCCGGACAATAGATGCAAACTATCCGTGCCCGTGTGCTCAGATTTAGGTGCACGTTAAAGAACCCCAGGTGGTCTAAATTTCCTGAGCCCTCCACTATGGCGTCTCTCATAATCATATAGTGGTTTTGGGACGTTAACCCCGCATATAAATCAATCTATCAAATGCAAACTATCCGAAATAAAAAGAGCTTCTTGAAAAACACATGCTGTGCAAATGTTTCAACTTATCAACATGTTCCCTCTGAAGCCCACTAAGAGCGGTGCTGGCTAGTGCTGCTCAGCTAGGAAATTCAAGACCAAACATGGGCTATCTAGCAGGCCAGAAAGGCTAAATGGAGATAACGTCTCCTGATACCTACATGTGTGGTCAAGCGCATGCCACAATTATGCCGGATCATGCAATAAAGTTTATACCCTTACTGCTCATTAACGTGTACGGTCATCGTGCCGTACACGGGACTCACATTTCGTATCTATCAAAATGCGACCGTCGTGGCAACTGAATACAGTAACAAAAAAAAAAACGGAAACTGCTAATTTACAGCCTCCACCAGTTTTCCTGTGCTTTACTTGCTTTATTTCTAAAAATAACGTGATCGGACTGACTCCTCATTTTTAATTCATATGACACACTTGAATGGAATATACAGTTGGAGCACGGCAGTAAAACGAAAGGCTGGGCAAGTTAGAATGATGTGATATAAATACATGATATAAAGTATGATACCACTTCTTGTTGTACGCATCGCCAAAACAAGCAGAGAATGATCCTCTAGACAATACAAAGCTTTTCTCGTAGTCATAGTAAATATGCACCCTTCGGTAATCAGTGTTAATAGGCATTTTTCTACGCTCACTTTGTATGTGCATGCTTGAGTTATATTTTACTGTTCTTTATTTACTTCTTCATTGCACTATCGTTCGCTGTGTCAGTCTTTTTTTATTGATTGATTAACATTTCAGAGGCTGAGTAAAGCGTTTGAAGGACAGGGACGCAGGAAGAGCACAAGACGAGCGCTCGTGTCGTATTTTGCTGTCCCTGTCCTTCAGAGGCTTTACTGTTAGTAATAACTGCAGCCAGATCGCTACCTTAGGAATCACAACCAAAAACTTTATTACGTTATTTCTTTTAGGATATGACGCATTTTGTTTCGATATTGGACCTAATGAGTAGTTGTGCGCACAGACGGTAAGGTAAAAGTAACGTTACTGGTACCTCAAACGAGGTGTTATTGCTCAGGCTTTGCTACCCCTGCACTATGAGTGAACCGGACGTATCGGGGTACGGCAACCTCTTGTTTTGTCGTTGCTGCTTTTCTTTACTCTCTCTTCTTGTGTCGCTATTTGAGCCTACTTCTCGCCTTCCTTCGCACCTCATAAACGTAACCGACGTTCACTTAGCTCTCCGCTCACGTTGCCGGTGCCTCCACGTGCTCATAACGTCAGCTCTTGCGGTCACAAAGAGGAAGACCTCCGGCAGCCGCCTGCCTGTCTGCCCTCACCCACATAGCTCTCATGGCTCGTGGTACCAACAATATACCCCTCCCTTCCCCACCCCCTTCCGCCACTATATGGTATACGTGGCCACACAAGCGTGGTTTCCTGGCGCTGCACATTGAACGAAATTGCAGTTTTTTTAATTTTTGGAGCATTCTACTCTTTTTCTTACGAGCACACCCTGCACTTCCAGCCGTTCTTTAACCCTTCACCGAAGTGACAACATAACAACGCCACCTTTGATGCCGCTACACCGCAGTCGCTACCATCATAGAGCACACACGCCGAACTAGCTGCAATCTCCCGGCATCCAACACTTTTTCTTTCCCCATAGTGTAGCCGACCAGTAGTTGAGGAGGCCCGAAAAAGGCAGTCAATTACGGCGTGGTCCTCTCTCACGCTCCCTTTCTTTGGGATACGACTTTTTTATCTTTTAGGCAAGAACACGCGTTCACTCTAGCGTACTGATAAGGCCGGTCGCGTCTGTTGCACTGCGGCACAACCACTTAGTTGATTCTCTGCCCCACAAGCTTTGCTTTTCTGGTTTGTGTATCTTCAGAAGCCAGGAAGAGTTTGCTGAAATCGTGAAGCCGTGATTACAGTGTGTAACGCTGAAGATTGCGTTTCTTTTTGGCATTTTAAATTAAAAACTTTTCAGATAGCAAGGACGTCATCATTGTTTGTGAGCCATCGATTACAAGCAGCTGTTCTCCCTTAATTCCTAGCAAGGCTACATGCAAAAATCACTGCCGATGTGGCAATAACTTCAACAAATAGATACCGAATACAAAAAAATCGCTAAACTCAGTTGAGCAGGTGAGAATGTGTTGGCTTTTTTTTTTTCTTTCGTTACTTCTTTCTTTTTTTGTACAGCAGTAACTTGCCTTCCACACAAATATTCTGTATGGATGTCATATTGCTGCCTGTGTGCCTCACAAGAATTCCTCATGACTATCTTTTAAATGTTACTGTATTGTTCAACCATAACGTGAAGTAGCGTGGCATGTTATCAGCTGATGCGAGCAGGGAAGTAGTTTGATCACAGACGTGACAAGTTGCGCGCTACCGCCTTAATATGTGGTGCTCTATAGCAGATATGTGGTGTAGGAGAACTCAAGGAAATAAACAGTACATCAAACACAGAAACAGAAGTTCGCAGGCGTCTTGAAAGAGTTCATAGCAGGCGGGCTTTTCTATAGTAGAATGAATTGGGTGCTCCACCTGTATCAGGTTTGTAATCAAGAGGAATGCCCCAGAGAGCGCCCCCCCCCCCCCCCTGCCGTCGCGAAATTCACATAGTAGAGGGTGTTGGTGTGTTACCGAAAACAAAGAATGAAAGTAGGTGCTGTTGAATGCGTTCAACAAGTGCCTCCTCTCTCCCGAAAAATATTCCTGGAAACGGACCTGGTCTGTACTCACGCTAACGCTAAGCTAAATAAATACTATTCTGCAAATATTGGAATACGTAGTCTTAAAACATTTACTAACAGTTGCTTAGAACAGTCTTCACCAACCAGCATTCACTTTATCTCTGATTACTTAAAAAAAGTGTACCCTTAATGTGTTTTATAGGCAGCTAGTTAGGGCCAGAATCCATAAATCAACCTTGCAGTCATCTTTTGTACTAAATTTTGAGTCTTTAACACGCGCTACGAGTGCCATAACGATACAGGAGAGCGCATAGCCGTATTAATATTGCAGGCTTTCATTCAATTTTTTTTAAATGGTTGTATTCAGAAATCAACCTTAGTTGTCGTTTTGGGGCATTTAATGAGCGCCAAGGGCACCAACAATAAGAAGAACAAAATATAAAGATTATGCTGAATTGAAAATGCGTGTTTAAAAGGAAAACAATCTCGCAGACAACGCCCACATTGTTATCGCAGCTATGTAGCACAGCCTGAAATAAACATGAGAAAAATTATTCGAAATACCCTGGAGGTACAGAAACCATTATCGAGGTCGCATCTAACAAGCTAAAAAATTTTGTCGACACTGTGCGCATTAGTAGCAAAGATAGCCGTATAAGAATCCAACGTAGTAGGGCTGGCGTGCGCATATCTATATTTTCGAGAGTTTCACTAGCCATAGCGGCGATATACTTATGAGGCCTGCTACAGAAGAATAATTGTAATGTGGGGTTTAACGTCCCAAAACCACCATATGATTATGAGAGACGCCGTAGTGGAGGACTCCGGACAATTCCGACCACCTGGGGTTCTTTAGCGTGCACCCAAATTTGAGCACATGGGCCTACAACATTTCCGCCTCCATCGGAAATGCAGCCGTCGCAGCCGGGATTCGATCCCGCGAACTGTGGGTCAGCAGCCGAGTACCTTAGCCACTAGACCACCGCGTCGGGGCCTGCTACAGAGGAGGGCCTCAGCGATTTAGACTAATTTTTTTTACGTGCACTGACAATGTAGAGTATACGGTCCTCCAACATTTGGCCACTTTCGAAATACAGTCGCAGAGACCGAACCCATGATCTTCGAGTTCGGTCTCTGAGGGGGGCCTGAGTGGGGCCTGAGTAGCTGAGCGGGGCCCGTGTGTTCAAGTGTGATATTTCATTTACTCAATTACTTTTGTGTATTTTACGCACTCACTGCCACGAATAATGGTTGAAAATAAACCTATCACAATTTTAACGTATACAATCGAGAAAGGAATGCCAATGAACGGGTATAGCCTCGTATCTACTTGACTGACTGTTTTTGCGCCACGGGGATATGAGAACAATGATGCAGTTGTAATGAGAGTTCGATACTCAAGATGGCTTTCCACTTGTTTGCTGTGCTCGTGGGGGTCACTCCAGCATGCGCGCATAGCAGGATACGTGGAAAGCGCTTAAGAACGCGCAGAAAAGAAGCAACGTACTCTCTCTGCTACTGCGCTGCTCGCAGAGTTACCTCTGGCAATTTGGTGCAACTCCAACACGCCTATGGCTATCAGTATGTACCACTCTTCCATAGCGGGCCCGAAGGAGTTCCGTGTTTAAGGTCGACTTACGAGCTGCCGAGCCCAGCTACGCACTGAACAGACAGCAGATAGAGATAGGCATTCGCACACGGACAAGTTCTATGAGCTAGTACTCGATTTCTACCTTAAGAAGGTCATCTTCCCACGCTTTCCGTGAAATAAACATCTAGAGCGAACTGCACCAGAGAAAACTGCATGAAAGAAAGAAAGAAAGAAGGAAAGAAAGAAAGGAAGAAAGAAAGAAAGAGAGAAAGAAAGAAATAAACAAAGAAAGTTTTCGCGTTATTGCCCCGGTTTCGTATTGCTGCGCTTCCGTCTGCATACTATTCACGTGCGTTACGAAATATTTGCACGTATTCTTCGCAACCACCTTCGCCCTCTTTCAAAGAAAAAAAAAAACAGAACCACTCATTCAACAATCTCTGCAGAGGGTGGCATCTTTTTCGGGAAGAGCGAACAACGCGGGACAAGCCTCGGCTCTCCCATTGCGAACGAAAGCGAACACGTCAACTTACGTGCGCTCTCGGCCGCCAACGCGTGGTGTCTGAATTGTGCGCGCACTGCACACGACGGCGAAAGCCGTTCGTCGCATCCTTGTGCATGACGACGTGTCCTTTATCACGTCGTTCGATCTTCGGGAATCATAGGAGACTGGTTTCTAGCGCCCTCTCCACGACCCACGTCACCTCTTGCGACGACGGGTGTTATAAGCGCCCCACGCACGAGCTTTATCGACGTCCTCGCGTTGGTCATCCGCCAAAGCCACGTGCCCCCGGACGTGAGTTTCTGGCGAATATAGCTTCTCGCGCGCCGAAGCTCGTTCCTGGGCGACTGCGAGGAGGGCTGGGTCTGAGTGTGGTTCGATCCCCCGAGCGTGGGAGCTGTTGCGCTGCTTAAGCTCGCATTAAGAAGTAACCAAATGTGCCACTACTCACGGTATTGCTCACGGAGGCACAGTACAGGCGCTCCATAAGTTTACCGGCCCACATGTGCCAGGATTCCTGTGCCATTGATAGGCTTTATGATGTCACGTAACAAGGTGATGTAATACCCTACTGCACTTTCTGCATTCAACCAGTCTATTGGAGCGGCTCTGATTGAAATACCCTGCTTGTGTTCATATGTGCACTTTTTTGTTTTTATTTGATCTCTCTCTGTCCTCTCCCTTGCAAAGTAGCAAACCGGTCACTAGTACAAGATTAACGCTGCTGCCTTTCATTTTTGTCTGTTTCTCTCTTTTTATTTCCTTACTAGTAAAGTGCTCAAAACTCTGGATCAAGAACCTCCAGAAGTTGCAGGGCAGTTCGGACTGTCGGAATATTCATCTTTATTTCAACAGCATGAATTTTGTGTCCATTCAAGACCTAAGCATCCCAACAATGCAGAGGTATTTCTTTGGCAAGTGGTGGGAACTAAACGGTGTTGTCGACTTCTCCATTATGTGCTGGGACCACTGTAACCACTCTACACTCTGCTGCGGCTTTGGTTGTGAATGCTCAGCCACAACCCACCTTAGGTCAGCGATTCCCCTTTTGAATGCCAGAACGTTCAAGGCGGCTGAGCCAGAGAAACTGGCCTCAGTGACCTACTATACTCTTGTGTTTTTGCAGCGCCACTCTCTCTTTTTCAGTCTATTTCACATTCCCTTAGCGCTTAACAGTAGCGAAGCCAGGAAATGGCACACCAGTCCGCGTTCCCCCCTCCCTCCTACCGTTACTCCCCATGTACCCGAATCTATTTTTTCGCGGCATACACAGCACATGATTACAAGAATATGAAGTTTAGCAAGTTAGTAATGCATAACTGAACACTTAGCGCAAAACTTTGCACAGAACAAGACAAGCGACAACGACGACCGCTGGTTGGACTCTAGCATTCGTCCTCTGTTGTCCAGTGTCAAATTTTGCGCAACGTGCTCAGCCATGAGCCCAAGACGCTCAATTTCATCTGCCTGCTCAGTCCACACTGTCGACCAAAAAGGTGACCCCAAGAAAAAAAAAACTCAGCCTACGCTTCTGCCCCCATGCAGGGTAGCAAACCAGGTGCTAGTATTATTACCTTCCTTGCTTTTTCTTTTGCTTTGGCTCTCTCTCTGAGCTCACGAGACGAATTTAATTCTATAGAGGCCGTCCAATGAAAGGAGAAAACAGAGAGGCAGATGGCAGAATGGCTAACTATGAAAGTGCAACCCTGTTCAACCTGTTGGAATATGGAGAAGTAAACATTTATTGCAGTTTCCGGGACGAAATATTTCCATAGGACTGCCGTCATTGCAGCGCGCATCGCTTTAAGTTGCCAACCGTGATCACACTTGGGTGTCGTGGCGATAACTGGTAACGCTGGTGGGAGTGTTAACAATTTTAAGCGTTCACTATTCTTACCCTAAAACGTGAAAGTTTACATAACTTCTGGTAAAAACCGATATTTTCGTGATATTTTCGATATTCCTGCTGTTTATTTTAAAACATTTGGACCTCGTTACAGCTTGTAGCAGCCTGTAGAGCACCTGGTCATGTCGGACCGTATAATGCGACCGTCTATAGGTTCATGTTGGAAGGATCAAACGGGAAACATCTGATTCTTCTCTTCTTTCTTTCGAAATATGGTCCTGGGGACAACCCTGAAAGAAAAATGAAAATGTGTCTGATTTGCGCCGTTAATCTTTCAAACTGCCTCAAATTATCGGTCGCAGATAAACTTCCCACTGCGCTGAACAGATAATGTGCCACATATAGCGGCTCCCACAACCTTTTGCAATCAACTCGATAAAATGCACTGATCTCGTTCATATTTCACCACTAATCATCTTTTCTTAGATCACGTTGAGCATGATCTCAACACTATAGAGCGTGTACGTGAGCTGTTATCATTGGAAAATACATAGTACGCATTTGCACAGTCATGTCTCGTACATTCTCAAGTACACAAATCAGTTTTACAGCATTTAGGGTACGGAGCATAAACAAAAATAATAGGTTAACCGTTACACGCACAGCGCCATCACAGCAAGTCGAGGAGTAATTTGTTGTTGCCCTACCTAAATGAGAAGCGATATTGAGTGGCTTGGCATTCTTGACATACCTGGCAGAGGCTTTCTTGTTATGTAACATATCTCAGCCGATGAGTACCACCAGATAACGTCAACCAATCGAGCATGACCCAATGCCATTTCCGATGCACCTGACCTTCTAGCAGTGTTTATACACTTCGTTTTGTCTTGGACGTCGCAGCTGGCAGAGGGACCCCCGATGTCGCGGTCTCCTATATCGAGATATTTGGCTGCTTCTCAGAAGCCTGTAGTATCAGCCATTGCAATTACGATCGTCACAGTAGTGACACTACATCAAGGAGCACCTTGCCTCTTTTAAAGTTGGATAGCAGAAAGACAAAAAAAAATTAGTGCCTTTATAGTTGCCCTTGACAAATTATCCCTTGAAACATACATCTAGTGCTACAAAACATCTCTAAGGATAGAGGAATACACATAATGCACCGCGGGTATAAAGAAAAAAGAAGTCAACTAAAATACTTGTTTTCGACTTAACCCACCCTGGCAGCTCAATGGCAAACGTTTCACCAGAACGCTGGTTCGATTCCCCGCCACGTTGTCCGCATTGCGACATGACAGCGGCATGTGTGAGAACACCCATCTACACAGATTTAGGTGCAGCTTCAGAAATACAGGTGGTCCAGTTTAATCCACGAGCACCCCCGCTCCCTCTTTTTCTCATTAAGACGTACCTCATAATAATTGCTTCAAAAATACTGGTGGCCGATATGAATCCACAAACATCCCCGCTCCCTTCTTTTCTCATTAAGACGTACCTCGTAATTATATTCTCATATTGACACCCTAAATTTAAAAATAAATAGTACCGTAAACAGCAAATACAGCGCCAGCCACTAAAACCATTATTTTTTATTACTTAGGAGAGACCTGAGCTTTTTAGCTACAGTATAATGTCCAGTATATTCTAGGCACTATAACTACAGACAAACAACCTTTAGAAGTGATGCTAGCCGTTTGAGCGAAGTCTACATCTCCCTCTGACGCGTGGCCACGCGAAGGCCATTCTATGAGCCACCATTTTTCATTTCAGCACGTGGTATGGTGGCACGTGCAGCACGGCCTTGCATGCGTAGGACGCTGTGCTTGCAAATAGTGTGAGCCGATGTACAAAGTCGGCAAGCGGCATGTGCATTCCGAGGGTGTCGAACAACTTGCGGCCTTCCTTCTTTTAGGAGCGAAGCTCCTTAAAGCGGCACCTGTTCGTCCCTCGTCGTAGTACGTAACAAGTCCTACGCTTTGACCTGCAAGGTGGTGTCGGTGGGTGATTTCTCCTGTGCGTTGTTGAACAATGAAAAATTCGCAGCGTGCGCGTTAACTTAAAACCGAATTATCCTGTATCTCATTCCCCGTTATCAGCCATTGGCATGTACATTGATTGATTGATTGATATGTGAGGTTTAACGTCCCAAAACCACTATATGATTATGAGAGACGCCGTAGTGGAGGGCTCCGGAAATTTAGACCACCTGGGGTTAGGCATGTACATTGAGCACTATCTGACAAGAAAGGGTTGCTACGTTATACGCGCTGTTCGTAACCTCTTGGTTTTAGAAAGGTTTAGCGAGCGTCGGGTCGCAGTGCCATGAATACAGTGTACTAGTATTTACCATGAACTCTAGGTGGTTAAAGGTGGGAAGTAGACACGAAGCGCAAGCCTTAAGAAAGTGTGCGCGTGCCACCTCTCGTTTAGTCCTTGGAATGTCCACTGAATGGCGCCTTCTATATGAGGAATATATGATGAAAAGATGCGAGAAGGTGGTACTTGGAGCGTTGAATAGGTGGACGAACGAACACACAGACAGATGCATGGACGGACGCGCGGATGGCTGCACGGACGGATGGACGTATGGATGGACGCAGGAGCGGATGCATGGACGAAAGCAGGGACGGACGCACAGATGAACGTGCGGACGCACGAACAGACGCACGCACATACGGGCGGATGCACGCACGGGCGGCCACTCAGAGGCACGCATGAATGGACGGAAGCAAGAACGAATGGACAGGACGGATGCTTCGCCCCACTATACATCATTCACTACGTGGATATGCTGCCATTTTTTGTTATACATTAAGCTGATCAAAACAATGACGAATATGGTGATCGTGTAATAGTATTCCTAGCTTTTTTGAAGATCTCTCAAGCGTCATTAGGGCAGGGTTAGTGCTAGACACTGTGCTTGTTTCAAGTATTAGCATTACTGTTACGTGATTGCAGAGCATTGCATAAATCCTTGCAGGCCCGAGGCTAGTAGGGTTGCCCTAGGCCCCCCTCTCCCCCATGTCCTGATATACCGGGATGCTTTACCGAATATAGGTCGCAGGTCAGTTCCTGCTCACGGCAAGTATCTTTTCATCCACTTTTCTTTCTTCACATTTACTTTACGATTAGGTCTAATAACTTCCCCTATTCATTCCTTTACAATATTGTCTGTTCGTTCTTATTAATATTGTGTCAAAACACTGAAAAACAAGCCTTTAAGTATGCACTTTTTTCTTCACACACACATATATATATTCAATTCCTGCCCACGGCAAGTTATTTTTCAACCACTTTTTTATTATAATTATATTGCATTGGTTCTACTAACTTCCCCTATACAATCCTTGGCATTATTGTCTGTTAGATCTCATTAATATTGCGCCAAACACAAAAAAACGAGCCCTTAGGCATAGGGCATAGACTTCTTTTTCTTATATATATATATATATATATATATATATATATATATATATATATATATATATATATATATATATATATTATATATATATATATATATAGAGAGAGAGAGAGAGAGAGAGAGTTGAAGCAATGGTGGGTTTTGGTCACCGCATATGTAAACTTATGAGAGGTGGTCACTCAAAGAACACTTCATTTATTACTTCAGTGTTTCGGTCACAGTCTGATATCACAGTCCGTGCTCCGGGGTGGCTCATTGATTAACGCCTCTCTTTCACGACGCGTGGGTGCCACGTTCGAGTCCACGCGCTAGAGTTTTTTTTTCTGAATTTTTTCTTGCGTTTTCATATATATACATACGTATACATATACGGCGCATGACATCGACGCCCACGCCGGTAACAAAACCCAGCCGAGAGTGTCCATATAATTGCTATCGCAATAATATGCAGGTCGAAGAAGCCTACTTGTACTATCAGCGTCGAATGAAACCCGAACAGCGGCAAGCCTTCTCGATGGCATAGTGCGCGCCATCCACTCACCGCCATGAACAGGCTCGCATATATGCGCTGAGCGGCCGAACAGGATGTGCGCGCCTGTCAGTGGTGATGAGCGGACGGCGCGTACTATGCCATCACGAAGGCTTGCCGCAGTTCAGGTTTCACTTGACGGGGATAGTTGCTTCTGTTGGTCTCGGATAGAACTTTACGATGCACGTTATGCTGTGCAGTGGACTTTTGTGGTGGCCTTTATGTCAGACTTCGCATGGACATTTATTGAAGTCCTCCTCGAACCAAATGAGATTTGTCGAATCACACGCGCTACCAATGACATTGTTTACCAGGTATTTCATCCACTTGGTCGTCGCTCATATGAGTCGCCCTTGTATTATGTGCACTGTGGCTGCGTTCGTTGGAGGTTGATGAGCCCAGTGGAAAGCACTCCGCAATGCTGCATTTCCATAACGCAACCATCGCATCAGGCACGCCAGTTATTCCTCTAGTAAGGCCGCTGCCACACCTTTATTTGCAGCCGCTTCCTACCAACAACGGTTCCCATTATCAGCAATTAATTGGAGCTATATTGAAGCTCTTTCGGTCGTGGCGTACTTTCTTGCTCTTTCTTGCAAGCAACTATGACGTGGTGCATCGTTATCCTTAACAAAGTTCAAGAGCGAATCAACAGAACGCTTGCAGTAAAGGTTAGTTCATCAGCTGAATGTTCAGTACCACATCAAAATATGGCAGGCGTGTGCATTGACCTGGTTTCACTTGTTTTTTTTTATATTTTAGCCAAGAGACCACAATAAAACAGAGGTGAATTACGCACTCAGCTTACGCCTTGACTTTGTTTTTTACGGGCTCCCCAAAATATGTTAGACCACGCACAACCCGCGAACATAACCATCCGATGCTTTCGCTTTAGAGAAAACAAGACAAACAACAAAACAAAGAACGCTCATCGCTAAGAAAGCAGTCACGCCGCAGCGATACGTAAATGTGCGGCTAATTATAGCAAGTTCTTTTTTTCGTACCCGAGAAAGATTACAACACTGGCGCGCTCCAGCGGAACACGATCCGTGCTATACGTTACCATTACGGAATTAAGTCTGGTTATGTAAATTAAGGTTGGGCCCCTCTCGAAGAGCAAGCCAAAGCTTAACTAGTTTACTGCTCTCGCGTCACTATCAAACGAAGGCCGTTGAATTTCACAACGAGTTGGGCGGCTTTCTCCTCAGCAAACGTTAGAGGCAATGCCGTAATTTAACTGACGAAGCCGGAACGCCGACAGCATTGAAAAAAAAAATTAATATTCTCATACAGTATAGTTGCTACAGCAGTGCCAAATTAAATTAGCGCAAAAGCTCAACAGAAACGCGTAACTTTCGCATACGCTGCCCGACACTACTTTGATGATTTTGCGCGTAACTTGTCATGAGTCAGTCCGTTACTCTTCATAGAGTTTACAACGAAATCACTCAGAACAGATTAGGTACAGGCAAAGCGTTGTATTAGTTTTTCTTTCTCTTCTTTTTTGAGAGACTGGCGATAGGCCTAGAACCATGAATGTCCGCGTGTATAGCAAGGGGACGTCTGCATTATTTGTATATCGTGCAATTCACGAATAATATGTTTGATGTGCAGAGTCCCTGCTTTTGCGCGTTTACCGTTCACAGAAATTGTTGGTAATTCGCCGCACACTCAAAACGAGCGCGCAGCGGCCGCTCGGATGTCTATATGACGCTAACTTAGTTGTGTGCAATCGCTCTAGGTGCCACGGCTACGTCCCTAAATCTTCCTGTTCATCTGTATAGTGGTTGCTGTCGAAATTTTAAGGTTAAAACATCTTCCTTGCTGATTATATTTCCTTAGTTTGGCAAGCAAAAATAACTAGCCAACTAACTAACAACCTTCTATAAACTAACCTGCCTCAGTACCCTCAGTGACAAATATTTCGTAAGGCATATAAGTCTTTGAATGTGATTAAGCAGCAGATCTATGCAGCACGCGCCGCAGGGGTAATACAATTTTGATGGAAGGCGCAGGAAGGCTCTTCTTAATTTAGCGTAAGCTCCTTTCAAAACTTCTTCCTCGAGTAACGTTGTTGAGAAGCTCAGTCCTCTGGTGATTATTAATTTTCATTGTTACTTATTACTATTTATTTACTCACTCACACACTCACGTAAGTAGTAGTGTTTCTCGGGTGAGGGGGGGGGACACTTATTCGTCAGCAGTTTTTTGTTGGCAGAGTTAATGTTGGTTCAGAGATGAGTGGCACAGATTTACACAACCTTAAAAAAACAGGAGATTATCTTGCCATGAGAGTTAAAGAGGAAGCTAGTTGTACCGTTTAAAGTGCATTGTAGTAATTCTGATTCTGGTGTGAAGAAAGTAATGTGAAAGAAAAGACAGTTTGCCCCCAGCGGAGACCGTGACGGCGACCGTCCGATGGTCGTAGGTTCAATCCCTGTCTGGAGCAATGTCAGGTGCCGCCATTAGTGGCGCAAATGTGCAGCGCAGGGAAGTGCACTTGCAGATTAAGAACATAATTTATTGTTTCCCTTAACACAGGGCAGGTGCCGGAAACCCACTGCCATATACCTACTTATTCTCCTTTTTACTTTGTCTTTCTTTGTCACTGTCACATCAGGAATACGTAACTATAACAATGGTGACGAGAAAATATGGCAGCATGACAAAGTTGGGAACAGCGGAAATACCAGCGATCACCTAACGACTGTCTACGTCTATAGACTGCCCCGCCACGGTGGTTTAGTAGCTAAGGTAGTCGGCTCCTGACCAGCTGGTCACGGGTTCGAATTCGGCTGCGACGGCTGCATTTTCTAAGGAGGCGGAAATGTGGTAGGCCCGTGTGCTCGAATTTGGGTGCCCGTTAGAGAACCCCAGGTGATCGAAACTTCCGGATCTCTGCACTATGGCATCTCTTAGAATCATATGGTGGTTTTTGGACGTTAAACCCCGCATATCAATCAATACGTCTATAGACTGACACACACCGGCATAAGACGAGCGCGCGAAACGCATGCTCCATGAAAAATTGTTTCACGAATTTCATACGCGCTATTTCGCTGCTGTAATAGCTGTCCCACTATTGTACACGCGCGCAAACGAAACGCGCTTTGCTACCGCGAATGTACTTGAACGGGTCGGCGTGGTATGTCAGCCCGAACCGATATGCAATCGCGAACACTGAACTTTCCATTTCGTCACGTATACGTATTCACCTTCGAAGCGATGCGCGCTCCATCACTTTCATCCGCTAATAAAAAGTATTGCTATTTAAAATCCTACACGTATAACATGATTACGAGAGATGTTATAGTATAAGGCTCTGTAAATGTCAATCATGCACCTTGGTTTCTTAAAAGCCCTGTAAATTACTCTGAGTTTAAAGACGAAAAAAGGGCCTCTTTATCACAATCGTCATTCTTCGTAGGGGTTATACAACTTCCTAGCTGCCTATTTATTCGTTAAGCAGGTGTATATTGTCGGCACTAACCGTTGAGGTGAAGGTTGTGGATGTTGGTGCACCTGCTTAAGGCAACGTATCCGAGTTTCTGTGGTTGCTGTTCACCATCTTCCCGCTGCTTCGCATTCACAGATGGTTACTTTTAGTGGAAGATGGCGTGATCTTTCTTAGTTCAAAAGGCTGTCTCTGGGCCTTTGACACGCCTTTAAATTCAAGTACAAAGGCATCAAACATTTTTTCCACCATCCGAAAATACGTCCGCGGTAGCCGCAATTTGATGCCTTGAACTTTTCGTTCTGCATTCGAGCGCCACAATCGCTTGACCAATGTGGCGGTGCGCTTTCACCCTCGATACGGTGTTTTATGCTGCTATCTCGGAACCATACAGGCAGGCAATTCCAACAGCTTTTCTAGTAGATACATAACTTACAAAAATGTTTCGTGCACTAACATACCATGTAATTTGCATAACAACATAAAAAGAAGATCGAACGTGTTATTTCTATAGCAAATTAAAAAAAGTGTGCGTAGGTTGCGCTTTGTTCCCTTTGAATCTACGCGGTGAAAAATATATCAACGATTGCTTAACCAAAGTATTGTCATGATCATCGTATTTATGATTGATGGCGTTTGTAATGTTGCAATGGCAATGTAAGCGTACGAGAAACGTGGAAATATAGGAAACAAATAAATGAATTGGCCCCTAATCTACATGTTACACTGCATATGTCGTCGAAAGACGATAGTCTTGAGTCTGGAGAGAGTCAACAAAACGTTTATTTGATGCTCTGCACAAGAAAATTGGTGAATGTTATTCTGGAGGCGCTGCATTAGTGCCTCGAGCGTATAGCAGAGGCGAACGAGCGCATCGAGGCACGTTAGACACGAAATATGCGCAATGCTTGCTTTTTAATTGACAATCGCACAAGTATGAACGCTGAACCTTGAGCAATATTGGTGGGTGCTGGGGATAAGGTTGGCTGTTGGATGCCGTTTGAGGTATCAGTAAGGGCGGACAAACCGACAAATGTAGACAGACAAAAATGTTTTCACCGAAGGTTCCCAAGAAAGACTGTCGTCTTTAATAGTTCACGTAAAATGCTGTTATTCAGAGGTGGTGGCTTTATTACCTTTAGTGTGGAGAGCCGATGCTATATCTCGTCAGGACCCATCGTAACTTACAGTATAGCCTAATCGTACCCACTCATTTGCAGCAATTAGTGCGCAGTCGTAATCACCCGGAAGCGCAGCTTCGCAAACATGAACGAAGGAACAATGTACATTACGGGGTCGCAGAGACTGCTGATGAAGTGTGTAATGTATTGTTTCACTGGTTGAAAGTCCTTCACATAGGTCTCATGAGCGTGTTATGCGAATATGTTTTTTTTCTTTACCTCAGTACCCTACATCATAATGCGCCGGGCGCGAAATTAAGTGATCATGAGAGGAATAGTGGGTTCTGGACAGCACTGTACTTTATATGTAGGTATGATATAAGTGTACTCACGTTGAGCTACCCCCGTCGGCACTCAATAACGAATCATGCCAGGCTATATCCTTGATGCTAGGTAAAATAGTCGCTTCAATTGCTTTCCTCTTCTTCCTCCCTTTTTCACGAAATGTAGTTTGCGCCACAGTAAAGCGTACCTAAGCCATGTAAGCACCAACTCTGCCAAAAAGAATTCCTTTTTGAATATAGATATGGCGCCCCTTATGTCATAAAATAAATAAATAAGTAAATAAACTTAAACCAGCTCCTCTTCACGCACAATGAAGAAACAGCGAAGCAGCTGGCGCTCCCTTCGTCAGCCCAACACATTTCTCTGTTTTGGAAGTCTTTGAGATATGTTGCATCAGAACGCTTTACTAAACACTCTTTGTAAGACTTTGAAGTGGGAGTATATTTAGTACATTTTATTTAGTACAATTTGTTAGTTGTGTGAGTCTATGGTCACAGCACTGTCACCACAACATTAAAAAGCTCTGATGTCAGGTCACATCTTTTATTTCTTCATTTGCTCGCTTCATTTGCTCGTGGTACCGGAGGACAGAATCCGTCACAAATTTGTTAAAATCATGTGCGCTAGAACCCCTGCAAGTGCGCCGCGAAAACCAAAGGTTAAAACTCCTGTTTCAAATTATAAGAGGCGAAATGAAAATAAATAAAGACACATACATACAACCTGCACCCAAACGAGGAGCTTGGTTGAACCATAGTTACCCGATAAGGGCTTTTTGGGCGCGTCTGGATGGCTTTAAAAATTCTTTTTTTCCGTATAGTATAGAAGTGTGGAATAGACTTCCAGAGTACGCTGTTACTAGCGCAAATGTCAAAGCGTTTGAGTGTTCGCTAGAATTGTACTACCGGCAACATGAAACGTACTGTCTGTTTTGTCATTGTGTATTGTTTTTGTTTTGTGTTTATATTCCTCCCTGTAATGACCCTCAAGTGAGGGTTACAGTATCAATAAATAAAAAATAAATAAAAAAAGACTTTTAAACACAAAAATACGTGGTAAGCTGCCCTTAATACAAGGCTTTACGGTCACATGTATAGGTAAAACGCAAATGCCGTAATAATATCATCGGGCTTCAGTCAAGTTTTGCTTTCCGCAACGAGGAGGAACAGAGGCTTCATGGCATCTAATTTCTGCACTAGCACTCACATGTTCACTGAATACATTCACTAATATACAAAGACGGTGCAACACGTACGTAATTTGTCAATGTGGTTGATTGGGCGAGTTGGTGGTACATGACTGTTTTGAAATGAGAGCGCACTACTTAGACGCGGACAGATAGACAGGGACAAGCGCTTGTCCGGTAAAGCTCGCACAGAGAAAGCATCCCAACCTCTCGGTCACATTCCTCAGTCCCATTCAGTTACTGACACATCAGCGTGTGCAGACATACCAGTAACACTATTTTCCTTTTCGTTCTTATTCTCTTTTTGTGGGGCATGTAATCTTATATTCCCGCCCGTTAGTGCTCGCCGCCGTGGTTCAGTGACCCCAGCGTTACGCTGCAGGTTGCGGGTTCGATTGCGGAACGTGTCGCGAACTTTTTGGCATTGGCATGACTGGATGATGTGTTGTGCATTATCGCATAACTTGACACTGCCCCTCTTATAATTTTCTTTTCCCAATAGTTCTCACGTACCCACTTTTTGTATACTTATTAAACTCAGCACACGGGCTCTTCAAAAAGCCTATTGAATGGAAGCATTCAGATCAAGTGGCTTCATCTCTGAGAAAATTAAGAAAAAAATGACGAAAATGTTCTCCAAGTTACTACATCTAGTGGGTCTTGTTGCTCTGCTGATCTTCTTGTTTTTTATATTGTATCTCGCTTGCACAACGAGACAGGGATAGCAAAACAAGAAGCCATGAAATATTTTTTTCAAATTCAAGTGTATTTAATAATATTGCATATACAAGAAACGGGTTACAAATACCTACAGAATCAGGAGATTGCAAAGTACAAGACTGTCAGGAGGACCTCCTATAATTAGTGGCGTATATACGAGCTAAGAGTAGCAAAAATAGTGAACAAAATAAAAAATGCGAACACAACAGAACAATCTCTACTAATATATATATATATATATTTATATATATACATATATTTATATACATATATATATATATATATATATATATATATATATATATATATATATATATATATATATATATATATATATATATATATATATATATAATATAGTGTGTGTGTGTGTGTGTGTGTGTGTGTGTGTGTGTGTGGTGTGTGTGTGTGTGTGTGTGTGTGTGTGTGTTAACCATAGCGGTATTATACAAAGCCTAAAAATACCAAGAGAAAACTGCGAAATCATGATGACAATAAATATATTACACAAGAAATAAAGGTTTCTCTAACAATATGTTTTTCATGTTGTGTTATATATATGGCAGTGACCGAGATGATTTAGTATGAAGAGGTATGCAATTCGAAAGATGAATACCATAGAAGCGAGCTGTGAATCTGCCATAGTTCGACCTTATTTTCGGTAAAAGTTATTTTGCTCTAAAAAGCTAATATTATTGTTGTTGACAAGGACATGGTGAGGAATACTATTTAATGATATTTCGCGATGAATGAGACGGTATGTATGAGCGAAAATCTTTGATAAAACAACTCTTGTATCGGTAGAATGTGCAGCTGTTAATAGATTGGTATATGAGAGAATGTACTGCAGTATGGTTGGGTCGAGAATGCGAGTTAAAATCGTAAGGTTTTCGTAGGAGATTTCAAACTATGTTGACCCATTCTAAACTGCCTATTAGGGTGTTATACTATCTTAAACACCATCACTATATCAAACATTGGCAGAGAGCATGTAGTGCTGCATAAGCAGAATTTCCTATAAGATTGATACCTCTTAATGTGTCGTTGCAGTGGAATTCGTGGCTCTGAGACTGATGGTCGTTGTATAAGGCAGTGGGAAAAGTGTTTGGTTTCTGTAAGCGAACCACAACCTAATTCATGTATAACGGGAAGAATAGCGCCCTTCGACGCCCGAAAGGAGGACCTTAGTAGAGCCCGCGTTTTCTCGTTGCACGCCTAGAAAATACTAACACTACCACTTTGACCATCGGCACGGTAATGTGTGGATATGAAGACGGTGCTGCGAAGAATAGCTGGGGTGATATGGTTTGGGATGCTAGGATGAACAGGATTCTATGTTACTCTTTCGCGTTTCCAAGATATGTTGAAACGCATGCCGAAGAATGTGTTGGAAACGGAGCTTACGTTAGTGCGCGCATCGCCATCTGCGAATTCACATTTATTCGACTATAATTTAAAGAGCTTTATCATCGTCAACCACGTAGCCATGTAGTCTATATATACATAGATTCTATTCAGCTTACCCCGACTATGGAAACTGTGGTATTGTATCATGTAACCATCGACGTTTCGCATTCACTTTAAGTAAGTGAACGTGTTTGAATGCTGAGGCAGATGAGGCGAATGAGAACCGTCCGAAAAAGGGCATCATTGGCATCGCAGGAAAGAGGCCGATGATCTACCTTAACGATGTTCCTCAGAGCGGTGCAGGCAGCCGGCACGGAGCCTGCCACCACTTACGTGGTCGCTGTATATATAGATCGCGCTCTCTGTTCGGCTCGATGAGGCACAGATAAAATTTGGCTCCTCGCTCTATGCCAGCTGCGACGGAAACGTGAAGGCCGCTTGTTTTGGCTCGGCGATGCGAGACCCCTCTGGCACGGAGTACGAACCGAGACACGACATCAGCCATCTTGCTTGCTATACGCCTTATACGCAGCCGTCACACGACAAAGAAAGAAAGAAAGAGAGAGAGATAGAGATGGCGCGAGAAAGGAAAGACGGTTATGTTCGGTCGCTGTAGCGGACCTTACATTTTGTAAAATAATGGAAACTATGAAGGGAAAAGGAGTAAAATATGGAAAGGTGGGTGCTCAAAGTGTCTTTCTATACTAACTCAAGTGATGTGCCACACTCGGGAGAGAAGGATACGAGACCAGCTTGGCCTGATTGCATGTGTTCGGGCCGTGATTAACTTAATTCGAGCAAATAAAATACAAGTGGTATGAGAATGTTATTGCGTGTAACTCTTCAAAACAGGGAGGCAATGAAAAACGACATGCCTTTTATGCGTTTATTAAGCCACTTATTCACATGCAGTAGGTAACTATATGGTAGTGCACTTAGAACGCATGCACATGGCAGAAACGTTCATACTTGGTAGTTAGTTGTACCAAGTGTGAACAAACTCGTTAAGCAGGAAATTTTATTACTCAGAATCGCTTATTGCTGTCCGCCTTTCTAACATTAAAGTGTTAAAGAGCTCGTTTCGCAGAAACTAGCCGTCGCCACTGTCTGTTTTGCGTGAGGGAAGTAGATGTTGCCCGTGAGTGAAAAGTCGAGGCAGATGAAAAGTACGAATACTAAAATTTGTGCTCAAGTAGGCATCGAGTGCCGGCTTTCTGCGTGGCAGGTGGGTGATTTACCACAGACTCGTGCCCCTGATTTATATATTTCGGAAAATATATATACATATATACAAGCGTCATATACATGTAGGAGTCGTGTCAACAGGGGCGCAATGAAGGGGCATAAAATTTTAATTGTACCACACGTCACCGAACGTGAATTGCACAACGAATGGGTTGTTTGGCTCCCCTCCCATTACAATGCGAATTGGTATAAGTAACGGCAACAGTAAGCAACAGGTCCACGAAATGTGCTGCTACGCTTGTTGCCTAACGGACGCGTGTAGTGGCCATTTCGCTGATTCCCAATACCTCGAGTTATAGTGTATTGTGCACTTCACAAATGCACTTCTACTTGCAGTAGCCATTCACTCTCTAGGAAGGTTTCAAATGGCCTGTGTTACAGGTTTCAAATGGCCTGTGGTTCAAATGGCCTTTGCACAGGTGTTTCTTTCCACGTGCTGGACAATTATTTGCAATACTCCATGTCGGCATTAATCGGGGTCTTACTCAGAAATTCTGTCCTCTCATCAGAAAATATAGCAACGAAGCCTTCATAGCCAGTAGTCTCCTTTTACCAATTTTTTCTAAATGCTGGTGCAACGTGTCCATATGGTTATGACTTGTTCCCAGTCTACAAACGTGAATGTGCGGCCCCTCCGATTCAGACGCTTCCGGACACTCGCCTCTTGGATTGTAGAAGCCTCGGATATGTGTCTAATACCAGCTAACGAGTTTAAACAACGTAGTTTCTGATGCATTGCCTCAGTTCAAGGTAAATTATTTTTTTCCATTACACTTATCTCCTTTAAGCGGCGATAGTCTTCATGAGAGACGGCTAGGTATAGTGCAAGTTTCTCGTTGACTCGGCGTAGAAATGCTAATGCCCTTATATATAAAATCACTCCCATATACCATCTACTTGTCGGGAACTGGCTGCACTAACTCCCGAACACCACCAGCCATGTTAGACGAACGAGAACGTCCATCTCCCGAACGCCCCCAGTGCACGTGAGCGCACTCTTTAAAATGCGGAGAACACACACCAAACGCGCACTCTTGTCTCCGACTTTCGCCCCAAGTCTTTCTTTAGCAGCCGAGCCTCCGGCTTGTCTCCCGTCAACGCCGCTAACCCGGTTTTTTTTCTTCTTCGAAAAGTGAGCATTCCCATAGCAGGTCCCTTGTGAAGCTAGGCCAACTAGACGCCGCGCAGCATATGCTGTACAGCAACCGAGGTGCGTGTTCGACGCTGCGGAAGAGGACAGCGCTCGAGGTCCCGTCGCTTTTATTACATTTATTTTGTATGTTTGGTCTTGTGGAGTTGGCAGAGCACGCTTTCGGAATACGACTGACACCGTTGCAGGAGGACGCAACGGGTTGCACTGGAAGTAAGCCGGGGACTCAGCTTCGACTTGGCGCTGCGCAAAGCGCTTTCTTTATTCTTTATGTATACGTATTCTTACTTTTATTACTGGCTCTCGCATTCCCAGCTTCAAAATAAGGGAAAGGGAGGAAAAAGAAAAACATGTTTACGATAGCTGTGGTGTGGAATATATGGAAGTTTGTTGCCGTCTAGAACTTGTTCGCTTACTGATCTGTTTCTCTTTTTTTTATACTGCCGACATCTGTGTGGAGTGAATAGTAATATACCAGGGCTCAATATTTATTACTGTGCTCAGTACCTTGTGGTAAGCATTAAATTTGTTTACGCTGTTTTTAAACTCCAGCATAATTGTATCGCTCAAAGACGTGAAATTTTCAATTCGAATAATTTTTTTCGCAATTCCAACGCACTTGGACCGTGTTTCTATCTATCTATCTATCTATCTATCTATCTATCTATCTATCTATCTATCTATCTATCTATCTATCTATCTATCTATCTATCTATCTATCTATCTATCTATCTATCTATCTATCTATCTATCTATCTCCGCCCCGCCATGGTGGTTCAGTGGCTAAGGTACTCGGCTGCTGATCCGCAGGTAACGGGATCAAATACCAGCTGCGGCGGCTGCATTTCCGATTGTATTAGTTTATATGCAGTCATTGTTTGTATATATTCGGTCATCCACATAGGTAACTCGCAAGAATTCTTGGCCTACGACAAAAAAAATCGAAACTTGTCAGCCGAGAACTCGAAGTATTCGAAAGAATGCTGTTGCATAAGAAGATCGCATTGTGTCCGTCCCTAGGCCCGCAAAACGACGCATTTCAATAAAGCACAGCGACACAATCATGCGTATGGGTATTCGACCGACAAATGAATCAATGACAGCGAAGTATCAAGGGAGGATGTCGACCACGATTGGAAAATTTTGAAAGAAGGTGCTCGACTGCATCGGGGACCACGTAAAATGTGGCCTGTTGTACCCCTTGAACATGCAGCGTTGGCGAACTTCCAGAGTTTTGCATGGAGTCACTGTCGCAAAGAATCGACGGTGAGAGCAGCGGCCAAGAAACTCGAAAACAACAAAGATGCCTGGGGTTTTCGCCCCGCCACGAATTCTTTGGTCGGGGGGTTCTTTGCACGCCTGTGTGCTTATACTAGTACGTTGCCCATGTACTACTTTACGGATGCCTTACGGGGTCACCATCTTAGGCTGTTCACGCTACCGTTTTAAATGTGTAAAACTAAATGTTTGGTGAGCTATAACATTCGCACCCATAATAGATGGCTCTATGAACGCACCCGGCATTTCATTACTTTGTTAACAAGACGTAGACATAAAATACCAAAAAGCTATTCTTACAAAAAGCCTGAAGGGACGGCGCCCTGTTATCTAACACAATATTGTCGTTACCAAAGTCCAATATAATTTGTGCCGCTTTAGGTGTTGCGTATTGGTCGCTCGCTCACTCGCTCGTTTGCTTTTTGCTTGCTTGTTTGCTTGCTTGCTTGATTGATTGATTCAATGCATGAATGAATGAAGGATTGAATGATTGACGGACTGGCTTACTGATTGATTGATTGATGAATGAATGAATTGATTGATTGATTGATTGATTGAGTGAGTGAGTGAGTGATATATTTACTTATTGATTGTGAAGGTGTTAGTGTTGTAAACTTTTGTTACTGGTACTTCTACAAGTATAGGTTGTCTATTAAATATACAGAAATAACGTGAGCTTGGGCAGTAGGAACATGTACCATAGACACAAATACTACAAAGAATGACAAATGCTAGGCGGACATTAACCAAATTAGGCAGATTGCCCTACGCCCTGCTATGTGCACTGCTAAATCGTCACGGCTATGTGCAAGCAGTGACGACTTTTGTGGTGTACGCTGTAACCTGTTAATATTGTTACCGCAGAATGTGTCAGTTAGGCAGGGTTGTAGGCAGGAATCGTTTGGTGGGGAAAAGTAGGCAGATGTAGTGCTTGTGTTCTGTATGCCAAAGCAACCAAAATTTCGGTGGAGGCGAGAGATGGTGTGTCCTTTCTAGCTACACCCCTAATAGCAGGTGATAGTTGGTGATAACTAGGAACAGTGTTGATAGAGGTGAGTGCAATGGTGCCTGCAAGTTGGCGCGTCGCTATGGATGTTCGCTGCAGTTCGGTGTTGTTTTAATAAATATGAGTTTGTTGGAAGTATTGCAGCGAGAAAGATTCATCAGATTATGATGAAAGCATTATGACGTCTATTGAGCATTTTTCTTCGAAGGTACTTACTCCTTAAATTACACTTCATTTGTGGCAGAATACCTTGATAGTGTAATTACACATGTAAATAAATTTTGGACTCTCTGATTCCATAACGACTACTAACGAAGCGGACGGACGAACGAAGACTTAACAGAAACGTGGGAGGCGAAGCTCGCCCTCGAGGACCTGGAAGAGCAATAACAACTCGTCGCCAGGGCCAAGAGGGCAGTAGAAGCCAGAGGGTTCCAGGACTAAGGAGCACTCCCACCTCAGGGTGACACCGGGCATTGTTCGGGGCACTGTTTCAAAATAAACGTTTACTTCTCTCTCTCTCTCTTTCTCTCTGGTTCGATCGAATTTGAAAGGAATTGATTGGTCCATTAATATGTGGGGTGTAACGTCCTCAAATCACCATATGATTATGAGAGACGCCGTAGTAAAGAGATCCACAAATTTCTATCACTTAGGGTTCTTTAACGTGCAACAAAAAATCTGAGCACACGGGCTTACAGCATTTTCGCCTCCATCAAAAAATTTTAAAGGGATTATAGTGCGTATTTTGCCCCGTTGAACAAGGGTGCTTTAACACTCGGAAGACCCTTTCATGAAGAAGTGATTGTATCAGCAAAACAATATAATACTCTACATTAAATCTGTATATTATGATAAATTTACAGAAACAGTTGGCCGTGCATGGTGCACAAGTAAGTCGGTTTTTATTCTATGAAGAGGTCACATTTATACAAAGAACGGCGAGCGAGATCAAAAGGAGGCGGCCATGATAAGACTCTGAGGTAATTTATTTTTTCATTGTTCATCGTAGAACTGATTCGGCTGAAACTGGTAGCTTTCAAAGAGAGACAGCCTTACCGATCGATATGCATGAAAAGCACACTAAATGCACAAATGTTCGGCGTCACCTAACTTTTGTTCTCTGTTTACTCATAAAATGGTCGCTTCGACCCCAAATCTGACAAGCGGAGCTTTGTAGAAACACTCCTTTGAAGCTATCGACCGCCGAAAAATCAATCGTACGTCAATTAAGCACATAATATCACAATGTTTAGCATACATCCAAGAGGTAAAAATTGAACCACCGGCACCTTTGAAAGAAGCGATACAGGGTAAAAATGAAATAGTAAAAAGTGACTGCGCAGCAGGCATTTGTGTACTTCGTTTTTATTTCTCTTGCTTTTGTATAGCGCTTACTTATCTCTTTTCAAAATTCCCATGCATATGTAGGGTGTAGTGGTAATACCCCGTATTGAGCGGTAACGAAACGCGTCGGAGCTGAAAGCTCTCAAGCACAGGTGTGCATAAGCGGTAGTTGGCCGTATAGCCGTCTAGTGGATACAGTGTTGCACAACTAAACACGGGCATGCTTCCATAGACTGCCTGTTACAAAGACCGAGTTTGGCTTAGGGGCCAAATACAGAAACAGCCTTTTAATGAGATAGTTTCGCTTTAAAGAATCATGTAGGCTGCCCAAATTAATCCGTAGTCCTGCATTACGCAGTGCCAATTATTTTACTATGTCCGCCACGGTGGAACAGTGTTTACGCTGCTCGGCTGCTGACCTGAAGGTAGCGGGTTCGATCCCAGTCACGGCGGTCACATTTCGAATGGAGGCCAAATGGTAGAGGCCCGTTTGTCCGATGTCTGTGCACGTTAAAGAACACTGCATAATCAAATTTTCCGGAGCCCTTCATTCTAGTGTCTCTCATATTCATATGGCGGTTTTGGGACGTAAAGCCTTGTATATTATTATCAGTAATAGGTACTTGTGACACGCGAAGTCCCCCAATTTTTGAAACAGTCGTATACTCGACAAACTTATGGTATTATGTACGGTGCCGTAAGACTGTCTTGTTACCTCAGTGGTGTGTTTATGCGGCACATAAATTCGTATTTGTACGTCGCACGTACTCGCTGTGCAATGATACACCGTGCAGCTCGTTGTACTTATTCCTTTGTCTTTTTTTGTTTGTGTTTCTGTTACATATCTGTAGCCTCTGTGCGCTTTCTCAAGTATGCGGTGCCGAAGTGAGGCTGGTAATTCTAAAGATCAATTACCGCAACGCAAGAAAAAGGGCAAAAAATACAACTTAGTGCTTTCCAAGCGCCGGAGTAGGTAGAGAAAAAAAATAGACGCAACATGACTTGCCTAGTTCAACGCACCAGAAGTGTGATTTGATTAAAAGGCGCGCAGCAGCGGGGGACTTCGGAATTATTTTAACCACTTGGGTTCCTTTAAAGAGTGTCTAAATCTAAATCACTTGTGTAGTTTTGAATTTCGCCCCATTCAAGTACGGGTTCCATGGCTTGGAGTCCAACCCACGCTTTGTGAAAAGCATGGCCCCAAACCATCACGGTGGACAAAGAAGCCCACCGTGATGGGGGAAAAAGCAAGGTTTCAAAGCTTTACTGCACATGGGTACGCAAGCCAAGTTGGCCAACTGTCGACCTTGACAGTGACTATAAAGCAGGAATCGAAAATTTCAAAATATCATTTTGGCATATCAAACGTCCTTAAAACTTATGCTGGTTATCACTTTATTTTATTTCTCAATACGCGGTATGCAACCGGATATTGGTATGGGCACATTTTGCACAGCGTGCATTTCAATGACGAAATGTGCAATAAGCTACCGTCTATCTCCTGCTGCACATTACAAATATAAGCAAAACACAGCCTGTGAAATCATGCCTCTCAGCTCCGTTGTGTAGGTGTTACGTTGTAGTGGTGTGTTTGAGGTGTTTCAAGTCCTAGTGCGCAAACAACAGTACCTGGCAATTTTCGTTACATTGTTGGCGTGGGTGCATGAAAAAAGTATGTAGTCTCACCTATATGCCAGTCGATATTTTCATGTTTTCATTTACTCGGTAACTGATTTTGCTAACTCCAATCAGTTGTCGGTAATTCGGATGGGAAAGTGTAGCAAGGCAGCATCATGGGAACAGGTAAATGGGTAATCGGCTGTCATACATACATCCATCCATCCATCCATCCATCCATCCATCCATCCATCCATCCATCCATCCATCCATACATACATACATACATACATACATACATACATACATACATACATACATACATACATACATACATGCATACATGCATACATACATACATACATACATACATACATACATACATACATACATACATACATACATACATACATACATACATACATACACACACACATACATACATACATACATACATACATACATACATACATACATACATACATACATACACACACACACACACATACATACATACATACATACATACATACATACATACATACATACATACATACATACATACATACATACATACATACATACATACATACATACATACATACATACATACATACATACATACATACATACATACATACATACATACATACATACATACATAAAACTTATTGGTGTCCTGGGGGACAAGACTAGAACACGACATAATGTAACTTCGAAAAAAACAGACGAAAATATGACCTTCGCGGTCGCGAACGAAACCGCGCGGCTTTGAGGCCACGACAGTTCAGGGCACATGTTTTTCATTAGGGGCTTCATCTAATCGCATGCCAAAATAATGAAAAACCAATTGTTGTGGTTCGTTCGTCTAGGTTAGAGAAAGTACTTACTTTTGTATCTCATTGCATTCTATACATATATGCAGCGGCTGATAATTTGATTTCTTATTGCTTAGAAAACGCCTTTAGGCTTCATGTATCGTCTTTAATGGATTCTATTTTTTCTGAATTTCTATTAATGGTCGACTAACATAAATTGAAATATCAAGTGGTAAGAAGAACAAGTATGATGATGATAAATTACCTTTTATTGTGCATGAAATAATGCTCGAGTTGCAGCGACCGCAGATGCTGTCAACGCTGTAATATCATTTTTCTTCTCAAACTCGAACTGTTCGAGCAAGCAAAAAAAAAAGCCAGCGCTATAAAATTAAACAGCTTGCGGACACTAATTTGCTGTAGCCACTTCAACTCGAGACAATTCATTCCACATATGCGAAGCCTGCACTCTAGGCACGTGTCAGGCCTTATGATCGTTCCTTAATGTTTTCGTAAGTCGGTCCATTTTTATTTATCGTGCGGTATGTTAGCCAACATTTTAATGGTCACCGTTAACAAAAAACCTATAATGACCAACACTACGGAATGAATTTCGATAGCGATCTTCTTCTCCGACGAGTCCGCCGTTGAGGGAGACAAAAAAATCTGCTGCCAGAAGAAGCGCCGTTGCCAGCACGCCTGGGGCAGCGAGAAATCATTGTCAGTCTGCCGGTGTTCTGCTCAGTCGAGCACGGCGAACGTGCTAGTTTTCAAGGACGAGGGATGTCGTCTTGGACCTTGGGAAGGATTTGGTCGCGAAGATAGCTGACTATGCGAGCCAGACATGGCTGGACATGGTCGTTGGCACAGCGCCTCGGTATCATTTTTTTCACCACCGTATCGTGCGGTACAGGTTACTTGATAATGAAGGTTAAGTTTGATTGGAAGAAAACTTCAATGGCAATGACGTTGTTAATATCGTCACACATGCGCTAAATTCAGAGACCGAGTTTATTTGGTTGACATAGAGTATGAATGCGGGCTTGGCATATGCAAAACTTCAAAAACTGCACTTAAGACAAGTCTTGCAACTTCTCTCAATGTCCCGTTCTCGCGCTGTTTTCAGAAGCTTTATCCGGCCACTTCAAATTGAAGAACAAAAAAATCTATGCTACTTGATGTCCTAAATAACGAAAGCTGTGCGTATATGCATGTGAAAAAAAAAAAAAACTACCTTCCACCTAACGAGTGAAGATTCACATTGTGCGTATACATATGCACAAGATCAAAAGAGAATGGTGCATTACAGAGAAGGTAGTTTAAGAATAAGACAACAAAAAGCAGACACAATAACATGAAGTTAGAAATAACGCCTTCCTCTCTTTCTTTCTTCCTTTCGTTCTTTCTTTCTTTGTTGTAAGCCCATGAGTTGACATTTGGGTGCAGGTTAAAGCACCCAAGGTGGTCGAAACTTCCGGGATCTTCCGCAACAGCGTCTCTCATAATCTTATGGTGGTTTTGAAAAGTGGAACCCCATATATCAATCAATTCTTTCTTTCTTCTTTTCTTTCTTTCTTTCTTTCTTTCTTTCTCCTAATAGTGACACACCTTGATGTATACACATAGAGCTGCTCGCATTCAGGAACTGTCACACGCAATTTTGCCGGGCACCGAACTCTCGTCGTGTTCGGCGGGCTACACTCGATGTTTATTATGACGTAATCGATAGCAACATGTCCCGCTGTGTCACACAAACGCCTACATGATTGAGAGCGGGAATACGTGTCGGCAACTTCTGGAGAGCTTCGCCGGCCAGCAGGCTGACAGCATGTTGCTAAATATGTGAAAACCTGAAATGATGAGAAGGACCATTTGCAGCGTTGTAGAAGAACAACAATTCATGCGCTTTTCATTGAAGAATCGGTACCTGGACATCAGCGAGAACATTTGTCATCTTCTTTTGCCACAATGGCTTCAAGAACTTTTTTGGTTTATTATGAGTCACTGTCCTCACGTGCCTAATGTAAACCAGTGAAGCTTAACTAAAATCTAGGCTTCCTGTGAAGAAAAACTCAACTCCATATATGTCCTTGCATAGAGAAATTGAGTTTTCTATTAATGCACTAGTGAAATCTGGTGCTAGTGTAGCAACAACACGTAGTGCTTCAGGCAGTATGGCAATGATTGGCAATTCATGGATTTGTCTAAGCTCCGGTTTTTCGGCTCTGTTGGACTCTGTTGGACTCTGTTTGACTTGCTGCCATTGTTCAGCAGAGTTCAGCAATTTTATACATCAATTTGACTTTTTCATATATAGGCTCACCAATTCGAATCATATGCCGGAATACACAAGGACTCAATATTTTTTGCTCAAAACAAACGCCAAAGCATAACAATAAAGAAGGCCAACAGTGAATATGAGGCAGCAAGCATGAATATTACGCAAGTTCATGTACTCATTCCCGTGGAAGGCTGAACGATCGAAGCGCTGCAGGTTCCTCTAGCAAACATACATTTTACGTACAGGGAGGCAGGGTCCTATTTTATCTATATTTGCGAATTCTTTGAAGCTTTTATAGGAAACAAGTGAGACAGGTTATCGGATAGAGTTATATACGACCCCCTTGAAACTGGTCTTTGTGGGCTTGCGCCGATACCGATGCGCACTTGACGCATGCCGAAGAAAATGGGACACACCTGTTTTTCCTCACACCTGAGAAGCCTTGAAGAAAAGGCGCGCCGATCAAATAAAATCTATTTATACTTGACTCATGACGTCGAGGAAAGGATATAAAGCGGCTTTTCATAAAAAATTACACTATTTCCCAGTTTATTGTTTATGCCACGGAAGAATATTTATTTTCTTGTGTTATTTTACGTAGCAGCACTTGATGCGATGTGTGACTTTACGCGTGAAAGAGGGAATAAATGTACACACGCATTCTTACGGTTGCTGAAGCTTATTGAGTCTAGCTAATCGCTTCTATTAAACCAACATACCAACGCTTGTTTCAATATCATCAGATGGACACCGCAGAACGATGTGGACTACCCAGAAGGTCGACTACGAGCTTCGTCTTGCCGAGCAGTTATCATTACACGTTTGCGTATGGTGTATTGTCCCAACACTTGCCCCTTCGCTGTATGTGGCATGCGTCCTGTTTACCGCGAGCCACATAACCTTACATCATGTTAGGACCTGCTAGCAGAAAGCTCCCGACTAGCCGGCACTCCGTGCTACCTAACCAAATCAAGGGAAGCGTCTACGCATCTCCATTCGGTCGTTACCCCGTGTTTGTTGTAAAAGTGACCCACCGCGTCAGCTATGCACACAACGATCCGTGCTGCGTCCCCGAACGCAGTCACGTTCCAAGTAACGTGAACGAAAAACTGCTGGCCGGAACTGTTTCCCCAGTTCGACCGCCGCCAACGTTTGATGATTCCGAAGCCCGGGGATGTGGCGCATTTCCGCCGTGTAAGGTTGGGCCCCCCCTCTCCCCCTTCCGCGAAGCCCGTCTTCCTGACCCGGTTCGCCCTAATTACTCGCCGTCTTAATTCCTTCGCCACTCTTGTCGTTAATGAGCCTGTCGGCAGTGGTGGTGTAGGAAGCGACCGGACCCAGCGTGCGGCGCCTGTATTTGAGCTGATTTATTTGAGCCCGCTTTCTCCCCTCGCAGTGATTCGCTGGGTGTTCCGTCTTCGTTATCCCTTCGCGGCCCCGACAGATTTCTAAGCCTGGACGCTGGAGACGCTGCAGGCCATTAGGTGTATACCTGGCCCCGATCGGTCAGAGCCGGGTCAGCGAGAAGACCGTGCCAGCAAAGCACAGCGCGCGGTGTTCGCTCTCAGCTACCTGCCGCGAATCACCGGCTGTGATCCGTTACTGCTCAGGCAGTGGGCTAATCATGGTTCGTATAAATTGGGAGCTCTAGCTCTTTTATGTGTGACTCATTTATTGCATAATACTGTCAGACCTCTTTTGAGCGCTCTTACAGGGAGGGTACAACCAAATACAAAACAAGCAATATACATCTATGTCACGTAGTAGTGCAATCAATTATTACATGTGTAACTCATTTCAAATAGACAAACCTTGCCTGCATTGACAGCAATACCTGGCTACGCATTATAAACACAACTGGGAGAAAGAAAACAAAGAAACTCAAACCAACGAAACATGCAGGCTAATCATCTGTCAGCTCCATCATTCAAGCACATGTCCAACAATTTTAGGGGCGAAGCTCCTTATAGCGGCACCCGTTCGTCCCCCGTAGTATGTAACAAGTATACCATTTTGACCTCCAAGGTGGTGCCAGTGAGAGACTTCTTCTGTGCGTTGTTGAACAATAAAAAATAGCGCTCAATGTATATGTCAATGGCTGCTAATTGGGAATGACAGACAGGAAGGAGCATTCGGCTTTTAGTTAACACGCAGGCTGCGATCACCATTAGCAGCCATTAGCATGTACATTGAGCACTATCTGACAACAAAGGGTTGCTACGTTATACTCGCTGGGTGTAACCTCCTTAGCTTTAGAAAGGTTTAGCTAGCGTTGAGCCGCAGTGCCATGAGTACAATGAACTTGTATATACCATGAATGAACTCGAGGTGGTTAAAAATGGGAAGTAGATACGAAGCGCAAGCCGTAAGAAAGTAAAAGCCGAATTCTCCGCCTCTCATTTCCCATTAGCAGCCATTGGCATGTACATTGAGCACTATCTGACTGAAAAACTTTGCTACGTCATACTCGCTGGGCGTAACCTCCTTGGTTTTCGAAAGGTTTAGCGAGCGTTCGGCCACAGTGCCATGAATACAGTGAACTAGTATATACCATGAACTCGAGGTGGTTAAAGGTGGAAAGTGGACCCGAAGCGCAAGCCGTAAGAAAGTGTGCGTGTGCCACCTCTCGTTTAGTTCTTGGAATGTCCGCTGGATGGCGGTGCTTCTATATAGGGAATATATGATGAAAAGATGCGAGATGGTGGTACTTGGAGTGTTGAATAGATGGACGAACGGACACATAGACAGATGCATGGATGGACGCATGAACAGACGCAGGGGCGGCTGCATGGACGAACGCAGGGACAGACGCACGAACAGACGCACGCACGGACGGGCTGATGGACGCATGGACGGTCACACTGAAGGACGCATGGACGGACGGAAGCAAGAACGAATGGACGGACGAATTCTTCGCCCCACTCTCCATCATTCACTCGGTGGATATGCTGCCATTTTTTCGAATGGGCAAAGATAGCTTGCATTTAGTATAATGCCTGGCAACGCATTCCGAAGCTCAATCACAGCTGAAAAAAAAAGAATTACCAAACACATCACTCCGACAAGAATACGGTACTAAAACACAGTCGTGCTTAAACCTGTCGTGATTCATACCATAGGTTAGAGCGTTCACGTATTGATTATGTCTGTGTATGTTCTAGGTATTTGTGCGTGGTAAGCAAGAAAGTACTACATGGAGGCTGTTCACAGCTGCCGTTTCGACGCGCGATTCCAAGTCGTGTTGTAATGAGTGTTTTATTGCAATTTCGCTTACTGATCCCACTCTGTGATTTACCGTCATAGCTTACGTCACGTTGTGAAATCAAGCAAGAAACTTACTTGTTCTAAACACACACGCATGCACACACGCACGCACACACGCCTGTGCATACACACATACACATACCTACGCACGCACGCACAGATGCATGCACACACGAGCGCGCACACACTCATGAAATACAAAAACGCACACTCAAAAGCGCGTTGGTCTGTGTGGTCACTGGTGAACGATTGAGACCACGAAACAATAGCGATCCTAATTTCAATTAAAAGCTCATAAACTCACATCAGAAACAATGTATTTTACAGTCAAGACTATCAAACGGAAGTTTCTGTAACCATTACCATCTTAGTTTGTCAGTGTAGTCGAAATATTTTTTTTCTCACGGAGTGTATACTGCTTCTGACATCGTCGAACAATGCATTTTGCGGTGCAATAGGACGACTGCGAATATCACCAATTGGTACTACCCTCTCTTTTCTGAATTCTATGACACCCAATCGATCTAATAAAGTTCCACAGGAGGCACGCTGCATGCACAGACCCTACACCCGAGGACTTAGATCGGAACAGCACGCTTTCGCCCCACGCGACCGATAAGGCAAACTCGCGAGATCGCAGAAAACGGTGCGCAACCGAGTTTTCCTCGACGAGGAATGTGCAGCTTGACGTATTCGACGAAGAAGTGCAGCCAAAGCCGTTTTCGTTCCTTATTTTGTGATATCGAAAGCAATCCGTGTGGCTGGTTCCCGCTGATCGCTTGATTACATCGACGGCCACAATTACCACAAATACGCTGCGGCATCGTGTGAAGTTTCAGGCGCAAGAGTTGGCCAAGTTTTCTCTCCCTTGCTGCTTTCTTATTTGTAGGCATAGGATAATATAAGGGTGAGATACCACTCCGAAAGTTCCCAGCCGAGGGAGCCACGATTTAAAAATGTAACTACAAAAGCACCACAAAATGGTTGAAAAAATTACACACACACACACAAATGGGCATGAGAATGATACGCACGCATGACAGCTTCTCCCGCCACCTTTTGTGTCTCTCATGTTTTTGGCTTGAGTTTCACGTATAGTAAACAGCTATGGTATATCTGCAATGCGGCGTTTTTGCACCGTCATAATCACTTACTCTGAACAATAGGTGATTTGGATGGGGCAGGAAAAGCTGTATCAAAACAACCTGAGAACCCACGCATCTCCAGGTTAACTGTTGATTGCTTTCTACAATATCTACAAACTGACATCTACAGATAACGAATTCAAATTGAAATTGAAATCCTTTATTTCTGCTTTGTAGGGACAGAGACAGTGGAGGCACTGAAAAAGTTGTCAGAGACAGCTTGACAAAGCCGCGAGTCCCTTTTGCTCAGCAGCAGCTTCACAGCAAGGTTCAAAAAATAACAGTATTAACATATCTGTAATAGAAAATAAACAATAATCAACAACTACAACAAAGAAAACTGGAAGAAATGGCAAACAATATAGTGTAAGTATAATATTCACATTAGACACACACCGAGATGTCTGTATACGGTTTCAAGGTTGCAAGCGTTGTTACCCACAAAAAACTTCCGGTCACCTAATTTACCAACCCCTGAAACTGAAAGTACGTTTTCAAGGTATTTTCAAGGGTAATGAAAGTCTATCTTTTCTTTTTCACATACAAGAAACGTGCGTAAAGTACAAGGACGTGTCGTATAATATTTATGTAGCTCGAGAGAACATTTATTTCAATATGTTTTTCCCAATAATGGAAGGAAACTGAGAAACAGAGGTCTTCAAAGACCTGTATTGGTAAACATTCAAAGAGCCTATAACGACTCTCATTTGCGAAAATTATGCTTGCTAACCATAGAAGGTAGTGAAAAAACACACTGTGAGTCGACGATTTCGGCACCACTGGGTCAAATCTTCAAACAAACCTAGCTGATGCACTGCAACGCTTCGGTCTCATGTTAATCACAAAAAAACCACGATTGAAAAACTAAGGATGAGTACACCGACTCGAAATCATTATTTCGAAGCTTAATTAAAAAGTCTTTCTTACGCCTTTAAATGTTTACGGCGTCTCCAATCGACACAAGCACCTTTATCGGACTCGTGTGCGTTTCCTTTGCTAGCTAAATAAGTATATTACCACCCTGCAGAAGCTCACCGTCACGCTGACTCATTGTTAGCAAACTTTGATTAGTTAGGTACTGGGGGTGTACAAACCACAATGCGTTTATAGAAAACGCCACAGTGGGAATTTCGAGGCTCAGTCTGAACACCTGCCGTTCTTCAGCTCGCACCAATATACGTAACTACGGTGTTTGTGCATTTCGGCTGCGTCAGAACTGAGACGGTACGCCCAAAAATTGAAGTCATATCTGTTTCCATGCCATCGCCGCTGAGCCAGCACCGAGCGTGTTATCGGAAGCATTGGAACGCTGCAGTATAGAAGTGCTGCGCCAACTTTCTAAGCCGCCAGTGGCGTTTAATAGCTGAAAGGAATTCTGAAGCCTAACGCTTAATCAGTATTCTCAAATTAGATGCATTCCTGCGTATCTGTGCTCAAGGGTGATCAGAGGATGTCTTATAGCGGTTTTCAGTGCATCTGCAGCAAGCAGTTTTAGAGAAAGTGGTGCTTGGTTCGCATAAGGAAATTATAATTTCCAGATTAATGGTTTATAACCATGAACCTCAACGCTGAATTCAAGTTTGGAGTGATAGAAGGTCGCAGAGCACACCTCGGCATTCGTTAGTGATATCGGCACGTAAACAAAAATGATGGATTAAGCTGATAATGTCATAACAGCAGGGCTCCTAAGATCAGTCATGAAATACTACGAGATTCTTTTGTCTTGATTTTTTAATTGAGTCATAGACCGCCATTCTGTCTAAGTTTACAAGTGTAGTGGCATGCATCCTGTGATTTTTAATCCCTGTATTGCAATTATTTGCTTGGCTTTTAACTCGAAAGTCGCAGATTCGATCATGGCAGCCGCGGCAGTCAAATTTCAACAAAGGCAACCGCTAGATACATGTGTGCTGTTTGATGTTATGTACCCTGAATGCGGTCTACATTTCTGGAGTCCTCCTTTATGACGTACCTCATAGTTATGTCGTGGTTATGGGAGGTAAAACTCCAGAAATAGTTGTCAATTTTATTTGTTCAAATGGACCCCTATACGAGCTGCCTCGGCGGAAAACTAGCAATAGGAACCTTGAACTGAGACCCAGACGAGCTCCATCCCACACATGTTCCTGCCACACGCCCCTTCGAATGACGTCATATTCACACGTAAAACAGGAAAGCATGAGAAAAGGTTGTCACGAAATGCGCGTGAAGCCCAGCGGCTTGCTGCTTAGCACATTAGACGCCTTGAGAACGTTTCGCGGGTGCCAAACGCATGGTCGATAATTTCTTCCGCCGGTAGCTGCACACGGGACGTGGCGTGACGAGGATAGTCTTGCAATAAACAGGTGAATCTATATGAAAGATATCTTCTGGTGTGGTGACTCGAAGCTGCTATTAGGCTGCGGGTAACTGCAATTAGTGTCTACAGCGAAGACATGAATGAAAATGTTGCTAAGAATAACACATCTAAAGAGACTTATGCCTTTGGTAATGCTTAAAATACCTCCCCTCCGACGATATGCTATAGCAATACTTTCATAATCAACAGTACACACTGCAAGCATGTTCTGGCGACAAACAAGCGAGCGTATAAGCAAGAGAGAAGCATATACCCAAAAAAATATTAGCCAGCCTTGCGAATGCAGTAGCCAGAGACTACAAAGTATTGATCACGTACAGGAGCCTGAATAGTAATCGGGGTTTCACGGGATGACCCTGACCGTAAGTTTGCTTGTTTCTAACAGCAAAATACTAAGCCGTCTAAAATACACTAATAAAACGGGTCATCAATTAACAAACATGCGCTTCAAAGTCTATGCATTTTGTTCTCAAGGATTCGTTACGGAAGTTACAACTAATTAATGTCCACTGTTTCCGAGCCTTACCATTGTGCTCTAAGAAACACACTGCGGCGGTGGCGGTGGCGGGGGGCGGTGGCGGTGGCGGGGGTTACCTGAGAAATGCTTCACATATAAAAAAGAAATTTGGAGTTAGACCTTTTGTCTTATAGATTCGCCGCGTTGTCCGACAACCGTCTCTCCGGAGAAGCTGAATAGGGTGAGGCCATCCGAGGCACAGTACTACGAAAACAAGTCAATGCTATCCAGAGGGTTCAGGAAAGGGTGGAGCATCAAGGTGTTCTGTCCTCAACATGGACCCAGCCAACGGCTAGAAGAGCTGGCCATTATATAGGTATCTTGCCATTGACTCGTCAGGATCCACTGATTTTCTTTTTCTCTTCGTTTGTTGCACTTGCACCTTCCGTATGCTCGATGAGCTCTCTGATATATACCTTGTATTATTGCCCTCAACATTTCACACAACAATTGAAACTATTTCATGCATAAATGTTACGAGAAAAAATAAAAAAATTGCATTGTGCTTAGAAATGTGGTAGCTTCACCGCATACATGGCAGAGATTTGGCGCATCGTCGCCTGAACTACGAGCTGCATTGAGCTGAAGAGTATCTCTCTCTTGCGAAATGAAACTCTTTTGACGTTTAGTGGTCCCACCAGCGGTTATCCAAACGTGTCCCGTAATTTGCACGCGTTGCTTGCTTTAATGTATACAGTTTCATTCGCTTTCGTTGTTGCCAGAGGTCACGCGAGGGCGACCGGCGCCGCACGCAATGGCCACTGCGAGCATGAGTTTTTTTGTCGCATTGCGTTCGTTTCGCTTCGTTTCAGTGTGCAACGCGAGCCGCAGAACGCCCAATTAACGCCGGCTATAACAGGCAGGGGGATTGCATGCGGCGGCCTGCGGTCGTTACTCCGCACGTCGGCACAGACACGGTGGTGAGCCATCTGCACATAATGATCCGAGTCGCTCGATATCTCCATCGGTTGCGCGTGGTAACACCCCGCTTCTAAAAAAAAAAATAAACGTACAGTGTCGCACATAGTGGGAGCACTCCTCGGTTTTTTTAGCCACTTCACCTCCGGCTCATCGTTCGTTCGTTCGCGGTGTGAACTCTGCCTTGGACATGGGCCTCCAGTTTAAACTTGTGCGTCATCAATAGCTAGCCAGATGGCATGAAAACGGAAGAAGCGAGGGGAAAAGTTCAGACCTCGGGAAACTTTGATCACTCTTGCGTCCACAAAACCTATAGTGTGGAATTACTCCTGTCATTCGACATGATGCCCATTCGAGTGTGAAATTCGTTAGCATATGGTACGATTCGTCAAATCACGTGTCGAAAATTCTTGGATGAATACAAGTATGGTGCGCGTTCACAAGAAGCTTGGTGTAGGGAAGAATGACGTTCGTCTAGCACGGCAACCAACTTGACCTGTAGACAACTTTGATTGATATGTGGGGTTTAACGTCCCAAAACCACCATATGATTATGAGAGTCCGTAGTGGAGGGCTCCGGAAATTTCGACCACCGGGGGTTATTTAACGTGCACCCAATCTGATCAGACGGCCCTACAACATTTCTGCCTCCAACGGCAATGCAGTCGCCGCAGCCAGGATTCGAACCCGCAGCCTGCGCGTCAGGCAGCCGAGTGCCTTGGCCACTAGACCACCGCGGTGGGGCCTGTAGATGACGTTTCGCCGCCGGTTTGTTCATTCTAAAGTAGATAACACCACCACAACGGGCGATCTTTCTACCGCGTCGTCTGAGAGTAAAAGTGAGCAGCCGGCAGCACCGAAAATGTTGACATGATGGCACCTGGAGATAAAGTTTCCTTTCACCTTCAACTTTTCACGTCGTCGTGTTGTGCTGCGTGGTTGGTATTTTCGCAAACCAACGCGCTTATTTGCTTTATATGTACATCATGATGCTTTGAGAGCAATGTAGTCGCCGGTATTTTGTTATATTTTCAAGATTTAATTTCCAATTGCCGCAGATAAGGCTTAGCAGGCATGTCTAAAAAGCACCACACCAATCTCAGCAATAAAGACCAAACCTACCTTATGCTTAATCCTCAGCGCGTGATGGCTTAAAGCGATAGCTGATTTCGCCATTTATTAATTGCTGTGAAAACAGTGGGCGAGATCGGTGGCGTCTACATGGATGCTGCCATGTTGGCTTACGGCCACGGCTGCTTCGCTGACCCAATCCGTTGGCTGGGGCAACTGGCTGGGAGAAGGCCGGTTACGGCTACCTTATAGAACATGGTATAGTTCTCGTGTGCCGCTGTGGATAATCGTCTATAGATACTGCGCACTTTCCACATAACACCCCGCGCCCTAACCACGATTCTTCAACTGAACCGGAGTCGTACACAGAATGGAGGCGGGAGAGAGGGGTACGTGTCTGATCAAATATGCGTATAGATCAAATGCAATTAATGCACTTATACACGCAGCAACAACCCGGTTACATTGATAAAATTTTGGCTAAATACTTCTGTTTAGAGTGATGGTTAAGTCTGAATCACTGGCTAATTTCTGGCTACCACCAGATGATACAAGCCACGAGCGGTCAAAACAGCAGCAGTATCTTTGTTTTACGTCCACATCAGCAATCCAGTTGTCTAGCAATTTTGTGTTTCAATCTGCATCTCTAACTTGTTCGCTTGTGAAGAATGTACCTGCAGGCAAGCAAGCAGCTGTTGCGGGAGTGTTCGCGAGGGGCCTTGCATGAGTCAGACGGCATTGATACAGTCTCAACCCAATCGCTGCCGCATCAGCACCCAACCCACGGAAAGGGCACAGGTCACTTCCAGTGCTTATACTGCCTATTGAAATAAAGTTTTGTCTCAGGTGCGATCGCGAAAAGCACGCTTTGTCCTTATTCTTCATCATATGAATAAAGAAATGTATCGCACCTTTTATTTCTTGGCGAGAGCGAGGGACAGATCATTGCCGATAAAGGACCCATTCGGTTCCATCTGCTCATGACCGATTGAGCTTCGACAATAAACGAGTGCCACGGCTCTCTCTTTGTTTAGCGAAAAAAAGAAAAAAACGAGCAATCCTCAGCCCCGTCCCCCCCCCCCTTCTCCCTGAACGCACCCGTTTTGCTAACGTCTCTCGATTATTTGTCTTCGATGTTCGCAACGGATAAGCGCCGTCGTAAACGCCTTTGATTATTCCAATGCGTGTGCGAGACGGTCCCACGCATTTCGTCCCTCTTTAGCGACTGCCACCGAAGGATTTCGCGTGTGTGTATAAAGGTTGCGCCGGCAACGCTTATTTTCCGCAGATCGAACCCGTCGGTGAAAGCGTGGAAAACAGCTTCGAAGGCTGTCATTTTATGGACTCGCCGGCTCCCACTTTCGTCGATCTTTGCACCGTGGAAGATGTCGCCGATATATCATTGACAACGTCGTCCTCCGACTGTAAGGGTTGGCACGGGCCCGACCGAGCTCAATATATATAACGGCGAATTGCTTCGACCAAGTATTCAGGGAACAAGCTGAATCGGCATCGGAGTCAAGGTTTCGATTATCGCTTTTTTTTTTGTTTTTGAAGCCACGGGCACCGTTTCCAGTGGAAAGTTCGTGCTTGTTTTTTGCTCGCCAATAGTCACTGTGTGCGCGTGCTGGCGCTAACAGGCATTTAGGGCACCCTTGCATTGATCTGGATCAGCGATCAACGCAGAGGCGCTCGGGGCTGTAAAATCAAAAGGAGAGGTGTGACTTGAAACTTCGAAAAACTTATTTTGTTCTTGGCCTTATGATTCGGCATGAGGCGCTTTTGTCGGCAGCCCGCGCAGATCCAGTGAAACGTAATGAAATCGAGGTCATTTCAAACAGTTTCTCTCGGGGCAGTTTTTCTTTCCACTCGCTCTGGCGTAGCCATAAAGTATTGTCCCTTACTTCAAGGTTTAAGGACACTGCAAGCGAAAGTCGTATCGTTTCTTAATCTATGAGAGAAAGAAAAACGAAGGAAAGAGGCAGGAAGGTTAACCAAACTGAGCTCCGTGGCTGCCCTACACGTGGGCTTGGGTAAAGGGAGAATAATAGAAGAAAGTACTAAAGAAAGGAAAGAAAACAACGCCAGGCCTGAGCGGAAGGCTCAGCACAGTCACAGCGAAAGCTATAAGAGCGGCCTTTCAAAGCCTTTATTAAACACTCATTGGGTAACTGCCGCAAGCACAGTTGCTCGTTGCAAACTACAGCAATCATAATAAAAATTTTAGGGTAATAGGCCGGCAACCGCTATGCTGTTTTTCGTCATTCTTACGAGAAGCGTGGTATCCGCAAAACTACTGCGAGGAAGTTTATGCAAATTGTCATTGAAGTGGCTGACGACGATGAAGAATTATGCCTGAAGTGGGTATGCACCACAGTTAATACCTGAACAGAAACAAACTTTTGTAATGGGTTTTCTGCAAGTTCTTTGGCTGTCTTAAAGCGCTTTATATGATGGTATGAACGCGATTGCTTTCCCGACATGAAGCCTGCCTAAGGTAAGTTCGCCAACTAGTTCGAAACAACGGCATGGCTCAAACACACACAAGCGTTTGCTTGACTTCTGACGAAGTATGTTGTGCGTACTTCACTGGTTCACTGGTGATGATTTCATGCATTACAGAAAGAAAAAAAAACACACCTGCGTGGCTCAGTCGTATACAATACTGGGCTGGCACCCAGCGAACCAGAGTTCAAGCTCCAGTGAGTCATTGGTAACAAGTTTTTTTTTCTAATTTCACGCGATGTGGTTACAAACACCGGTGGCCGCGGCAGTGGCGGTAAATTAGACGGCACTGTGCGAGACTCGAGTTGTGATCCCATAACATATTTCGCTGTGAAAGGAATTGAACACTTATTAAGAACGCACGCAACCCAAACTCGCGCTGGTAGTTCGCGAAGTGCGGTCATCTTCAGGTGGCTCAGCAAGGCTTTCGTGGCCTTGTGCACGTCCATGGGCCAAGGTGCGAAGGTCTTGTTTTCGGACAGCGGTTTTGCAACACGACGATCGAGTTTGGCTCCGGGAACACGTCGTCGAGACTGGTAACACGGGCAGTGGCATAAAATGTGTTCAATGGTCTCCTCACAACCGCTCGAGTTGCCTGCCACACTGTTGGCCATTCCCATGAGATGAGAGCATGCATTCGTAAATGCCACTCCCGACAACATGTGACACAACATAGTTGCATCTCAGTGGGAGGGTCCGGATGGCAAGCGAAGTCGTAGGTGGGGGTCAAAAGAATATATGCGCGAGATAAAGAAAAAGTGCGTATTCCATTGCAGAAGTGTAAAACGACGAGCAAGCGATTGTAGTTGACGCGCCACGTCCGTTCTAGAGAGCGGTGTGGGCATCCGAAGGCATTTATTTATGAGCCGATCATGCAGCTTCATTGGCGTGGTCATTCAGCGATTACTCAATGGCTCGACAGCCACTGATATGTTATATTATGTACGTTATCGAGAGCTAAACCTCATACACCATTCTTTTTCTCATTTCATACAGCAGTTGCTCGAGTAGTGCCTGCTGTAATATGAAACATGTAGTGTTGGTAAAGCTGACGTGTACTCCCAAAAGAAAGCCAATTGATTAGGGTAGATCGAGGGAGAGTGTTTAGTCAGTAATGATAAACGAGGCGAATGAAAAAAAATATATGGAAAAAACAGGATATATTTCAGTGTAGATTAACACACAACTGAGCTAGTTGGTACGTGTGCATGTAAATATATATATATATATATATATATATATATATATATATATATATATATATATATATATATATATATATATATATATATATATATATATATATATATATATATATATATATATAGTTATGGGAAGGAGACTGACTCAGAGGGGTAGTCACCGATGTATTTACAGCCGGTTAGGCGAGCAGCGCCAGCCACACAGATTAGCTCGTGGCAGTCTATCTGCTTTCTCTTCTTCAGCTCCATGCCTCGCCGCGGTGGTCTAGTGGCTAAGGTACTCGGCTGCTGACCCGCAGGTCGCGGGTTCGATTCCCGGCTGCGGCGGCTGCATTTACGATGGAGGCGGAAATGTTGTAGGCCCGTGTGCTCAGATTTGGGCGCACGTTAAAGAACACCAGGTGGTCGAAATTTCCGGAGCCCTCCACTACGGCGTCTCTCATAATCATATGGTGGTTTTGGGACGTTAAACCCCACAAATCAATCAATCAATCTTCAGCTCCATGCACTGGCACGTAGCACAATATATATATATATATATAGTTCTCAATGATGGACGAACGTGTGAAAACTTTTTGGCAGACGTCGGGCGCGTCGGTTGTCCTAATTCTCTTTGGGCGCGCCTAGGCCCTCGATGACATCCGTTTTTCTACACCGATGTGCCTGAATAACATTGGTGGACAACAAGAGCCTTAGAAAATAGCCCACTGATTTTCTAGAGTTTTCTTTTCCTATTTGAGAAAATATATTCAAATAAATGTTCTTTTGAACTACATAAAAATTATAAAAGATATACCATACGCCCGTTCCCTTGATGTAAAAAAACGAAAGAGAGACGTTTCTCTTTTTTTTAAAGTAACTGCCAAACGTCGTTTCAGTTTCGACGTGAGGAGCTGGTAAATGAGGTGACCCGAGGTGTTTTGGGGTACAACGCTTGTGACCTTGAAACCGTCCATACTATGTGTAGCATCGCTCTGCCCAGCATGCCTACTCATGCTATAGGAGGGAGATACGCGCATTAAGTTCTATTTTGACCGTATACCTGCCATTTCCTCCAGCGGTAACTTGTGTGTTCCCCTCTGTAGGTTGCCCTCGGCCAGAGTGGAGAGTTCCGGTTCCATGGCCCCGGAGCAGAGTTCGTCTGCCATTCCGCCGAATTCGCCAATGGATGACACCATTTGTTTTATTTATTTATTTTAATCCTCACGCTAAATTAATAAACAAGTTGAAGAGGGTAAGGCGTTAAAAGAAAACGACCGCAACAAATTCTCCATTTATTAGTATTTTAAAAGAGCATGAACGTTTTTTTTTTCTTTGTGTGCGGTGCATCCAGTGAAAAGTAGTATGAATAGAATGAATGCAAGGTGGCGTCAACCCGCATACATCTACAATACACTCCAATAAAAACAACGTTCACTGTAAAAAAAAGATACTTTAGTGCTTGTAGACATTACTGTGATCGTTCATTTGATCACTTACAAATTTTCTATCTGAACTTGGAGCGAAATTAACGATGAATATGAAGAGGCGCAAGAATGCGTTACTTAAACTTCATGAGCGGACGCAACGCTCTCCATTATCGGCTGCTAAGTGTCAGCGCAGCCCACCTGCCGTCCCCAAAAGTGGTTTAGCGCAAAGGAATGAATATTCCGAATCAGCTAAATTTATTCTACGATAGGCTTCTCGCAACAACCTGTCGCTGGTCCTGGGCTTACCAGGAATAAAGGTGGTCAATTATTAACAGCTTTTAGGAACCACCATTGGGGGTTCTCAGGTGCCGTTATTCTCAAGATCCCGCGTGTCCGTAACCCTACTCTTAATCACAGGACAGTTTGACTGAATAAAGGTGTCGCAAGAGCTGGCAAACCACACAGATTATTAGCGGGTTGGGAGGAAGGGGGGCGCACCTCCGGCCCCCATTGTGCGCACGCATATGCTTAGAGCCTTAGCAAAGTATTACGTTGGTCTATTTGGTGCATAGCTTAACGAAAAAATGCGGCGCTAACTGGCATCCACACCTGCCTTCCTGTTTTCTTTATTTCTTCATTTATTCTCAGTATGCGCCACAGAAGACTTCATTCAGCCTAAAAGCTTAATGATGACGGTTGCGTCACCAGTGTGTGTGATTTAAAAATCGGTGAGTTAGACCACAACCCGGAACAAGGCGATGGGATATATCAGACGTTCCCCGACTTAGAAGGCGGTGGATGTACGCTATAGCTATAGGCGCAGGGCGTTACAGCGCGTCCACAGTGTACAGGAGAACTTTAAGCGCCCGCATAAAACCGCTTGGACATACGTTCCTGGAGGGCGTTCGTCGAGGCCCTTTAGCGTGATACGGGCTACGCTCAAAGATGATTAATGGGCCCGCACGCGTTGTTGTGACAGACACACGCTCGAGGCGCCTCGACGGCCGCCGCAGTTGGTCTCCTCCTCGCCCACTCTCTTCTGGCGTCTACTGGGTCAGGGCGCGACCACGGAAATAAACCGCCGTCTGGCCCCGCGGGTTCTCGTGTATACGAACGTACTCGACCACGAGAATTCTGAATTTTCGACACTTCTTTGGCAGAGCGGAACAAATAAAGCACGCCTGAACCTTTTTGCAGAAAAGGTTATGCTTCAGACGACGACTAAGTCGAGGAGCATGCCGAGTCCCCTTTGAGCGGCGCGTTCTTTATTTTGCCTTGTGTCGAACTGTGAGGAATTTACAAAGGCCGAGAAAACGTAAGGAACATGCAAGGCGATGTGCGAACTACATTAGTTCACGAATCACCCTATTTGCGTCTCTCGTTTCTTCAGTTCTCGTCTCTTAGTGACAGCGCGTTGCACGATTAGGTCATGCCAACCTGCCCCGACTACAGCCTCGTTGCGCTAATTCTTCACCCCTTTTTCAGGCTTTCATCTGATCATAAAAGTTTCTCATAAAAATTAATTTGTGAGGAACTCTAAGCGTGGGACGAATTGAGGGCTGTTGGTTTATTCACGGCGTATTGAGAGAAAAAGCAGCAGTGGAGATGTTCGAGAAAGCGTAACTGTCAGCTCCGGCATAAGTTTTCGAACAGCATTTCTTTCAGGAGTGAGGCTGCGTAAGGCTCGTATGCCATAGTTGTGTGTCGTAGCCGCCCCTACTAGGCGAAGTGTTCACTAGATGGCGCTCGCATCGCTCGAGATGTTTAGATGTACAGACACACACCGACACACAGACAGACATTCGTCAGGGGATTCACGGTCTACTGATGAAACCATCCGAAGCTTCGCCCCATTCATCATGATTCACTTCATGAATATGCTGTGATTTTCTTAACAGTGTTTCATGCCGGGGTCCGCCATGGCTCTGCGGACATATTTCAGTCATGCACATTACGCATAAAATATATGCTACCAGATTGCAAAGGAAGAGACGATTTGGAACTGCAGCCGCGGCGCGTCGAACCAGTGACCTCCCGAACCACAGTGCGCGCTAACCACCGCACCACAATGTTCATGCCGTCATGTGCTCAAAGGGCAAGTCAATTGTAGACACCATATACATTTGGCGGTTCTCAGAGCTTCGTGGCTTGAGCACGTTTGTGGCATCTGTAGCGAGATAGCGAGAGGAGCGCTGTCGCCGCCTCACGTTTCAGAGAGCGACGCCTCCACGGAGCGTGGTCACCCCTGCGCGCACGCTAATCAGACCCATGATTCAGGAGAGTACGAAGACCACTTTGCTGACTGGTGCAGACGCACTTACGAAAGGAGCACACTGCTCACGCACGAACCAATTACGATTGGTGTTTGTGCTGTACACACTTGTGTGTTCATTTCCTGCGTCTTTCTGTTGAAACAATGCGCTTTAAGTTTCGAGCTTAGGCATTCCGCGCTCGTCCTGTGCATGTTCATTTGCCCCACCGCAGTGGTCTAGTGGCTAAGGTGCTCGGCTACTGACCCGCAGGTCACGGGATCAAATCCTGGCTGCAGCGGCTGCATTTTCGATGGAGGCGAAAATGCTGTTAGCTTGTGTGCTCAAATTTGGGTGCACTTTAAAGAACCACAGGTGGTCGAAGTTTCCAGAATCCTCCACTATGGCGTCTCTCAAAATCACATGGTTGTTTTGGGACGTTATACCCCACATATCATATGCTTATTTCGTGCACGATTTCTGCTTGAGGTGCACGCTGGAAGTTTTGAGGTTCCGCTGCTTGCCGTTCTTCGCAAGATTTTGCAATTTATTGCTGTAGCATTCATTTCTTTGGTCTTGTGGCCGAGCAATGCACAATCAACGCTCAAAATTACCTCCGTGAAGACGAGTTTCACTTTCGTGTTTTACCGATTCTTAGAAAGAGGGATCAGCAACATTTTAGGGGCAAAGGTGCTTCTACCGTGGGTCGCTCCCTCCTCTGTAGTAGTAGTAGTAGTAGTAGTAGTAGTAGTAGTAGTAGTAGTAGTAGTATGTATGTAGCCACCTCTAGTGGTTTGGGGGTATACGTCATTGTGAATATTATAACTAGATGGAGTAGTTGTTTTCACACCATGTCCACGTAGTTAATAATGAATGGGGCGAAGCGTCCATCCGTCCTGCCATTCATTCCAAAAAGAGAGAAAGACAGACAGACAGACGGACAGACAGACAGGCAGGCAGACAGACGGACGGACGGACGGTTGGACCGACTGACAGACAGACTGACGCACGGACAGACAGACAGACAGACAGACATACAGACAGACAGACAGACGGTCGATTCACGGTTTACCAAAAGCTCTCCGACACTTCACCCCACTCGTCATCATTCACTCCGTAGATATGCTGTGATTGTTTGTGTACTTTCAAGAATAAGATCTGTTAGTGCCTCCCATTGCTCACAGTGCACTTCATGAGCTGATCCTTCCGAAACAAATCCTGTACCCGCCCCTACTTGCACATGACACTAACAAACTCTCAATCCGCCCATCTTCGGTAGGTATTTGTTCTCATGGTTGAAACACCATTTACTGTTCACTCCCATGTACTCTCCCGCCCGTACTGAGTAATATCAGAGACATTTATACAATAATCTAGAGTCTTCAATCGTGCTCGGATAACACCTTCGAGAAACCAGTAATCTTAGAGCTGTTATTTTTTTCTTCCTCGGACTTGTGCGTGCTGCCAACTATGAAATGGTTCGTTCAAACGAAGCGAACAAAAACTGAACTAAAATTTCTGGCAAACCACACAGATTATTAGCGGGTTGGGAGGAAGGGGGGCGCACCTCCGGCCCCCATTGTGCGCACGCATATGCTTAGAGCCTTAGCAAAGTATTACGTTGGTCTATTTGGTGCATAGCTTAACGAAAAAATGCGGCGCTAACTGGCATCCACACCTGCCTTCCTGTTTTCTTTATTTCTTCATTTATTCTCAGTATGCGCCACAGAAGACTTCATTCAGCCTAAAAGCTTAATGATGACGGTTGCGTCACCAGTGTGTGTGATTTAAAAATCGGTGAGTTAGACCACAACCCGGAACAAGGCCGATGGGATATATCAGACGTTCCCCGACTTAGAAGGCGGTGGATGTACGCTATAGCTATAGGCGCAGGGCGTTACAGCGCGTCCACAGTGTACAGGAGAACTTTAAGCGCCCGCATAAAACCGCTTGGACATACGTTCCTGGAGGGCGTTCGTCGAGGCCCTTTAGCGTGATACGGGCTACGCTCAAAGATGATTAATGGGCCCGCACGCGTTGTTGTGACAGACACACGCTCGAGGCGCCTCGACGGCCGCCGCAGTTGGTCTCCTCCTCGCCCACTCTCTTCTGGCGTCTACTGGGTCAGGGCGCGACCACGGAAATAAACCGCCGTCTGGCCCCGCGGGTTCTCGTGTATACGAACGTACTCGACCACGAGAATTCTGAATTTTCGACACTTCTTTGGCAGAGCGGAACAAATAAAGCACGCCTGAACCTTTTTGCAGAAAAGGTTATGCTTCAGACGACGACTAAGTCGAGGAGCATGCCGAGTCCCCTTTGAGCGGCGCGTTCTTTATTTTGCCTTGTGTCGAACTGTGAGGAATTTACAAAGGCCGAGAAAACGTAAGGAACATGCAAGGCGATGTGCGAACTACATTAGTTCACGAATCACCCTATTTGCGTCTCTCGTTTCTTCAGTTCTCGTCTCTTAGTGACAGCGCGTTGCACGATTAGGTCATGCCAACCTGCCCCGACTACAGCCTCGTTGCGCTAATTCTTCACCCCTTTTTCAGGCTTTCATCTGATCATAAAAGTTTCTCATAAAAATTAATTTGTGAGGAACTCTAAGCGTGGGACGAATTGAGGGCTGTTGGTTTATTCACGGCGTATTGAGAGAAAAGCAGCAGTGGAGATGTTCGAGAAAGCGTAACTGTCAGCTCCGGCATAAGTTTTCGAACAGCATTTCTTTCAGGAGTGAGGCTGCGTAAGGCTCGTATGCCATAGTTGTGTGTCGTAGCCGCCCCTACTAGGCGAAGTGTTCACTAGATGGCGCTCGCATCGCTCGAGATGTTTAGATGTACAGACACACACCGACACACAGACAGACATTCGTCAGGGGATTCACGGTCTACTGATGAAACCATCCGAAGCTTCGCCCCATTCATCATGATTCACTTCATGAATATGCTGTGATTTTCTTAACAGTGTTTCATGCCGGGGTCCGCCATGGCTCTGCGGACATATTTCAGTCATGCACATTACGCATAAAATATATGCTACCAGATTGCAAAGGAAGAGACGATTTGGAACTGCAGCCGCGGCGCGTCGAACCAGTGACCTCCCGAACCACAGTGCGCGCACTAACCACCGCGCCACAATGTTCATGCCGTAATGTCCTCAAACGGCAAGTCAATTGTAGACACCATATACTTTTGGCGGTTCTCAGAGCTTCGTGGCTTCAGCGCGTTTGCGGCATCTGTAGCGAGATGGCGAGAGGAGCACTGTCGCCCCCTCTGACGTTTCAGAGAGCGCCGCCTCCACTGAGCGTGGTCACTCCTGCGCGCACGCTAATCAGACCCATGATTCAGGCGAGCACGAAGGCCACTTTGCTGACTGGTGCAGACGCACTTACGAAAGGAGCACACTGCTCACGCACGAACCAAATACGATTGGTGCTTGTGCTGTGCACACTTGTGCGTTCATTTTGTGCGTCTTTCTGTTGTAATGGCGCGCTTTAAGTTACGAGCTTAGGCAGTCCGCGCTCGTCCTGTGTATGCTCATTTGTCCCACCGCGGTGGTCTAGTGGCTTATGTACTCGGCTACTGACCCGCAGGTCGCGGTATTTAATCCCGGCTGCAGCGGCTGCATTTTCGATGGAGGCGAAAATGCTGTTAGCCTGTGTGCTCAAATTTGGGTGCACGATAAAGAACTCCAGGTGGTCGAAGTTTCCAGAGCCCTCCACTACGACGTCTCTCATAATCATATGGTGGTTTTGGGACGTTATATCCCACATATACGCTCATTTCGTGCACGATTGCTGCTTGAGGTGCACGCTGCAAGTTTTGAGCTTCCGCTGCTTGCCGTTGTTCGCATGATTTTGCAATTTATTGCTCTAGCATTTATTGCTTCGGTCTTGTAACCAAACAATGCACAATTAACGCTCAATTACCTCTGTAAAGACGAGTTTCACTTTCGTGTTTTACCGATTCTTAGAAAGAGGGATTAGCAACATTTTTAGGGGCAAAGCTGTTTCTGCCGTGGGTCGCTCCCTCCTCTGTAGTAGTAGTAGTAGTAGTAGTAGTAGTAGTAGTAGTAGTAGTAGTAGTAGTAGTTGTAGTAGTATTAGTATGTAGCCACCTCTAGTTTTAGTTGCTCTATAGATGGGGTTGTGGGTATATGTAATTGTGAATAATATAACTAGATGGCGTTAGTTGTTTTCACACCATATCCACGAAGATAATGGTGAGTGGGGCGAAGATGAGTGGGGCGAAGCATGAGTGGGGCGCCGCAGAGCGCAGGCCACGCGTTCGCGTGTTCCCTTTCATAAAGACGACAGTGTACATACACCTGCTCCTAAATGCGAATGCATTTCGTAGACGCGCAATGTAAGGCATCCGGTGTTGTCCGCGCGCCAGCAGGTGTTATCTCTTCGCTCTCACCCCCTCTCTCATGGCAGAAGCTGCGGGGTTGCGCGCCTATCCTCACCCCGAGCAACCAGGGCATGTGGTGTGAGAGTGTGCAGGAGAGGGTAGGTGCAGTGCTTCGCCACTCCTTCTCTAGTCATCCGCTAGGCACTGCGCCGTGCTCACGACCGGGTTGCAGAAATTAGGTACCTTTTCTCATCTTCTAACCACTACCACCACCATCCGCTCTCTCTCCTCACTGCACCCGACATTGCCATCCGCTCTCTCCTTTCTCTCGACCGTTCGCTGGCAGGGCGCCTCTCAAGGCGATGTCAGAAGTCGGTGAAGGCGAATGTCTGACGGCAAAGGTACTCTCCCTCTCGGCGCAATGGATGCATTCACATTTTTTCACAATGCTCTTCAGGAACGTGGGGGAATTTTTCACAGCCTGAATGCGCGAACGTCGAACACTGTCTATAAACGCCATATAACAAAGGTCCGCATAAAAATGAATGAGGTTATAGGTGGACGCACGCGATGACCAGTGCAACTGTCTTCTGCCACGCTTTTCAAAAAAAAAAAAGAAACGCAAACCAGAACGTTACGCACAGACACTTGTTGAATTAGCGGTCGACGCTTGCACGTTCAGGTTAGAAAAATGAATGGCTGTAACATACGTCTTTTTTTATTCTGGCGCTCCTGGAATGAAATCTTATGAGCCGCAGGTCACAGTATTGAATCCAGGCTACGGCAGCCGCATTTACCATGAAGACGAAAAGCTTGAAGCCCTTGTAGTTATAGTTACGTGCACGTATTAGAACCCCAGTTAGTAAAAATATACGGACCACTACGCTACGCCATCTCCCAAAATCATACGGTGGTTCTAGAACCGAATAGAAAGGATTGAAAGATCAAGTGAAAGGCAGGGAGGTAAATCAAAAGAAAGTTTCTGGTTTGCTGCCCCGCAGTATACAATGACGTAAAGAAAAAGAGGAGGACTGAAAACCGTCACGATTATTATCATATACTGAAACGAATCCATAACTTGCCAGTTCTCCCCATGCCAGGCAGCATACGTTCTGCTTTTTGAGATATCCTGGCTACCTCGTACTCACTTAAAAGAATGATGAGGGCAATATATACAGGGGTTCCGCTGTTCTTTTTCGAAACGTCCGCGGCAAGATATAAGCCCTTTCTGTGACCATTAAAAATGTGGCGTAGAAATAAGCAGTGACTGTCCGGCGCTTTCAGCGTTGTGATACCGGCATGAATCATATCGGCTGGTTGGAAGGAACTTCTGGCCACCCGGAAGCACTGAACGGAAGCTGCCCGGAAGCACCGCGAAAGCATGTAGTCCAAAAGCACTCCCCGGGGTTTTCCTGACCATGTGATAAACCGAAAACGCAACACATAGGTCGCATACACTGTCGCAATAAGTGTAACGCAAAAGCACATATCCGGTCTTGATCAGATGCATCAACATTAAGGAGTCTGCTTGCTTTTTTTGTTATATTAAAATCGTAAAGGAACTTCCGCACTGGTGGAAGGGGGGACATTGATCAGGTATGCATTTCTCACTTTAATTGGTAATTTTTTACGAGGCAGTGAAAAGAGCCCATGTAGAACAAAAAAAAAAAAAAGGTGTTGCAGGCGTTTTCAGTGAGAGAAATGGTCATGATCGATGCAAAAGAATCGAGGTTCAGGCAGAAATAAAACCCAAACATTCTGCGTGATAGTAAAAGCTCGTACCACAGAGCCACGCCCGCGTCTCAAAATTATGCGGAAGCACCTATACTCGCGTCATGTCACTAGAGGGGTCACGTTAAAAGACGTAATATTGCGTGACAGAGTCATTGTAAAGACCTATTCTATGTTTGTAAACAGCGGTCGGAACCTTCGACCTACTGAACTGCCTCCAAGCTGTGCTCTCGAAAGCAGATTTTCAGTTGGTGTGCTACTCGTCTCGTGATCATAAAGGGGGAGGCAGGCTTTGAGTTTGGCGAAGCCTGCGCGCCGCGGCATGGCTACAAGCGTTTCTGTATGTCGATGGCGCCTACATCGCTATTTACAAAAATGGAAGATGTCCATGGTACCAGACGTTACAATGTATCTTGCCAAAGGCGTAATGAGCGACCAGTGTAAATGTTTTTCAGGAAGTCTCAGCTGTCCTTTCTTATTAAAACCAATATGAGCCACATAAAGAAGTCTCCAAAACATGCCTTCATAACTGAAATGGGAGGAAGAAGTGGAGGAGCTCGACAAAAGTAAGGAGGCATGTTAATGATGGCTGAGCTCGCTATACCTGAAATAGGAAAGGTGGAAGTGCCCACTACCCCACGTTGCACCACTTATTGAAGTATCGAAGTATGCATTAAACGTCTGCAAAGCAATACGCGTCTGTACATTGCCTCACAGGGCTGTGTTTTTTTTTCTTAAATGCGAAACGTTTTTTAGCGAACTTCAGCGACTTTCAGCGTATCTATGTATCTACCTTGCCACCAACGACTTCTAACTCTCCTGGCCCTTTCAATAATGGTATCAATACCAAGCTTGGTATGGCATAACATGACTGTATGAAGAACATATTTGACTAGTCATACCATGAAAGTCATGACTTGTATGTCATGAATGTCATGATTTCCATTTCATCATCCCGCTGCTCTTGCACTGGTTTCGGTCACATGGCTTGTTGCAAAACTGGTATGGTATGGCATGATTGCATGGCGATCACAAGCGACAGACCCTAACATGATAATCAATGACATGCTTGTCATGTAACAACATCACTACATGCCACAATCATGATGCGCTCGTGGCCGTTTCGTTAGCGTTACATATACCAAATTTGATATCACAGTACGTGGATTGATGACGAAGGTATGTGACTGATGCAAACATGATAATGATCAGATGCGTGTCACGTAACAACATGACCACATGCCACGCTCATGATACGCTGGCAGCCGTTTCGCTAGCTTCACTTATACCAAATTTGGTATTACGGGACATTCATGGACAACGAAGGCAGGAGACTAGTGGAAATATGATATATTATGAGATGAATGTCATGTAGCAACATGACTACATGTCACGCTTATGATGCGCTCGCGGCCATTTTGCTAGCTTCACATGTGTCATACTCGGTATTACGCGATGCGAACGGATGGCATAGATAAATGACACATTCAAACATGTTAATCAGGACATGCGTGCCGTGTAACTACATGACTACAAGCCACACTCATGATGCGCTCGCGGCCGTTTCGCTAGCTTCACATAGGCCAATTTAGTATTACGTGACGCCAATGGGAGACGAAGGTATGTGACTCGTGCAAACATGATAATCATGAGATGCGTGTCATGTGAGAACATGACTACATGCCACAGTCTAGGCGCCAATACATTTCGACGTGACGTGGTGCGCGTGCTCGCCGGCGTTCATTTTGTCGCGTCACGGCGGCTGTCCACGCCAGGCGCCGGTTCTGCCATATACTCGCTGGCGCGCACCGCGCTGCGATGCTTTCACGCATGCGCGTTTCAGCGCGTCAGGCGTCCCTCCGTCACGAAAAGAGGGAGACGCAGTGTTGTCTGGGTAACGCATCGGCGCGAAATGCAGCGTCGCATATCGCGCCGGTTGCCGTCAGGCCACGCCGATGGACGCTGATAGAGTGCTCGCGTTTTTCTAACGTAGCGTCGCTGGGGTCAGCGTGCGCGTGCGTCAACGCTACTTTGGAGTATATTGGTCCTTTCATGATCCGTCTGCGTTCGTTTTGCTTGCTCCACATATACCAAATTTGGTGTTATACGTGACGTCAATGAATGACGAAATATATGACTGGTGCAAACACGATAATCTTGACACGCGTGTTATGTAAGAACATGACAACATACCACGCTCATAGCACGCTCACGACCGTTTCGCTAGCTCCACATATACAAAATTTGGTATCACGTGACGTAAATAAATGACAAAGGTAAACAACACATCCAAACATGATTATCATGACACGAAAGTTATGTACGGCATCATTTACCTCCACCTCATGTTGTTGTGCTGATTTTAATGAGACATATCAATATTTGTCTTTCATGCTTCGCATATCATCGATTCCTACTGTACGTGGGATCTACGATTTTTCTTTCTTTTGCATTGCTTAGGGTGTATTTTACTAACGCCCTTTCAGGGGAGAAAATACGACTTTGAAATTGTTGTGGACCACAGCAGAAGACACAGTGGTGTGAAAAGAAAAGGAAAACAAAAACAAAAATGTGGCTGATCCTTATATAAGAATCGTTGTAACTCTAGAGGAAAACGTGTCTTAACAGGGGTATTTCAGCGTTTATTCTGCATTCTTTCAGCGACAGCGGCAATTTGAAAGAGAGAGAGAAACAACTTTATTTCGACAATGTGAAAAGTCATGTTAGGAACAGCAAGATGCTCGAAAGTTGCAGCGCACAGCTCAAGAAGAAAGCACACACTAAATTAGCATACACAGGACGAGCGCGGACTAACAATTGTCACAATTCGTCCTGCGGCGTGTGTCCGCAGCGCGCTCCTTTCGTAAACGCGGCCACCCGAATTACGAGTACGATAAGCGTGCGCGCGGAAGAGACCACGCTCCGTGGAGGCGGTGGCCTTGAAAGCACGTCGAACGCGAGAGCTCCACTGGCGTGAAGGTCTCGCGTTTGAATCGCTTCTGATAACGAAAACGCGCCAAGGTTTTCAAGCTCTGAGGACTACCGGGCGGCGTATGGTGTACATGAATGGCTTGCTGTTAGCACTCCAGGCAACGTACGCTTTGTGGCGTAGGGGTTTGCGCCGCGTGCTGAGAATCGAGAAGTTGCAGGTTCTATGGTACGCGACAGATGTTCGCCTTCTGTTTTATTTTTCTGTGAAGTTTTTTTCAACAACGATTCCGTAACGCAAGTACGTCAGTTGAGCCATTGTGGACGCTGGCACAAAACACTTTTGTTTAAAAAAGTGTTCAAGTTTTGCAGCATGCCAGCTGTGCAAATGCCAAACATTCTTTTTGTGTGAATGTCTCTCTCCGCGTGGTCGGTGGTTGGGGTGGGGGGGGGGAAGGTCTGAAGCTGCAGAAGATGTCCCCCAAAGCACAGAAGAAAAGCAAAATGATTAAGGTGGCATCATATAAACGCACGGAAGACCTTTGTACTGCAGGCAGTGCAAGAATTAGTTAACGCAATGGTTGTGTTTCATCCAAGACGTGTACGCTCGTTAAAAACAACGCTTTATGGTGGTCACGTTTGTATGAATATTTTTTTCAATATAACTATCCACTGCTCGTAATACAGCCCACGATGAACAACGCCATTTTTTATTGAAGTAAAGTCAACCAAGTATAGTTGTTGCCGTCAATTAGTGGCAATGATTGGCTCTTTTCGTTTAGTTCTGTAAAGAAGAAATCTATCTATCTATCTATCTATCTATCTATCTATCTATCTATCTATCTATCTATCTATCTATCTATCTATCTATCTATCTATCTATCTATCTATCTATCTATCTATCTATCTATCTATCTATCTATCTATCTATCTATCTATCTATCTATCTGTCTGTCTGTCTGTCTGTCTGTCTGTCTGTCTGTCTGTCTGTCTGTCTGTCTGTCTGTCTGTCTCATCAATTCATCCATCCGTCCATCCATCCATCCATCTATCTAGCCGCCTACGTCTTGGTGTCCTCGTGATCACCTCCTAAACATGGGGTTGGCTAAAATGAGTCATTGCAGGGTAAGTGAGCTTAATTAGTGTGTCTGACAGTACATGGCATGAATAATGTGGAAATCCCATCATGTGCGCTGTTGGAGATATCTACCCAGGAACGGCACAAACAGACATTGAAATAATAGATGCGAGAGCGGTCAGAAACGTGACACTGGTGGTGTTGACCCGATGAATGCGATTAACGATTTTCTGGTTTCCATCAGTGATCTAGCCAAAGCATTCTGTATAACAATCAAATGGTATGCTACAGAGTCATGCAAGGTCTCGGAAGTTCTTTGGAAAACGACCCTGTGCAGAGTTGGTGAGACGTGAGATGTGGTTGCAGTGTTGGCTATCTAATTTTTGTAGCGTTAGCTACAGTGGCCTCGCTGAGCGAATTTCACGTGGCACTGGTCTGCGCATGCGCAATGATACTACGCCGCCACCGCGCGTGGCTTGCCGCCGGTTGCACGCAATTCGATGCGCTGCGCAGACGATCAGTGGTGTCACGCACCGGAGCCGGCACCTCCCTCGCACTCGGCCGCGGCCGCGCGCGACTCGCCGCCGCCGGTGTGCGCTTTCCAGAGGAGTGCCGTCATAGCCTTGGTAGACATATGCCTTCCCTGTGCAGTCGCCATCAGACACTGCACTGGAGCCGCTTGATAGCGCCTCTGACTGGCGTTTGCCACTGTGGTATAGCCATGGAGAAGGAGAGTTCAAATGCTGCTCAACGGTGCGGTATAACGGAGAAGCTTAACTCATTGGATCCCGAAGTAGTTGCCCGGCAAAATAAATACGCATGTGCCAAATAATACGTAAACCGTGTGTGTGTCATTGGAACAGCTGTAAGCATGATATCTGGAAAGCTAAGAATAATCAGCTGAACCTTCGCTAACGCTAAGTATATCCTGGCATAGCTGAGCTAAGCCACTGCCATTTTTTTTATGAACTTTGCTTAGCGACTACTATAATATAGGCGTCAAGTATACTTTTGATCAACTTACCACTAGCCAGATATACCTTACCGCTTCTGGTGTTGGCAATACCCATGTTTCTGTTGACATCGCTATACGCCACTGTAAAGAAGTGGTTATATAAAACACATCCCACTGTTCAACATATGAGCGTGTGTGAAACATTTACACATATATTCACTGCAATTTAGTAACACATCGCACAAGAAAAAAAAATGACATCGCAATGACATACCCTCCGCACGCATCGCATCACATCGACTTTGACAGTACGTGAAGGCTGCCAAATTTTTTTCTTCAGCTTTCCTTCGGTAACATGCGCGCTAAAAAGAAGAAGAAGAAGTATGATTCGAAAAGAGCATATCGCTCTCGAATAAAAGTTAACGCGACTCTAGAATGTTACTTATGTAATCGGTAAGTCTTGTTTGAAAATTAAATATTCAAATGACTTTTTGATTTTTGCTAAGTGTGTGTGCGTCTAAAACGAAAGCTAGCACATCGCGACTCCGAAAATTTCCTGACTGAAGCCATTTAAAACATCGTAAGTAAACTTAGCGAGGCAGAAAATGCAAATTTCAAGTGTCGGTGGACCTCTCACACGGGCTAAAAATATCCATACTTAAGGCACGTATATATACTGCACTAGGACTTCTTTCTTTCTTTGCTATTTCTTAAACTTCTTCTTATACCGCTAAAGTTGGTGAACTGTGTTTTAGTTACACAAGGCTGCCTTGAAGTTTTGCTCATCTTCTGCAATTTTCTTTCACAATCTACTCTCTGCTTCTCTAAATGTGGTTCCAAACGAATATTTAAGACTGCTTTTCATGCACGTTTTTCAAGTTCGCACTTGTCGTGCTCACTTCGCCAAAACCATGCAGTTTGTCTCTGTTAATTCTTTTTTTCTTGAATACGCTGCTCCTTTCTTTATCGCTGACCGTCTTTTAACTGGCATTTCCGTGTTAGATCCTAAACGCCGTCTATATGTGGTTGTTTTCATTTAAAATCTCTATAACCTCTGTGTAACGACCACAATATATAGAGCTATGCTTGAATATGTTGCTTTGCTTGGCGTATTGAACGCAACCATATTCAACCAAAGCCTCCACCTGCGTGCGTGTGTCTGTGTCTATGTACGCGCGCACGTGTGTGTGTGTGTGTGTGTGTGTGCGTGCGTGCGTGTAAGTGTGTGCACGCAAGAGAGTAAGTGAGTGACTGTGCTTTCTCAACTTCATAAAACGAGGGTTATAAGCGGAGAGCACATGGTTGCATGTCTCATTAATACATAAGTGAAGATGGGATCTTCATCAAAAGAGCATGCTTGCGCACAGTTACTTATTCTATCACTAAAGAAGCGCCGGCATCAACAAATAAATGGAAGTAAAATCCTCCAAGAGCGAAAAAATGCGTGGAGGAACGTTATACCTTGTACCGGTTTTACTTCTACACTTATTTTTTCTCTGTCTTCCTGTCGGCTTGATTCATCGGGGGCAGCACATAAACGCGGCTTTTGGTGCTTGTAAATGCATCATCCTGAGCTATAGACGTGTCACATATGCACCGTCTGCGTGCCTACTATGTTGCTCCTTCGTGTCGTGTCAGGTCCGCTACAGCTAACGTCTTAAGCGAACGACACCAGCACAAACGTGCGAACACATACTCAATCATCGACGCCTGTGCATGAGCAAGAAACGTGTGCGCGCGCTCGTTATGAAGACATACGATCAGTGTCACAAGCGAGGGGCTCAGTAACCAGTCGGTGTGCCAAGAAGCGACTGCACCCGGAAAGCTCATCGACATTCAAGTGGCGCGTGTGGCGGCGAGCGATGCAGCAGTAAAGTCGCCGAAGAAAATTAAGAATGAAAGTAATGGCCCAGGAAAAAGAACGCAAGAAAGAAATTGAGACAGCGAAGGCTGCTGGGATGGTGCCATGATTTGTTCGACATGTCACGCGCTGTGGAGAACACGAATCGAGAACGGGTCAAATCCCGAAGTCAACGCATGGGCGCGACTGCATCGTCGACGTGTTGCATCTGAATGAGCATCTAGATAGCAGGATGGCCATCACGCGAGCAAGTAAAACCGCGACGGGTCACTTCGCGTGTGGGCAGTGTAGAGTTTGTTGCAATGTTCCGGGATCAGTTGAGGCCACCGCGTAGACCAAAAGACTGAGCACACTAGTTTCTTGCTTATACGAGCCTGGTATAGGGCCGCTTTGCTTGACCGTGCAAATCGTCTTAGCTGTGAACGCTGACGGCTAGACACAGGCGACGTATACGTTGATATGCCGCTAACAGTTTTTATTGCTTCGTTTTGTTTCTGTGCGCGTCTTTGTGATTTCGCGCATATAATATGCTAGCTAAACCACCATCGCTCGTCTGGTGCTCGCAATAGGCACGCTAATTTTTACGTGAATGGATATCCCCTTCAGGCATGTTATGCTTGAATGGAAGTGTTGCGCTATCCGAACGGGTTCGCAAGAATACGTGCTTGTCCTTTTGACAATGTACTCTCATTTAGCTGTGAGCATGTCTAAATAAACCTGAAATATGTTAGAGTTTCTCTAAATATGTTATAGTTACACAGCTTCACTTAAAGGTAACCGATATTTTATGAAAGAAAGACAGGATGATAGTGCGTGTGCTTGCGAATTTTTCGTCATTTATCATACTCGCAGAGTACTTAAACGCTTAGCTACACTAAAGTCAGCATAATGTACTACTGAATGTACAGCATATTATGTTGGACTTCAGTTAGACCGAACAAAAAGACCGTTAGACCGAAGTTCAGTTAGACCGAACAAAAAAATTTAAAATTTCCTGTAGCTGAATGAATGCTGCATGTGAAACGGCTTCTTGAACACGGGAGTGCTCTCGACGATGTGGTAGTTCACAGCAACACGCAGTGCACTGAAGCTCAATGAAGATGCACGGAAGACGCATGGGACACGCAAAATAATTATTTCCCCGTAAGCTCAATGGCCCTCGCTTTGCTTTTAGGGGCGAAGCTCCTAAAGTCGTGAGTTTGTCCATGCACGTCTCTTTGTGAATCGTTCGTAACCACTTAGTTTTATGACTCACTCATTCATCAGGTGGCGCTGCTGTGAGGGACAGACAGACAGACAGACAGACAGACAGACAGGCAGGCAGACAGACAGACAGACAGACAGACAGACAGACGCACGAACAGACAGACAGACAGACAGACAGACAGAGCCACGGACGGACTGACGGGTGAACGCACGGATGGACGAAAGCATGGACGGACACAAGCAAGGACGGACAGACAAAAGGACGGACAGAAGCATGAACGGAGGTAAGGACGGAAGCAGGAACGGACTCACGGACGGACAGGAGCACGAACGGATGAGCGAGTGGACGGACGGACGCTTTGCCCCACTCTTCATCATTCATTCTGTGGATATGCTGTGAATTTTTCAGCCCTCAGTCGACACAACTAGCAAAACAACTTGCGTCCTCAAAGGTAGACTATAGATTTTAATGACGCCCCGCCGTGGTGGTCTAGTGGCTAAGGTACTCGGCTGCTGACCCGCAGGTCGCGAGTTCAAATCCCGGCTGCGGCGGCTGCATTTCCCATGGAGGCGGAAATGTCGTAGGCCCGTGTGCTCAGATTTGGGTGCACGTTAAAGAACCCCAGGTGGTCAAAATTTCCGGAGTCCTCCACTACGGCGTCTCTCATAATCATATGGTGGTTTCGGGACGTTAAACCCCACAAATCAATCATTAGATTTTAATGAGAAGCAATGTGAATGCTTTCTCAGTGTAGTAACTTCGTCTTCATCAGTCTGTCAGAGACCATTCACTATCATCGTTTTCTGCCCAGGAGCTGCATCTCACTCGAGGGCACAAAGCCGTCTGTCTTTTCTATTCATGTTCCATGAAAGTCTGTTGTCCTTATCACCGTCTGTTGTCCTGACCGATATCCTGGCAGCCGTGCCGCGGCGTACCTTGAGGTCCACCACATGGTTGTGAGACCCCAGAACTCACGGGTCGCAGCGCGGCACTTCTAGTGTGACACATTCTCAAAGGTCGCAGCGTGGCACTTTGAATTAATACAATCTGTCAATTCATTCATTAAAATGCAAATATTGACACTCATAAACTGTAAATTAAATTTTTGTGATATAGCACACTTCTTAAAAAGGGAGTACTGAAAAAGGTTTAGTTCGATTAGATTGCTCTTTGTTTAACATATATTGCAGATCTACGTTTTCAAAAGGGTGCATTAACAGTCGTTTTTTTTTTGCGCCAAAAACAGCTGAAGAAAGTCCGTAGCGCCACTGCACCATCTGAATCACCCGCCCCGCAATTATTACTTGACGTCATCATCACAGCTCGTGATTTCTCTAAATAACCTAGCTTCCGAGAGCTCTACCACCGTAATTTCTGGCATCCCCGGCAGCTGGTTTAGTTAGTGTCAGTGCTTCTGTAATTAATTTTTATTCTATAAGCCACGCCCATAATTTATTATTCAATGTAGATGACGTGTGGCGTGACGTCATTTTAATGAGGTACCCACGAATCCCGGCAAAGGGCGCCGATTCAATTCCTTAATTTCATCATTTTCTCGCTTGCAAAGGCTCCGTTTTCAGCAGTAGTTCTCACCGTTCTCTCCGTTCTTAGTTCTCACCATTCTCATCATTACACTGTAACGCGCTACTTTGTAACGTTCCTATCCTTTTTCGTGCAACTCACACTGCAACGCTGCGGTGTGCGGACCGAAACGGCCTCTATAACGCACCGTCAAAACTGTCAACTTTTTGCGAGACCGCGGCCACCACGAGATTACAACCGGAGGAGCAACGTCGGCTGATCCAGCTATAGCAAATGGTGCGGCGTGAGCCCGGTGAGGCTTTGAAATGAGGGCTCCACTTACAAGGAAGACGCCACACCTTAACACAAATAATTGTTTTTCTTTTTCTCTCTTTCTCTCCCAGTGACACGAATAGCCTAATGTGCGTGAAGGACGTTCCAGTCATAATGTCACCCATCGGAAACCTTGTCTTTGCCTTCAGCCACCTTCGTACGCGTTAGTTCTGCAGTGCACTTGCTCAAACGTTTGATTGCTGCCAAGGCTTCGCTGCGTTGTTTGTCATGTTATGCACTTTCTTTTCATATATACCGGCTTGTTCCCGATTGCGGCCTTCAAGTGGACGTCTAGTTCTAACAACGCGTAATTAAGGTTCAATATATGTCAAACAGCGCGTGTTCGGCACTCCCCTTCAGTTGCCTTTGAATACATATTAGTTGTCTTCTCCCAGATGATCGCTATTGTATACGCAGTGAACGCTCTTCAATGTACAACTGCACCCTTTATTTAAGGAATACCTATTTATACATCGTTCTTAGTTGCAGTGTAAAGGCCTTCATATGCGCGCGTCTCCATGTTTAGGGTGGTGTCAGCCTTTGACCCACCACTTACGCCCGCTAAAACACAATGTTGTCAGTCCAGATTTCCATTGCAACAAGCTTGGTTCTCGCGACCAGGCATTCCTGCTCCACCACCCTGCACCAGCTGCATGTTGGCGCGGGTGTGCAAGCTCCGGTATGAGCTTCGTTTGACAACACCGCAGACCTAGCTTCCGCTACGACAACATCATCGCGCTAAGCGCACCTAGAGGAACTTTCGAGTGTAAATACCAAGGTGCTGCATGCCGCAATGCAAAACCATCTGGAGACTGTTCCGCTTCTCGGCAGCCGACGGAAACGCTGGATTACACAAGCGAAGCTAGAGTGCTTGTAGCCGACTTTTTTCCATTGTTTGTGAGGTGAGTACCCGTTGTATTGCGAGTAAATCGAGTGCATCGCCACATATTTCGTGAAATAAAGACTAAGTCATGCGATGAGAAGCAGTTTGAGCAGAGCAAACACGACAACTTTCACAGTAAAGAAATTGTACCAGGCTTCAGTTGGCTACGCTGGGCTATGCGAGTGAAAGCTGGTTAACTTGAGTATGATTGTTTATCCTCCTAGTCGAAGCGCAGTTCACCAATGCAATGATATGACTAGTTGAACGTGTGGTCCTTCATGCATTCACTATCTGCGTTTCACCGATTTTTGAAGCCGTCCTGGCATTCGTGGCGGAAACGCCAGGTCCGTTAACTAGAGCTCTGCCCGGGCCAATTTTTCTGGTCAGGGCCCGGCCCGGCCCGAAAAATCTATGCTCCCGACCTCCCAAGCCCGGCCCGGGGTTTCGAAATCCAGCCCGTACCCGACCCGGGCCCGAAATGTTTGGGCCCGGCCCGGCACGACCCGTCTAAGCCAAATATCCCTTCGGCATAAACGAAGCACTGTCTAATCTTCGGTTATTTTATAGACACCTGCAGCACACAAGATAACTTCCAAAGAATGTTTTGAGAACTTTTTTCAGGGCCACAACTTCAGCTGCTCCAGTGTATTTTTTCAGTTAATTATGCCTGTAACACTTTCGGCAAAGAATTTTAGAGCAATGTCAACTAAAATGGGAGTCACAGCTGGCTCTCTCATCTACGCAGTGCCGTCAACCTTGCTACCTTATTTTCGCATTTCAAAGAAAGACTGCAAAATATAATATTCACATAAAGTGAAAAAAATGCCAGACATATATACTGTGAGTTTATGTAACGTGCATATGAGCTATGGCTGTTAGGTTAATGTTGCAAGTGTCCTGAAAATTTAGTTTATTCCTCAGTGGAATGAAGGTGGAGTGCGTGGGTGTCAACAACGTTACAAGACGTTTGACGACGTGCAAGATGATGTTGTCTCACTCTGTATGTCATGAGTAACTAGTCATAATTGTCACACCATCTTACCCTTCTTTACTAATTTTGGTTTACCTAACGTTATTTGGGTCATCACGCGAGCACCCAGACGTAAAAGGTGGATAGATAGATAGATAGATAGATAGATAGATAGATAGATAGATAGATAGATAGATAGATAGATAGATAGATAGATAGATAGATAGATTATGGTGCCTGCAGCACGCAAAGGAATGCTTCGCAAATTAAAGCCATGTGTCCACCAGACACACCTCGACGAGCCAAGTGACAGGTATTCTTAGAATTTTTAACAAACATACGGTATTCAGAGCACGCAGCCCCCTTATGTCCCGATAAAGCAGCAACTTCGCAGCTTGCGAAACAATGCGAGGCAAGGAAGTTGGACCTCTGCAGACACTAAGCCGAGATTAGCTAAGCACGCACAACCCGCATACATTGAAATTTTACGAGAGATGGGGATCATGTCACCACTTTTGATGCGTGTTACTTTTTCGTTGGTATCTAAAAACAGGAGAAGCTAAGAGAACACGTTTGAAAGAATGAAAAAAAAAATTCTCAGTATGGCGTGTCACTGGAGCCTTTGAAAATTTATGCAATAAAATGTGTCACTACAACCGTGACAGTACACCTTCATGTTACAAAGGATACAGCAGCAAATCATCATCATAATCATCACCTTCTTTAGAGTTTTAACTAACTTTCACCGCGGGAGAATCTTTACGTTAGTTTATCGAAACGAAAGCGCTATACGCTTGTACTTTGACAAATTAGTACACCTATGAATAACTGACAAAATATGGCAAAGACGAAGGAAGCAGTATACAATGGGAATTCAAGTTAACTATTATTACCGAATTACCAGATGCCACATACATGAAGCTGCCTCGCTGACACAACAGATCGGCAACATTGGCATCGATAGGCTCGTATGGGGTAAAATTCATTCCGCATCATGAACTTCAAGTGCACAAAAAACAGCTCCTGATAGATTAATGACTCACTCGTCGTGTCTAGCAGTCTATGAAGTCACGCAGCTGGAAACAAGAGCGGCGGCCGTGAGAGCGTTGCTGCATAGTGGTAATGTATCCCGAGATTCGCATACGTATAAGATACGCTACTCTATAGGCAATGTATTGTTGCTGTTGCATCAATACCACCTGGTAAACCTTTCTTTACACGGTACTCAAGAGCGTCTTTCACTCAATGGTGTAAAGTCATAGCATCCTTATGGAGCAAAATGCTAAGCGTCTTGTACCGTGAAAATACCGTATACAGGATAATGGGCTCAAAGTGTTCTGCATTGCAATGTTTGAAACAGTATGTGGCCCATCGCTACGTTAAACCCCACAAAATAAAGTAAAACAGCATACCCACGCCATTACAACGATACGAATGAGATCCGAGCCTAATTCAGGCCTGGCTTAGGCCCGGGCCCGACCCGGGTCCGATGCCCCCAGGCCTGCGCACGGCCCGGGCCCGATCTAACAACCCCTCAGCCGGCCCGACCCGGCGCGCGGGCTGGGCCAGGCCCAGCTTTTTGGGCTGGCCCGAGCCCATGCAGTGCTTTACCGTAAACCACAAACAGACAATCGCGTTCGCGTCTTTCTTCGCTGGCAGATGTTCACGTTCCTGCACTTTCACCTCGGTCGCTGAGGAAGGTCATTTGGAAAGGTAGACAGACGAGCCGACGAACACGTTCCCTGTTGGCTTGCACAGTTGCAACACAACTAAGTTTTGTGTGGCTTGCCATGGAGTATTAGTTCTTCCCTTCAATGACACGCGGAGCCACACCGAAACTGGCTCAACAATGACAAAAAAGATTTTGCTTTAGTGATATAGAATGCAGCCGATTTATTGTTCTTGTCCGTCCGGCCTTCTGTCTGTGTGTCGGTATTGAAAGGAGCAGTATATGCACTAAGGAAGTCGGTTGTTTCCCCATAACTCAAATATTCCCTATGGGCTATTGGTGATGCGTCATTATTTCTGTCGTCGTTGTGTTTCATAACCAGCCACAAATGTGATTTGATATTTTGAACTTAGTTTTTATTTAGTGCTTGTAAAGAAAATGTGTATGTACTCGGTGTATGTGGTCGGCACCGTGTATGACTTTTCACCTTATTGCTTTATTGTAGGCCCAGCGCGAAGAAACAAGCTTCCAGCAAAGCCGGAAGGATGGTTTGAAGAAATTAAAACCACATGCTGTTTGGACGCTGTTTGCAATAAAATCTGACCATGAAAAACTTGGTTTGTCTCTTGTTGCTCCCCATTGCTTTTCTTCTAGCCTAATATACAGGCTTGTGAGGGGACGGGGAGGGTTCGTGTAATATGATTGAGTGTCCCACTAATTTCTGGCATTGCTTACAGCTTGTAAGGTTTTTAGGCACTCAATTGAATAGATTCGTTCGCAGAAACTAAACTTGCTGCAGGAAATTATATTATGAACAACTGCAACATTTAGGGTATGAAAAACAGGCTTGCGGAGTTATGCGGTTTACAAAGAACATCGCAAGCTACCCGGTTGTTTGATCTGCCTTCTCAGTCGTTACGGGTACCGTCTATAACACAGCACGGTTCCAAGCCTTGCACTAGAAGGCCTTTGAGGTGTCTGCAGAGTTACGGTAAATTTGCTTCAGGAATGCCGCGCAGACATTGAAGCCCATTCAAGTGACATCGGGAGCCCCCCTCGCAAACATAGGCTTTCTAAATATCTTCCCTCTGCCAGTGCGTTGGGTCTAGCAGGTGAGAGAAACGAACTCTTTTGATGGTGTTTTATACGAACTCGAGTGACGAATACATTTTTTCTGTTGTACGAAACGGCGGCTAATTCAAGAAACAACCCGCCAGCTTTCAAAACTCGCTATATATATATATATATATATATATATATATATATATATATATATATATATATATATATATTTATAAACTGTGGGCATTCATTATGCGCTTCTTCTCATATATGCATTATCATAATCCTCATCTTCACTGGGTGCTACCACAATCATCATCGGGTGTGTGCGCGCTCGGTCTCAGACTGCCCATTCGCTGCTGAGCCCTTGGCTGAATAAACACTGTCTCAACCCAGATGTCATACGTGGTGGAGGTGAATTTTCAGTCCTCGGTCCTCTCCCACCTCGCTCGACTCCCTGGAGCTGCGTTCAGGCCACCGATTCCCCCCCCCCCCCCTGTCTGGCAGCATGTCACAGAACGAGCCTACCGGCGCTGCTGCCATCACTGCTGCCATCTCTCCCCCGCCGTCTTAAGCCGCGCCTCCTGTTTACGTACACAGCCACCAGCGTGATGCGCCTCTCTTCGTCGGTCGTCGCGGGGAAGACGTGGAGGACTGGCTCGATGAGTACAGCCGCGTGAGTGTTACTAATCGCTGGGACGATTCACCAAGCTCCACGTTACGTCTCTTTCTACTTGACCGGTGTGGCGAAGACGTGGTACTTTAACCACACCATCGACATACTCGACTGGGTGACCTTCAAGCGGCCGCTCCGTCACGTTTTCGGCACACCGGCCATTCGGTCCACAGTCGCGAAGGGAACCCTCGACACTCGCCAACAACATTCCGGGGAGTTGTACACGTTGTACATCGATTACGTTCTTGCGCTCTGCCGGCGGGCCAATTCATCCATGCCGGAGTCCGACAACGTACGCCACATATTGAAGGGCAGAGGCCTTGTTGCCTTCAACTCCCTGGTTGCTCAGAATCCGGCATCCATAGCTGACGTAGTCGTGACATATCAGCGCCTCGATACTCTGGACTCGGTTCGTCTACAACCAGACATAGGCGAACAATCTAACAGACCTCTCCGTGACCTCATAAGAGACATAATACGGGGAGATTTGCAGAACATGGGTTTCCCACCTTCTCCACCGTGTTCTCCACAGTCTACTGGAGCGGCATTAGGCGACATCATCAGGGAGGAACTGACATCTCTGAACTGTCCGGCTCACGTCCAGTCACCCTCGTCTCGGCCCATACGAACCTACGCACAGGTCGCTGCTATGCCTCCCAGCGAGGTAAACACGACGTTGCCGCTGCCATCGTACGCGTTGGTCGCTGCCGCTTCTCCCCTCAACGTTCGTTCGATCCCGCTTGACCCTTCCTCTGCACGCCTGACCACACTCTCTTCAGGTACACCGCATAGTTAATCTACTCTTCCCCCTGGCGCTCATCTCGCCCTGTTTGCTATTACTGTGGGTATTGCAGCCACATTACTCGTTTCTGCCGCAAGCGCCTAGCAAGACGAGTGCCGTGGTTACGACGTGCAGTGAACGAGACACTTTTTACCATCAAGGTGCAACGTCATTCATCACCTACACACCTATATATAAACATAAAGTACTCCCTTCTCGTTGAAACGCCACGCTGCCTTCGCTGTAAAGGAGCGACTGCTGAGAACCAGCATGGCGGCTCGTCAAATATGGCGGCTATTTTAGCCACTTGTAAGCAACTATGATCGAAGTTGTCACCACCCTAAAACACGGATACGCGTGCACTTGAAGGCTGCCTATTGCAGTGGATCACTAAGTGCTCTCTATCTTTAGATAAAGAAATAAAAAAAACTCAGTGCTGTTAATAGTAAGGAACGTCTGCATTAATTTCAATTGAGGTTTTTTTTTTTGTTTGTAACCTCTACTGCTGCAGACCTGCTGTAATAGCTGCAACTTCCCAGAGCATGTCCCTGTTGGTGTCGTTCATGTCATTGTTGAGCTACCTTTTCATAAATGAGATCTAGATCACAGTGACGCAACAATATGTCCAAGGAAAGTCAGGAACGGAAAATTACCTTAAAACTTGTATATACAACGCTAGCAAAATCTAGTGCCTCGCACCTTATGCAGCCGTACAAATCTGTGAATTTACTTGCACCAAATTACAGAAACGTTCGTTTTTTATAATAAAAAATTGGCTTCATTTTGGTGCTTTTTGTTTTTGGTACGCTAACTGCCATATTTTCGAACGTTGCTTACGACGCGAAAATGGGACATCAAAATGAATATTAGTGAGATGTCATTCCGCGACTGGTTTTGTATGAACGACGAGTGGCTTACGGCGCACGTGTCAGCTCTCCGTCTTGCCAGCTGAACATTGAAATCTCATGCAACAACTCTGGTCAAACTTGTGTTATGAAGAGATGTGATTTATCTTCCTTTTATTCCGGTTGATTTTCGCGTTGTGCTAAAAAAACAAACAACGACGTTTGCGCTCAACAACAAATGTCAGTAAAATACAACCTAAACAAGCAAAGGCAGTTTGAAGGAACGCCAAATACAGCTGTTTGTCTCAGAAATGTTTCAGTAACCACTTGAATACAATTTAAATGAACGTCGTAAGTAGAACACCAACTGGAATCACGAGCAGTTGGCTATGCAGGAGATGGCTGGAGAAAAGGGGCTTGCCACCATTTCACTGGGAAAGCAGCAGGTTCGGCTTCTTTGAAGCGCATGACGGCACAGTCAGAGCTACGCGTGTCGCAGGTGTGATTTATATTCACAATGGAGCCACTTCAACAAAATAGCACAACTTAATGAACCACCACGAAAGCTGGAGATAGTACGTATCAGAGTCTGTTTAAAATAACAGTATTAAGTACATGGTGTTCATAGACGTATTCTAAAAGCGATATTCGGACTACTATAAGAGCCTAAAATATTATCTATCAGACTTTGCGCAAGAAAACGTAAAGAAGAAAGGAAATTGAATGTTAGGTATACAACACTAAATCAACACCGACAGAACAAAATGATTACACAGAGTCTTCGTCCTGAAGCAAAGAATTACACCACTGATACTCAACATATTTCTCGTCTTGATTGCTCACCAGAGGCTTTGCTATACGAAAGTATCTATATCAATGGAGGCCGACAACACGTAAGGACATACCAAATAAACCTTAGGAAAAAAGAACTTTATTTCTAGAAAGCAAATAAGCGTAATCGATTAACTCGCTTCAGCGGCCATGGTAAGAAAGCGGAGGTGACATTTGCGATTAGCGCGAAATTAAAGCCGTAGCATTAGCTTGAAGGGAACGCCGAAACTACATTGTCACGCCCAGTGAAGTAGTTTATCCGTCAAACCGTAACGGGTCGCGAATGTTAGGACAGCATGGCTAAGGACGGCTGCAGCAGTTTCCAGGTAGAAGCGTAATAGTGCATGGCTCTGGTGGTCACGTCCAATGCTCCGAAACTCACAGAAGCGCACATGACGCCTGAAGTCGAGTCAGTTCCAATTACTTTCTCACGCATACCGGAAAACATAAGCCAGTCGGCACGTGAGGCTCGACCCAGGGCATGTTAGGTAGGTCTGCGGAAGAAAGAAAGGTCCACACTCTACCGTATAACAGCGCCCTCCAGTGACAGTACCACCCATCTCCGCTCTCGCTGCCAATCTGCCCCACCCGCGAAGGCTTGCTGTCGATATTGGGTAAAGCGTCTGATTGTTTCTCTGTGTGAAGTTAAAGAAATAAAAAAAAGTAACTGCCCTTATGAGGAGGGTAAGACGCGCCACGTGGCTTGAATCATTTTGGGTGGAACGTGACGTGGCTGTGAACCTATCCGAGCGAGCTCATTGCAGTGACTTCCTTCATTTTCGATGATCGTACTCGAAGTGCGCTAATAATTCTACCGGCTCCCACTAGCGTCGTATAGAAGTATGGTCAGGTTGAGCACGTGTTACGTCTAATAAAGCAAGCTGCTGTTGAAAGTGCAGACCGTAAATTTAGGGAAAAAAAAGGACCGCTAAAATACTTTTATTTGGAATACACTTTAGATTTTGAGTTGCTCCTATTATAATTGCCCTGGGATAGCTTCAGAGGGGATGGTGATTTCCGCAAGTTAAAGTGTAATGGACCTGGTGCGTAGGTACAAAACAGACACATTGTTTCAGAGAGAGACAAATTGACAAATGTGTTTGTTGCGTGAACATGAGGACGGTGGAAGGGAGAAAAAGACGTCAGAACATGCGCGAAAAATTCGAATTTTTTGTGCGTGTGTGTGTATGCGTTAATTACGCATGTATGCGTGAGCGCTTTTTAATGAGAGCAGTTTGGCAAAATGTGTACGAGTGTCTTCATAAATGGCTTGCTTCTCAATTTCAGTCTTGATTTCGTAATATAAAGTGTCGGACCTCCCCTATTTTTACAAAAACAGTGGTGTATTTAGACAAGCTGCTGGAAACTCCTCATTCAGGCGTTGCCTCTAGGGGTGCTCTTCGCACATGTGGCCCTACCGGGACCGCTCCCTGCGCAATGGGGCCAAATAACCACTTTTGGCCCACAGCGGCCAATAGAAAACACCAACTTCAATACTGATGACTAAAGCTATGCTCACCAGCACATGACAGAGGACTGAAACGAGGTATAGTGGGGGCAAAATTTCTATCGGTATTAGTAATGAGGCACTTTTACTCACCATTGCCCTTGCCCGCATGTGTAGAAATATGAGCAAAACTTGGTTTATCTTCTCTTCCAAACCCCCCTTCCTCGCTCCCTGGTATCCTGATCGTCAACAGAATAAAAAAAACAAAAAGCGTAAAATTTTGCTAGCATGGCGTAGTGGGAAACAGTTGAAATAAAAAGAAATTCATACGTTGTACGGAACCAGGATATGCGGTGCGTAGGATTGTTGAGCAATGTTTGTATAATCAGGGTGTGCTCTTCCAAAAAACAGACAGCTCAACGAGAACAGGGAAGGTGTTGTGTAGTTGGTGGCATACATATCATGAAAAAAAAAATAAAGCCAACGTGTGAAGTTGTAATGTGTCAATCTCAATGCCGGCGAGTACAGGAAGAGAAATGCACGTGCTTGTGAATACAGACGTTTTATCGACTAATTTTACCCCGCGAAGTTTTTGTGAACGGTTGCTGACCGTGGGCAACGTAGTTCCTCTCGGCATGGTCAGCATTTAAATGTTTGTCAAAAATGACTGACTAAATTACATGTAGCAACACGATTTCCTATAGTTGGCAAAGTATATATGCGTAGATAGCAAAAACTATTGCGAAACGCCTTAATTCAATCTATTCATGTCACTTCTTTTACTAATCACCCATACTGAAAGTCTGTAGAGCCCGCTTGCCTAGTACCAGCGTTATTTTTAAGATATATTCTAACACTTTGTAAAAAGATTTGTGTGAATGAGACAAGTTAGCTGGCCTAAATAATTCACATATCTTGAATAAGCTATTCTTAACCCGAATACGGCTTCGAAGAATTGTTAAGCTGCCTTCTAATAATTCTGCCGCAGTTTTTACCAAACATGTGGTTATAGATGGGTGGAAAACGGGCTGAGTCAGCCTGGGAGTACATGGTTTTCTTTTTCATGTCACTGTGAAGCGTCAAGGTGTTTATGATGATGTGTGTATGATGTCATACGCAAATACTCAGACATCTTCATTTTTTTCTGCTGGCATTGGCAAACAAAATGAACACCAAATAATGCTCTACCACGACGCAAGTATTAAAGCCGTGGCGGAAGACCGTGGCGGAATTTTTGACCGAAGCCACAACCATGGAGCACATGCTGCAGGTGCGCTCTGCTGTGTACGACCGGCTAGTGAGTGCCACTTCGTCAATCGGTCAGATCGGAGATGCGGCAAGCAACATCAACATCGACTCTCTTTGCGATCTCATTCGATCGGTGGTGCGCGACGAACTACAAAACATTCAGTGCCAGTTCCAACCTATTGCAGGGTCTATTTGCAGCCTTGTCAGAAGCGAAGTGCGACAGGCTCTCCAAGTGCCGCTTTCCAGCTATGTCCCGCCTGTCCCGGTGGAGCCACATCGTGCATCATACGCAAAAGATGTAAGCCGATATATTCCTGCTTCACCGCGCTTCGTTAATCCTATGCCTCAGGATTCTCTTCCTTCGCTGCATCCAATTCAGCACTTAGAAAATCGACAGCAGCTTCCCAGAAAATCCGACGTATGTCGCACACCGGACAGACTACCACTGTCTTGCCACTGTGGTGAAGCTGGACATGTGTACCGGGAAGGTCCCTATCGTCGCCTCGGACTACAGAGTTTTGCCATCGACACACCATGGCCGAGATTTGACGAAAGACCAAGAGCTATTGAAGATTACCTCTCACAGCAGCGCATACCACTGCGGCGGCAGTCGCGGTCCCCATCCCCAGGAGCCTCCCAGGAGCGGCGCCGGCGCGCTCGCCAAGGCCTAGGCGGGAAAACTAACGACAGCGACCTTCCGGAGTGAGGCCGCTGACACTCGACGCAAGCAAAGCCTCCCACCGACGCAAGCACGGGCACGGAGCAATTCCCCGACGACAGCGACGAAAGCCAGAAGCAGATTTTTTCTGGATATACATGTGGTAGTCGACGGTCACCACGACGTTAGTACATCATTGGACACAAGGTGCGGACTATTCGATTATAAACGGGAAAGTAGCAGCGCACATAAAGAAAGTTGTAACGCCTTGGTACGAAGCACAAATTCGTACTGCCGGCGGGCATGTAGTCAACCCAATCGGCATGTGCACTATCAGAGTGAGCATTCGGGGACGTACGTTTCTCGCCAGTTGCCTCGTACTTCATGACTGTTCCCGAGACCTAATCCTCGGAGTCGACTTTTTGCGGGAGCACGGTACTATTATCGATCTTCGAGAGCGTACCGTGACGTTTTCGACAGCTGGATCCTCCGACAAGCCTGGATGACGACATCCGTGACATCACGCTTCGCGTTTCTGGCGACAGCATCATGTTGCCTTCGCGTTCAAGCGTCCTAGTTGATGTGGCGTCTGGCAAGTTATGGGATGGTGTGGTTGTCGTCAAAGGCAACTTGACGCTTTTGTTCGCGCTAGGCATCTGCACTGCACGCAGCCTCGTCACGCTTTATGACGGACACTCTGCCCTACTTGTGACTAATTTTAGTAACGAGTACCGGCACCTGTTTCGTGACACTGCCATCGCTTTCGCCTACCCTATCGCAGACGTTTCTGAATGCTTCGCATCTACATCAGCCAACGACGGGCTTCGACCGACACCAAGCGACGTGACTTCACTACTTGGAAAAGTTGATGTCAACTCGACCCTCTCGGAACAACAACAGACCGAGCTACGTGAACTGCTATATCAATTTAAAGAGTGCTTCACGTCCACCTCGAAGGTTCGTCAGACACCGATCACCAAACACCGAATATTTACGTATAACGACGCCTCGCCCATAAATCAACACCCTTACTGTGTTTCGGCAAAGGAACGTGACGTTATAGACGCTCAAGTCAAAGAGATGTTGCAAGATGACATTATCCAACTTTCGAAAAGTGCCTGGTCATCTCCGGTCGTGCTCGTGAAGAAAAAAAGATGGATAACTGCGCTTCTGCGTGGACTACAGGAAACTTAACACCGTCACTAAAAAAGACGTCTATCCGCTGCCTCGCATCGACGATTCCCTCAACAGACTGCGGCGGGCCAAGTATTTTTCATCAATAGACTTGAAAAGCAGCTACTGGCAGATCGAAGTTGATAAACGAGATCGTGAAAAAACCGCCTTCGTTACACCGGATGGCCTATATGAATTCAAAGTGCTTCCCTTCGGCCTCTGTTCTGCACCTGCGACATTCCAGAGAATGATAGACACTGTTCTTACTGGTCTAAAGTGGCACACGTGCTTAGTTTACCTCGATGATGTTGTCGTGTTTTCTGCCACCTTTGAGGAGCACCTGAAGCGTCTGCAGAATGTGCTGGATGCGCTTCCGCTCTGCTAACCTGACACTGAAGCCAGAAAAACGCCACTTCGCTTACAAGGAACTTGAGTTTCTCGGCCATGTTGTCAGTGCGGATGGTATTCGATTAGACCCTGACAAAAGTACCACCGTGGCCTCGTTTCCTGTTCCACGTGATAAGAAGGCAGTGCGTCGCTTTCTAGGGCTCTGCGCGTACTATCGCCGCTTTATAGCCAATTCTTCTAGGATTGATGAACCGCTCACTCGACTCACTCTTGAAGATGTTCCATTCGTCTGGGAGGAAGAACATGACACAGCTTTCTCTGAACTGCGGGAGCGTTTGCAGACACCACCAGTCCTCGCTCGCTTTGACCAAGACGCTGATACTGAAATTCATACTGATGCCAGCAACGTGGGTCTTGGTGCTGTCCTCGTACAACAACAAGAGGGCACAGAGTGAGTGGTAGCGTACGCTAGCCGCACTCTTTCCCGCGCCGAGGTCAACTACTCCACGTCAGAGAAAGAGTGCCTCGCTGTTGTATGGGCTACGACGAAATTTAGGCCTTACCTTTACGGACGCCACTTCAAGGTAGTGACCGACCATCATTCGTTGTGCTGGTTAGCCAACCTACGGGACCTGTGTGGGCGACTGACACGATGGAGTCTTCATCTGCAGGAATACGATTTCACGATCGCTTACAAATCAGGCCACAAGCACGAAGATGCTGATTCCTTATCCCGTGCACCTGTCGACGTTTGTGGCCACGACACCGAGGATGACGACGGTTTCCTTGGGGCCCTTACTACAACAGATCTGATTACGCGACAGCGTGCGGATGATAAAATTCGCGCAGTTATCGAAAACCTTGAAAGACGCAACTCGTTTATACCTCGATATATTTCTTGAAGTCTGTCGTTGTTCTGTCTGCGAGATGGGGACCTGTATAAGAAAAACTCCAACGGCAATGAGAGAATCTTCTAGTTGTGCCAACTGACATGCGTGACGACATTCTTCTTGCCTGCCACGATGAGCCCACATCTGGTCACTTAGGTTCCTCTCGAACTCTCGCTCGAGTTCGACAAGCATACTACTGGCCTAAGCTTTCTGCATCAGTTAAGCGATACGTGGAAAGCTGCCGGGAATGTCAACGCCGCAAATCCCCGCCACTAAAGCCCGCAGGGCTTCTTCAACCAATAGATCCACCCAGAGCGCCATTTGATCAAATAGGAATGGATTTACTGGGGCCCTTTCCACTATGATCTGCCGGGAACAAGTGGATCGTAATAGCCACCGACTATTTGACGAAGTACGCCGAAAGAAAGGCACTAACTACAACGCGCTACGGCTTCCGACGTCACCCAATTCTTTATGGACCAGATCGTTCTTCGACATGGCGCCCCGTCGTGCGTAATCACAGACAGAGGAACAGCATTCACGCCCCAGCTCATTCATGACGTACTCAAGCTCAGCTACACGAGCCATCGCAAGACCACGGCATATCATCCGCAGAGCAACGGCTTGACAGAGCGACTCAACAGGACCATTGCTGGCATGTTATCTATGTACGTGGATGTCCAGCATAAGACCTGGGACCAGGTGCTACCGTACGTCACATTCGCGTACCATACTGCTGTCCAGGAAACAACGTGATTCACGCCTTTTCGTCTTGTCTATGGACGTGAGGTCCAGACCATGCTGGATGCGATGCTTCCACACAATTGCGATGCTTTGATCACTCCTGATGCTGTGCAGCTTACCCAGTACGCCGAAGAAGCACACCAGTTAGCACGCCTACACATTACGCACCAGCAGAGTACAGATGCATGCCACTACAACGCTCGCCATCGACAAGCTGAATACCATCCAGGCGATCAAGTTTGGGTGGGGACTCCAGTCCGATGCTAGGGATTGTCATAAAAACTGCTCAGTCGCTACTTCGGACCATACAAAGTCTTGCGACGCGTGAGCGGTGTGAACTACGCGGTAGTCCTTGACGGCGCCTTCTCGCCACGACGGCGAAGGCACTCCTCGGAGATTGTCCACGTGGTGCGCCTGACGCCGTACTTCACGCGGTAGTGCGACTGCGCATGAACCATATCGCTGTTTTTGTGTATGCGCGTATTTTCTGTTGGTTCGCACGACTTTGCCTTTGTACTTTCCGAGCATCAGAGTGATGCCTTTTTTTTCTCAGGGGGAGAATAATGCCACTTGGCTGCTAGTTATCGCGAGCGCAAGCCATGGCTGCCCGCGAGAATGGAAGACAATGTTCTGGGGCAGCGCGTGCTCTGGCTAGTTGTTGATTATTGAAGCAGCCATCTTGCCAGTTTTCAGGTGCGTTTCCCCGCCGGCTCAGTTCTTCCTAGTTAAAGACCTTTTGTAGCACGTGACAATATAAAGAGCTTGCACTCACAATTCAGAGGTTGGAGGCTCGATTTCACGTGCTGGAGTCTTTTGCTGGATTATTTTTAGTTCTTGCATTTTCATATATATAGATACGTGTAGCATATACGCTGAATGACCGCGACGCCCACGTTGATGATGACGCTGGTGGCAAGATCGAGCCGAGAGTGTCCATGTAATTGCTATGCAATAAAAATGTACAGACTGCCATGAAGCTGCCTCATTTGTATTGTCGTGAAGCAGTGCCATGAATCTTTCGTGTGCCCCAAAATATGGGAAATTGGTTTAACGCTTTACCAAAAAACGACATGATATATAAAACTATTGCGCATTTGTTTATAGTTTGACATAAGAAGGCTGGGTTTATGTATACTTCACTAAGTGCCTGCCAATGAGCCACCTATAAAATATCATGTTAAATAGTGAGACGAAGTTCAACGCAGTTTTCTACAAGCACAGTAACAAATGGGCCAAGTCCTAATTTATTCAACTTGTACAGTAAACCAGCAGGCAGTAAGAGACAGGTGCTGTAAATTATTTCACTGCAATAGAGTCGACGCAAAACTTAAGCGCATCCTTTTGGTAAGAACCCAGAGTAACGAATAGCTTTACGTTAGTGCATCAAAGCTTGGAACGTTTCCGTTCCAAGAACATCTCGACCCTTATCTCGTCAATAATTAAATATCTAATTCACGCTTCCTTTTAATTTTTTTGATTTTTCGGTAATCATTAAAGCTTGTCGAACTTAGGAGACTTCATCTGCAACCAGGCGTGACATTTCACGAATGTTTCCCAGAAGACGTAAAGAAGAAAACACCCACAGGTCACATGCTACTCCACTCCTCTACGCAACGGACAGACGCGATTGTCCAACACCGTTACGTCACGCGTTGCGCCACAAGAAATGTGTTCACAGGCCACGATACACCAGCATACGTCAACGAAGAGCAATATTGCTCTCGCCACTCTCGTCGCATGCTATCCAAGTCGCTGACTCGTTAATATTTGCACGCTCCAATGTTCGACTCTGCCCCGTCCTCGCCAATAAAGGCCGTGAACATTTTTTTTTTTACCAGGTGAATGTTGTTCTTCAGCTTCTAGTTGTACCTTATAGCATTTTGTCTTTTTTTTTTTTGAAATCGTGCACTTCGTTCGCTTAAGTTGCTTTCTGTTCAAGATTAAGAAAAAAAGAAAAACCCAATCTCCATAGTGGGGTACAAATGAAGATCCCGATGACCTAGAGGTCTAGAGACGAGGTTATTTACGAGGAACAGTCCAGAGCGGACATTTGGAATTCTGCCGACTCGGCGAGAACAACTTTTACGAGGCGCTCGCCGCTCGGATTCATTAAAAAGTCGTAAACCAGCCAGTTTTCTTCCATCGCTGGCAGAAGAAAGAGTGCACAACCTGCTCACTTCCTCCTCTCTGGGCCACTTTACTCTGGCAACGCTAAAGTGTGGATTCTAAGTGACCCCTCTCAGTGTTCTCTTTGTCATTATTTCCTCTTGCCAGGACCATGCTTCTATCAACACTCGTGTTATGCCATCGGTTACCTTGCTCGATAAGTGATTTGTCTTTTTGCGGGGCTGTACGCACGTGCGCTTTCAAGTATGCTGTTGAGTCGTTCAACGTGAGTGTATAATCTCGCGTTTAGAGACCGCACGCTGGCTTGACAATAAGTAATGTATATGTTCCGAGTCTGCCACTACTTGTAACCCGCATGCAAACACATACACAAGCACAAACGCACACACACACTTCAATTATATATTATCATCATCAGCCTGACTACGTCCATTGCTGGACAAAGGCCTCTCCCACGTTCCGCCAGTCAACTAGGTCCTGAGCTTGCTGCTGCCATTTTACACCCGCAAACTTCTTAATCTCATCTGCCCACTTAACCTTCTGTCTCCCCCTAACCCCCTTCCCTTCTCTGGGAATACAGTTAGCTACCCTTAATGACCAGTAATTATCCTGCCTACGCGCTACATGCCCGACCCATGTACATTTCCTTTTCTTGATTTCAACTCTAATATCCTTAATCTCGGTTTATTCCCTGATCCACTCGTCTCTCTTCTTGTTTCTTAAGGTTACACCTACCGTTTTCTTTTCCATTGATCGATGCATCGTCCTCAATTCAGACTGAACCCTCCCTGTAAGTATCCAGGCTTCGGCTCCGTAGCTAAGCACCGGCAAGATGCAGCTGTTATATACCTTCCTCTTAAAGGATGGTGGCTATCTACCTATCATGATTTGAGAGTGCTTGCAAAATATGCTCCACCCTATTCCTATTCTTCTAGTTACTTCAATATCATGGTTCGGCTACGTGGTTGATTGATTTGTGGGGTTTAACGTCCCAAAACCACCATATGATTATGAGAGACGCCGTAGTGGAGGGCTCCGGAAATTTAGACCACCTGGGGTTCTGTAACGTGCACCCAAATCTGAGCACACGGGCCTACAACATTTCCGCCTCCATCGTAAATGCAGCCGCCGCAGCCGGGATTCGAACCCGCGACATGCGGGTCAGCAGCCGAGTACCTTAGCCACTAGACCACCGCGGCGGGGCTCGGCTACGTGGTTACTACCTGTCTTAAGTAGACATAGTATTTTACAACTTCAAGTGCACTATTACCTATCTCGGAGCGCTGTTCTCTTCCGAGGTTGTTGTACATCACTTTCGTTTTCTACAGATTAATTTCAAGACCTTCCTTTCTGCTCTCCTTGTCTAACTCCGTTATTATGAGTTGCGATTCGTCCCCTGAGTTACTCAGCAGTACAATGTCATTGGCAAAGCGCGGGTTACTTAAGTACTCTCCATTAACTCTTATCCCTAACTGTTCCCATTCTAGGCGTCTGAAAACCCCCTGGAGATTATATACACTTCGTGGTATATACACGCATATACTACTTTGGGAGAGCTCCTAGGACGTCTTAACTATATGTACATCGTGTAGTCTTGCGGGCATAAAGAACATACTAATCTTTTGTCTAGAGGCGAGCAGATGAAACTAACAGAAATGAAATAAGGGTCGAAGTATAACGATAAGTTCATCGTCTCAGCACATTTATACATTGGTTTCTAGAAAGTGCCATTTAAATTGCAGGCAAAGCATGTTTCCAGAACTCATCCCCATTTCACGTTTCGTGTGCGGCAAGTGTGTCAAAACAGCTGCAGATGCGTACAGGTTGATAACGATAGCTATAGGTTTTAGCGTGACCAAAGCAAGATATGATTACGAGGCGCAGAAGTTTTGATGGCCTGGTATTCTTTAACGTGGATTGACATCGCACAATATAAGCGGCGCTCTAGAATTCCGCTTCTATCTTAATGCGACCACCACTGCCGGGATTGAAGCCGTGAGCTTCAGGTCAGTAGTGGAGCGCCGTAACTGCAGTATACCTCCGCAGATAAAATTGTTAAGATGTTTAGGAAATTTTATTAGCCCAATTAATGCCAATGCGGAAATGCGATACGTAATATGATTCTCGCATCGACAAAATATTGCTTATGTTCTTCGATGTCATTGAAGTTAGGACATTTGACAATAACTGAGCAAAATTTCTTGCTTTTAAGTCAACGCCTTGCTTCTGGCGAAAGACGCTTTGATTCTTGACTGAAATCTGACGGCACCGCGAGCGAAAAGCATATCGTCGTGAATTTTCGGCGTTGTGTGAAGCTGCTCAAGGTGTATTTCGACCATAGGCCACATGGTTTGGCCGCTTGTTGCCCTCACATGCAATTTCGGAACGATTATAACATGATGTGACAGATTTTGAAGTACTAGGGGAGCTTTTGGGGCAATCACCGTGAGTATTACAACCAAATGCAAAATTCTGTTTTGGGAAAATGATAGAATTCACGTACTGCCATCCCCAGTCATTCTTCGTGCAATGCCCACCGGTTCCTAACAACGTAACGACTTTCCCAATAGTGCCGTATAGGGAACAATGGGTGGTACAAGCGCAGCCGAAGCCAGTGCAGGAGAGATATGAGTGTATTTTGAATGAAGTCGATTTTTTTAAGCAGATTGTTCAAAAGCGGAGTGAAGTATCTCGCGCTGTATACACAAAGCGTTTGTCTCGTATAAGTACATTTCGCCATATGTCAGTATCGATGCTGTCGCTCACATAATATACAGTAAAAGCATCGTTCGTTCTTCTTCGGGACATTTGTTAGTATTTCCTTCAATATGTTCCGTTTGTCTCGTGAACACGGGTCTCGATTTGTGCAACTGCCGATTTCCGCAACAGCTGATTTGCGCAATATCTTGCTCGAAACAGTTTTCACTATGGTTCTTACAGCCCGTTATAACTGATATTTGCTCACATTCTTGTGGCGAAACTGCGACATTGTTCGCGTTTGACCATGCACTCGAGCGGCATGCTTAGTAGAGTGACAGACGTGTCTCGCCACAATTTATGTGGGATGCATCGTATGTCACGATGTCGTGCTAGTAAATGCGACTTACAGGGCCTGTCACCAAGCTCTGGTTATGCAATGCAACCACCAGGTTGTTTTTATTCGTGGTAAGAAGACGTGTAATCAACCAGCTCTATCAAATGAGACTCCAGCATACACACAAGAAAACTGCACAAAGTGTATAGTGAAGTCTACTTCGAGGTTTCTTGCAGAAGCACTGTCTTTTCTGAAGGTATGTGTGGAAGCCATTGATTATCGTGCCATCCAGCAACCACTTCCAATAAGAGCAGACCATTGGCAGGTCTAGATAAGCTGAGTGTCGCTAATTGGGTGGGGTTGAGGTTAACGCTATGGAAGGCACAATCATCGAACGCCCATGTCAGAACGCAGGCTGATCCTATTCTTGCTCTATGTGGGTATGAGCTCTTAAAAGCGAAACAAAAAAGTGATACAAAAAGTGATACAAAAGTAATGTGATTACATCACCATATGGCGTCATCAGATCATCGAAGCAAAAGAAGGAAAGTAGGGATATGAAAGGACCACGGCCGCTGGTACCACGGCCGCTGGATAAAAAAACAAAGTTGTTTTTATCCAGTGGTCATGCCTGTACGACAAGTGCACATTACAAGCTAGAGGAACGGAGATGAATTGTATTTTTATGGAGCTAAAAACTTGACAGAGCTTTCGCTGTCGGTTGCCTTAAAAACCCTAACTAGTTAGTAGGGCATGCTATCCGTGGTACACGCAGATGTATCTAGCCAACCACGTTACATACTTCTATACAGTTCGTTTTTGTTGGCGATCAACAATATTATCTTAAGTAAAGTAATGAAAAGTACTAACAGCAATACGTGGTGGATAGGAAGAATCTGATATAAGGTACGCGATTACGAATATAAGAGGCTTCTTCGAGCCTCATTGGCGTTGATGAGGAGTGTGAGGCATTACTTTGTTCGTGCTCGATCTCTTCTCGCTTTCTTTTTATCTTCAAAACGCCCCACCCCTTTCTTTTGTGTAAAGTAGCATACCGGCTCGTCTAGACTGGTTAACATCCCTGCTTTTCCTGTCCCTCCTGCTCCTTGCTTTCTTCCTTCCTTTATACAAAGTGAGATCTTGAAAGGCCTTTGGGTACAGTTAACTACGATCAGGAGAACGGTGAATGCGATGCTGAAAATAGAGGCGATAAGAAGCTTTGCTTACGGGCACTCGGTGTGAAGTGTAAACATTTCCGGCATACGTTACACATTTTATTTGCTGTCTTGTTTTTAGAATAAACAAGAATGCCGCAGACGGTGAGCAAAGCGTTGAGGAAACGTGGGAACATAGCGCAATACATCGTACAAAACAATCTATCACGCTCGCCGTTTTTCACGTCAACGTAACTTTGACGGTGCATAGGTCTTGTTTGCGAGAAGCCGCAGCGAGGAAGTTAATTCACCGGCATGCGAAGACTCGGTTACGAGCATATAACAAGCTCACTGACCACTGCGTGCAAGCTGGCACATAAACAATAAACAAGTGTTGCTTGTTCTTGATTACTCCATTGTTTTGTTAACGTTGTGTTTCGCTTGTTGTGTTTGCAAAAAAAAAGAAAGAAGTGTATCTGCAATGAACTACGGATATCGAGGCCTTTGTCAGGCGTATAAAACGCTCTTTGCCTCTGTATCCCTTTTTTTCTTGCATTTCAAGAAATGAAACAAAATTACTTTTACTACTACAAGTAAAAAAAAAAACAAAGTATGATTAGATGTGGCATACTGTAACTTTTCTTGATTGCAACACCAGTGTGGTGGGCGAATGAGTCACACGCTAAATGTAGGCAGCGAAATGGGTGCTCTGGGAAAGACATGATTTGGTCAAATACAAAGCCACTTGTGTGACTCTGTTCGTAAATACATATTTGAGAGAAACATGCACCTTGGAAACTCTTCCATAATATTACGCTTATATTGTCTTCCGAGTTTCGGAAGTCCCGTTCAGTTGCATGCGTACTACGATAGCAGCGCTATCGCACAAAAGAATAAGGGACCGAATTTGCAAAACTTGCTTTCGGAAGCCCGTTTACCCTTTGGTCAGCCTGATTCAGCAATTTGTGTGTCCCATCATGATTGGATGAAAAATAATCTTTTGACGAAATTTTTAGCGTAAGACATCTTTGAGAACACGAGCCCAGTTTTCATAGTAACTGTTGTTGATTCATTTCTCAAAACAACAATATCATTATGAGGGACGCCATAGTCGAGAGCTCCGCAAATTTCGACCACCTGACGTTCTTTAACGGGGACATAAATCTAAGTACACGGGCCTAAATAACTTTCACTTCCACCCAAAGTGGTGCCGCCGCGACTAGGATTCGATTCCGTGGCCTTCGGGTCAGTAGTTGTACACCACAGACCACCCCAGCGGGTCAACGGGCCAAGATTTCTCGCTACAAAACTTGGCCCGTTGTTCAATTCCGGCTGTGCGACGCGGCTGCGGCAGCCGCCTTTAGATGCGGGTGAAATTCTCAAGGTGTGTGCACTGTGCATTATCAACACACGTTAAAAAACTCCTGGTGGATGGAGGTTTTTGGAATCCGCTAATACGGTATCTCCGATAGCCCAAGTCTCTTTGGGGCATTCAACCCCATAAGCAAAAGCAAATGAACGAACCAAGTTAAGGGTATCACAGAGTGCTCATGGTTCAATGATCATTTATGCCCTGGCGGTCCCACGTATTTGTTGCTCAAGTCATTTATTTCTCGCAAAGATACGACACAGCGGAGTTCGTTATTACGCTGGAAACGAATTACATCACCCAAAACTATTTCAAAATTTTAACTATATTCTGTTTGCGCGACATATTTCTGTTCAAGGAATTCTGATGACAACACCCATTTCTCAATACACACTGCCGAGCTCACGGTAAAAACCTGCCTTTGTTTCATGTAGTTTTACAGAATTAAATGTCATTTTTTTCACTGAAGTACATAAACAAACGTAGTGTGAAAATAAATTACTATAGCCGAGTTCTGTGCGGACGAGTATTGCGGACCTGGCGTAGTCTTGAAACCTCACTAATATAGAATTTGTGAACTGCACGAATAGTGAATCGCAATATCTGCCGTAATTCGTCATTGTGGCCGACAAAACTTCGTGTAGTTCAGGGTTACACGTTTCATTTTCTTGTGCGAGAAGTCTCCATTTTATCCTAATTAAGTCAAACCCAGAAAACCATATTATTTCAATACCAGCCGCATACCACTCCGAAACTTTTATTCTGATCCGCTCTGGTTTTATACAGTTACTGCACGCATGTCAGTTACGTCGGCTCGCTGTTTTCTATGCTGAAATTCTCGGCAAACGCAGCCAATATCTAACCTGACTTTGCGCTTGCAAAACTCTGGCTGCAAAGACTATTTTTAACCTCACTCGTCACTCCACACCTCCTGGAGATGCGTTTTTGATGCGATGTTGAAAGCACTAAGTGAAAATGCGACAATAATTACGAAACGGCCACTTTTTGCGCAAGGTTCTAGCTTATACCGTCACCCCCTTATCGCCACCAGTGCTAACGCCTCGTTGCGATTCTCCAATGATCGCGGCAACGCAATTTTTCGCGTGGTTATGGGCCACCGGTGAAAAGAGACCGACAGGTCGTATTGACCCGTTCCAGTGATCGCGGCAACACATTTTTGCGTGCTCAGTGATCACCGGTGAAAAAAGACCAACAGGGCGTATTGACCCGTTCCAATGATAAAACCGGAGTGCACCAGGCGTACCTTGGCTAATCGCCGCGGCACGTGCCATCGCACCGGACCATTATAACGGGTTTCGCCTTCTGCTGACGTAGACGACTCGGGTCAGGCTGTCGCACGATCGCACATGAGGAGGATGAAGAGGAGTAAGAATGTCGTAATAAAAAAAAACGCAAAGGCAAGTCCCTCTCGCATCAACGCGTAAACAGCAGAACGTAGTGAACAACGCCAAGGTCAATCTGTCTCCGGTGGTCGACGAACGGCGCAACTGCAACCGATGCCGTTGGCCCAATTCATTGCAACGAGCGACGTGTCATGGAAGGGCACGTTCTCTTGGGTCGTTGATCGCAACATCACTTTTGCGCTTTTCTCCACTGGCTTCTTCGAAATACATTCCTTTTCTTTTTTTTTCCGGTCGTTGGCGTCATCTCCTTGTGTTTCTCTTTCATTCCGCTTCTTTGAATTCCCCTGTCAGCGCAGCTATCGGGGGAAATAAAATCTTCATCGCGGAGCCATTGACCCGAGGATAGTGCATATAACGGATCAGCGAAGCAGACTCGGGAACACGGAGTGGCGAGAATTCGACGTTAGAAGCGCTTAATCGAGAGTTTTCCACTCTAAAGTGGAGGTGAGAAGCTGACGCTAGCATTGCGTAACTTTTTCGAATCATCTCGTGCGATTATATAGGTTAGTTTCGAATTTCGCAGTTTTTATGCGCGTCGTAGATCAAAAGGCGGCTTTCGCGAAATGTGGAACGTTTAAAGGTTTTTGTTCTCTTTTTGCCTGTTTATTTCTTCCATGCTGGTGTATTAAAAAGAAATGCATAGTTTGATCTTCAGTCACACCAGTCTATCTACACGCTTCATCGACATTAAGGGAAAGGCGGCTGTGTCGGAATGAATTCATTTCCTACGGTTTCTTTTTGCCCGCATACCTTAGAGCAGACGTTAAGACAACTTCTTTCGTTCGTTGAACTTGACAGGCAGCCAGTTTCGGAAGAAGGTACGCGACTGTTCTGCATGTACCCCGAAAATTGCGGACGCGACATTTCAAAATTGGAATCGCAATCATTGTGTAGCGTCTGTAGAAAACTCAAAACGAGTTGTGAAATAGTGTGTGCACGAGAAAACCGATAATGCCATACAAGATATTAAATCGTCTTCAAAGCTCGCAGAGCCAACAAAATTGTCACTGCAGTTTCGCATTCCATCGCCTACAAAGTAAACCCATAGATGGTATTTTCGTCGTCATACATTACCTAAAATTAAACGGAGAAACGGTATATGTGTCCCAATTGGTAGATCTATAGTTTGTCAGTTAGCGTTCGTGCTTTAAACCTTTCTCTGCTACACTAGTCTTTCGTGCTATTTTAAAATAAACCAAAAATAACTAGTGTACTACTTTTTTGCTGAAAGCATGGGCTGTCTGAAGTTTTGAATGAACACGTGGTCGTACGAATGAGAGGTTGGAACAGGTTCACAATTCCATATGAAACTCGATCTTTGTGTGGTCGCCAAGGTCGCGTATTTGCTTCCCTGTAAAAGAAACGTTGTACATATAAAAGAGCTTGTGTGTTTACGTAAAAATCACAGCATATCCATGAAGTGAATGATGATGACTGGGGCTAAGCGTCCGTCAGGTCGTCCGTGTTTCCGTCCATCCGTTTGTTCTTGCTTCCATGCGTCCGTGCGCCCGTTCCTCATGCGTCCGTCCGCTCATCCGCGCGTACGTCAGTTCGTGCGTCCGTCCGTAAGTCTATCAGGCCATGCGTCCATCCGTACGTCCGTGTGACCGTCCATCCATCTATCCATCCGTCCATCCATTCATGCATCCGTCCGTTCATGCATCCTTCCGTCCGTCTGTCCGTCTATCCGTTTATCTAGTGAACACTCCCCGCCCCGCCGCGGTGGTCTAGTGGCTAAGGTACTCGGCTGCTGACCCGCAGGTCGCGGGTTCGATTCCCGGCCTCGGCGGCTGCATTTCCGATGGAGGCGGAAATGTTGTAGGCCCGTGTGCTCAGATTTGGGTGCACGTTAAAGAACCCCAGGTGGTAGAAATTTCCGGAGCCCTCCACTACGGCGTCTCTCATAATCATATGGTGGTTTTGGGACGTTAAACCCCACAAATCAATCAATCAATCGAATCTCTTGATCATACATTCATAATATACAAGTAGCACCACCCAGTGGACATTCCAAGGGCTAAACGAGAGGTGGCACACGCGCACTTTCTTACGGCTTGCGCTTCGTGTCTACTTCCCACCTTTAAGCTAACCACCTCGAGTTCATGGTATATACTAGTTCAATGTATTCACGGCACTGCGGCCCAACGCTCGCTAAACCTTTCCAAAACCAAGGAGGTTACACCCTGTGAGTATAACGTAGCAACCCTACATATGCTTGTTTTCTGGGGCCTCCAGATATCATGGCGTTACGGCTCGCGTCGGTAAGGTAGACGTCAGGTCATCAGCTCTCTGAAGGAGGTTCGGTGCTCGCGCTTGACAGCGTTTTTTATTGTAGAGCATTTCTGTGTGGAACTGTCTTGGTAGGAAGCGCGGCAACTATTACACGGAACCTACAACACAGGCGCTTAACTTCAACTAAACGTTTATTGAGTAAATATAGGAGGTGAAGGAGAAAAATAAATAAGAAAATGCAGAACAAGTAAAAGCACACGCGCAGTGTCATACATTACTCACCCGTTATTATCTATCACGCCATCCAGAAAACAAAGTTCTTTCCGCGTGAGCGAGATAGAAGGTGCACTAACACACTCAAAATTATCACGTGCCATTTCTGCTGCTTCTACAATCAAACGGGCAAATAAATCAATGTCCCTAGCTTTGTCTCTTTTTTTGGATGGTATTACAGATAGTAACGGATGGGCAATGTACGGCATTGCACGTGTGATTTTTGTGGTCCTGCCTTTTATTATTTTTTTCTCTTTCACCCTCTTAATATGCTCTGACGTTTGCAATAAACGTTTAGTTGAATTTAAGCGCCTGTGTTGTGTGTTCCGGGTATTAGTTGCTGTACTTCTTACCAAGATGGATTCGTACCAACTGGCCCGATACAATTGCTATGAAACTGGTTCCACAACAGTTTGTTCCTGTGTTGGCGGAGGCGCCATTATGGTCTCGTCACCACAATATTGAGGGGTGAGGGGGTAGCCTAGTCTCTCAAGTAGTTTCTGTTCTTGTTGTGTGGTGGTGAGCCGTACTCTTTGCGCGATTAACGTGGCAGCTGCCAGTTCTTCATGTGTATTGTACATGCCGATTGCCATGAGTTTTTCTGTACTCGTGCTGTTCGGAAGTCGCAGTGACAGTTTGTACGCTATTCTTAAGAGCTTCTCAATCTGGGCTATTCAGCTCTTGCGTATTGCTTGAAATGGAAGAGTCGAGGGGACCCGATCGAAAACAGAGGCCTGTACAACGCATACCATGTCGACCTCCATCATCTGATTATTTCTTTTCGCAATTCTTGCTATGAGGCCTTTGATATTCTTGACGGTCTGTTTAAGTTTGTCTTTTAGGCTGTTGCGTTCTTGCACGTGCATGCCCATTGTTCGAGCTAATGGGGTCTTATTGATGACTTCTCCGGCTATTGTCAGCTGCTGAGTGGGAGCACGGTTAGACTGAGTGCGTGGTGGTCTTATTTGAAGGTATTCCGATTTGTTGGAAGCGCAGGTCATGCCTGCTGCATTGAGATAGCTTTGAATCTTGTCTATTGCGTTTGCAGTATATCTTGCCGTTCTCCGTAGGAGCACCTTGCTGTCCATAGCTTAATATCGTCGGCGTAAAAGTAACACCCCAGGTTCGGCACAGCCTCCAGTTGTAGGACTAGAGGTAGTTCCCACTCACTTTAATCCAAGTGCCAGCTTAAATGATCCACACGCCATTGAAATATTCTAAGCGCCAAGCTGTTCAATCCATCTTACAAACACTTATTCGATGTGCCAACATATTTATTCCAAGCGCCAACTCTGTTAGGCCGCGTGCCAGCGAGTTTAATCGAAGTGCCACTATGTTTATTCCAATCGCCAACGGCTTTAATTCAGGTGCGAGTCAGTTTACTGCATGCACCAGCAACGCATAGTTTGCCACTTTATTTAGTCTGAATGTCGAAATAATGAAAACATGGAGCGACAGAAAGAACTTTTCGCTTGCCTATACATGCTAGCGCTTAGGAAATGAGGCGCAGTGCTGTTTCCGTCTAACTGCTTTGATGTCATAGGCTTCAAATTAAAAACAAAACAAAAACACAGTGCGTGTAAATTGCATTTACGGCTACTAAATGCACTTGCTCATAGAATCTATGTTAGTTTATGGTTCATGGCTACTGGATTACTCAGGCTAATGATCTATATCATCATATATGCAGAGACTCATGTCGTCTGCTCAGCAGACGGCATTTGGCTGCTTATACGCTGAGGCGTTCGCAGTCGTCTGCTCTGCCCGGTGAGAATGATGGTGATCGACAGATGATGTTCATTCGTTCTTAAAATCAGAAATAACCATTCAAAAAAGTCGACTTGGATTTATTTGGGTTCATGTGGAATTAAGTTTTTTTTTAAAAAGGCATCAATGGAGATACTTCTATTTTCAGGGTAACAGACGACGCTATTGCTGCTGAAGAGTCATCGGATACACATAATTTTGTTTTAATAAAAAGATACTAGCTAATATGAATGTAAAATATCACTTTTGTTGTCCACATCAGGATCTTGAGTTTAAGTCTCATGTGCACTACAGGACGAAAACCTCTTCGTTCGCTCTGCCCTATGACGGCCTCCTAATTTCGTGCGAATGTACATGCTGTAGTGGGGAAGAGGGAGAGAGACAGTATCTACTCGGAGCAGCTAGAACATGACTACGACGAAGAGCTGAGCTCGTGACAGTGACTGACGCCCCTTAAACCAGGCAGTTAGATTTAGTCAATAAACCCCCTTATACTGCACCTGCTTTTCACCCATCGATTCAGGTTTTCCATAATTTGGTATGCATTCCGGCATTCCGATATCTATAGTCTGACCTTGGCATTACATAACCTGTCCCGGTCATGGAGAGCTATACGAAAACAATGATGAGTTTTAGTTACGAACACAAAATATTCGTCACGATGTTCCTGCTTTTTCTTCCATTACCATTAAAATTACTCGATCCGGGCCAAGCACTCATATATAAACTTGTACACAGCAAAGTACAAACATGGCTCAAGCAAACATTGGCAGTAATTTTTTTATCACAGATACAAGCAGCGAATACAAATCATGATTTGTTCTGCTTTCCGACTATTATGTTATATATTGTATGAACGGCATTTCAGTTGTACTGCCGCTTTTACACCCCGTATTCTGCTTTTGTGCATGAATTAAACTGACTGACAACTTGAAACATTCGGCAATTGGAATAAATATGTTAACATTTGTATTCAATTCACTAGCAGGTGGTCTATAATTCAGTTGACGCTTGAAATAAATATGGCGGTGCGTGGAGTAAATGTTTGGAGCATGGAATAAATAGCTTGACGCTCATATTACTTCAATGGCGGGTGGATTGTTTAGGCTGACACTTGGATTACAATGAGCAGGAAAACCTGCAGTTCCCGGTGGCCAATATTGAACGAAAATGGAGACAGGATTAGGTCCTGAGGTGTGCCTTTCCATGCGAGGTCTTTGGATGGGCAGTCAATACCAGTCACATCAATCTGTGTCTTACAATTTCCAAAAGAAATCAGAGGCATAATGAAATATGCGTTCTCGACATATTATCACGGTGAGATTATCTAATATGGTAGAATACGCGTTATTATCGAATGCTTTTTCAAGGTCCAGCGCAAAAGTAAGTTGTTGAAACTATACCGGGAGCTGGATGAAGAACTTCCTCTTAAAGCAATGGGAAAATATACTGTGTAGACACCCTACGCCTAAAGCTGTACATGGATGTTGGTAGAAGCCCCCGTTTTATTGCGGTAGCAATTATATGGACACTGTCGGTGAAATGTTGCCGTCTGCGTCGGCGTCACTCATAGTATATGTATATGTATCTATATATAGTCCAGTAGATCCTCCGTGAGCGGTCACAACGTGGTTTATTTCGACGTTTCGGCCTAGAGTCTGGCCTTCATCAGGATTGGTGATGAAGGCCAGACTTCATCACCTGAATCCTGATAAAGGCCAGACTCTAGGCCGAAACGTCGAAATAAACCACGTTGTGACCGCTCACGGAGATCTACTGGACTATATGCAACGCTACGGCCACTCAACCACCATGCCTGCGTGTATCTATATATATATATATATATAAAACTGCAAGAAAAAAAAACCGGGAAAAGACTTTGGCGCACGGAATCGAACCAGGGTCCTCCCAACCATGAGTGCAAGGTGGTAAGCACTGAGCCACCGAGTTCAAATGGCGAGCTACTAAATGCGAAGTTCAGCGAATTTGAGCGTAGCTATCTAATCTATCTATCTATCTATCTATCTATCTATCTATCTATCTATCTATCTATCTATCTATCTATCTATCTATTCTATCTATCTATCTATCTATCTATCTATCTATCTATCTATCTATCTATCTATCTATCTATCTATCTATCTATCTATCTATTCTATCTATCTATCTATCTATCTATCTATCTATCTATCTATCTATCTATCTATCTATCTATCTATCTATCTATCTATCTAGCCCCGCCGTGGTGGTCTAGTGGCTAAGGTACTCGGCTGCTGACCCGCAGGGCGCGGGTTCGAATCCCGGCTGCGGCGGCTGCATTTCCGATGGAGGCGGAAATGTTGTAGGCCCGTGTGCTCAGATTTGGGTGCACGTTAAAGAACCCCAGGTGGTCTAAATTTCCGGAGCCCTCCACTACGGCGTCTCTCATAATCATATAGTGGTTTTGGGACGTTAAACCCCACATATCAATCAATCATTATCTATCTCTATCTATCTATCTATCTATCTATCTATCTATCTATCTATCTATCTATCTATCTATCTATCTATCTATCTATCTATCTATCTATCTATCTATCTAGCCACCTGGAACTTTAGCTTTCCTGGCCGTTTGAATAATGGTATAAAACTTGGTATGATATAACATGACTGTATAACAAACAAAACTTACCAGTCATTTATTTTTATTTTATCACATACTGCGGACCAAGTATGGTCCATGCAAAAGAGGGCAATACTGTTCAAAATTCTTCTACATACATACACTTCCGCTGCAGTATACATTCAGTACAAAATACATGTACATTAAAAATTTGTGAAAAACAAGGGACAAATACAGGCAAAGAAGCAGACTTAAGCAACAAGAAAAGGGTATAGTTTCATCTCGGCGTGTTGAGCATAGGGGAATCATGGGGCAGAGCATTCCAATCAGAGACAGTTCTCGGGAAAAATGAATACTCGTAAATGTTAGTGCGTGCAAATATAGGTGTAATGCTACGACTATGTTTATGACGTGAAGACCTGGTTGTGTCCTGTGTTATGTAATCTGGTGCATGCAATCCTGATCTGGAAAAGTATAAAAGGCGGAAAAAGTTAAGCCGTGCAGTTTTCCTTCGATCGGCCAAAAGTTGGAGGTTCGCATCCTGCAACAGGGCTGACGGCGAATCGCGACATCTATACCGGTTGTATATAAATCGAGCAGCTAATCGTTGTATTTTTTCTATTTTCTGTATATTACCAGCTGTGTGGGGGTCCCACACAATGCTGGCATAGTCAAGAGAAGGACGAACTATGACTTTATAGGCTCTAAGTTTTAGTGAACTAGAAGAACGACCCAATTTATATTTTAGAAAGCCTAACTTTCTCCTGGCAGCAGAGCATATATCATCAATATGTGCTGTACAGCTAAGCTTCGATGTAATCATTACGCCCAAGTACTTGAATTCTTCTACTTGCCTGATAGCGTATCCACCTAGATTATAAGTAAACTCCAGCTTTCGGATTTCGTTACTCAGACATAAATATGCAGTTTTCTCAAAGTTAATTACCATTTCCCACTTTTTGCACCATTCTTTTATGTAGATTAAGTTCTCACACAAGTCATGCTGGTCAGAGATAGAATTTATGGTATTAAAAATTATGCAATCGTCTGCAAATAACTTAACAGACACGCCAGGTCGGATGGCTTGAACTAAATCGTTAATATAAATATTGAATAGTATAGGCCCGAGAACTGACCCTTGCGGGACTCCAGATAACACACCCAAATAACCAGAGGTGAAACCGTTTATATCTACGTACTGTTTTCTGTTCGTTAAGTATGCTATGACCCAGTTAATTATTTCCGGAGGAATGCCAATAACCTTCATCTTATCTATTAGCTTGATATGCGGGACCTTGTCAAAGGCCTTGGAAAAGTCCATAAAGATGACATCAACCTGTCCAGACTTGTCCAGAACTTTGGAGAACTCGTTAACAGTTGCTAATAATTGTGTGGTGGTAGATAATCCCCGTCGGAGGCCATGTTGCGCGCTGTGAATTACTTTATTTTGTTCAAGAAAAGTATTTAAATATTTCGCTATAATATGTTCAAGTAATTTGCAACAAATACAGGTAAGGGAGATTGGTCGATAATTGCTGACTAATAATCTGTTACCTTTCTTAAATACCGGAATTACACGTGCTAGCAGCCAATCTTCGGGCACTGAACTAGTTTTAATCGAAACATCAAATAATATTACTAGGAATCTAGCTATAATTTCAGCATACCTCTTTAGAAAAACAGCTGGGATACCGTCAGGGCCGGTCGATTTTTTTACGTCTAGCCGCAATAATAGTTCTGTCACCCCTTCCAAGGATATATTTATTAGGCTTGAAGGACCTGGCACCGTCATAATACTCAAGTTTTGTGGTCTTGAGAAAACGTTCTGAAAGTAGGAATTGAATGCGTTTGCCATTTCGTTTTTATTTGTGACAGCGGTTTCTCCGTTTATTATTTCATCAGGGATACGGTTGTCTTTGTTTTGCAAGAACTAGTAAAATTTTCGTGGACTCTCTGCCGCAAAGCGGCCTAGTGTCTCGGTGTAATAATGTTCCCTAGCCTCCTTCAACTTGGATGCTAAAGTATCTCTTAGATCGTGCAGAACTACATCATTAGCTATTTTTTGCTTTCTTCGCCTTTTAATTTTGCGTTTAAGGTGAATTAGATCGCGCGTTGTCCAGGGGTTTGTACGGCCAACTTTTTTAAGTTTATCTGGAACGAAATTGCAAATGCAGAAATGACAATAAAATTTGAATCGTGTCCATAGCGAGATAACACTGCCGTGGCAAAATGATAGCAAAGCTTCTTCTAGGTAGTGAACAACCTGGAAATCGTCTGCAGCAGAATACTGTTTTACAACTACGGGCTCAGGTCTAGATGACCTTGTTCTACGAGGTAAAGAACAATTGAAATTGACCAATTTGTGATCAGAAATGCCATCTAAAACTGTTGCCATACAGGATTCAAAACTTGTGGAACAGAAAACGAGATCTAGTATTGAAGAAGCTGAACTTGTCACGCGCGTAGGATCAAGGACTGTTTGCGTAAGGGAGTAAGCAAGCGACATGTCTAGTAATATTTCAGCACTCTGCACATCAATAGAACCACAATTCATCGATTCCCAATGCATGCCTGGCATAATAAAATCACCTGCAATAATGATGTTTTGATTTCGGTATTTTTCTAAGTGCTCGTACAGGTCTATCAAGAAAGCCGGTGGGGCGCCAGGGGGCCTATAGACTCCCGCAATAATAATAGGGTTACCAGCAATTACAGCTTTACAAAAAACACTTTCGTGGCAGCTATTAATATCAGGCAAGGAAACGGACGATACCTCGCGTTTAACAAGGATAGCAACTCCGCCCCCTCTTGTTTGACGATCTTTCCGATAACATGCGTGTGAAGGAGAAAATATGCAATTATCTGGAATTTGCGGGTGCAACCATGTCTCCGATATTACTGCTACGTGTGGGTCGTAAGAAAGCAAAAGGTGCTCGAGTTGCTCTTGCTTGTTGCATACACTTTGAGCATTCAGGCACAGCAATCGGAAATTCTTTTGCGCATGCTCAGTTTTATTTTGGATTTGTCATTTTTCCGCGCGGGAAGACTTACGTAGAAACACCCTGCGACCAGCTGTGTCGTCCCACCCATAAACGTTATCGTTTAGAAACAACTTGTCATGCACCAATTGCATCTTATCACCCGTGCGCTTGTCCTGTAATCCAGATTGCCACAACTTATTTCTTATGCGCTGTGTGGCTTGAGAATAATCGTGGGAGATCGACACTTCAGAACCTTTGAGCTTTGGACAGTTCCTGAACAATTCCATTTTTTGTTGTAGTCGTACAGCCGGAGGATAACTGGCCTGTGGCGGTCTTTTTGCAGCCTTCCTATTCGGTGAATTCGTTCTACAGACCTGACGGAAACACCAAGTGTTTCGCCGAAAACCTTACGCAAAACCTTATCCTCTAGATCCTGCCTAGTTTCTTTTGGTTCCTCAGGAATTCCGAAGACGACTAGATTGTTTCTGCGTGAACGATTTTCATAATCGTTCAGTCTCCGGTCCTGCTCAGCCAAAGCCTTCTCCAACCGCTGTACTGTTCCTTCCAGCTTCTTTATCTTTTCTTCATTTTCCTTCTGACAGTTCAGATCATGATTTTCAGCACATGAAAATCATGATCTTTGTGTCATAACTGTCATGATTTGCATGTCATAATCTTGCTGCTATTGCGGTGGTTTCATTCTCATGATAAGTTGCAAAACAGGTATGGTATGAATGTCTTCATGGCGAACACAAGCAACAGACCCTAGCATCAAAATCATGACATGCGTCTCATGACACAACATGACTGCATGCCACACTCATGATGTGCAGCGGGCGTTTCGCTAGCTTTGCATAACCGAATTTGGTATTACGGGACGTGATGGATTACGAGGGTATGTGACTCGTGCAAACATGAAAATCATGAGGTGTGTCATGTAACAACATGACTACACGCCACGCTCATGATGCGCTCGCGGGCGTTTCGCTCCGATTACATATGCCAAAATATGGTATTACGCCACGTGAATGAATAACGAAGGTATGTGACTGGTGCAAACATGATAATTACGAGATGCCTGTCACATAAGAACATTATTACACGCCACACTCAAGGCGCCAATACACTTTAACGTGAGCCGACATGCGTGCGCACCGGTGTTCGTTTTATTGTGTCCCGCCGGCGATGCCCCGCCGGGCGCCGATATCCCTCTTGTAGAGATCAGTGGATCTGCCCATTGACCATTGTGGATCTGTATGCTATATAATCGCAGGCGCGGGCCGTGCTGTGTTGCGTTGAGGCATGCGCGTTTGAGCTTACATGGCATCCCTCCGTCACGGAAAAAGGCTGACGCGGTGCCGTCTAAGTAACGTCGTCGGGGCGAGATGCAGTATGTCGTATTTCGCACCGGTATGCTGCATTTTGCGCCGGTTGCCACCTGGCCGCGCCGACGGACGCTGGTTGCGGTGGTCGCGCCTGACGTCACACTATAGAGTGTTCGCGTTTTGCTATCGTGGCGCCGCTGTGCCAGCCTGTGCGTGCGTCAATGTTGCGCCGTAGTATATTGGGTCCTTCATGACGCGCTCACCGCCATTGCGCTAGCTCCACATTTACAAAATTTGGTATCACGGGAAGGGAACAGGCAACGAAAGTAAATGACACGTCCAAACCTGATAATCATAAAAAATTGGCAGATGCCACGTACAGTGGAAATCGTTGATATGCGAAGCACGAATGAGAAATGTTGATATGTCACTTTAAAATCAGAACATTGCCGTTACGAGGTGGAGGTAAATTATACCGTACATGACATCCGTGTCATGATTTTTATGTGTAAATGTTTCGTTTACCTTCGTAATTTATTCACGTCACGTGATACCAAATTCAGTATATGTGGAGTTAGCGAAATGGCCGCAAGCACGCTATAAGCGTGGTGCGTTGTCGTGTTCTTACATGACACGTGTGTCAGGATTATCAAGTTTGCATCAGTCATATATTTCGTCATCTATTGATGTCACTTAACACCAAATTTGGTAGATGTGAAGCTAGCAAAACGGCCGCGAGCGTATCATGAAGGGCCCAATATACTCCAACGTAGCGATGACGCGCGCGCACGCAGGCCACAGCGACGCTACGTTAGCAAAACGCGAGCACTGTATATATAGGCTGACGCCAGGCGCGACCAGCATCCATCGGAGCGGACCGACGGCAACCGGTGCGAAATGCGACAAGCTGCTCCTCGCGCTGACCCAGACAACACTGCATTTCCCTCTTTTCGTGACGGAGGGACGCCAGATGCGCTGAAACGCGCATGCGCCAAAGCAACGCAGCGTGGCGCGCGCCTGCGAGTATATCGAAGGACCGGCGCCTGGCGTGGCAACGCCGGGCGCGATGCGACAAAATGAACGCCGGCGAACAAATGCACCGCGTCACATCGAAATTTATTGGCACCTTTACTATGGCATGTCGTTATTTTCCAACATGACACGCATCTCATGATTATCTTGTTTGCACCAGTCACATTCCTTCGTCACCCATTTAGGTCATGTAATTCCAAATCTGGCATATGTAAAGCTAGTGAAACACCCATGCGCGCATCATCAGTGTGGCATGTAGTCATGTTGTTACATGACACGCATGTGGTGATTATCATGTTTAGATGTGTCATTTACCTTGTGGGGAGCAGGTGCGCCCAGCCTCCCTTTCCCTTTTAGGGCAGCGCACGCGCCTGGTTGCGGGGACCCCTTCCCCCACGGCCGGCGCGTGCGATTCCCCCCCCTTTCCCGGCGCCAGGAACAGGTTCCCCTCTCCCTCAGCGAGGAAAGGTACCATTCTCGTCAGGGAAAGGGAAATCGGGTCGGGGAACAAAACGAGCGGGCAAACGGGCGCTCGCTCTCTCTGACACCAGCGACCATCCCAGGAGGACGAACCCGCAACCCCTCCTGCGAGCCGAGGACGTCCACGACCGAGGTGTAAGCGTCAACACCTTTGTTATCTGTAGTATCTCCCCGCGACAGTGACGCGCGATTGCTAACGCTTAGCAATAAAGTGTTTGTTGTTGATCTGGCCAGTTGCCTTATTCGCCCGAACCCGTAGTAGTAGCTGCAATGAGGCAAGCTACGGTTGGGGGACGTTAACCGTGCACGGAACGACTGTGTGCGGCTGAAACATTAGCTATAGGCTTCTGCGTCAGCCGTACATAGGACGGTCCCCCAACATCTGGCGCCCAACGTAACGAATTTGGCAACGCGGCTAGTTCTGTGGACGCGAGCAAGTGCCAGGGCGCTCTTCCACACGTAGGATAATAGGCATGTCGGAATTCCAAGATTTGTCAATGTTGTCGGATGTCGCGTCGCAGAGTGGCGATCCTTTGGCTAACGCGGGGGTACTGTTAGGACTTTCCGACAGCGTAGAGCTTGGTCGTTTCACGCGGGATGATCAGGAGGGTGCAGAGACCGCGTTAGCAGAGAGTAGGCCTACGACGGAGAGCGGCCCGCATGGCGCTCCGGCATCTCGCGACGCGAACAGAGAGGCGCCGCCACAAGTTACGACACGCGCCTCAACTATAGGCGAGTCTTCGGGCAACAGTTTGCCCTCGAGCGAGGTACTCTTACAGAATGCGCTGTCAGTTATGCAAAGCCTCGCGAGCGCCCTGCAGAACACAGCGCAGGCCCCCGTGCAAAATGTGCGACCACGTGTCAAGGTAGACGTTCCGACCTACACGGGTTACCACGACTGCAAGAGCGCCAACGAGTATCTCGACCGGTTGCTCCATTATCAGCAGGCGACGGGTCTTTCTGATGCCGAACTTCTCGAGCGCGTGGTCCCGGTGTCGCTCACGGAGCAAGCGGCTCGGTGGTTCCGACTAACCGGACATCGCGCCCGTACGGTAGAAGAGTTCCGCGAAAGCTTTCGCGGCGAATTCCTACCGGCTAATTATGAGTGGCGTTTGCGGAGGGAGTTGGAGCTGCGCACCCAGCATCCGGACGAATCCTTGCTGGAATACGTACGGGCGATGGACGAATTGTATCGTCTCGCGAACCCTCACGCCACCAACGCGGAAAAGGTCGAGCGTGTTACCCGACAGGCGCACCCGACTTTCGCGGCGCACTTCAGGGGATGCAGGTTCGCAGACCTCGAAGAGCTCGCCACCGAGGCGAAGCGCATACAAGGGGACATCCTCGCAGCGCGTTCGTATCGCCCCCCTCCGCCCGCCGCGCAGTCAATCGAGCCTCGCTGTGCATGGAACGGCGGCGCAGTGACTTCAGAAGCGTTTAGGGGTAACGCATCAGCATCGTACGCTGATGAGCACGTGTCACGCGGTTGGGAGCTGTCAAACCGCGCTTTAGACCCCTACGCTTACGCGCTCCGTACGGCACACGCCGCCCCTGCGCGTGACATTCCAAGGCAGGAGCACGTGGTTGACGCGAGGCCTAACGAGCGGCGCAATCCAGAGCGAGGACCACCTGATCGAGGCGAGTTACGAGCGAACCGGCGTGGTGTCCGCGGTCCTTGCTATCGGTGCGGCGCGCCAGGGCACATCGCTCGCGAATGCGACCGCACGCCGGGTCAGGAGCAAACGCGCGGTTCGGGAAACGGACGGCGCCGCCGGTGATTCACATGGGACCCCGCGCGGCGATTAGTAATCCTACCGATGCGTTCGGATCACTTGCACCGTCGGTCTGTCGCGCAGGTGATGCCGTAGACTCGCCCGCGCCGCTAATCGAGTTAACGATAGCTCGGAAAAAGTTCGTAGCACTTTTGGATACTGGGGCAAGCGCTTCTTTATTCGGTGACGATGTGTTGCACCATCTCCGCGAGAACAACATCCGCTTGAGGCAAAGCAACACCATCTTCCGTCTAGCTACGGGCACAGCACAATCGAGCGGCGCGGCTAGGCTAGTGATCCGCTGGGACAGACGCGTGAGGCGACAACGTTTCGTGCATCTTCCAGGGCTGTCAATGTCTCTAATCCTGGGTCGAGACTTCCTCGCTAAGTCGGGTATTGTCATTGACATTGCAAACGGTGGTTACCGAGAGCGCGACGGAGACGCGCTGAAGCTTTTCTCGAAGGCCTCCGCATTGACAAAAGCATGCCAATCGCAGGGAGAGGCGCGAGTACGCGAGGAGGAAAGCGCGCCGAGAAAGCGAGTAAACGCCCCGCCGGAGCAATGTGCTGCGCTGCAGGAAAGGGCAGTGCACCCGCTTTTGGTACAGGCACAGAGCCTACTAGAGGGGGAACGAGCGCAGCTGTCGTCGCTGTTGTACGAATATGACGCGATGTTTACTGACTGTCCCGGCCGCACTACGCTGGTTAAGCATAGAATTGACACGGGTGATGCACGCCCTTGGAAATGCAATCCCCGACCAATCAGCTTAGCTAAGCGGAAAGCACTAGACGCCGCCTTGGACGAACTCATCGAAACAGGCGTAGTTGAGAGGTCAAACAGCCCATGGGGTTTCCCGGTAGTTCTAGTTCCAAAGAAAGATGATACGTATCGCCTTTGTGTAGACTACCGCAGGCTGAATGAAATTACGAAGAAGGACGCGTATCCTCTTCCCTCCATTTCATCGTTAGTATCCAATCTAGGCGGGGCGAAGTACTTCACAACGCTCGATGCTAGCCGCGGATATTTTCAGGTTGAGATGGACGAGCGGGATAAAGAGAAGTCAGCTTTCACGTGCCACAGAGGACTTTTCCAATTCAGGAGAATGTCGTTTGGCTTGGTGGGCGCTCCCGCTACGTATCAGAGGCTAATGGACCGTGTTTTGGGAGATGCAAAGTGGCAGCACGCACTCGCATATCTAGACGACATAGTGGTTTACTCGAAAACGTTCGAAGAGCACGTGCGCCACTTGAGAGACGTTCTAGAACGGCTGAGGTCTGCGGGCATCACTTTGAACCCAAACAAAGCTCAGATAGCGGCGACCCGAATAACATTATTGGGATTTACGCTTGACGAGGGTCGCATTTTGCCGGATAAGGGTAAGCTTGAAGCGATAGTGAGCTACCCATCGCCGAACAATGTCGGTGAGCTGAGGCGCTTTTTGGGGATGGTGAATTTTTATCGCCAATTCATTCCAGATTGCGCGGCAGTGCAGGCGCCTTTAACGAAGCTCTTGAGGAATGGTGAGCGTTGGGCTTGGAGCCAAGAGCAAGAGGCCGCACTGCGTCGCCTCACGAAGTTGCTGGCCAACACGGCTCAGCTGCAGCTACCCGATTTGAACAGGGAGTTTGTTATTCACACCGATGCAAGCGACCTGGGCTTAGGAGCAATTTTGCTTCAGGAGCATGGAGGTTCCCTCCGACCGATTGCGTTCGCGAGCCGTACGTTGACACCGGCGGAGAGGAACTACTCAGTAACCGAGAAAGAGTGTCTGGCGATAGTTTTTGCTCTCCGTAAGTTTGACTTTTACATAGACGGAGTTGCGTTTGTGATTGAAACGGACCACATGGCGCTCACGTGGTTGAGGCGTTTGAACGAACCAAGTGGCCGATTGGCGCGTTGGGCATTGTTGCTGCAGCGTTATGACTTCACCGTCCGCTACCGCAAGGGTAAGAACAATGCCGCGGCCGACGCACTATCGCGTGCTCCAGTTCGACACGAGGCAAGTCACGCGACTAATTCGGAACGAACTGAGAGCGAGACACTCGCGCTAACGCAAACAGCGGAGCAAACGTTAGTTCGAGCTAAGAGCGTGAACCACGTAGAGGCTGTCGTTAGCGCAGGGATTGTTTTCAGCAGAAGGGAGCTGTTAGAAGCTCAGCAGAAAGATCCATTTTGTCGAAAGGTGTTCGACGGGCTCCGGGAGCCGGGTGGTAGTGAGGCCACCGCGCACAAGGGGGCAGCTGGTATTGCTGTCGGTGCGGAGCGCTCGGCAACAGCTGGTAGTGCTGTGAGCGCGCTGGATTCATATCTGCTAGATTCTGACGGCGTCCTGCTGAGGTACATTCCATCCGACGATGACACAAGTGAGTCATTTAAAGTCGTGATACCGCGCGCGTTGAGAGGAGCGCTTCTTCGCTACTTTCATGACTCGTGCATTGGTGGGCATGCGAGCGGCCCTAAGACTTACGCTAAGTTGTGTCGCCTCGCTACCTGGCCAGGTATGAAGCGGGATGTGATTCGCTACGCCCGTTCATGTCGTGTGTGCCAAAGCGTCAAGCCGCGAGGAGGACGTCCGCCCGGCCTCATGCAACCGATTAACAGTCAGACTCCCTGGCAAATCGCAGCGTGTGACGTAATGGGCCCGTACCCCTCAACTCCTAGCAGAAATAAGTTCTTGCTGGTGATCACGGATCACTTCACTAAATGGGTAGAACTTTTTCCCCTTAGGAAGCTGACGGCTCGAGTGATTTTAGAGAAGTTGATGGAGGTTTTTACCAGGTTCGGGTTCCCCGAGCAGTTGATTACAGACAACGCGTCTTATTTCACTGCGAAGGTGTTTGTTGACACGTGCGCCGCGTTGGGCATTAAGCACAAGAAAACAACCACCTACCATGCTCAGTCGAACCCCACGGAGCGAGTCAATCGCAACATCAAGCACATGCTTGTCGCGTTCTCTGAAAGACATAAGGACTGGGATACCTATCTTCCAGAGATCGGTTTTGCATTACGATCGACCGTAAACCGATCGACTGGGTATGCGCCTTCTTCTCTGAACTTGGGGAGAGAACTGCCGAATCCGATGGAGACCGTACTCGCGGACCGCAGTGGAGTGCCAGTGGCGACATCAGCACGCGCTGAATACGCAACGCAGCTGCGCGAGAAGCTAGCGGAAGCTTTACATAAAGCTCGACATAATCTCAGCACTGCTAGGGCACAGCAGAAGGCGCAGTATGACCGCACGCGTAGGAACGTACACTACGAAGTGGGCGATCTGGTGATGCGGCGCCATCATGTTCTCAGTAATGCTAGCAAACAGTTTGCTGCCTCGCTGGCACCGAAATGGTCCGGGCCGTACCGAGTGCGAGAGAAAGTTTCTTCGCTCGTTTATCGACTCGCGAACATGAAAGGCAAACCGAGCGGCGGACCGGTGCATGTATGTGACTTGAAACGCTACATAGCACGGGAGGCGCATGAGGACTACGGTCAGTCCCCCTCCAAGCCGCGCGCGGCGGGTGAGATGGTTCGACACCGGGTCAGGAGCCCAGAACCGCGCTACTTCCTGCGTAACAGTCGGAGGCAACTATGCACGGTAGGCCGCGTTTGATATGTTCGACGCGGGGTGCAAGGGTTAGCGCGCAACACATGTGCGATTGTTAACCTGTCGTTCTTTATCTGTATCACTCTCACCGAACAGATGGAGCGCCATTGGGAACAGCACCGCCGGAACAGCAAGGAGAGGAGACCACCTCCTTACGGCCAGCCCCCACCCCCACCAACGTCCACATGGCAGCCCTACCCCACTGCGGCCCGGCCGCGAACGCCGAGGCAGAGCCACTCGAGCCGCCGCCACCGAGGGGGTCCGCGCGCGCTGCCGCCTGGTCACCAACTCTCGGCTTCGCCGTCACCATCACGACCCGCCGGTTCACAGGGAACGAGACCAGGGTCCCAACGCGGCGAGCCGACCGCATCGCCTCACGGCCGCAACCACCGAGACGTGGCAACCTGGACCAGCCAGGATGGAGGCGACCCTCCGGTGTCTTACGTCTCCTCGAGGCCCTGGCGCCGGCAGGAAAGGGCCCGAGTTGGGGTCGCCCCAGCGCACCTGTATCGCCCTTTTCAGGGGCGCACGGTAGAGGACGCGGACCGGAGGGCTAACGGGGCTTGCCTTCCAGTGCCCGCAGGGACGCGGTTCTGCGAGTGCGGCGCCGTGGTGATCCATAACTCCCACGAATTGGGGAAATTACACCGGCACCGCACCCAGGCTACCCAACCATCCAGCCGCGAATCATCCCAGGAGCGCTCCGGCGCCGCGGTTCGGGCCATGCTGGCGCGGGCGGCCCAGGAGGCGGACTTCGCGCAGTGGCTGCTGAGAGTTGCCTCAGGCCACGCGTCCAGCGAGAGTCCGCCTGCGCCGCTATCAATAACGGCTACCGTAGAGCGGGGGGCGGCGGGGCCGGGAGAGACATTGGTGGCGGCTGCATTGACACCGGAGGTGGCGTCAATGACCTTGGAGGCGGGTGAGAGAGCGGTGGGGGCTCCGGCGGTGCCCGCGGCAGACACCGAACGGTCCGAGGGCATGGACGTAGACCAGGCCCTTCTGGCCTATCTAGAGGACGAATAAAACGAATTATTCCCTCTTTGCAGTCTCTGTCGTTCGGGGGCCTTCTTAAGGGGGGAGGAGATGTGGGGAGCAGGTGCGCCCAGCCTCCCTTTCCCTTTTAGGGCAGCGCACGCGCCTGGTTGCGGGGACCCCTTCCCCCACGGCCGGCGCGTGCGATTCCCCCCCCTTTCCCGGCGCCAGGAACAGGTTCCCCTCTCCCTCAGCGAGGAAAGGTACCATTCTCGTCAGGGAAAGGGAAATCGGGTCGGGGAACAAAACGAGCGGGCAAACGGGCGCTCGCTCTCTCTGACACCAGCGACCATCCCAGGAGGACGAACCCGCAACCCCTCCTGCGAGCCGAGGACGTCCACGACCGAGGTGTAAGCGTCAACACCTTTGTTATCTGTAGTATCTCCCCGCGACAGTGACGCGCGATTGCTAACGCTTAGCAATAAAGTGTTTGTTGTTGATCTGGCCAGTTGCCTTATTCGCCCGAACCCGTAGTAGTAGCTGCAATGAGGCAAGCTACGGTTGGGGGACGTTAACCGTGCACGGAACGACTGTGTGCGGCTGAAACATTAGCTATAGGCTTCTGCGTCAGCCGTACATAGGACACCCCCCAACAACCTATGTCGTCCGTTCGCGTCGCGTAATATCGAATTTGGTGCATGTGAGGCTAGCGAAGTGGCCGCAAGAGCATCATGAGCATAGCATGTAGTAAAGCTGGTACATGACACTGCATTTTATGTTTATTATGTTTGCACCAGTATCATACCTTTGTCACCCATTCACGTCCCGTAATACCAAATTTGGTATAAGTGAAGCTAGTGAAACGGCCGCCAGCGCATCATGAGCATGGCACGTGATCATGTTGTTAGATGACACGCATGTAATGATTATCATGTTAGGGTCTGGTGCTTGTGTTCGCCCTGCAATCATTCCATGCCCTACTAGTTTTGAAACATGCCATGTGAACGAAACCACCGCTAGAGCTACAGGACCATGAAACGTATATCATGACTCTCATGACATACATGTCATGATTTTCATGTTATGGCTAGTCAAATATGTTCTTTATACAGTCATGTTATATCATGCTAAGTATGATATCGATACCATTATCGAAACGTCCAGGAGAGGTAGAAGTCGTAGGAGGCTAGATAGAAAAATAGATACGCTCTAAGTCGCCGAAGTTCGCTAAGAAATGCTTCGCATTTAATATGCGTTTCATGTGAAACATGACTACACGCTACGCTCATAGCGTTCTAACGGCCATTTCACTAGATCAATATATACCAAGTTTCGTAGTACGTGACGTGAATGAACAATGAATGTAATGGCACGTCCAAATATGATCGTCGTGATATGGATTTCATGTAAAACATGCCTACATGCTACGCTCAAAGCACGTTCGTGGCCGTTTCGCTAGCTCCATATGTACTAAAGTTGGTATGAGGGGAGGTTAATAGATGAAGAAGGTAAATGAAGCGTCCAAACATGGTAATGGTTACATGGAAGTCATGTATGACATAATTTACCTCTGCCTATCAACGTTGTGCTAATTTTAAAGTGGCCTATGAACCTTCCTCATTCGTGTTTCGCATATCATCGATTCACAGTGTACGTGGAATCTGCAAATGTTTTTCTATCTACCACTTACCGCTGCTCAAGGGCATCTCAGGAAAAGTTATCGTGTTTTCAGAATTACCAGAAAGATGGCGCAATGAGCGCGCGTCGCCACATCGCGCGGCAGCGCGCGCTTTAATCTCCCACGCGCACTTTGCCCCGCCTTGAGGAGGGGAGAGACGCTCGCTCGCGCGCTCCTATTTCGCGGTCTGGAGGAGGAAAAAATTGTACGTCTTGTCTGGTTTCGGGCTTTACTTGGAACAATTAGGTGGTAGTTACCGGGCTCACAAATGTCACTGCAGTCACTGGAGCCTCCGTTTGCGAAAAGTGCGTGCTTTTCAGACAGAGTGAAGAAACAAATGAGGCGCTTTTTGCGTTCATCAAAACCAGTGAGTACGTTTCGTGTGTCATTTGTACGTGAGAAACGTGGGGCACGTTTTGATCTGCTTTCCATTCTACGCGTCACCTTCCAATTTATTTCTATAACGTTCATTGCTTCGCCTTTGCGGCGAAGCTGGGACTTTTAAATGCGAAGCATTTCTTGGCGAACTTCGGTGACTTGGAGCGTATCTATCTATCTATCTATCTATCTATCTATCTATCTATCTATCTATCTATCTATCTAGCCGCCTACAACTTTTAGTTCTCCTGCCCGTTTCAGTAATGGTATCAATATCAAACTTGATATGATATAACATGGCTCTATGACGAACATAATTGACTAACCATAGCATGAAAATCATGACATGTATGTCATAAATGTCATTATTTACTTGTCATGGTCTTGCTGCTGTTGCGGTGGTTTCATACACATGATATGTTGCAGAACCGGTATGGTATGACATACTGCATGGAAAACACAAGCGACAGACCCTAATATCAAAATCATGACATGCGTGTCATGTAACAACATGACTACATGCTACACGTATGGTGTGATCGCGGCCGTTTCGCTAGCATTGCATATACAAAATTTGATATCACGGGAAGTAAATGGATGACAAAGGTATGCGACTGGTGCAAACATGATAATCATGATATGCGTTCATGTAAAAACAAGACTACATGCTGCGCTCATGACGCCTCATGGCCGTTTCGCTAGCTTCGCATGTACTAAATACGGTATTACGTGACGCGAAGGATGACATCGGTAAATGACACGTCCAAACATGATGATTATGCATTTAACAACATGATTACGCCCCACACTCATGATGCACTCGCAGCCATCTCGCTACCTTCACATATGCCTAAATTTGGTATTACGTCACGTGAATGAATGACGAACGTATGTGACCGGTGTACACATGATAATCATGAGCTGCGTGTCATGTAAGAACAATAACACATGCCACACTCAAAGCGCCAATACTCTTCGACGAAAGCGGGCGCGCGGGCGCGCCGGCGTTCGTTTTATCGCGTCACTCCGGCGATGCCACGCCAGGCGCCGATATCCCCCTAGTAGAGATTAGTGGGTCTGCCCACTGACCTTCAATGCGGATCTGCATGCCATATACTCGCAGGCGCGCTCCGCACTTCATTGCTGTGACGCATGCGCGTTTGAGTACACACGGCATCCCTCCGTCACGTAGAGAGGCAGACGTGGTGCTGTCGAAGTAACGTCGTCGGCGCGAAATGCAGCATCTCGCATTTCGCGCCGGTTGCCACTGGGCCGCGCCGACAGACGCCGGTCACGCTTGACGTCACACTATAGAGTGCTCGCGTTTTGCTAGCGTGCTGTCACTGCGCCCAGCCTTCGCGTGCGTCAACGTTGCGTCGGAGCGTATTGGGCTCTTCATGACGCGCTGGCCGTCGTTGCGCTAGCCCCACATGTACCAAATTTGATATCGCAGAAAGTGAATAGTTGACACGTCCATACCTGATAATCGTAATATGCGTTTCATGTAAAACATGACTACATGCTACATAGATGACGAAGGTAAAAGACACGCACGTTGAAGTTGCCTACTAGCGCACGTTGAAGTTGCCTACTAGATTAAAGCACGGACGGATGGACAGCAGACAATTACACGGACTGCGCACGGTCTATTTCAAACCTATGCGCGCTCGAAAAGCTTTACGTACAATATATGTAACAACTGTCTTTTTGTACCACGGGAGGATACGACAATGAGGTCAATGGACATCGCGAGAACATAGGGCTACACTCCTCAAAAATTTTGTGAACATGGCATGGACGTAGGCAAAAAAAATTTTCGGGTGAGGCACCTCTTTGATTTCAAGGGGAAATGGGGCTGAGAGATGTGATTGAGTACCATTTTGGGCTGTGTATGCCATGACAAAAAAAAAAAGAATAAATATGGAGGGGGCACAGGCTTGGTGTGCTACCTCGTGGCCACGCCGATTGAACATGACGAGCTTTCACGGCCAAAGAAATGTTGCGCCAAGAAAGTCTTACGCTAGTAATGAGATCTTGAAAACATATTTGAACGTAGCCTTCGGTACATATCATCACAGAAGTTGATTGGTCAGTGGCAAGAATGAAAGTACTTTCTAATGAAAGCGTTGTCCTCTCGTTGCCCAACACTTTGCTGCATCATTAACAATGGTAGAAACAACGCTGTACTCGTGGTCTGCGCCCGTCTTCAGCCATCCCGTCCCTCAGTTCATAAAGCATAATTATGTCGTTTCCAGCGCGACGTGCATTGTGGAAATGGGAGTGGGCTCTACAAGGCTGGAGGTATGGGGCGTAATGCTCGGCCTTTTGCAACTCGAGCACAGACAAATAGTAGGGGATCCTCGGCTACGTAGCAATTTAGAATAATCATCGCAAAAGCGCGTTTACCATGGAGCTTCGCCGAGGTCACGCTTACCGGCTATATATAGCCCGTAGGAGAATGTTAGAAAGCGTCCTCTTGGTGGAAAAGCCGACTGCTCACGGAAACGTTTCCGTTGCTGGCTTTTCTTTACTCTTTGGCCGGAGAACTGGAGCCGCTGCAGATGCTTAACTAAGAAGTGTCACGTCCGGCGTTCATCAGTGCAATTAGTCGAAAAATAATTTTAGCATCCGAACTTTTGCGCAGAGGAATGTAAAGTTAAAATGACGAATATCAATGACGAATGTCAAGCGCTGCCGTACACAAGTTAACGGGGTAGAATGAACACCGAAAGATGCAGACATTATTTACGGAAAAGTGTTCAATCGAGAATGTGATAGCACATGCCACATTTTTTTCTCTTCTCCTTTGTGAGGGACAACGTTTCTGGAACTGACACGATTGACTGCTCAATATTTCACTTGATGCAATCATAATTCATAAATGAGCATTTTCGCACTGCTCACTCGCCCAGCTCATGGCTACATAAGTTCAACGTTCAAGGAAACACGAAGTGCACGTGCTGCGGCTTGTCGTTTCTGCATGGTTTCATCGGCATAGAAATGCGTACTTTAAAAAGAAATTATATCACGTGAATACATCATTTGTTTGCAGTGTTGGCAAAAGTGCCTGATCTTTTATTAGAGATGAACACTGTTCAACAAGGAGAATTTTCACCATATGGTGTTCGTTAACACTCACTGGCATCTGAGTCGTTGCACCACTGGGGTGTACTGAATAATTTTATTGAGAATCACGCCAGCAACTAGTCTTAGATTAGAAAAAATCAAGGCCACTCGTACATTCCTATACAGTAAACAATGCTTAAACGAATTTTGACCTGTGCCTCAGGTGTGCATGATGCTCTTTATCCTTTTGTTATTTTTTTTGAAATACAGGAAAAAAATTCTGTTTTGGTTTGGTTTGCCGACATTTCCGCGTCGAGTTATTAGAAAGCTTGCAGGATTTGCAAACAGTCGCTGGTTTGCACATGGCATAAAGTAGTGCATTGCAGTGCTGGGGTGGTCACTCGATGGTGACATTCCCTGTTTAACAGCGACACGCAACATTCCCTGTTGAAGAATAGTCATCTATCCCAACATTCCAGCCTCTCCTGAACTTCTACCTCACTTGAGTTTTTATCAATTTGGTCAAACCACTTATCTGAAAAGCTAGTTTTAAAAACACGAAATGCGCCGAGTACAATGACGAATGTTTTTTGTACCGCTAGAAAATGATAAAGACGGAGTAGAAGGCCTCATCCACATCCCATCTGTTTTACTCCGTCTTCGTCTCCGAAAACACGCCACCGCACCAAACAGCCCAACTTTCAATACTTTTGGAGCGCAACGGACTAGCATACGAGTACTTGCCGCCACTGACATTCGCGGGGCCTATAGCTGATACGGCGAAAAGCAGGGCCTCTGAGTGAGGGGATGTTCATGGGTGTACTTGATAGTGAAAATAAATGCTTAGGCCGTACCTCGAGTGTGTGACCATTACTTTCTGTGACAGCAGTGCACAAACAGGCGTGGACTTTCAGCGCTTGATCGATTGATTTGATTGATTGATATGTGGGGTTTAACGTCCCAAAACCACTATATGATTATGAGAGACGCCGTAGTGGAGGGCTCCGGAAATTTAGACCACCTGGGGTTCTTTAACGTGCACCCAAATCTGAGCACACGGGCCTACAACATTTCCGCCTCCATAGCGCTTGATCGAGGGCGGTTGCGTACGTTTACGTTGGTTCGTATTTTCTGTTTTCTGTCGCTTCGATTCCTCTGTAACCTTTGTCCATTCTCAGTGGAACTGAACCATGTTCTAATATGGGTTTTCATGTTTTCTCTAGAGACCTGCAGAATTATATCACCTCAACTTCTGGCATAAATGACTCCCCCTATCATTTCCTAATCAAATCGGTAGACATTACTTGTTTCATTTTGATCTCATGTACTCATCTCATGAACTAAGAAAAAAATAATGAACAATAAATGCATCTGCCTCGTTGCAATGGCACACAATCTCTACGTACTCTTACATGCACTCACCATCGTCAATGCATAGAGCCATGAGTTTTTTTTTTAGATAACTGTTCGTTTTTACTAATCTCTGGTAGTACGTCGAGAAAGAACGTGCATGGTAAAACATTCATAATAACGTGTAGTGCTCATTTCGTTTGCATATGTTGCCATATTTATGACAAGATCTCCGTATCGCTTTATATTGCAATGAGCCGTTTTCAACTGGTTCTAAAAAGTTAAGGCCTACTTATTCTTTACAGTTAACAGGCCGATGCAGTAAAAAAAATGTAGTAGCTCTGACGATGTTTCTGTTTCACGAAAGTGCCACGGATTTGAATCTCAAAAGTATTAGGCTATAGCCGACTTCTATAAGGGGGTATGTAATCGTTAATTAACGAGTACATGCCGCCTTATATGTGAAATAAGCTTCATACTGATTGCGCATGACAAAACTAAAGACTATGGCTGTCACTGACGTTCCTTGTGGCTGCAAGGACTTCACTAGAGGCATCATTTTCAGGCAACATATGAAAAAAAATGGCGCAGCTCTTAGATACTGTATTAGCAGATGTTCAGTAGAAAGGAGAAAGGGGTGCAGCCATAAAAGATATTTAATTGGGAGGAGGGTCAGGGGTCGAGGAGAGGTTGCGACCATACGATTGTGTGTGCGTTCCTGTGCGCGTGTATATGTAGACATGCCAAATTAAAAAAAAATGGGGCAGGAAAAATAATTGCTTTTCCCCCTCTCCCTTCCTATGCCCTAGCCAAGCTAGGCAAAGGAGGGAAAAGGCTGAAGTGACATAAGAATCGCTAGGCTTAGCAGAGCTTTTCTAAAAGCAGTGGAAAAAGTTATTGCACAGGAAAGCAAAAAAAAAAATGAGGCAAAGCTGGGTGGCTGATGTGCATGCGTTTTTCTAACTAAAGTGCAATGAAAAATTATAGCTATAACAGTAACTCGTACAGTGAATAAATGAGCGTGACATTCACAGAAACAAACTTTCAGAAGCACCGCTACAACGTGTGCGCAGCATATGGCTTATAACTTTATAAGCGAAAGTCATAAAACACTAAAAAGTTCTCCGTTGTTGAAAATTGCAAAGTTGGCTCACAGCGGTAGCTCAGGTTTTCGGAAAGGGGTGAATTGAACGAAACCTAGCGTCGGAAATGTAACCATCGAACCCAGCCTAACAATTGCGACGAGCTTTTCCGGACCATAGACGTCCAGGAATTCGTCGTTGGGCTAATTAGCGGCCGTCGCTATAACACGTTCATTATCGCTCGTCAGGGGCTTTTTGTTTTGTTAGGAAGAACTACGCTTGCGTAAGAAAATATTATGAATGCGCGCACTGTTTTGTATTCTGCGTGGCTCATTCGCACGAACTCTGCGACGGCTGTATTTTCGATGGAGACAAAAAAGCTGCATAGCTCCATGTGCTCCGATTTTGGTGCATGTCGAGGAACCCCGGGTGGTCGAAATTTCCGGAGCCCTCCACCACGGCGTCTCTCACAATAATACGTGGTTTTTGAACGTTACACCTCACATATCATTCAATCAATTAATCATTAAATCAATGAATCAATCAATAATTATTTGCATAGACTTTTTCGTCGTACATTCAGTATTTATCCAAGGTCGCCATGGAACCACCTGGGATAGATACTTGGCGTAACTCATTTCGGCTTTGTATGCCGAATGGCAAATCTGAATAACAAGTGTATTTATCCACTTTAGAATGAATCTCGTCCCATTACAGACCTTCGCTAAGCGGAAGGTGTGAGCACGAATCTCAAAGTGTGGGACGACCTTCTTACATCTCATATGGCACCCACGGCCGTGAATATCTGCTTTCTTTTCCGCTCTCTCACGAGTAATAAAAAAACGTGCGAAAGAGGTTATCTCTACCGGAAAAGAAGATTTATCGTTTGGTCTTTGTTTATTTATCCTACGCCAATAAAGGCAACAATATTTCCCTTTTGTCAATATACACACTGGGGCTCTGGAACATTTGGAAGCAACACGAAACGGACTCCAGTTTCGAGGTTATGGACAGAAAAGAATAAATAAAGAGAAGTGGCTTGGGTAGTGTGGAAATTCGAGATTTTCTTTAACGCAACAACAAGAAAACGAACCGGTCTTCCACATCAAGCCTTCGAGCGAGGCAACCGAAATCTCAAGGGCAGCCACGTTCGTTACGTCGAAGGCGAGTGAAAGAAAGGGAGAGAGAGAGAGGGTAAAATATACACGGGGGCTTAAGGCTTTTGTCTAAGTGCATTTTTCTTTATTGCCTGCCTCGGTTTCTATTTAAAGCGTTAATGCCCCGTTTCGTACGTTTCGCCGGTAGCTGTCCGGAGACGAATACAAAGCTTGCAGCGACAATGAGACGCAGTTGTGCCAAGACGCGCGTAATGTGAGGAGGGATGTCATGAGCATTTCTTTTTTTTTTTTTCGCTCGTCGCGTCGCCTTACCCAGGACCCAAGTAATTATCTGGACAATCAGCGAGCAACGTATACAGAGAGTCCTTAACAATGGGAACCACCTGATGAATCGAAAAGTAAACAAGGGACGTCGAGTAAACAGTTCATTAAAACCACTTAGCATTCCTTCCTTAAGTCGTAAGAAGAAAAACACGGAAGGTGGCAGGTGCACACGCACGCACATGCGCACACACACCGCAAACACCAAACGCACGCTCACACAGTGCAACTACAACAAATATGTAATGACTTCATGTATATCTATTTCAGGCACGAATTCAGCTATATTGCCCGTAAGTGTCTATAGATTATGTACAACGCAACAGTAAGCCACATAACACATTACACGAAAGCAAATCAACAGATGCGTTGTTTTTTATGAGCTTTCCTATATATTAGTAATTAGCATATATCTAAATAATCGAATATCCTACAGCTAGTCATGTTCAATTTTTATGCATAATGAAGCCAATCTAGGGTTCAAAATGAACGCACAGTTAGTGTTTAGCTCGGTTAAAAATAATAATGCTTATGATGTTGGTCCTGGAACGCGACACAACGAGTGACTCATCGAACATCGTATAGTTCCATAATCAAAGCCACAGACTGCAGTGATATGGAACACATAGGGTTCAAGGTAATGACGCGTTGACTGCACAGAAGTTTCAGTTGATGTTACGAGCAATGTGTCTCGCCCTTCTGTTTCCTAGTACTAGTCTCGGAAACTCGCAAAAACAAGTCGCATCTACATATGTGGGCGCTGAACCTGAAGCAGCTATTTTCGTAATCGTGGCCTGGGCTATGCGTCGGCAACTGGCGGCTGCCAGCACGGGGTGAGAACCCACTTCCTCTCTTTCACTTCGTGTCTGCAGGTCGATTCGATATTTTTGACCTCAAATGGGGTTTGTGGTTGTAACCTATGTTTGTTATTTCTAGCCTTGTGACGTGTGTGTAGCAAATAAGCACGATTTATATTTCACTTTTGTAATGTATTGACCGTACGCCATTTTTTTTCTCTTTGATTCATCCCCATCTGCTTACCACCTGGCTCCCACTTTGTCGGCTTCAAGCAAATGAATAAGCTGCCGACCACTGGCTGACACAAGATAGGGTTACTTCTTAAATCAATGGTGGTCGGATTCATTACGTTGGTTATAGTACTGCTGTGATTGTTCAACACACTTCGCCAATGATATGTCCTGCGTGAGGATCGGGTGGTATTTGTGACGTTAATAGGGGCACTGTTCGGCTGGTGTAGATCCAAACAGTCTTCTCCCACGGAATGGCCAGTTTTTACTGTGCGACACTGGGGGAAGGAAAGTGCCGTAGGCCAGAATGCCGATATCACAAGCAAGTGTCTAACTTCATAACCCAACATAGTGAACCAGTTCGTTGTTACTTAACACTTTGATCTGCAGTGCCGTTTTTATGTCCAGATTCAGCGTGTTGACCACTGTCACAAAACTTGTCCTTTCGAGAGAAGTGCTCAACACTCTTAATGTGAAGAGCAGTTATTACATTACGTAATACCACCTGAGTAGCAGGTGAGCACTGTAAAGACCATATATACATGTAAATCGATGGAATCGGGCTCAAATATTATGTTTTAAAAACAATTGTGTGTGTGTGTGTGTGTGTGTGTGTGTGTTTGTGTGTGTGTGTGTGTGTGTGTGTGTGTGTGTGTGTGTGTGTGTGTGTGTGTGTGTTGAGTAAGCGCCTGTCGTGGTAGACTCTCGACCAAAGCGCTGCTCGGAGATGCTTAGCTCGGAGATGTTGGATTGATTCCAGACTAAGGTGTGTCTATCGGAGGGAAATGCATGATGCCCCAGTGTTTTTATATAAGGGTTAGCACTATAAAAATCTTTAGTGATCAACTTTATCTAACGTTTGCATCATAACTATAGTGTGTGTCAATCGAAACTCTGAAATATGTATATTTCTTTCACTTGGAAGAAAATTACATAGGAAAAACACGCTGCATAATCATAACGTACCATAACATATTATACCGTAGATATAGAGACCATTCACTACGAATGCAACGGCTAAGGTCTGCTTGTGCACGGGGCTCACGTTTGTTGTCGACACGCAAGGAACAGCGTTTTTTCATTCTTGCGCTCCTTGAGCATGCGGGGAGGCTGCCGCTCGCATACACGTTTGTTTTTCATTAAAAGACGCGCTATATAAAGTAGCCTATACGTAATCCTGGCTCTGGCTACGCAGTCGCACATGCTCGGAGTGCCGAATGTGGCTGTGAAACGTAAGTGTATGTGCGCGCAGAACTTCGAGGGTAGAATCGTCGATCCACTCGCACTGGCCATGCCAGACCAGACATGATGATGCCGAATAGTTGCAATGGCTCCGTAAAAATACCAATTAAATATTTCTACCACGGATCGCTCAAGTATTCGAGGTCACCGCGGTGAAATCTTTGAATCCTGCAAACATCGCCGCTGACATTCGCGACGCCGTGAGCACCGAAAAAAAAACGTTCGCAAAACAAATAAAGAACGTATAGGCGCTTTTCCATTTCTTGCAACAGACCTCTCTTCATCAAGGCTGTACAAGTGTCTGCCTGGTTAAAAATCTATCGCAGTTCCCGAAGCTAAGTACATGAGCATTAAGGTAGCCATCTCTCTCTGACCTTTTCCATGGCAGCAATAAAAAAGTCAATTCACAACAAATTGCACTAGAATGAATCGGCTTATGGTCAATGCGCGAAGAGTATGAGGAGCGGTTTTGGAATTTGTCATTTAAATCTACAGTGCATCTGAGGCACAAAGCCTTATTATGCCAGTGACAGAAAAGAATAAGGATGCTGCCTGGAACACCCGGGCGTAGTAGTCGTTGAAACGTATTAGACTACTACTTTCTGTGAGAAAAATTTTCAACCACTGCGTCTCTTGCAATATCATTAACGAAGGCTATGAAACGGGCATGAGCAATATCGAACGGAAAGTTATATGAATGTCGCCCACGTTCTACGGTTCGAGCATCAAACATGAGGGTTAATAAACTTTACCTCACTTTCGTTGGTTATTTGAATAAGATATAGGGAGATAGCGAGCGCTAATGGACGCGGGCTTGATCCCAGGTGTATAGTTATAGTTGAATTGACTGCGATGCGGGGAAAATGTTGGGCAAGCAAAAAAAAAAAAAAAGGAAACGTTCGTGTACCGTGTTGCACGAAGCTGAAACATATCCCCATGTAAGTACCGAATGAACACGAAATCATCCACACCAGTCGCTATATTATTCTACTCGTGTTGTGGTTACTGCGCTATAGTTCAGAAAAAAAAAAACAGTGTAATGGCTCATTCTTATTCTTCTGTATTAACAATTCCTTGTATTTACTATTTCTTCACGTTGCAAACTGTGTCGGTGAACGGCTGTAGATAAAGTCACACGCGAATTGTATTTAGACAACATCAGAAAATATTACTAACGAGTATATAAAATTACGTCTTGCAAGCGCATATTCAAAATTTAGGTTCGACAAGGCTATACGCAGATTTGATGAGAATCACACCAGTTCCTTCCCACACATAAAAATTCAGCTCGATTTTTCAATTTTTGGAAACAATTTTCATATTAATCTTCACCTGTGCTTCAAGTGTTGATGGCACTCTCTGTATTTTCTTACCGCTCTTGCTAAAAACACTGCGCTGTGTCATGACATTTCGATGTCGAGGTATCTGCGAGCTTACGCACAGCACGCAGTGGCGCTCTGAAGACACGACGGTAGCGCTCAGAGCAACTTACAAAGTATACCGAAGAAGCACTACTTACAAAGCAGCCGTAATCCACGCGCAGTCTAGTGAACTTGACAATCCAAACTCCGGCGACGGAGAAGCTCGATGACTTGGCAGCGCAAACAGCTTAAGGCGAGAAATGCCTCACGGACATGGGGGTGTCGACGTCGGCGACTCAAGACCAGGCGAGAAGAAAGCGCGCACTCTGTGGTCCTCCATGAAGAAGAAATTCTTTTCGCGGCACAAGACACGTTTAAACAGAGCGTTCACTGCATTTCACCTCCTCTCCTTTGAACAGCGCTGACGGAAACCTGCCGTTTTCGTTGAGGAAAAAAGAATTCACTGTGAGAGCAGGTAGAATATACAATTGGCACGTAGTAAATTTCTTTTTAGGGAAAAAAGTGTGAGTGGAAGCTTGCCGAGAAACAGAGCAGTGAAACGAACGGGACGTCCCGAATCGAGCAATGTTCCTCGTGTTGGGCGTCTTCGACAGCTGCGTGAGAGAGGAGTCGCGCGCGCTCTTTTACCGGCAAGCGCCGACAAATCGGTTTCGTGAGAGGAGGTGGACACCAGCTCGCGCACCGTGGGCTCGAAGCGAGTGCCGTGTGACAGCGCCGAGTTAGCTGACTCCCGCTTCGGTCGTCGAGCCGCTACCGACTACGCGCGCTCCAGCGCGCGCTCGCTCTCCCGAGTGGCGCGGAGGTGACGGAGGGCAAGCACCGCCTTTCTCTCTCTCCCGCCGACGAGAGTGCTCTCCAGGGTAGCGCGTCACCCGAAGAAGGCGGCCACTGGCGGCGCGTTCTTGAGGAGAGCATGCGCGGCGAAGACGCCGATGAGACGCGAACAAAAAAGTGTCACGAGCGGAACACACCGGTGCCTTGCCAGTTCACACTCAAGGGGACCTGGGACGCCGAGCAGTTCCCGCCTCTGGTGCTGCAGAAGTTCTACTACTAACTGTTGAGTGCCAACTTTTATTCATCCAATGGGTAAGAGCTGCGGCAGCCTAAGCCTAGTAGGCTGCTAGGCAGTCCTCTGTCGTGTGTTGCTGTATTCCCAGTTCGCTGAATGAATATTAACTACCGGTTTGCCCACCTTTCTATTCTTGTGCAGTGATTTTTATTTTTGTTTTTTTGCAGCATCAAGAAAGCGGAGTCATTTGAGTGGCCTGGAGGAGGCCTGGGAGTTCAAGCGCCCAACATTTTTCAATCTTCCAGACATTTCGATACGAGGACTCATAGCACACGCACAAACATACCCAGAAATGCTCGTTGAACCCGCGCTACCCGAAGCTTCGCGCTGACTACACCCTTAAGTAGCGATAGACATAGAGCTTCCTAAAATTAACTAGAGAAGACTCTGCCGCTGCGATAGTTTAGCGACCATGGGAATGATGGGTAGCACGCGGATTTGCCTAGTGTTTGTACTTGCGGGTGGCGAATCGCATCTGTGTCGTCGTGTATTGGTGTGTTTTGGTTTCGTTTCGAAGGAAAGAACAATCCCTTTTGAACTTCGGGAACCGATTTGAAATGTTAAGCCTAAAAGATTAAGGTGGTGAGAAAACAGCTTCAAGTCACACGAACACACACAGAGCCAGACGTATAAGAAGGTTAGACAAATCCGTGTACTACCCATTATTCCCATGCTCGCTGAACCGCCGTGCGTTGCAGCTCGCATAGACACTAGTGCTAGAGTTCGCTCTAGTGTATACATCTAGGAAACTCTACGGGGGTGGGGGATTTGAGATCTTTCACCCGCAACAGCCACGCAGTCCAAGTCAACAGTTACACCCCGCAGAGCGAACAGAGACCAGCGTATGCTCTCGATGATGATGATGAGGATGATCCTTGTTACTCTGGCGCACACCCACAAAGGGGGATCGGCCAAGAACTGTGCGGAACTCTTCATCGTTTCCCTTTTTTGCGTCCTCTTCTTCGTCTTTTGCTTTGCTGTCAGAACACGTGCGCCGATTAGTTGGGCGCGGAATGCTGTGACACTGATGAGCGAGTATGCAGGGAGTGTGAAGTAAAAAAAGAGGGCAGCAAGAAAATACAGGAAGCGAAATTTTTGCGAAAAAAAAAAAGACTTGGTGAGGTCGGACTCAAATCCGCGTACCCACGAGAAGACAGCGAGCGTTGTTACAACTAGACTAAGCAGGCACGCTAGCAGAACATACACAACACAACACTGCCTAGCATGGCAGTTTGTAGTCTCCCTTTCGGTTTCTGTGTACTTCTTTTTTTTCCTCGCTCTGCTGGGTGAGCAAGAAAAGTGAAGGTGATAAGGAGAGAACTGAGGATGGAAGAGAATAAAGCCTTGCTTTATTCTCTTCCATCCTCAGTTCAGAGAGAAAACAAAATAAGGAAAAAGCTGGGAAGCAATAAAGACAAAGAAACAGAAAGAAAGCGAGAAGAAAGGAATTGAGAGAAAGCAAGGAGAAAAAAAGGAAATGAAATACAGAAAATGACGAAAAGTGTGACAAGTAAATGAAGAGAAACAGAAAGAAACAAGGAGAGCTGACAAAGAAAGGAAAAAAAATAAATGGTAGAAATAGAAGAAAGAACGAGCACGAAAGAGAAAGAGCAAAACAAAGAGGAACAACGAAAGTCGCCCAGCTCCGCCATTTCTTCACCCTCCGCACCACTAGTGCTTAGCTGCCTTATTTTTCTGGTTTGGATGCATCTGCATCTAAACCGGAAAAATACCTTTGCACATTTGCGGCCCAATTTAGGCTAGATATATTACCGAAAGTGGCGGAAAAAATACTTGCGGGAAAAGCGTGGTCTCCTTTTTTTTTTCAAAATTCGTAGAAGAAATAAAATACCATTTTTTTGGCTAATACTGGCATCAGGCAGTGCACATTCCACCACAAATGAATTCCATTAGTATTTAGCTGATTTGTTTAGTGATTTATGTGCGAAACCAAAAATAATGAACAGAGTTGGCGTCATTTCTTCGTGATGGCGGACATCGTTGCGATAAAATAAATTTTATGCAAAAGTCAAATACAGGCTCGTGCACGGCCATATCAAAACTATTGTGTTATCACAGCCCACTAATGTTTGGCGCACATGAGCAGGCTGCGTTCTTTTGACGGGCTTCAACCAATCCTAATAGCAAATATCACTGTGCCCAAAAGGCGTTCAAGCACTTTTATTGCTTTGGGATTTATCTTTGAGCTTGTTATCATCGCTAATGAAAAAGATTGATCCATGTCCATTAAGCGAATATCCTGGTCTAGTCGCTCCTATATGTGATGCGTTTGGGACAGTTAAGCAAAAGACGATGTATATGAATCTTTGTAATCAGGGTCGTACGAACACCTAATAGGGACATGCTGAATCGCGGATAAAGAGAGCTTTGTGTTAGCAGTTCCTAGTCGTAGGTGATATCTAAGGATTTAGATGCATTACACAGGCTGAGGGTCTATTTGGCGCTCAACATTGAGGCCAACTGCGGCTCAGACTAGTTGTTTCTTGAGATGCAGCCTAGAAAGTACCGTCATGTTTCAGTTCTCGTAAGGCTCGTCGTATGTCAGATTGTGACCTGAGAATGACATGATTGTCACAGCTATTGCCAATTCATCTTCCATTTGACTTCCTTTTTATTTATTTATTTATTTATTTACCCTCTTGGTCAGTAGACATTACAGAGAAGAGTGGGTAGAGAGAACAGTAGAATTACAACACAACTCAAGAAAAAGAAGAGAAAAATAGTTACATAGTCAGCATGTGTCGGGTCATACAACTTTACCTATTGCGTTCTGTAAAAGGTTGAAATCTCAAATGGTTGCTGTCGGATTTGGAAGGCTATTCCATTCCTTCGATGTACGTGGCATGAAGGACTGCAAAAACTGTGATTCCTCTGGGCCTTCGAACCCACTGCAATACCACGGGTTGTTTTAACTTTGTATACCTTGTAAAGTTTTCAATAAGTGGCAGTTTCAATACACGGAAGAACCACTGGGATTTCAGCGATTTGCGACGGCAGCTTTATTGGCGTCTTTGGAAATCAAATAAATTTTATTGGTAGCAAAACGGCTAGAAACTGGGTGGTTGTTGAAGATGGTAGATGAGAAAAGACATGTCGAGCAATTTAATCCCGTGAGTTTACACGTTAAATACACGTGACGCAAGAACCGGCACTTAGGCGGCAATTATCTTGGCACCCGGTGCTCTTTGGGTAGGCCGTTAGGGGCATTGAAACCAGCGGATCATACCCAAAGCTATGTTGAGTTCCTGTTGAATGTAATAGCGACACAGGTTTATAGTCTCAGCTCTAGGTAAAATGCTGTGATCGGAATACTCTGGCACGTACTGCACGTCCACTCATTGGATAACGTATGTACATAGTCACAAGTCATCATACTTCTCTCTACTTTCCTTGCTTTTTCCTAGCTGCATGCTATATAGTAAATGCGCTTCGAACGATTAGAGCTATATAAATATATATATATATATATATATATATATATATATATATATATATATATATATATATACTGTGTATGCTAAAGTGACCCTATCCTTCCCTGTAAGTTTTGATTTGACTGTTCCCCACGGGAGCCTTCAAGATCTATCGTGCACTCCTTGACGAACTGTTCGACATTCCCGATGCATCTCAACGTATTCACTGGAGTATTTGTAGACATTGCATGCTTCAACACGAGATGTCAAGCATTATGTCAAGAATACAGACCTCAAGGTCACTAAATGAGACCTCGAAGACAAAATGTGGAGTCCATTGCACTCTCGTGTGAAGCGCCACAGTTTGCTTTCTCTGATTCCCTTCTTTCGCACACCGTTTTCGCTTCCCACAATGGACGGTAGCAAATCTGATGGGCGTATGGGTGACCTATCTGCTTTTTCTTTATGTCGTGTTTAACTCTTTGTATTGTTTTATAAGTGTTACGCCACGTGACTAGACACAGAAACGTAGCCACTGTGTCACCGCTAAGGTGGCTGATAGACTGGCTAACAGACTAGTCGATAGAATGATAACAGCGTTCTATCAATGCTGGCTGATAGAGTAATGACAGCGTTCGCACAACAGAAAATAAACATGGCCTCATCGCACTTGTACCGTAAACCACCCCGCGTAATACGCGATCTTAATAATAGCGTATAGAAATTCGGAAAAATAATGAAAACAGAGAAAAAATCATAATATATCCATGAAGTGAATGATGATGAGTGGGGCGAAGCGTCCATCTGTCCGTCCGTGCTTCCGTCCGCCCATTCGTTCTTGCTTCCGTCCGTCCGCGCGACCACCCGTGCGTCAGTCAGTGCGTCCCTCCGTCTGTCCGTGCTTTCTTCCGTGTGTCCGTCAATCCGTCCATACGTCCGCGCGTCCATCCATCTGTCCATCTGTCTGCTAGTCTGTCTGTCCGTTCGTCCGTGCGTTCATCTAGTGAACACTCCAAGTACCGCCATCTCCCATCTAGCAACCCCTGTGGCTCATACCTGCTCTAGAGGGGGTATGTGCCACAGGGGTTAGGTGCCACCGGTGGTGCATGCCCACTCTAGAGCAGTTATGCGCCCCCGGCGGCATACATACATACATACATACATACATACATACATACATACATACATACATACATACATACATACATACATACATACATACATACATACATACATACATACGGAGGAGCGACAGACGCACGCCACAAAGAGCTTCGCCCCTGAAAAATACAAGAAAACTGTCCCACCTGGACAACGTTAAACAGAACGTCAAAATTATTTGGATTTGCTAAATGTTTAACTTTTGTCCCGACAACTAGCGTTATCTGGAATATCATCGCTGATCAGGTACACAAATACCAGCACGGTCGGCGAATGTGAAAGCCTAACTTATGTTATTGTGAATGAAGGCCGGAATGTGCGGCGATAATTACACTCTGTCGGCAACTTATCACGCATTCACACAATTACGGACTGGAAACGCTTGTCCCAGGTCACGGCCCTCTGCGGGTCAGCCGCAAACACCAGCCGCGGCACGAGTGGCCAGCGAGACATGTGCAGACGTGCGTGGCGATGCTTCGGACACCCTCTCTATTCATTGCAAAGCGACTCACGAAAACAAGCACCATACTCACACTGATAGTGAATAAAGCACAACAGTAGTATATGTACAGCGCCGTAGCCAGCATTCCCTGAACACCATGCTGCACGGTTGAGAGATTCCTAGGCCCGCCGAGGACATGCACGTTTGCTCGCATCCATATAGAAGGCAAGGCCAAGCCGGGGGTCGTTAATGGAACCACTGCCACGAAAGAAAAGGAGATCTGCGTCAATAGTGACAAAGAATATTCAACGCTTCATTCTAAACCACACTGTGAAAACGAAGAGAAGTTGGCGATCTTTGAAAAAAATGACATAGCTACTTTTGCGTTTCATTTCTGTTTCATTTTTTCTTCTTTTGTCACGTGCTAGCATGAGGGCTTCTACTCTGGACGAGTGTACAGCAGCACGTTTGCAAGAAATCACCCAAAATACTTGTTCTACAACACATGCCGAATGCGAGTAGTCGGACAGGTACATAAGAATGGTTGATTATAGTCGGTGACAGCCTAAGAATAAATATAGTCTTCGCACACGAGGCCGCATTGTCCTAATTTTTCATGCTTCCGCCATGTTGCTGCTTGATGCAGAAAGGACGAAAAAAAATTGCTTTCCAAAACACTCTGACCTGCTGCCTGTTCGGTGCACGCCAAACGCAGCGCAATCACAAACTTCAACTGCATCAATCGACAACCGGAGATGATGATAATCGTAGAATAGTTTACAGAGGAATGGGTTAGAGAGGGACAGAGAAGGGACAATGCTCTAGGATGATATTGTGTCATCATAATAATAATCATCATTATCAGCCTGACTATATTCACTGCAGGACAAAGGCCTCTCCCATGTTCCGCCAGTCCACTTGTTCCTGTGCTTCATCCGGCCAATTTATACCTAGAAACTTCGTAATCTCATCTTCCCATCTAACTTTATGTCTCCCCCTAACCCGCTTGCCTACTCTGGAAATTCAGTTAGTTAGTCTTAATGACCAGTGGTTATCCCGTCTACGCGCTATATGCCCGGCCCATGTCCATTTCCTCTTCTTGATTTCAACTATGATATATTTAACCTCGGTTTGTTCCTTGATCCACTCTGCTCTCTTCTTGGCTCTGAAGATTACACCTACCATTTTCTTTTACATTGCTCACTGCATCGTCCCAATTTAAGCTGAACCCTCTTTGTAAGCCTCCAGGTCTCTCCTCCGCAGCTAAGTTTCAGTTTCAGTTTTCAGTTTCAGTTTCAGTTTTATTGAGCATTTTCTTCACAGAGTTGCGAAAAAGAAAACGCAAGGATAAGAGCAAAAAGCTGTTATGTTAGCAGCTTGACGAGGCTCCTACCCCGTTTCACTTGGCATTACAAAAATCCGCAGAGCACAAAACACGAAAAAACAATTTGACATCGATTTTCAAAACTTCAAGAATATAGGAAAGAAAAAGAAAATGCATAAAAATTACATCAGTTTCAGGTTTACATAAAATAAGCAAATCACAAAGAGAGAAAAACAACAAAAAACGAAGGAAAACAGCGTGCGGTCAATCATGAAACAATGCACACGTTGCTAAACGACTACCAAAGTATTACAAAATGATTATACAACGTTTACAGCACTGGGTATGCGAAAAGCACAAGTTTTAATGCACAAGGGAAACACTGACGAGTGAAATGTTGCATGTTTTACTGGTAAAAAAGCAACGAAAAAAATGTCAAAGAAAGCAAACATCATAGGATGCCATGTTACACACGAGCACTATTATAGGGTGTTTCTTTTACATATAGTACTGTAGCCGGACAACTAGTACCGGCAAGATGCAGCTGTTGCATATATACGTTCCTCTTGAGGGATATTGATAATCTACCTGTCATGACTTGAGAGTGCTTGCAAAATGTGCTCCGCACCATTTTTATTGTTCTATTTACTTCAATCTCAGGGTTCGGCTCCATGGTTATTACCTGTCCTGAGTAGACATGACCTTCAAAACTTTACTACACTATTAGCTATCTCGAAGCGCTGTCCTCCTTCAAGGTTGCTGTACATTACTTTCGTTTTCTGCAGATTAATTTTAAGACCTACCTTTCTACTCTCCTTGTCTTCATCCATAATCATGAGTTGCTATTCACCTCTGGAGTTAATCAGCAATGCAATGTCATCGGCGAAGCACAAATTAATAATGTACTTCCAGTACTTATCTCTAACTCTTCCCGCTCTAGGCCTCTGAAAACCTCCTGTAAGCACGCGGTAAATAGCATTGGGGAGATAGTATCCCCCTGCCTTATATTTTTCTTGATTGGTATTCTGTTGCTTTCTTTACGAAGTACTATGGTAGCAGTTGATTCCTTGTATATTCATTGCAGGATGTTTATATATGCTTCATCGACACCCTGATTCCGCAGTTTCTGCATGTCTGCAGACATGCTGATATTTCTACTGAATCAAACGCCTTCTCGTAATCTATGTATAATGTTTGCCTATATCCTGAGCATTTCTCTATAACCCGATTGATAGTATGAATGTGGTGGATTGTTGAGTAGCCTGTTCTAAATCCTGCTTGTTCCTTTGGTTGATTGAATTCTAATGTTTTCTTTACTCTGTTAGCAATTACCTTTGTAAATAGCTTGTATACTACAGAGAGCAAACTGATCGGCCTGTAATTCTTCAAGTTCTTGTCATCTCCATTCTTATGTATTAAGATGATGTTATTATTCTTCCGTGATTCTGGCACTCTTCTTGGCCCGTCAGGAAACACATTGTAAACAGGGTGGCTAGTTTTTATCACAATCTTTCCTCCATCTGTCAACAAATCTGATGTTCCCTGATCCTCACCAGCAGCTTTGCCTCTTTGCATGCTCTCCAAGGCTTTTCTGACCTTTAAAACTACTGGTCGGGTGCCAAAAGGGTTTCTGCTAGTTCTCATAGTAAGGTCGTGGTTGTACCGGCTACTGTACAAATCTCTGTAAAACTCCTCCGCTATTTTAACAATCCTTTCCATATTGGTAGTCATTTTGCCTTCCTTGTTCCTTAGTGCATACGTCTGATTTTTGCCTATCCCAAGTTTCCTCTTCACTTCTTTGGCGGTTGCTCCGCTCTTCAGAGCGGGTTCAATTCTCTCTATTAATTGATATGTGGAGTTTACATCCCAAAACCACCATATGATTATGAGAGACGCTGTAGTGGAGGGCTCTGGAGATTTCGACCACATGGGGTTCTTTAACGTGCACCCAAATCTGAGCACACAGGCCTACAACATTTCCGCCTCCACCGGGAAGGCAGCCGCCGAAGCCGGGATTCGAACCCGCGACCTGCGGGTCAGCAGCCGAGTACCTTAGCCACTAGACCACCACGGCGGGGCTCGATTCTCTCTAAGTATAACGTGTTACGTCGGATACCTTACGCTTATTATTAAACTTCGAAAGCTCTACCAACTTTATTTTGTCTGTTGTACTTGAGGTTTCATGCTTTGGTGATCTTTAGTGAGGTTCCTCGTTTCCAGGGACAGCTTGCCAGTGTCCTGTCTAACTTCCGTACCCCCAACTTTCACTGCACACTCTGTCATAATACTCGTCTGATTATCATTCATTGCGTCAACGCTAAGGCTGGTTTCCCCAATAAGAGCCGAGTACCTGTTCTGATGAGAGACTCTGAATTCCTGTACTTTTCCTCTCAGTTCAAGCTGATTGGTTTGATTCTTGCGTATCAGATTCAGTCGTTCTTTCTTCAAGTTTAGGCGAATTTGAGACGATTCTATAGTCACCGCATTGTACCTTGCCAAGCACTTCACGATGCCTGGGTGGGCACTCAGTATAAAGTCTATTTCATTCCTATTTTCTCCATTAGGGCTCCTCCCTATCCATTTGGGGTTCCCTCTTTTCCGGTAGAAGGTATTCACGATCCGTAAATTATTGAGTTCTGCGAATTATACCAAAACCTACCCTCTGGGATTTCTACTACCTATGCCATAATCTTCTACTGCCTGGTCTCCAGCTTGCTTCTTCTCTACCTTGGCATGGAGGTCACCCATCAGTTTAGTACACTGTGTTTTTACCCTGGATATAGGTGTGTAAGCCAGTACCACCTTCATCTTGTATCTCTTACTGAGTTTAATAACGATACGAACCACCCTTTCAATAATGCTATAGTATTCATATATGTTGCCAGCTCTGTGTCTGTAGATAAAAAATCGAACTCCCACTTCTATTCTCTCAGCGAAGCCACAATAGCAAAGGGCGTGGCCATTCTGTAGCACTGCATAGGCCTCACACTTCTTTTTAACCTCACTGAGTGTTATTACATCCAATTTAACACTCTCTAACTCTTCGAATAGTACAGCTAGACTTGCCTCACCATGTAAGGTTTTAGCAATAAACGTTGCTAATTTCAGGTTCTAATGGCCGCCAGTCTGGACCCAGAGATTACTAGCACCCTCTTTTGCGTTGTAGATCTGACCAACACCGTTGTCAGTTGCTTTTCAGCCATTGGATATTGAGAGGCGTGAGTGTATTGACGTATGCATGTGGGACGTAGTGGCCAGATACCGCACTAGGGTGGCCAATCTTTCTCTGGTGAGGGTGTGCGTTGCCGACGATGGTCACCGTTGACGCCGCACCCCAGGCGTCTTAATGCAGTTCCTTCACCACGCAGATTTTCTTTCACTCCGGTTGGGAAATGCGTGGTACGAAATTCGAACCAGCGACCTCTTGCATGCGAGGCTGATGCTCTAACCACTACGTCATCGCTGATTATACTTGGTACATGTGAATAAAAGCCGTTTTTTTTATTGGTCGCCCAAACCACTACGTTATAGCAAAGGGTAGCTCTGGCTGGACGCGCATATGACATAGAGACAGTGGTACCCTTTACTTTTTATTCTTAGGTTGTCGCCGACTATAGTAGTGAAGGAACGAATGAAAATGAGATTACGCAATTACAGACTGATTAATGTCAATGCCCCCTGTTTTGGCACCATCTTTCAAGTACAAATTGCTCTCCCTTCTAACAGAATCTAATGAATTCAAACAAAAACAGTTGAACATTTATCAGGACTACTTAGACGGGTGAACTGTAGTGTTACTTCAACTACCCTTCACCGATTCGTATGCTTGTTGTAGTACTCAACGTAATTTTTAGATGCTGGCCAGAGCAGCTGCAATAAATGAAATGAATCTTAAAGCAAATATGAATCAATCAATCAACCAGTCAATCAATGTGATTCTTGTTTAGCAGTTGGGACCAACCAGCCCTTCTTTGCGGACTAAAAGGCCTGGTGAGTTGTAGTCTTTCGGTATCAGGTTTTTACCTAAAGGTTGTAGGGGGGTTTAGGCTGCTTTGTTCAAAACACCGCTCCCATAAGGTAGAACAGCGATATTCCAGCAGCATATCAGTGGCAAGTAGAGCCGAGCCGGTCAAATATTTAACGTATTTGCAAATCGGTGCTTGGTTAAGCTGTCTGTTCGTAGACATTGTGTACTTTTTGTCACACCTCCTCTACCCAGAACTAGAACTATATACCTCGTCATTTTAACCCGTACCGTATTGTTGCTGAATGCTAAGCGATCCTTCTGACCCCAAGTGTGGTATTACACTCCTGGCTACCATGCTCCCAGCATATGAGCACGCTAGCGACGAACCACGAATGCGTTAATGTATAGTTACTTAGTTGTCGAGTTCATTCACGTTTAGCAATTCGAAAGAGTAGAAAATGGGTCCTTATACAAAACGCAGTTTCGGAAAATGTGGAATGACGAAAACCACAAAAGCTGTTTTTGACTCACTACGCTGTGGCGCTATTTCATCATCTCTCAATATGATGCACCTCCCGGCACAAGTTGCCGCTGTAGTCGCAGAAATGTGGTATATATACTTACGCATTTCGAATACGCAGCTGGTTATGTCTGCCAGCAGGTAGTGCATTAGAGATTTGCCCCAATAAATAAGGCGACAGTAAAGGACTAGAATCCAAGATAGCATAAGTAACACTACCAACTGATTTATTTAAAGTGCGGGTCTGCCACGCTTGAGTAGCGGTTAGGGGGCTCAGCTGCTGACCCGAAGTGTTCGGGCTAAACTATGGCTGTGGTGGTCTCATATCGATGGACATGATATGCTAGAACCCTTTGTACGGCGCGATGTCAGTTGCAGATACGATAGAAGCTGGCGCAACGAAAAAAAAAACTCCCAAAGACGCCACGTGCACGCCTCTTCTCCCCCTCGAAAACGCCGCTGCCACGCCGACCGACCTGTTCGCATTTGTCGCCAAGCGATCTCTATAAACGTCTAGAAGAAAGGGGTTTAAGAGAAAGGTTCTGTCCCTTCCGCCGCTGCGACTGAACAGTGCGCCAACGTAACTTCGAGAGCCCAGGCCGACTGTATATAAGCGAACAGTGGATGGTGGTGATCAGAACACGAAGAAAGCTTTCCGCCAGCTTGCGAAGGCTTGTCTTTTAAGCAGGAGGTAATGAAGTGTGTTTTCCACCTGCGGGCGAAGGCTTGACTTAAAGCAGAAGATTATATAGTGTGCGCGTTTACCGCCAGTGGGCGAATATATGTTCTGCATTATAGCAGCCGGTTAGTGGCCGACCTTTTACCGGTGCAGAAGTTCTGTTATTGAAGTGTGGTCAGGTGACAACGCGAGGTTTTTGGCAAGAGAAGCCTCGAACGCAACGGGACGACAACCAGCACTGGACTTTAGGTGGGTGCTTCCCTGAAGAAAAGCAATCAAGCTTTGTTCCAAGAACTTTGGACTGGACGCGTTTAACGAACATATAGGTGTTTAAGTGTCTTGGTTAGGTAATGTATGAGACTGCATTGTAGCACGTGCAGTTTTTATCCGTTGTTTTGTATGTATTCCGCTATCTTGTGATTGGTGTGGTATTGCATTTGATAGCTACTGACTATGCATGTTTGTGTGTTGATTGTTCTGGCTTTTCTGAGAAGATATTGTTCGTTTCTTTATAGACTCTCGTCTATGCCTCGTTCTTTGGACCACGGCTGGCGTTCGCTGCCACACCAAAAGGACAAACAATAAATTGCCGGCGCTTTCGTGGTGCGTTTCAGGGGCTGACACGGCAGCCCTTGAATTAGCCTGGTGATTGCCTCCCTATTATTGGGCCGATTGACATTATTAAACTCAATTCGCTTCGTGTTCAACCAGCCACCAAAGTTGCAATACGTACACCGCTAATGAATAAATGCTTTTTAATCTTATAAATATTTTTAAACAGATAGCTGGAAAGGTTACTTTTTATAGAAGCCACATAGCTGCAAAAAAAAAGAACAAGCAAGTAAACACTAGGCTGTTGAAAAAGAGTCATGGAAAGCATGGTTGATCTCAGTTGTAGGAATCTGAAAACACAAAGTTAACCATGCTAAACAGATTTTCTTATTGGGCAGTGATGCATGAGAGCTTGTGCAATATCTATTGGAGTTAGACAGCTATAGCACCATTTGGCATGGATACACCAACGTGGACGCCTGGTGGCACATCTACATCCCATCTACTTATATTGATGATCGTAATTCAACCCTTGCATGTGATTTAACTCTTTTGTTTGAAATTAGCTCCTCGTGACATCACACTTCAGTGGCTCCCAAGTCACTTGCACATAATTAGCAACGAATATGCCGATGCAGCTTCTCGACCTACATACGAATATGGTGTGCACGATTCCATCCCTCTGCCCTTAGTAAAGAACAGATAGTGCAATGAAAATGTGAGAGATCTCAAATGAAAACACAAAATCTCTTTGAAACGCCAGATGTTTTACGACACATGACTGCATCGACTGGACCCGTCTCGTCGACTTGGGCTTCTCTTCAGACGCTCTCGACTCAACGGTGCATAGCCGACTATGGCTGTGTGTCGCTTTAAGGAAATTCCTAAATTCCTTGTCTTCTGCGTCAGATTGAGAGTCTACTGTTTGCAACCACTGCAGTAGAAAAGAAACGATAGATCATGTTCTTTGTCACTGTCGTCGCCACAGCGTGAAAAGACTATTTATATTGCTGCTGTGCCACCTTGCACCCACCTTAATGCTAGACCCATTTTATTATCTCTTTTTCTCCTGTGGTACCCAACTGCGCTGGGTGAAGTAGTTAACATGTACCCTGACAAAGCCACGGACGCACTAGCAGAGCGGCACGTGCACACTCTCTTCCAGCTTGCGCACATAAAGAGAGAACAATAGGGCAGATTCTTCACAGCTCGTTGCAGGTGGGGGCACTTCGAGCCAAACCATTTTACTTTCTCCTCCTTGTTCTTAGTTGACGCCTCGCTTCTGACCGACCGCACGTGTTTGAATTTTAAATGAGGAGGCAAGTCGCGTATGGGGGAGTGTTGTTATCCAGAGAGTGAAGCGAGGGTTGGGCCGCCACGCCATGAACTAGCGGCAGTGAAAGCTGGGAACTAGACACGATCGAAGTGCAGGCCGTGAGAGAGTGCGCGCGTGCCTCTCCTGAAGTTCGGCCTTGACACACCATGTGGTGAATCTCGCGCAAACATGGCATCAACAAGCATAATAAACACTGGTGCTTAATATGCACTCAATCAAAGCGTTGTCATTCCCGGAGAAAATCTCCAGGGTGAGCACTTCCCTGCAGTAGGGTAAGGTACGCTTGCGCTAAGGCGTATTTTCCACAGCGCATTAACATCGCCAGAGCCATAGTTACCCATTTCCTATTATGAGTTGTCAACGAAGGTGTCCCACTACCCGTCGGCTTGTCTTTCGCTTAAGCAAAGCATTCCCTGCCCAGCGTTCACCTATCAACATGATTTGCTTACTCTGCCGTCTATAGCAGCAATTTTATTAGGGGGTGCTCTTGCACTTGAAGTAGTGAGCAGGAGAGTAGCACAGTTTGGTGAACGAGGAAGTTATACGACACTAGGGATGAAGTATCACGATAATGCCACAGGAAAAACAAATCATGCACTGGATTGTCACTAAACCTAATCATTGCGAACAGGTATCGCGTACTTTAGAGCTCCCTGCAATAATTCGCCGAAAACCTCCAATGCACTGAAATACCCAAAGTGATCCCTGTCAGAACTCGTTATTGTAATGAGGTAGTACTTCACATGACCGCTCCCAGACGGCAGAACCGCCCCCGCTCACCAAGATCTCTCGCGCCTTCTTCCTGAGGAAGGGAGAAGGCGCCAGTGATCTAGGGTACATTTGTGAAGACTTGCCGCTAGCTCAGTGGATAGATTGCCCGGTACCCATTGTCGTGGACCGAAAGGTCATGGGTTTGTCTTAATCAAGAATACTTTTAAGGGCGAAGCTCCTTAGTGTCGAGCCTTGTACCTTCATTGGTGTGACGGGCGATGCAGCGCATGCTCCCTTTCAGCGCGTGATCTCTCTCTGCAACTGCGGAGATAAGGAAGTTCTCACTCCCGCCGCGTGCTCTTGGCTTGACCGCTAGGGGCGCTTCTGTATTGCTGGCTATCAGGGTGCGATCTTTTTCTCTTCGACAGTAAGAGAGAGAGAGAGGAAGAATTTATTTACAGAAAGGTAGAGAGGTCGGCCTGAGCTATAGTTTGCTCTGGCCTGCTACTCTACGCTGGGGAAGGGTGACTGGGGAGTCAAAGAGTGATGAATGACGATCGTAAGGTAGACAGATGATATGTTCTTATTAGGTTGGGTAGCTCTACAGACGTGCATCCAGTCCAGTGGCTTCTAAGAAAGCGATGACGGCTCGTATAACCACATGTGTGCTCCTGGCGTCAGGCCAAGGACCTAACACAACCTCATCGTTTAATGGTCGACTAATATATCGGTCAATCGAAGATATCAGTTGCTGACGTCCGCTTGAATATGCTGGACAGTCGCAAAATATATGTTCGAGTGTTTCTGGCAACCGACAGTGACCACAATTGGGACCTGTGTCATTACAGCCAATCAAGTGGGTGTAACGTCTCGTGTAAGCCACACCGAGACGAATGCGGTGGATAATGCATGAGATGCTTCGCTTTAACTTGTGAGGCATACGGAACTTCATTTCCAGGTCCCATTTGTGCAGCCGCTTGTGCTGGTGTTCTGGTTTCTGCCAGTGCTCTAAGATGGAGTTGCGCATTACGCGTCGAAGTAGGATATTAGTATCTTGTCGAGAAAATGTGATGCACACTTCCGGGGCATTATTTAAAGCTCTCTTAGCTTCAGCGCCTGCCTCTTCATGTCCCATTATGCCACAATGAGCAGGTATTCATTGAAATGTTACATGATGTCCATTTTTTGTAGCAATTCCAAGGAGCTCTGCTATTTCAATCGATAAAGTATGATATGGACCTTGTCTCATGAAGCCATCGATGGTTTGAAGAGCAGCTTTGACATAACACAGTATTGTCCATTTACGAGCGGGTTCTGTCGACATGAAACGTATTGCCTCTCGAATAGCAACAAGTTCCGCGGCTGTTGATGTGGTCTGGTGATCTATCTTGAAACTTCGAGCTATCTTCATCTGCGGTATGACAAAGGCTGCAGCTGAGGTACGCGACGTGGTAGATCCATCAGTATATACGTGCGCCACACCGTCGTACATAGTATAAATGTGCAGCAGTGTAAGTTGCTTTAGGCCGATCGATGATACAAGGGACTTCTTCGTAATCCCTGGAATCTGAATTATGACAAGTGGTCTAGGCAGGAGCCACGGAGGTGTCTCAGGAACACGTGGGGGAGAGAATCATGGCGGTATGATGTTCTCGAGCCGCGATATAGCTCTTGAATAACGGCAGTCTCGGTGGCTGGCAGGGAGCGCTGATAGGGGATGTTGCCTGTATCGAGTCAACAGGCGAAGGTGGACTCGAAGAGGCTCGCAGAGCACATGTACTTTGATTGGACAAGCCCGAGCTTCGGCGAGAGTTCCCTTGGTTGATGTGCAATGAGGTAAGCCCAAACATGTGCGCAACCCTTGAGCTTGGATGCTTTCTAGTGTGCTCGCACAACTGGGCTTCATGCTTAAAAGCACGGGCATGCTGTATCGTAAGTACCCTATGAATAAAGATTGGTACAGTTGAAGGAGAGCTGCCTCCGAAGGGCCCCATCTTGCTCCGGCCATGACCCGAAGAACGTGGACAAAACTTTTGAGCTTTGACTTCAAGGCTGTGACGTGTTTTGACCACGACAGATTCCTGTCGAGGATAACACCCAGGAATTTGTGTTGCGCAACGACACGAATTTCTGTTCCATTCACAGTTAGTGGGTATCTTGTCATTTGTTTTCGTGTAAATGCAAGCACTGCGCTTTTTTCAGTTGACAGTGTGAAACCCTGGCGATGTAGGTACCTTGCTGTGATGGTCACTGCACGTTGCAGTCGAGCACGCAGTTGGGGGGCGTAGCTCCAAAAGTCCAGATGCAGATGTCGTCCGCATATGTGCTCACCTTCACCGTGTCAGGAAGTTCAGTAGCAAGTCCAATCAAGGTAATGTTAAAAAGTGTCGGACTGAGAACACTCCCTTGGGGAACACCACGGTGAATGTTATAATGGTCTGTATCTCCATCGCTTGTTGACATATACACGGTACGGTCGCTAAGGTAGCTCACGATCCATGCATACAGTAATCTGCCGCTTTGACAGTAAGGACAACAAAGTAAGGACAACAAAGGCAAGATGAGAAAACTGCATTCGTAGCTCAGGGCTCGAATACCGGCTGCAGCAAGGCAACGCAAAAAAGCGGATCCATGGTTCATTGGCTCCCGAAGCTGCAGCAAAACGGCACGCTGACGTGGAGTTGAGGGCTCACGAAGCTTCACGGCACGGCAGCGATGACAAGCGGACCAGGAGTTTGTGAGAGCTCGCAAAGCCGCAGCGGCCCATCGACGCGCTCAATTGAACAAGGAGGCGTGTAAACGAGAGAAGCGGCTGCCCAACGCCAAAAGCATTGCATAAGGCTGCTGCTGCCCACTGTTGAGCTGGGCAGTGCTCTCGCCCTTCTAGCTGGTGTTCCTCAAAGAGACAATGACGCGTCCTTAACGCACACCAGAGGCGTCCATCAGAGACGCTGGACGCGTCCCTCAGAGACGCTGCACGCGTCCAACAGGTGGCGGTGCCCTCCTCCACGAGCGTCTCTGCACCTATAAAAGGCCAGCACATATAGTGTCGGAAGCTTCCTAGTCTATGTTCTGTACATACGTTGTAGTGAGTGAGTAAGAACTTTATTGAGGTCCTGAGAAGAAAAAAAGGGGTGCCAACAGCTCCGCCAATCAATCCGGCGGCTCCACCCAGGTCGGGACCGGTAGACAGAGTCTTCCTGCGACGGCCCGCGTCCTCTGGACAGCCTTCAGCTGAGCGATAAACTCTGTACTTCGAAGGGTGGAGTCCGAAGAGAACAGGTGTGACAAACGAGCGCTCAACAAAGTGTCACCACCGAATTCTCGCGACCAAGCACTAGAGAGACACTCAAGGTCAACGATAAAGAAGAAAACAAGCATTCAAAGACTCCCTGGGCGCGCCATCTCTCTTCCCTCGAAAGCGTAGGTCGCCGACTAACCACCTCACATCCGCGGCTGAGCAAGACCTGCGAGGTTCTCGCGGGAAAGGGGCGTGGTGATGCGGGGTTGCGTCATGTGTCGCAGACGGCCCTCGAAACGACTCGCGCTTTCCCCAGCCTTCGCTGCGCATCGCGCCGACGGAAACGATGAGAATTTTCTGGAATCTAGCGCGAAGGTTATTTAACCGAGCAGCAGAGATGGGAGATCAGAAGAAGAAGAAAGTTCGCGCCCGTGTGCGTAGGCAAAAAAAAGAAGAAAGTTTTGCACAAGTGTGCGTAGGGTCTTTCCGCTGTGTGGGCGAAGCCTTTTGTCCTCAGTGACAAAGGAGGAGAAAAAGAGGATTTCCACCCGAGTGGTGAAGACTCGTGCTACAGGCAGGAGTGTGTGTCTACCGCCAGAGAGCAAAGACGCGTGGCAACAGCTGCGCGTGGGAAGCCGATGTGTTACCGGCGAAGAAGTTTGGTGCTAGGAGAGCGGCCAATTTAAGACGCGAGGTTTCCTGGAAGAGAAACTTCGGGGGCAGCGGAACAACACCAGCGCTGGGCTTTAAGTGAGTGATTCTCGGAAAAGTATCATTCAGACTTTTCTTCCAAGGACTTTGGACTGAATAAGTTTTCGAACTCTTTAGTCTAAGTGTCTTGGTTGTTCGATGCATGCGACTGCATTGTAGTGCGTATTGCTGGTTGCATCCGTTGTTTCGAGTGTGGCTGATTGTACTGTGTAGTACGTTGTTTGCTTGGTGACGTATCGTATGCAACTTTTCTCTAGTGTGCATATTTGGGTATGATTTTGATCTGCCATAATTGAGAATATAATTTTGTTTTGTTTATCAACTCTCGGCTCTGACTTGTTCTTGGGCCACAGCTGGCGTCCGCTGGCGCGCCACATAGGACCACCTCTAAATTGTCCACGCTTTCGTTGTGCAGTTCGGGGGGCCGATACTTCGGCCCTCGGAATTAGCCCGGCGATCGCCTTCCTAATTAACGGGACCTGTGACAACTGGTCAGAAAATTCAGTGCCCACGTTGGCAGGGCACAACTAGAGCATTGGGTCGAAATTGTTATATTCATTGCCACAGTGGGGACATACAGTGGAGAAGTCAGGATTGATCCTGCTCAGTGTCGTTGGTGTGATGTATGTGCGAGTCTGCAGCTGTCTGTAAGTGATTGCTTGAACTCCGTTCAAATTTGTATGAGGAGGAGGAAAATTTCGACGTTCTAATCTATGATTAGAGGTGAGTTTGTGATATTATACGAGTGGGTCTTTGTGGTGGAGGTTCCTGCAGGCTGCAATTAGGCGAGGGGGCCGACCGCTAACGCGGAAAGTGAGCTCTCGCGTCATTTGGTGTGCCCGCTCGTTTCGGTTGCTAGGAAAGCCGGAAATATTTCCAATCTGAGCCGGGAACCATGTGATGTGTTAGGACGGAAAATTTTTCTTCTTCATCTCTTGGTTGAAGAGCCTGTTAACGACCGTAGCTGCCTTCGAAGAGACTAAGGCCACTGAAAAAGTTCCTATAGCTTTTCTAGAGTCCGAGTAAATGACAGAAGCTCCCGTGCAGCTTCGAAGGGCTAGCGCAATGGTCAATTCCTCTGCCTCGTGGTTGAGGTTGGTAACTACCATGGCTGCGTTGACGAGCGAGCCATGGGCGTCCACTATGAAGACTGCGTAGGCACCTCGATTCCAATATTTTGCAGCATCAACGAAGAGGACCTTCGTATCGTTGCACGTGATCTTGGCGAGTATATGCTTGGCTCTCGCTTTTCTTCATACTTCATTTTGGGTTGGGTGTACGTTTCTGGGAATCGGGTCAACTGTTATCGCTTTCATGGCGTGTGTGCAAAGTTGGGACTTCTCATGCGGCTTGAAGAGGGGCTGAAAGCCGGCTTCTAACAAAATCTCGTTGTTCGTCCTGGAGAGTGAGAGCCGACTAATCTGTGCATGGCGCTGTGCATCAAAAAGTTCTGTAGCTGTATTGTGCAAGCCCCATTGGAGGAGTTGTTCCTTACTTGTGTTGCGAGGGAGGCTCAGGACCCTTTTCAATCGCGTTCTAATCAATGTATCAATTTTGTTGAGCTCTGTCTTCTTCCAGTTGAGGAAGGGGGCGGCTAACGCCATGCGGCTGATGAGAAAGGCGTGAAACGCTTTCATGAGGTTCTCCTCTTTCAGGCAAGCCCTTCAACTGGAGACCCTTGATAAGACCCTAGTGAATTTGAATACACTATTCTCTATACGTTTGAGGGCCTCCACGTTGTCACCGCTGTAAGTACCAACGACCATGCCCAGGACCTTGGTTGTGTTACATCTTGGGATACTACCTTTGTCCTTGGTGTGTAGGCGGACGGGGAGGGAGCTATGGAGCTGTCCCTTCCTGGGACCATGTACACGAAAGAAGCTCTGATTTGCTAGAAGATAGCTTCAGCCCCGTATTTCGAAGGAAAACTTGTGTGTTGTCTAGCCCATGTTGTAGGTTCTGCACCAGGGTGCTTAGTGGGCCTCTTGCAGACCAGATGGTAATGTCATCCGGGTAAATCGCGTGTCCTACCCCATGGACTTTCGAGAGTTTGTTTGACAGATCGTGCATTGCGATGTTGAAAAAAAGCGGCGAAAGCACTGTTCCTTGGGGGGTGCCAATGTCACCAGCGTGTGCGTTCGGCTTCTGATTTATCCGATGTTTAGGTGTTCTTGCAGCCAGCCAAAAACAATCTTACATAGTGGTGAAATGTTACTCCGCGACCTGAAGCGGAGATTTCGTTGAGGTTGGGTTCGTGCCTGACCGTGTCAAAGGCCTTGGTTAGGTTGAGCGCCAGGATGCCTCTTACGTCCCTTGATTTATTGTCTATGAAGGCGCTCCTGATGAGGGTCATGGAGACTTGTGCTGATAGTGAATTTAGGAAGCTTATGAGATTGTGACAAAAAAGCCTGTTTTCCTCGATGTGCTCTGCAATTCTATTGAAATTGACATGTTCAGCGACCTTTCATCGGCACGAAGTAAGGGAAATTAGCCGTACAAGTTCTCGGCATGGAGCGGTTTGCCAGATTTGGGCATGTGAGTTGTATTGGCAATTATCCATTCATCCGGTACACGGCCTGGAGTCTATACGTCGTTTATTCTGTTCGGAATGATTTGAATTGGTTGGTCATCCAAATATCTGAGCAGGTTGTTAGCTAGTCCGTATGAACCAGAAGCCGAGCAGCCCTTTAGGCCATGAAGGGCATGCAATATCTTCGAGACCTCCAATAGATAAATGATCCAGTGAGCATTAGGGTGTCCCCTTGTACTCGCGTGTCGGGTTGTCCCAGGGGACTGGTTAGCTTTCTGTCGGCAGGTATATGTCTGCCGTGATGTCAGCAAAGTCCTGGGGATTAGTGCCTTCATTCGTGTGCAGATGGACGAGTCTATTGAGCATTATCCGGGCATTATTCTTGGTCGGTTTGTCGCTGTGGGCTAGTAGGTTCTTGAGAAGGCTCCAATTGCTTCCCCGTCTTGTTTTACCATCAGCTTCATTACAAACCTCGTCCCATTGTTGCGCACTCGGCTTTATGGAATGTTCTTCGATGTTTTTGTTTATATCTCTTACTTTAGATCGCAGCCTCCTGTTAGCTTCTGCTTTTTCCATCGTTCTCTGAGCGCATTCTTCGCTTCCAGGAGGTGTGCGAGTGTGGAGTCCATGGCTGGCACCTCCAGGTCCAAGTTTATTCTTTTAGTGGCTTTTACAACTGTACTTTTCAAATTTTCCAGAAGCTCCTCGCAGGTTTCTTCTTGCCTGTCCTCGCTACCCTTTATTTTTCGAAAAAAGGTCCCAGTCGACGTACTTATACGTCTTAGGTGAAGCGGGTGTCATACGGACGTTGATTTCTAAGATGAAATGGTCACTGCCAAGGTCCTCTTGCAGATTGTCCTACGACCCTTCTGCGTTTCCCAGGAACGTCAAATCGGGCACGGATACTCACTGAACAGAATTGCCTCGGCGTGTCGGGAACCTCGAGTTCGTGATTAACCTCAAGCTGAAGTTGTCCACACACTCTGCAATGTCAAGACCTTTCCTGTCATCAGTACCGAAGCCCCAGACGTTGTTGTGCGCATTGAAGATGCAGGCAACGATCAACGGCCTGCCCTTGGCTCGCGACACGGCCGGTGCTAGGAGTTTGGTAAAGTTCTTGAGTAGGTTGGTCGGAGAACTGCATACGTTCAATATCTAAAGTTGGGCGTTAAGAGTTTGACTCAGAATAATTTCTCTTAGCAGGGATTCAAGGCTTTTATTGTATGTCGGAGTGTCGCTTTCCATGAAGCAGATATCCTAAAGGATGAGGGTGGCAATGCCCCTGGCTTGTTTGAAGTTGGGGTTCAGGTTTGGCCTAGAAACGCTGTACCCTGAAAAGGACATGTTTTGAATGCTATTTTCCGGCCCGCACTCTTGTAACATGATGACACGTGGCTTTTCTTTACATGATTGCACTAGTTGCGTAGGTTAGCTTTTTTTTTGTTGAATGAATTACAGTTCCATTGCCAGATCTTGAAAAATTGAGGTGTGCTATTCCTGGTGTTGGACCCCATGCGTATTACTTCACCTATTGGGCCTGGTGGCTGAGGGGGTTTCGGCAGCGCAGGTTGGGGCCTTGGGGAAGACATGGACTCTGTGTCCGGCGTGGCAATTGTTCTCGTGGCTCTGGGTGGAGCGATTGGTCTTCCCAGTCGATCGAGTCTGCCACAAGTGGGTATGAGTACCTCTTTAATGTCAGCAATTGCTGATTGAAACTTAGTAAACTTACTCTTCATCTTGCGGATGCTTCCTGGCTTTGTTGTCACTAGCTGAGCCGTTAGAAGGAGCCTCACTGACGTCAGACACATAGTCGTCTACGTCGGATGTGTCGTCATCTGTCTGGATGTTGATGGCACTGCATTTGTTGGGGCTACATGACGCAACCACTGATCCTGATGATTGAGGGATGGGTGGGGCTTTTAGGATACGTCTTTCTAGCCTCGCGAGAGTTGCCTTCAGTTCTGCTAGTTCCTGTTTGAGTGCTTTATTTTTCCCGTTCTAGTGTGTTCTCGTGGATCTGCCACGTGCTCTGGCAGTACCTTACCTTGCTTTGAAGTTGTCGGTGTTGTCGGTGCAAAGTCGCTGTCGCGAACCATTTCAGCCCAGGTCATTTTCTTGCCAGGACATCTCGACCTGGATGGGCCAATGGAGAAGGAGTGCCCGCCGTATTGAGAGTGCCCTGTGGAATGGGAGTGCTGCCGGGAACGGGAGCATCCACTGGAAGGGGAACGCCTTCTTGAGCAGGAGCACCGCTTGGGAATGGAATCATCTGCCATCTCCGGTTGCATGTCCGCGTCGTTAACCTCGTCAGCATTAGTTTCATTCTCGGAGCGGTTGCATCTTTGTCTTCTGCGTCGTCACACGACATGTCGTATCTTTTGCTTCAGCAATGGTCCACTGTGGGGTGATCACTTCCATAGAGCTTCCTTTTCAGAATGCAACGGTGGGCTTCTGCAGCATAGTTGGAGAGTGCTTCTCCGCAGTTGTGGCATTTACTTCTCTCTTCCTTGGTTTAGTGGCGGACGTTGGCCCGGTGCCCGACGCGGCCGCAGGCGTGACAAACATCGACTTGGCGTTTGTAAAGGCAACATGGTACTATGACCATTTCGCACATGATGTTTTTGGGAACTCGAGGCCCATAAAAGAGTATCACAACATGCGTGTTTTCGATTCTCTCGACTTCAATGGCGGTCAAGTTTTGTTGGCTGACAATTATGCCTCTGAGGTTGTGCTGTTCTATCGAGGGGTCAGAATACCTGGTGACGCCTTTACAAGTGATTTCCGGGGCGGCTAAGTAGGCAGAAACATCGAATGCACCGACTTTCGTGTGAAGTTTCTGGATTTCAGCAAATGCGACCGCATTGAATGTTACCGGAGTTGAAACAACTGTACTTTGTTGGGGAGACTGTATCCTCCGATGCTTCTTGGTCGGTGAGCGCAGCTGCCATAGTCAGGGTTCTCGACAGCACAACCAACTCTGCCTTCGAAACGCCAAGCCCTCTGCGGGGCCATACAATGACCTTTATCTCGTCTCTCGGTAGCCGAGGGAGTCACGAAGCGACTACAACCTTCTGAACTGTCGAGCGGGAGTGAGCGTTGAAACCATGCTTCTTCGCTGTGTTCACCGTAGACTGGGCAGCGGTAGCAGACGCTGCGTCTCTTGCCGGATCTCATTTCCCCTGGGCACCAAGGGCGGTGGTCCACCATGCTCCGTCGAAGTCTTCCGGAGTGGTGTCTATGCCTTCAACTGTCACCATCTCGAGCATCCTCGGTGCCTAATCAGGTGCGACAGGGGCCTAACGAGGACCCGCACTGCCTCGAAGCGAACGTTTTCTAGCTCCGTACTTGTAGCTGAAGGATTAGTCTTAGGGGCGCGTCCCCCGCTTCGCACACTTGAAGTTCAATAACACGCCAAAAAAAATTGCCCGCAGCTTCCCTCGGGGGAACACTGAGGAGGATGCGGAGCATATAGTTGGTTAACGGGGTGTTAAAGTGCGACTTACTTGGGTCGATGGCTAAATTGGTTAACGTGGTTGTGAAATGGGGTGTTAAATTGCGACTTACTTGGGTCGCTGGCTAAATTGGTCGCTTTGGAGTTGTTCTGAATGTTGCCGATCCGAGTTAAGTTGTTATCGAACCAAAGACGATCACACACCTTGCAGGTGTGGCCGAAGCTTCGGTCGAGGAAGTCGCGCTTGAAGCGAGCGTTGGGCGTGGCATACTGCTTGGCGCGCCACGCCGCTACCTCGGCACGCTTGCGCTCGCGGGCAGTATCGGGATCGGCCTCTCGTCGCCGACGCTTGCACTCGGCTTCCCGTTTTCGAAAGTCCGGGTCCTCTTGTCGACGCTTACGTTTCAAAGCGGCCGAATACGGTGCTGCTGCTCGACGCTGAAGTCTCTCAGCGGCTTCACGTTCTCTAAGTTGAGCATCTTCCGCTCGACGCCGACGTTTACGTTCAGCGTCGCTAGCTCTTCTCCGCGCTGCCTTGTCTTCGGACGACGACTTGGTTGCGGTTCCGCCAACACTTTGGCCGGCGCTGGTCGAAGGGACGTCGATCATTGCGACGTCGGACGTCGACGCGCCGTACAAACCAACCGACGAGCGGCAACTGAGCGAGCGAGCACCGACCTTGATTATATATACAGCGCGACGGCGCATGCACTGTCAGCTGTCGTATGTTCGAGAAGGGGGAGAAGCGCAACGGCGCATGCGCGCGCGTCAGCTGCCGATGTTCTCGAAGCGCGACGGCGCATGCGCGCGCGTCAGCTGCCGATGTTCTCGAAGCGTGACGGCGCATGCGTGCTACATTATACAGCTAGCGAATGTTCGTGAAGAGGAGAAGCGCACGCGGTGTGTAGAGGAGGAAGGGTGCACAGTTGGTGGAGGAGTGAAGCGCGCGCGGTGTGTAGAGGAGGAAGGGATGCACAGATGGTGGAAGAAGGAGGAGGAAGCTTGCGGACGGCGCCGCACTACAAGCCTCGAGTATTAGATGCTCCGCATCTAAAAGTTCGCTCACCCCAACGAGAATGCTTTCATTAGATAGCTTGCACAAAACTGGTTTAGAAAAGTCCGGTGGATTTGTGGAGAACACAAGAAAGATGTCCGAAAACATTTAAAGAAGCGAGAGCCGACGCGGCCCTGTCCGCACTACCGGACGCCACCTAACAGACCTCCACATACATTGTAAATATGAACGTTTTGTTTCCTTCCGGCTGCCTTTCGCTTTGTCTGGATTCCTGGATGCTCCCTGCCCAGCGCTGGCCCTCGCGATGCACTAACCAAGAGGCCGGTGGGGCCTCTTCGTAACACCACCTAAACCTGATCCCTTATCTGCTTTGAAGAATCTATATAGAGCAAACGTATATAAACTTTTGAAATGTTTCGTATACGCGGTTCAAAAAGGATAAGCGATCTCACGCTTAGCCCACTCATCATCGTTCAATTGGTTGATATGCGGCGATTCTTTAAGTGCGAAGCATTTCTTACTGAACTTCGGCGACTATGAGCCTATCTATCTATCTATCTATCTATCTATCTATCTATCTATCTATCTATCTATCTATCTATCTATCTATCTATCTATCTATCTATCTATCTATCTATCTATCTATCTATCTATCTATCTATCTATCTATCTATCTATCTATCTATCTATCTATCTATCTATCTGTCTATCTATCTATCTATCTATCTATCTATCTATCTATATATCTATCTATCTATCTATCTATCTATCTATTGTCACGCAGTTTATTCACGTACAGACCTACTGGAAGGCCGAGGAACGCCAGAAGAGCGAGGAACGCCAACAGGCCGAAAATACAAAAACAAACGCAAGCTCGGGTCGCGCGTGCACCAACGCTGTGGCTTGCCGTTTCATGCTGCTTCGTCGTCGTTCGCATAGTTCCCTACACTATCTATCTATCTATCTATCTATCTATCTATCTATCTATCTATCTATCTATCTATCTATCTATCTATCTATCTATCTATCTATCTATCTATCTATCTATCTATCTATCTATCTATCTATCTATCTATCTATCTATCTTACTGTCTGTATGTCTATCTATCTATCTATCTATCTATCTATCTATCTATCTATCTATCTATCTATCTATCTATCTATCTATCTATCTATCTATCTATCTATCTATCTAGCCGCCTACGACTGTTAGCTCTCCTGGCCGTTTCGATGATGGTAGCAATAGCAAACTTAGTATGGCATAACTTGACTGTACTAAGAACATATCTGACTAGTCATAACATGAAAATCATGACATGTATGTCATGAATCTCATGATATACATATCTTGGTCATGCAGCTTTTGCGGTGGTTTCGTTCACAAGGAATGTCGCATAACTGTTATGGTATGGCATGATTGCATGGCGAACACAAGCGACAGACCCTAACATGAAAATCATGAGGTGCGCCTCATGTAACAACATGACTACATGGTACACTCATGATGCGCTCGCGGCCGTTTCGCTAGCTTCACATGTACCAAACTCGGTATGACGTGACGCGAACGCATGACATAGGTAAATGATACATCCAAACATAATCGTGATATGCGTGTCATGTAACAACATTACTACGTGCCACACTGATGACGTGCTCGCGGCCGTTTCACTAGCTTGAAGTAGTAGCTTCACATAAGCCAAATTTGGTATTACGTGACGCCAATGGATGAGGAAAATATGTGACCGGTGCATACATGATAATCATGAGGTGCGTGTCATGTGAGAACGTAACTACATGGCACAGTCAAGGCGCCAGTTCATTTCAACGTGACACGGTGCGCGTGCTCGCCGGCGTTCATGTTGTCGCGTTACGCCAGCGTTGCCGCGCCAGGCACCGGTCCTGCCAAATACTCGCACGCACGCGCCGCGCTTCGTTGCTTTGACGCAGGCGCGTTTCAGCGGTTAGGGCATCCCCCCATCACGAAAAGAGGAAGACGCAGTTTTGTCTGGGTAACGTGCGTATCAGCGCGACAAGCGTGCCATGTGAGAACGTTAAAACATGGCACAATCACAGCGTGCTCACGGTCATTTCGCTAGCTCCACATATAATAAATTTGGTATCACGTAACGTGAATAGATGACGAAAGTAAACGATACATCCAAACATGATAATTATGACACGGAAGTCATGTCCGGCATCATTTACATCCACCTCGTAACGTTGTGCTGATTTTAAAACGACATGTCAACATTTCTCATTCGTGCTTCGCATATCATCGATTCCCACTGTGCGTGATTGATATGTGGGGTTTAACGTCCCAATCCCACTGTGCGTGGAATCTGCCAATTTTTTTCTTGTGGTTTTCCTTTGTCATCTGTTCATGTGTTTTTGTTGAGGTCACTTCCGAGACAGAAATGCCATCAGCAATGTCATGGAGGACCCCGGCGTAAAAATCTGTCGGTTTAAGAAGCCGGAGGAGAAGTAGGGCGGTACCTGAGTTTCACAGCCGCAAAACAAAAGAGCAAGCAAAAAGAAAAAAAGAGCAGATAAACCCTCTAAGAACATTAGGGCAACACATATGAATGAACACGTCACAGGTCATTTGGTATATATTTGGCGTGAATATTACTTTGGTTTTTTCTTTTTAGCACTGATGGGACAAGGGTAATTGCCTGCCGACAACAAAGATATTTCATTTCACTATTTCAAGACATGATACGACAGAATTCACAAAGCAGTAATTTGTCTCTCATTCTATATATTACCAACAAAGGACTGAGCTTTTTATGGTAACTTTTCCCAGTTATGACGCGGATGAATAACAAAAAAGGCCACTCCTTTTTTCAGTTGTCAAGAGGGTGGCCGTTACTGCGTGTGAACTACGAGAATATCGGGTTTTAAAACACACGAAACCAGTCCCTAGCAGGCGTTCTGATCACCTCCTCGGCGTATTGGCTCTAAGGTAAAAAGAAAAGCATCTGCGCTCGACACCTTGACGAATTGGGTGCCGCGAATTTCCGCCAGGCGACCTGGAGGTTTCGTCGCATTACTGGAGACCTCCCGCAGCTGTCCGAGTCTGCAGTGAGCTCGGATGTGTCATTTTGATTTATGTGCAGCGCCCAGCCCTTTTACCGCACGAAACGACAGCCCGCTCTCATCGTATCGGCTATATTGGTGTGCCAGCTCATGGCTTTTTTGTTTTTTTTTCACTCTTGTAAGTTGCTGTAGTGTACAAAAAAGAGCATCGAAAATTGATTTTTGTCTAATAACAACTATTGCTGGTTATGATATTTGACGTTTAAAGAACATAGTACTTGTTAGGGGAAGAAATCTGCAGCAACTGAATGCTATATAGGTGAAAATATGTAGCTCGATAAGAATGTCGGCAAACTCCTGAGTGACAAGTCCCCACGTCTCTTTATTTTTTCTCCAAATGCTTATCGTCATGACTCTGCTACCCTTGTTATTTAATTTCCGGGACGTCAGGGAACTTGTAATGTAAGAGAGACTCAATTTACTACGGCGTAGTGCAAACAATGCCTAGAGAAGGCTAGTTAAGAAACTTATTCGCCATTATGTGCAAAATAACATCCCTTGTCATTGTTGCCTATTAACTGATGCACAATTAGCTCACATAGGGCAATGTTCACTGCTTTCTTATCTGGAAGAAGGAAGAAACAGCAGGGGCTGCTAAGTTTTATGTAGGTGGAACTCCGTAGCTGGACCGACCGACTGACCGACTGACTGAAGGTCGTCAGCCAAACACTATAGCCCACAGGCCACAGCGGCGGCTATGCTGTGCGGATTCACAATGGTAATGAACAGGAGTGGATTTGTGCATTTAACATGAAGGTGTTTTAGGCCGATATCCATGAAGACATCTGTGATATATTTGCATCACGAATATGACGTCGATAAAATGAAAACTAGCGGATCAGAAAATAAATACCTTTAGAAAAAAGTGGCGCCGTATCTGCATATATTCTGCAAATGTCATCGAAAGACGACAGTCTTGCGTGCGGAGAGTGTGAACAATTAATTTCATGTTCTGCGCAAGAAAATCGGCGAATGGTATTTTGGAGGCGCTGCGTTAGAGTGCCTCGGGCGTGCAGCGGAGGCGAACGAGGGCATCAAATCACGTTACACGTGAGACAAGAGCACCACCTGGCAGTCTTCTTGCAAAACAAACCTCGTGGCTCTGAGACAGCTGTGTGGTGTGCGCACCCGTCTTGGAGTTGAAAAGGTTAAGAACGCAAGGCGATGGGAAGGTGCCACCACCATTGCGTCTTAGCAAAGTGTTGAAAGCACTCACCTCTTCGTGCAAGCGTTGCATGGCCAGCGCAGCATGATAAAAGCTACGGCCCTTGATAAGAGCATGATAAGAGCTACATTTGAGGCAACCGACCGACCGACCGACCGGCCGACTGGTCCAATCTACGAACGCATGTAACCTACATTGCTGACGCACAGTGTGAAAGTGTATGCAACAGCACAAGCACAGCTTACCAAATTACCCGAGAGCGCACACCGTGCCGTTTTTCTCCCTTATTGACGGTGCTTTGAAGAAGCGAGAATCGGGTACCTTTTGCTCATGATTCATGGTATACGGTGTGTGCCGCTATATGTTTGCAATTTCAGATAGGCCAGTGGTTAATTCATGGGCCATACGTGTTAGTCGTCGCGATGGAGAGGTGTCACTAGGCGTCAACGTGGGTGGATTCAGGACAAATGGTGCTATAACTGTCTACACCAATAGACATTGGACAAGCTTTCATATATCGGTACTCATTAAGCACTACTCCCGTGAAAACAGTTGTCACTTTGATGTTATACTGATTTTTATTACAGAGGGATCAGCCATGCTTCTTCAGGCGAAGCTTTTTAAAGCGTGGGTCTGTCCATCCTCCGTCGTTGTCGTACGTACCCACCGGGATGCAAGATGGGAGATGGCGCTACTTGGAGCGTTCACTAGATGGACACACGGACGGATGGACCGACTATAAGAAGGATGGACAGATGGACGGACGCGCGGACGTACGGACGAATGGACGCACGGACAGATGGACGGACGCGTGGATGGACGCACGGATGATCGCGCAGATAGAAGGAAGCACGGGCGGGCTGACAAACGCTTGGCATTACTCATCATCATTCACTCCGTGGATATATATTTTTCAGTCATCGTTCTGTATGGCTCATTTATGATCCCGCACATTTTTTTTCGCAGATGAAGCATAAAAGTGAAAAAGCATAAAGTTTTATGATACCGGGTAAGGCCATCAGAAAGATTGAAAAAGAGCATTCACTACAACGAGTTGGAAACAGGTTCTGCTAAAAATATAGAAATATTAATTGCTACAAGAAAAGCCACTTCGAGAAAGTGTTATGTTGTGACGTTTTCTTGACATGTAACAAATGAGGATAGCTGAAAAACAACAAAATAAAAGAAAAAAAAACAAAAAAGAAAAAGAACTAAATAAAGCAGATTGCAGAACTGCCATAGGTTTAGTCCACAATTCACGTTTGTTGTTTCGATATTATTTACAAGCTTGGTTTAATTTTCAGACAAAATAAAGTTTGTATGTTTTGAAAAAATCACAGACTAAGAGGAATTGCGTTATGACTGCCTATTTTAGGATGTGTTTCCAGGCATATATTTTTCTTTCGCAACCATCTTCTCACGTATTCTCTTACCCGTGTCAGTGCCACTTCGAGATATAACAATTCTTCCGTGTGTAAATGATCCATCTATAGAAACCTTGGCGTTGTTCGTGTATAGTCTTCCATCTTTATGGAGCCCCAATTACTCCCTGGTTCAAAGAGATCTTTAGAACGACATGAACGTGAATGATATGCATGTTAGCCGGGCCATGTATCCTCTTGAACAACGTCGAAGCTCGTAGCAATTTCGCTGGCCACAAGCTTTAATAAATGGTCATTAACACTGAGAAATCGGTGCTAATTACAAACTCTCTGCCAGCACTCACATGTATAGAAAAGGCCACTTCAAGGCACATTCACGTGCGTACAGTATACGCTTTATTAAAAGAGTTTTCCGAAGCTAAGTCGAATTATCGAGTGGCATTTCAGTGGGTTTTCAGTCACTGCGGAAACGAGGGAAATGAAATGGCAAATAAGTGTGCGAGAACCGCTCGTTATTCTACGCAAACCCGCCTCATTGCCGTATCTCAATAAAATGTAAATCGAATTTTAAGAACAACGAAACGCGAATTATGCTTGTTTACCTGGTTCACAGACAAAACAAAAAAATCGATCCTATATGCTGTTGCTCCTAATATTGAATTCCAATGAGATAATCATCTCCCAAAGCGTATCGCCACTGTGAAATGTCGCGTAAGACTCGCAAATGCACTTTCTACTTCACATGCAGCGTGCAACATTGTTATCATGTTCATGCAGCCACGACGACGAGGATGTCTATCACTGGTATCTGGACTGTCCGAAACACGACACACCTAGGGGGACTCGAACGGAAGTTTCATACGCAAGATCCCGAGCAAACGTTTACGTGGGATAAAATACTAGGCTCATGGCTATCTAAACTACATTGGAAAGCAATGAAGGTGCTTAAACGTTTTGTCGAAGAAACAAAGATTTGTGACCACAACTAAGGGGAATATGATTGAAAGTAAACGTGGCGGCTGTGGGTTTGTTCTGCCCATATGAGAACTTTTATACTCACCGATTTGTGACCGTATGTATGTGTATATTCTTCTTTTATAATATTTATTTGTATCAACGAAGTGGAAAGGGCTAGCTTAGCTTTGCCATTCAACGGTGACAACTCCTTAATTTGTTTTTTATTCCAATAAAAACAAAGGCACTGTGACTCGCTACTTATTTTAAAGATATATGTTTGCGGTGGTTTCCTTTCTTCGCTTTATTTTCAACACGACAATGTCATTCTTGCACACTATGACAAAGAAAACGCTAATGACGCCACAAAGCCAACTGTATTTGTCAAACGCCCCCGGCCTACGTTGTTGGTGTTCTACTCCACGCAAGGATGAGATAAGCATTACAAATACGCTTATTATTTCAGGGCCATGAGCAGGGCGTTTGCTCAAGCTGCTTGGGAGGTATATAGAAGAATTGAACACATTTTCATTCATTTAATTCATGACGTGGCCCTTCTTTTTTAGGAGCCCTGCTACGGTGGTCTAGTGGCGAAGATACTCGGCTGCTGACACGCCGGTTGCGGGATGGATACCCGCCTGCGGCGGCTGCATTTTCGCTTGAGGCGAAAATGCTGTAGGCCCGTGTGCTCAGATTTGGGTGCACGTTAAAGAACCCCAGGTGGTCGAAATTTCCGGAGCCCTTCCTTACGGCGTCTCTCATAATTATATGGTGGCTTTGGGACGTTAAGCCCCTATATGAATTGATCTGTATGGGACATATGGACGACAATAAAACAGGGGGGAAATGGTAGTCCGCGTCACGATGAGGGTGTGCATACGGCGACAGTTTGGCTGTGGAGGCTGCATGCACATTATGTAGAGATCAATGTTTCGAGATTGCCACTGCGGAATTGGAATGAATCCGTAATCTTTCCACGTTTTCGTGACCCCACAATTTGGGAATCGAATGGCGATAACGTTTAGAGGAATGAAGTGGGAATAGAATTATGCGAATTTTGCGGAAAGTGAAGTGAGAATGAAGTTACGTCTTTTTCAGAAAATAGAACACATTGGTCGACGTGCTATTTCTCAAACTTCAAACATTAATAAGCCAGACTCTCGACTATTAACAATTATGAAATATTTAAAAAGGATTTGGCTGATTACGTGCATGATACACTTACAAGCTACACGCCTACTATAATTCTGCCCTTATATTCATGTGTTGCTCCGATGCCTGACTGCTCTTATATAGACTGTGTTGCTCTATTCTTTAAGTAACCACGGCTGTATGCCTAGGTATTTGTGTTGCGGAACTATAGGGTGATTTTGTGACCTTTTCCTACATGGTGACGCCTCAGCTGCCTGCTATCTCCCCATATTTCACTTGTTTTTGCTGCTGCCACCATCGGCGACTCGGACGCATATCCGAAAAAGTGCTTCCCTAAGTGTTAACGCAATTTGATGCTGGTGCGATGCTTGTGTTTACTGCGAGCATTCATATAGCAGCTTATACGCAGATCGCCACGTATTATTCCCTCTTTTTTTTTCAGCACTGTCTCCCCTGCCTACAAACATGGGTGTCTTCACCCGAAACTCTATCGCAGAGGTCTGTAGGTCACCACAGCACGCATTCTTACACGATGAACTGTCTGCTGTGTGAACTGTGTGTGCGATCAACTGTTGTACAAGTTAAATTATACAGAAAGAGATAGAATCGACTTTTGAAAGCATGGGTTCGTGTAGCCAGCTATGCCATGTAACAAAGGCGTTGCCTCCCCGAATCCCGACGCGACGATTCGCTTAGTCGTCATTTTAGAAATACCGCACTAAGCTTAAACAATACAAATCTATCATTCGTTTAAACATGCACACTTAGAGAAAAAGGTTGCTGATTCACTAACCAAATACCAACCATTTACCACCTACAAAAAGCACTAACCTCCTAGTAAGTGAAGGTAGTAAGATGCTGATTAGTGAAACTTGCTAGTTTGCAACGTTGTTCGTAAATAGTGCTAATTCGAATAGTTAATACATTACTGAATCTTTAGTTACCAGGCGTTTATATGTGCATGTATATTCTCACATGAAGATAATTAAATTACAGAAGTATATATAGGGTGATGAGCGAAGTGCGGTTGTTCACGTAGAATAATTAGTGGCCTTTAATTCCTACATGTAACTGCCATTGCAAGTACGCATCACAGTAACGTACATAGAGGCCTCAACAAATCACAGACGAGGAGATGCACGGAAACGCGCACACAGAATGTCATGACTTGGCCGGTGTTGTATACTGAAACAACCATTTGAAGGTTATTTATTCTATTACTTTTGAACAGCACACTGTGTACTGGTTAGCAGCCATAATATTTAGAAAGGAAATTGACGCTTTGTACACATCATTGTTTGCCCTTCTGTAAATGTGGGTCATAACTTAGCACGAAGTATTTATTCTAAAGTAATCGACAAATATATGGTTGGTCTAAATTTTTGTAAAGTGTACCGCAAGATGTACGGTGGTGTTTGCGAGACATCTGGCAACGTATGTGGCTTAGTAGTGACCCTGTTAAAAAAACAAAGACAACATTCGTGGTCCGTGATGGCAAAAGTTTTAAGCTTCATGAGCTGCTGGCTAGAGTAAATATATGCCGAGAAGGTAGTAAAATACGCTCAAGCCAAGTAAATGCATGCGTTTCCAACTGTTTAAAAACTTTTTTTACGATTGTGCTCACCATACAAAAGTCAGGTAGCAGCAGAACTTTTTTTTGTGGGAAATAGTAGTGTGGTTCTACTGAAAAAAGAAAGTCACCAAGCCCCATTCTCTCGACCGTGGAAACGTGTTTAGCGTTGTTTTACGATTCCTATGCGTGTGATTACATCATTTTTAGCTCGATAAAGCTATCAAGATATTTCCCTCCTACGTTTAGGAAGCGTAGGAAAAAAAATGACTTGCCTGGCCAATTCTGGAGCCGGGGTTGCCTGAGTTTTTTTTTTTTATTCCGAGAAAGTAACGTCAAGTTTCCATTCCCCGGAATGGAATTAGAATAAAATGAAAGTGCTCATTCCGCAACACTGGTAGAGATTGCAACGTTCGAAAACGCTTCCCAAAAGACCCAGAAAAATGAATCAGTTAATGTAAATAGAAGGAACCTAGAAACCGAGATCCTATGAGACGAGAAATTTTTCATATATGTGCTCATTGACAAAGGCCCACCTACTTCGCGAAACACGCAAGAAAATTTGCTTGAGAGCCTGCCATGTGTTTCTTTACAAGCAGAAAAACAAATTTCTTAACAACAGACGCTAGTACGTCGTGCACGACATACTAGCATCTGTCGTCGAAGGTTTTCATATGAACACAAATTTTGCGCGCCTTTCATTGCCATGGCAATGAAAGACACATGAGATCTCTGTTTTGTGAGGTTGTCTTCGACAGATGCAGTGAGTGAGAAAATTTGCCAATTTCCTTATGATCTATTGTTTATGTATAATGCGTCCTTAAAAATTTCCAAAAAGCGTGTGATATTTCCGCAGTAACGTGTTTAATAAGACTCTCGGGAGCACAGTCTCGGGGCCGGGGGAACAAAATCGGCCCTGGTTTGCCTCCAGGTGTCGAACTCCGTCGAAGAGCTGGCACTGAAAGCAACACTCTGAAGCACTCGCCACACTTCCGGGGCACAGGCTGATCGATTGCGCAAACACCTTTCAGAGAACACGCGTGAAGAACTCTTGCGGTGTCGACGCCACATTCGTTCGTGCGTCGACGGCGTCTTAGGGAAGTTCAGCCACTGCTCTCCCACTTCTAAAGCACTTTCAGCCGTTTGGCTCCGAGCTTTCGCTGAAAGGGGGCAGTCAGACGGGTATACGGGACATACCGCACGAAGAACAGCTAAAATAAAGCACGTGTGATGGAAGTATTGGAAGGAAGAAACAAGCAGCCTGTATTCCGCAGCGCGTCTTCCCATCTTGTTGAATCAGTGCAGCCTTCATCAGAAAATATTCTGTTTTCGTCACACGTTTGTGATACCACTGGAGCACATGGGCTTAGGCAGGGTGTCCTCTGTACAACGAGTGCATGCATTCATGACAGAACGTTGGGAATGCACTTTAATATTTGGATACCTTGAATACTTGTGTGTGTGCGAGCGTAAGAAGCAAAAGAGAGGCAGGGAGAGATATAAAGAAGACAAGGAGGTTAACCAGAAAAGCATCTCGCTTGAATAATAATAATAATAATAATAATAAGAATATTAATAATAATAATAATAATAATAATAATAATAATAATAATAATAATAATAATAATAATAATAATATTATTATTATATCAGACGCGAGATGAATCTATTTCAGAATAACTTTTTACACAGAACACGATAATACAACAAATTGCTTCTATACACGACTTCATTTTTGCTGTTAGAATAACCACGTTTTTTTTATTGATATATGCATTCATGTTGCTAATTCTGATTATTAGGCAGATTGGTTTTGTTTGCTTGGCCATTTACCACCTTTCGATTTTTTTTTGTTTTGCATACTCTTCCCGCGGTAATGCCTATTGGCGTTTTGGGTAAATAAATAAATAAATAAATAAATGCAAGGATAAGGCGAATTGCCCCCCGAGTGTAAGCAAACTTAGGAAACTTATTTGCTTAAGTATTTTTTTGCACTCACTAGTCATTGTGAAAGGTAATACTAACACGAAAGGCAAGGTGCCCTATTAAACTTTATGCTTGAATATAGATGGTGTGAGTCGGTGGCGTTTACTTAACTGAATAAAAAAAACAGTATCATGCGATAACGGTAACATATTGTATCATCACGATGTCACAGGCGAGAAAAACTGATGACGTCAGTGTAGTATCACATGATGATGTCATCCCTTGACATCGCCAGCTGGTCAGAGGTGACCTAATTATGAAAACAGCGCAAAACCTCGTAAAGGGCTCAAAGCTTTTAAAAGGGGGGGAGGGCTCGGGGTGATCAGAATATGAAAGAATAAAAGGAGAGGAATTTTGTATTCCAGTCGCCTTCGGCGATTTGCATAGGGGACCTTGTGGGCTGAAAAGGAACGGTAAAAGGAGCAGTAGCATCGTCATCGCCAGACTGTATTTTCATCATCATCATTATCATCGTGTACGAACCACTGAATCGGGCCTCTCGCAAAGTTGTTGCCTGTAATTTCGAGGCACGGGCAGAAAGAAGTGAGTTCTTACTACTATCGGTTTTCGGACGCTGTAGCCGCGGCCACTCTGCTTCGGCCCTAGAAACAAATTGGCCAAATTGCCACGGCCACGTCGGCCACCTTCACGACGTCTCATGTCTCTCGTTACAGTGGTGGCCTGCAGAACCAGGCCGTCGACGAGCGGCCGCTGCCACGCTTCCGCGACTCTGCCCGCCAGTGAAGCCTTTCCACACGGCCTTCACACGAGCTTGGTTCCACCAGCTCGATGCCACTCGCGCGCTGATTAGCCTCATAGCATAGCAACTGACGAACACTATCTTGGTCAACACGTTGTTGGTAGGGCAACGAAATCTTGCGGCCGCATCCACATCGAGCTCCAGCCATCTGACGCTCTCTGCACTGCAGAGCTCCCCTGCTATGGCCACACGTACCACCCGCTTCGGGGGACTGAAGACTTGCAGGTTCACACTGCATCGCAGCGCGTGGTAACAACCGAACCGATGCCTTCCCTTGACCAGGCACCTACTGGTTTGTGTGCTGGCAGCCATCACCTTAGGCAGTTCCCAATGAAGTGGCGAGATCGGCATGGCCCGGTCGGCCGACTTCACGACTTCTCGTCTCTCCCACTACAGACCAATGGTGACCCGGAGCCCTACTTGGGGCATGACCTTGCTCCCCCGGCCACAGCTCCTTCAACCTCGAATCTGGCTACAGAAGCATCCATTCCTGCTTTTCGCCACGACGACGAAGTAAAACACTCCCCCACTTTGACTGAGCTCTTCACAGAGAGGTGCGTTCCCTCGAAGACCTCGTGCAAAGGTCCTTCACACGTGCCTGTCATCCACACGTATTCCCGAACATCGTCGGCCCGCGAAATCTTGAAGCCGAGATACACTACTACGGCTACCATGCCGCATGCCCTGGAGTCTTCCACGGCCGCGGACAGTGTCGAGCTAGCAATATGACCGCCAGTCGTGGAGGAGTCGCGATCAACGTTGACCTACGAACCCGACCTTCTGTCTAACTGAAAGCTCTGTGCGATTTACCAGCAGCAACCAGCCTCACCCTCGTAGTCTCCCGAAGCCGAAGTTCAAGTGCCCGACCAACTACGGCTGAACTTCAAGGACGCTGTGACCTAGACTGATGCGCCTTATTATGACAAGCCTGCTCCACCTATGGTAGAGCGCACCACACATGCCACAACTGCCACAGTGGCAGCCTTCGATCATGCGAACCTGTGCACGAGCCCTCATATGCCGACTACTGAAGGTGCTTACACAAGTCCGGGTGCCCCCAACGACCCGCCGCCTATGATATATTGCACAATTTCGCCAACATCGACAGTACAGGCCCTTCGGCGCCTACCTGCAAGTCTACGTCTAGGCCCCATTGCCAGCCGCGACCTTTCACGACGCAGGGTGGGCTCTAGGGCGATCACACCAGATAATCATTGGATCGGTTTGTTCATGACCGCAGGGCCCTGAAGTCTTAGAGCCATGCACTACGCCCAGGCTCACCCACCAGATGCCCATTAGCTCGCGATAGTCCCTCCATACGCGGTCGTTGTTTTATTGTGGGTTCTTTTCAATGGCGGAGGAGGAAGATTAATCTGTAGCGTCATCATCATCACGATTCATCATCATCTTCATCATCGTTTACCAACCACCGTGACACACCTCTCGCGCAGCTCTTTCCGAGCTGGAGGCGCGAGCAGAAAAGAACAAGCTAAGACTACTGATGGTTCGGATGCAGCAGCAGCCACCGCTGTTCTGCTTTGTCCCTAGAAATATAGCGACGAGATCGGCACGACTCCATCGTCTATCTTTACGACGTCTAACGTATCTGTAGCTACAAAGGAGAACTAAGCTAAGCACAGGTACGTATGTCATTGAAATGGGGTAGGCAGTTTAGAGTAATACAGAAGTGCGTAGTTTATAGAAATTGTAGTTAGAATTTTATCAGTGGAGCTGCTCAAGCCGAAGGTTTGGCCATAAACCGTTAAAAAGAAAATTGATATTGCTTTAGCGCAACTCAGTTTGAGCGTGAATGAAAGATACTATGCAGTCAAGAAGACGAAAAAAACAGACAGTAGTGTGAGTGCTAACTTTCAACTTTTGTTTACTGCGTACCCTTACAACACATTATATAGCTCATTTCACGTGACGCCGCACGCACGACAAAACCGTACTCGTGTGTCACAGCACACTATCAAGGAAACACAGTTGTGATCTGATTTCAAATTAACAATTCTATATCAATGCTTCACAGCAGGTGCTCCGAAAAATTGAGCTCTTTTTGAGCTAAGGCCTCAGATGGCGTACTCACACACAGCTTCGCGCATTTTGGGATCGCATTCGCCTCAATAATTTCCCGTGTCAACTGGTTACGACTATGGCCCAAGATGACACACTGGTCACAAAATAGACTGCATCCACAAGCCTTACAATGTACAGACAGGAAACCACCAGAAGAAATTTTGTTTTTTACATTGTAAGAATACTCGCGCAAGCGGTCCTTAGTATACCTACCAGTCTGCCCTATGTACACCACGCCACACGACAGCAGGAACATGTAGACAACCGCTAGGGCGCATTCAATGAACTTAGTTACATGATTATTTCCACAGGTGGGTTGCACCTCCTTTTTGGGGTTCGGAAGCTTATGTAGACGGCTTAGTTTGTACTTGTCGTTAAAGAGAACTTCGCGTAACCTTGACGACACTGCGTGTTGCCTAGTGGCACGCAGTAGGAAAGAAAACAGGAGGAGATACCTCAGAGGCCATGTTTTACCTACGCAATCGCTGAATCATTCTTTATGAGCGCTACTTAGTATCCTGACTCAATACTTCCCCACCCATAGACGGTAGCACCGCCTTGTCCGCCCAACAGCGAGCACAGCACGGCAGAGAATGTGTGAGATGTAAGGTACATTTGTGGAACTCTGTTGACTTGTTCCGGTATAGCTCTGCGGGTAGGGCACCGGGCACTTCTTGCTTAAAGATGCATGATAGGATCGATCAATTGCTACCACAGTGCTTCATAAAGAAAGAAGCAGAATACCAATCAAGAAAGGTGTAAGGCAGGGGTATACAATCTCCCCAATGCTATTTACCACGTGCTTACAGGAGGTGTTCAGAGGCCTAGAAGGGGAAGATTTAGGGATAAGATTTAATGGAGAGTATCTCACTAACCTGCGCTTCGCCGATGACATTGCATTGCTGAGTAACTCAGGGGACGAATTGCGATTCATTATTATGGAGTTATGCAAGGAGAGCAGAAAGGTATGTTTTAATACTAATCTGCAGGAAACGAAAGTAATGTTCAACAACCCTAGAACAGAGCAGCGCTTCGAGATAGGTAATAGTGCTGCTAAAGTTGTAAAAGATTAGGTCTACTTAGGACAGGTAATAACCGTGGAGCCGAACCATGAAATGGAAGTAACTAGATGAATAAAAATAGGTTGGAGCACATTTGGCAAGCACTCTCCAATCATGCAGGTAGATTGCCACTATCCCTCAAGAGGAAGGTGTATAACAGCTGCATTTTGCCGGTACTTAGTTACGGAGCAGAAAGCTGGAGACTTACAAAGAGGGTTCAACTTACGTTGAGGATGACGCAGTGAACAATGGAAAGGAAAGTGATAGGTGCAACCCTAAGGGACAAGAAGAGAGCAGAGTAGATCAGGGAACAAACTGGGGTTAAGGATATCATAGTAGAAATCAAGAAGAGAAAATGGACATGGGCCGGACATGTAGCGCGTAGACAGGTAACCGCTGGTCGTTAAGGGTAACTATGGATTTCCAGAGAAGGCAAGCGGGCTAGTGGGAGACAGAAGGTTAGGTGGGCAGATTAGATTAAGAAGTTTGCGGGTATAAATTGGTAGCAGCAAGCACAGGACCTAGTTGACTGGCGGAACATGGGAGAGGCATTTGTCCTGCAGTGGACGTAGTTAGGCTGATGATGATGATGAACACGTTCGATTGCCTTAGGCAGGAGATTTTCTTATATTAATTTGTTAGCGTTTAGTTGGTCACTGTCGCATCCCAGACAGCTTCAGTGATCTCTTGGTGGACTTCTGCGTAAAAAACTTTCGTGTTGAACAAAACAGTTAGCGCTGACACAGCTCCGCTATGCCAGGATACATGTAACTTGAGATATAAACGGACGGAGAGACTAACGAACGAGCTCACGCGAGCCAAGGGTCAGCCCACTAGTGAAACGTGGAGCTTCTAGGCCTTCACCTGCGCGTCAGCTGTGTGCCGTGTGACATCCCTGCTCTTCGGGCATGAACAGTGCGGCTCTCAATAAGTCATGCTAAACGGCTCGAACTCAGTAAGTATAGCTTACTACATACATATTAAGGTGTTACAGAACGATACAATCCGCTTGGGAAGACATTGGTGGTACCTGGAATATGCGCTAAGCGGGAGCGCGCCACTGTCCTTCGCCTGCGCATGGGTTGCGTGTGTACAGCGGCGCACATGTACTGCGCTGTCGTTTTTGTGAAAAAGATCATGGGAGCGCATGGTTTGCGCTATGCGATGGCTGGTGGCAGCGTGTTCAAGATGGAACGTGAGCGACCACAGCCTCTTTTAGCGTCACCTCACTACGAGCAAGACAGACAATTGAGTTGTGATTTGTGGGGTTTAACGTCCCAAAACCACTATATGATTATGAGAGACGCCGTAGTGAAGGGCTCCGGAAATTTCGACTACCTGGGGTTCTTTAACGTGCACCCAAATCTGAGTACACGGGCCTACAACATTTCCGCCTCCATCGGAAATGCAGCCGCCACAGCCGGGATTTGGCAAGACAGACAGTGATTTGATATGAAACCAGCGGCAAGATAGCAACCCCCTCCTCCTTCATGACGATTACTGGCCTCTTGCGTGCAGCAATTTGTTACAAAAACTGCAGCGTACCTATTATGGGCCATGAATGGAGCAAAGCATTAAATAAAGTGCCTACAGCAAGACGAGGGTGAGCTTACAGAGTCTGTGTTTACACGAAATACATTCATCGTCGTGGGCGCGGAAGGTACATCAAACTGGCCGAAGATCTGTCGCCCCGGCTTTCGCGGAATGGAACGCCCGTTCATATTGAGGCTCGCTCATCACCTGATGGCTCGACTTCGCTGAAGGGATGTCCTTTTTCACTTTGTAGCCCGTACTCTGCTCCTCCCTATGTAGTAAGCGTGCCGCATTACCCAGGTTCCCCCTCATCTCGTCTGGGATTTCTCGGCTTTGTTCTTTCCCAGTTCCTGTTTGTTGGTCTGTTCCTTCATCCACTGAGCATCCAAGCTTGTTTTGCCGTACACTTTTTCTATCGATCACAACCGGGTGACATGTTTTCTTGACGTCGCCTTTCTTTGGATCATTCTGGTGCACTTCGCTTACTATACATCCGCTATGGGCGGCAAGGGGTTCCCGTTCACTTACTGCGCTGCCTCACGTGGTTATCCATCACCTGCTATCTGCCGCCACGTCAACGCAATTTGCTCTGCTAAGACGTTCGCTAACACCGACCTGCGCTCGTGGCACGGAAGTGTCGGCCAATGGCGCCGGTATTGTCATCGAACTTCTCACTCAGGCTGTTGTTCATAATAAAAAGTGCTCAATGCAAGGACTCAATGGGGAAACAAAAGTACTGCACAAGAGGCAAGCAGTTGCAACGCTGCAGCTGCTGGGAAGTGGCAGCTGGGCGGAAGGGTAAGCTGGAAGGCTTAGCCACGCGACGCATGCGGGCATGCTATAACGTAGTAGGCACGCTAAACAAGAAATAACCTTAAAGGGCCCTTAAACAACTAAGAGACGCTCGAGGTGCTCCAGGGGTCCCGGAAGTAGGAACTCCTTCCTAAGTTTATACAACGGCGGTCCTTACGGCCGCCTCTATCTAACACTTTTACATAGTTCAATCACTGACGCAGCGATGGGGTGGCAACCGGGACCTTCCACTCCCTTCAAAATTCTTTGTAGCCATTGTATATAGAGCACAAAATAGCAACCCATCACATCCACCTTCTTGACCCGGACTCACAATCAAGATCGTATTCCTCCCCCCCCCCCCAAAAAAAATCCTTGCATCTTTGATTAAAATAAATCCTTTCTCCTCTGTCACCACCACTCCATGCTTTGCTACCGTGTTTTTACAAAATCCAGAACAGCTGCGTGACGCAACATGTCCAATTAGGTGACGTCACTATCAACAGATGCTGTCTTTGGGCGAAGAAGGACCTGTTTTCTGCTGGCAAACACGTGCGCTCCTTGCGTTTTCATTTCGCACACTTTGGAAAGCCAGTCGGAGAGGTGTACAGACGAGTCCACGAATGCCGCGTAGCAATAAGCGATACGAACAAACGCGTGTATCTCTGCTAGCGTTTGCTGTAGCAAACGCTAGAAGAGCTGCGCAGTGTACCTACCTACAGGCTAACGCTGAAATTACGTTTGCGCGAACACTAAACTACCCAGTGTATCTACCAGCACAGTTTAGGGGCTCTTCAAAGAAAATCAGGAGCTAAAAGACAGATTTAGCAGAGCATCCACAATTGTTTTGCCGACGCAACCGGCCAGCTATTTCCAACGGCAGGCTGTGTCCGGTCCACTAAATCTGTCTAGTTCATCTATAGTAGTCATAGGGGACATCACTTGTACTGTTTAACGTGTATTATAGCCACTGTGATGGGGATGGGAAGAAAGTAAAATTAACGAAAAGACAGCTTGACACCGGCAGATAGTGCACCTGGAACCTTGAGATCCGAAGGAACATTCGGGTAAATTAGTAGCACTAAATAAGAGTGAGTTTGCCAGTAGGCTTTTCTATAAACCTGCGTGAGAAAATATTGAACTATCGGAAGTGTAGTGAGTTGGCTCTGGTTCTCTACTTGGGAGTGCATAAAAAGACGGTCACAAAAAAAGCACGATAAATACAAGACCACGTGAAAATAATAACTGAAAATTTTATTCAGACCGCACACTTATCGAGCGCAATCCCAGTCATCTCCTGCCATGACTGCACCATCCCCAACTATTCCGCCTGAAATAATGCAAGCATGCTGTAGGTATGTGATTTATCTTGTCGCCTTGCTTTCGTCTCGTGCCTCATATGTGTCGTTCCAAAACTCGCGTCGCTGTACGCTTCATTAATTTATTTTCAGTAAAAATTTATGATTGTTGAGCAATACAATGTAAACGCGATCAGGAAAGAAAAAGCATTCAATGAAAGAGATGTGGAAAACGTACCAAGACTTAAGAACCCAACTTTTAGCTTCATACTTACTCTTTCGCACTTCTTTCTTTAGCTGTACTCTCTACCACGTACTTCTCAAAATTCAACTGCACTTTTCCTGTTGTACGAGCGGCTGTAATGTTTTGTTTCGCCAAAATAAAAACAACATTGTTTGCAAGCTTAGCATCATGACAAGCGGGGTCATACATATTTGCGCACAGTCTATGACAGTCTGAATTCATGGAACGCTGGGCATCATCGGCAGACTGCGAAGATGGAAATGGCATATCTTTATTAGCATGATTAGACGAAGGCAAGGCTGCAATCGCATCAATCACTCGGCTGCAACGACCTCTAGTGAGAGGTTCCTTCAACGTGCTGCCACAGAGCAAACTACATGCAATCAACTTTAGTGACCTTATGCTGGAGGTGCAGGAATATCCGGATGCTTACCTTATTGAAAACAATTAAGGAAGTAGTATCAATGCTGGATAAATATACCATATAGTATTTGTGCAGCAAATCCGGGCTTTACGTCGACCTTAGGATCAGTGAACGTTAGAATGAACGTTCAGGATCTGTGAAAAATTTGTTATAAAATGAGATCGAGTCTGCATGTCTTGCTTCTTTACTCACGCTCAAACAGATATACTACGGCGGAAACATCAGAGAACATTCTATTTCAAAATAAAAAAAAAACAACTTATAAATTTCTATAACGCTTGGGCGAATTTCGACATCTCTTTCTCTAAAGTAAGAAAGCAATCATCGTAAAATCGTTTGTTAAACCCCTTTATCGTTGCTCATGGCACAGTCAAAGAGCAAATGGTACATTCACCAGCTATGGTTCCTTTCAGTGCTGCGGTCGTTTTGGTTTAATTTAGTTAGGTGCACTAAAAGAAACTCAAAACTTGTTCTTCTGTACTTTTGCGTTTCTTGTGATCGTATTGTAATTTTACAGCCGGAAGTTCTGTGCTGGCGTTTAGGGGCGAAGCTCCCTATGCCATGGGCCATTACCTTTTCTGTATTATATTTATTATTATTATTATTATTATTATTATTATTATTATTATTAGTAGTAGTAGTAGTAGTAGTAGCAGTAGTAGTAGTAGTAGTAGTAGTAGTAGTAGTAGTAGTAGTAGTAGTAGTAGTAGTAGTAGTATACCCACCTTAAGTTTATGAGTTGCTCAATAGATGGCATTGTGTGTATATGTCCTTGAAAGTATTATATCTGCATAGCGTTAGTGGTTTTCACAGCATATTCATGAAGTGAATGATCATGAGTGCAACGAAGCGCCCATACGTCCACCCGTGTGTCCATCCGTCCGTGCGTACATCCGTTCGCCCGTCCGTCCATTCGTTTGTGCTTCTATACATCCGTTCGTCCGTGTCTGTGCTTCTGTTCATCCGTAAGCCCGCCCGTCCGCCTGTCCATCCATGCTTCTGTCCGTGCTTCCGTCAGTGAGTCCTTACATGCATCCGTCCGTCTATTTGTCGTCCGTGCTTCCGCCCATTCGTGCGCCCATCCATCCGTGCTTCCAATCATCCGTCCATCTATCCGTCCATCCGTCTGTCCTTGAGACCGTCCGGATGCACGAACACATGACCACACGGACCGATGGAGGGGCGCTTCACCCTACTCATCAACATTCACTTCGTGAATATGCCGTGATTTCTTATGGCAACCAGTGATGAAATATACAAAGAATGGTTTACATGCTAATTGAGTCCTCATGTAGTATCCTTGGAGGCTTTTGGAGAACTCAATTATGAAGCTTTAAGTTCTTCCTGCGGGTGCTGCCTTTGTTTCGCCGCCTAAAGTATGCTTTATAACACTGATCAAGGCAAAAATAGATAAGGTACACTTTACTTCACTAAAGTATTGGTGCATGTTTGCTTGACGCAGAACGTGTCTAAGCGGAAGTTTCTACCATGCGCACTGTAATCCAGTTTGCACCCGTAAGGGTGCTTTGCCGTGTCTATAACTAACTCCCTACAATAACGGTGTACTCGCGAACAAAAACACTCTTGTCGTGAGTGTTTTGGTGTTTCGAAACATTCATAACAATAATTATTGGGTTTATCAGAACACCCTTAATGTAGGGTGTTAGTTTAAACTTTACAAAACATCCTTAAAGGGGAAAGATGGTTTAGTACGCGTGAACGGCTAGCAACGGAGCTTTAGAGAAGTTCTGGCGTTCGTAGGCTCTCATTGTAGGACATTGATTAGTCCAGGTGTGGGACACTAGGGCTTGTGTCAGCTTCTGTCACAATACGTTATTTGATTTTACTACCAAGACACTGTAAAAACGCCCTATTATTTTTCGAAATGTGGCATAGCGCTGACACACGCGGACGAGGAGGTGACTATGCCACTTGTTGGTGCGTATAACCAACTAGCCCAAAAGCTACGTTGAGAGTTAATGTTTTGCCTGAATCATTTTTTTTTGTTTACAAGTATATTGCTCACGACTTCTGCTACTAAAACAACCGACGACGACTTTACTCGCCATCAGCAAAAGATGGTCCCAGATGGTAGCAATGATGACCTTACCTTGTGTAATTGTGTTGCTTGAAACTAGATGACTACACTTGTCCGATATGTGCTTGTTGTGTGTCCTCTTAAATTTTATCGTCATCTTTCAGTCTATTGCTACGCGGAAAAGCCACCTTTGAGGTATTCCTCATTGAATTTGCGAAATACAGCAACTGCGTTGGATTAAAATAATGGTATCGTTTCATTTGAAAAAAAAATATACTGCAACTTTTATTGAATTGTCTTAATTTTTCATGGTAGAAAAAAAGTTAATACCCATTTACGCCCTGAAGAGAATGCAATTTTAACCTACTGTTTCAGAACCACGAATTTTCGCCGTAGTGTGCTAATCAGAAACATGAGCGTCGTAAAGGTGGCATGCCTGTGTGGAACCACGTTGCTCTCGTTTACGAAGGATGATACAAGCCTACCCTGAGATACATGAGCAACAGCAATTTTCACATGTTTAAAACAAGGTCACGCGTTTGATTCCGCTCCGGTGACAGACCTCCTACGGAAGCGGACAAGGAAAACAAAAGACTCGGGTATTCATATTCCTACAGAGACTACATACCTGCGGAAGAAAAACATAGAGGCTTACAAAGATAATTGAACCTATATTGAGTACTACAACACAGCCAACAACGGAAAGACAAAATGGTAGCTGTAACCATAAAGAACAAGAAGCGAGGATAGTGGGCCAGGGAACAAACGGGGGTATAGGACATCATTGTTTAAATGAGAAAGAAGAAATAGGGCAGAGCATGTAGTGCGTAGGCAGGATAACCGTTGGTGATTAAGGGTATCTTACTTGATTCCAAAGAAGGCAAACTTGTGAGGGGAAGACGATGAGCTAAGGGGACAGATAGGGTTGAGATGCTTGTGGGCATAATGCGGCAGCAGTAAGCAGAGCACGAGGGGAAGACGATGAGCTAAGGAGACAGATGGAGTTGAAATGCTTGAGGGAATAATGTGGTAGCAGTAAGCAGAGCACAGGGTTTATTAGAACATGGCAGAGGCCTTTTCTCTGCAGTGGCCATAGTCACGTTGACGATCATGATAATCAATGAGAAATATATAGTACCCAACGTTGCGCGAGTGTGTTACCGATGTGGTGCTTCAATCAATCAATCGATCGATCAATCACATCACATCACATCACTTTAATACCTTAAAGACCCCCATGTAGGGGGTATTACATAAGGGGATCATAAGGGGATCAATCAATCAATCAATCAATCAATCAATCAATTAATCAATGGTATAGGTGAATAACATGATGACTTGTTTTTACTACTCTTTCCTTGAGACACAGAACCTATTCACTTTGAAAAAGCAATACAGCATGCGTCTGTTGGCTTTCCAAAATTACCTTTACATTTGATCTGTCCCCAATCAGCCACGTTACTCTGGCAAGTATAGCCTTCTTACGCTGCGTGTCATGAATAATCATTTAGATTCTACATCAGTGGTTTTGAGATTACGCTGCACAGAACTTTAGTGAAAGCAGTATAGCTTCTCTTTTGGTAAGTGGTGAAGTTTGTGACATTGAATCACGGAAAACTGTGCAGTGAGAGACTGCGACTGACAGCAATATTTATAAACAGGACGTGCGTATACTTTTCATGCGTATATATGACACCCATTGAGTGTGTGTGTTTGCGCATATATCTGTGTGTGTTATATTCATCTGCGTTATTGATAAGCGTTTGCAGCAGTAACTTTTTTTGCATGTGCTCCATGGTTCACTGCGTTGAACCATAGTCACTGGCAATGCAGGCATATTATCGACTCTTTCAATACGCTTCAGCTTTATGTCTTCCTAACCCACGCACAACTGAAAATCTTCGCCTTGAGCCCTGGAAAAATAGACAGATTTAGGTGCGCGTGCGCAGCAGCCTTACGGACGTAACCTGTCAGCCATTCGCAATGAAAGGCTGCGTCCGTACGGCTGCTGTGGACGCGCAAATAAGTCTGTCTAATACCAAAGCGCGGGAACAAGCAAGAATTAATAATTTAGTAGAAGATTAACATTTCCCCATCTCTGTGCTCGTTCATTTCCGCGCAATGCTACTTAAGTTTACGAAGAGTCCCTGTTGCGTTATTCTCATATGGGCGTGCACATTGCAGACCATTTGCTTCGTTTGTATTGACAGCTTTTGGTTCTCCAGCTTCCCCTACGTGGTTATGGAAACCGCGAACTACAGAGAGAGAAATGAGCCCTTGACAATGACGTCATGCTTTTTTTAGAAGGAACCATGTGACGCCAGTGGGAAATATCGCAACAAAACAACCGAAGATATGAAGAAATGGTGCGGTTTCACATAATCTGGCTAATGAGGTTGTCGCATTATCGCATTGAGGCTAAAAACTAAGAATGGTACATTTTTAAAATAGTTCAGTTACACACAGGAAGTGATTTCGTGTTGTGCGAGTACTTACAGATTCGCAGTGAAACTAATGAAACTGCGTCGTTCAGCTCAGAAACCTTCACAGCGTTGCCAGAGAAAGTTGACCCATGCAGAGCGTAACTAAGAATTCTTGTTGATATATGGCGACTCAAGCTAAACGTAATGCGAACCAGATATTTTTCGTTCGCGCCTGTACTCACATGCGGAGGCCGTTCACCATACGAAGGAGAATGAATGCTTACATGTGGCAGCATTGGCTCATTTTTGCGCACATGAGGCCACAACTGGATAGGCCACCTGACGCCAAATCAGAATGGTGGATCTCACGGCGGTCCACGTCTCATTCAATTCGTTGTATTTACCTCCGATTATGCATCGGTCTGGTGTTTATGTTGCTTTCAGGCCTTGTACAATTTCGTCCTTCAACTGCGCACCTTCAAGTGATGACCATAGTTTACTTTCGCCAGGCATAACAGGAGAGCAGTTTAGCCTCTGTGAATCTATGTACTGCCTACAAAATGTGCTGTGGAACAGAGAATTTGAAAGTGAGAGCGATCATTGATGTACAAGTTGTTGAAAAGCGAACACTACGCAAATTTGCGTATTTAAGTCCAGGAGGACACCTTTACATTGGAAGAGTGTCAAGAGTGCAGTGAACAGGCGGGTTCCTTTAAATGCAAGAAAAAAAACAACAACAACAAAGAACACAATGTCGGCATAATAAAGTATTGACGGAATGCCACTCATTGATATAGATAGTCTGTTATATGGAATATATCAAGATGGCATAGATTAGATATGTATATCTACCTTCATAGGGGCAATCTTTTTCGTCTTTGATGTGCACTTTCTTTTCTCCTCTCTTCCAGTTTCTTGAGTATTTGAATCAAATAATAATAATAATAATAATAATAATAATAATAATAATAATAATAATAATAATAATAATAATAATAATAATGACATTTTCAAAAGGCTTATGTATTTCTAATCTTTTCTTTTCATAAGTACTCTATTAATAACTACCACAATCGGTTGATTCTTACCCGATGCAATAAGTGATATTTTCAATTTTCTTACAACCAGGTTTTCTAATATTGAATATTTTGATTTCTTAGATGGCGCTGTTTTTTCAGCACTTTTCAAAGTAGTGGGAGCTAGTCAAGCCGTTATCGCAGCTACTACTCACGCCATCTTCAATTTCGAAACGCAAAATGAAATATTATATAGAAATTGATAGAAACAATTACGTACAAATGGCTCCGTGGAGTGAAAAACAATAGTTTTTCGTTTATTTTTGTAATACTTAACCAAAAACTGAACAGCTTCAGCCTATGAAGTCAAGGCTGATCAGCGACCATTCAGGAAAACAGCAGATAAAAAGCGAACACGTGTACAGTAAAACTTGCAGCTTTTTTCGGCCTGTAACCATGTGTCAATGCCCCTAGCGCCTTGTCGGCAATCAGCAAGAGATCTTGTCGATCGGAGAAGATTCCACTCATCTATATCAGAACTGGCGCCTGGAGATGAACTGTCACATTTCACGCGACAATGTACGCGAGGAGCCAGCGATAGACGACAATGTCCGTAATTGTACTGGGTGTTCTGCGTCACGCTAATTTCTCTTAAACTGACTGCCAGTCTGTCAGAATTTTGCGCGCCGAGTCTGTAACGTGACAGGCGCGAATCGTCTTTAGCAAACATGAAGGGTGTGGGGGAGCTATCCTTGGAGGTGCGATGCTGTACAGTGTCGATCTATATAGCTGGGCTATCTTGAGGCAACAATAGCGCCAGTTGACCTGGTCACACACCTTTTTTGTTCAGCTGAATCACTAGCTGGCTCGACCGTTTTACCACGACGTTACAAGTAACCACTGCAGTGTGATAGAACTATCTAACTGAATGCTGGGCGCAGCATTCATTCGCAAACATGCTCAAACTCCTCGGCACCAGGATGTGCGTGTGGAGTAGCCTCTTGTTAATGCAGCTCCCACAAGGAAGTTCTATAAGCCTGAGAGAATTGATTACTCTAGGCATCTGAGTATTTATCAGACTCCCTCTGCATTTTGGCATTCGCTTCTGCTTACTCGCAAGCCTCATGATTGATTTCGTGAGGCGAATCAATAATAATTTTGACATTGCCGTGAACAAAGTGTAATCGCAATTACCATAAAAGATGTTGCTTGAAGAGAAACTGACACGCGTTGGCACAGGTTCACCTATAGGGCGAAGCAGAAGCACCGGAAGTTTCCTTCGTGGTTGTTTCTGGCGCTTCGTGTTGCCAGTGATGTCAGGGCTTGAAACACCGCACCTCATTACTTCATAGCTGATGGGCCGCTCAATCGATGATTACAGTATTTCCTTTAGGTTAACAGCTCTGTAGCGATTCATTCGAATATGTGTGCTAGGTAATACCAAATGTCAAGCGCACACACCATTCTTTGTAACGAAGGCCTCTATGAAGGCTGCATAATCGTGTCTTACAAATGGCCGAGTTACAGAATAGCCAGAACGGCGCACACATTTTCACTCCACCGCAACTGGTGCGGCGAGGAACATTGTTTTCCGGGCACAAGGTTGGAAGGAACGCGCATATATTATTCTAGGAACCATTTTGAATTGTCTTTAACACAAAAGTGTTTTATGCCAAGGTCCAACGTTGCCCGGCTGACGTACTTTCGTCACGAAAGGGACGGTAAGATATATACTATGAGAAGGGAAAAACCAGGAGGCCAGAATCTGCGCGCGGAATCGAACCAGCAACCTCTCGAATCTCAGCGCGGGGTGTTCACCACTACGCCACAAAAGGTACATTGTCTGGAACGCTAACGGCAAGCCAATTATATACACCTCACATCGCTTGGCAGTCCTCAGAGCTTCGAAGCTTTAGCGCGTTTTTGTTATCAGTGGTGATATGGCACGACGGGCTCACGTTGGGTGCGTTCTAAAGGTCGTCACCTCCACGAAGTGCCACCTCCAAAGAGGTTGGTCTCCTCTGCGCGCACACTTATCCGAATCGTGATTAGGGAGAGGACGAAGGTCACTTCGCACGCTGCCATGGCCGCGTTTACAAAAGGAGAACGCTGCTGACACGCGACGCAAGAAGATATATGACAGTTGTTTGCGCTTGTGCTGCGTATACTTGTGCGTTCGTTTCGTGCGTGGTTTTGTTTAAACTGGACGCTTGAAGCATCGAGCTCGGACAGTTAGTTCGGGCTCTCTCTGCGTATTCTAAATTCGTGCTTGCTTTCTGATTGAGGTGTGCGCTTCAAGTTTCGAGCTGCTTGCAAATCTCAACGTATTATTGCAATTTGTAGCCGTTCATGAAACAACGCACAATAAACGCTCAAATACCTGTGTAAAGACATGTCTCAGTTTCGTATAATAATAATAATAATAATAATAATAATAATAATAATAATAATAATAATAATAATAATAATAATAATAATAATAATAATAATCCTGGCGTCGTGCACTGAAGGACAAAGGCCTCTCGCATGTTCCACCAGTTAACTCGGTCGTGTGCTTGCTGCTGCCACTTTATAACCGCAAACTTCTTAATGCCATGTGCCCACCTAATTTTCTGTCTCCCCCTAACCCACTTGCCTTTTTCGGGAATCCAGTCAGTTACCCTTAATGACCATTGGTTATCCTGCCAACGCGATACAAGCCCGACCCATGTCCATTTCCTCTTCTTAATTTCGACTCTGATATCCTTAATACCGCTTTGAAGTTGCTATGCGCATTTTTTGCGGCTAACCAAACATGAGCTTGGTCGCAATTGTGTCAGGGCTTCTCTCAATCGGTCAGGAAAAACCGATGCAGAGTGAGTTGATGCTTGGATATGAGAATACAAATGGCTCATTTAACACGCACGTGGCATGGGTGACTAAAAAAACAATCAAAATCATAAACGGAGTGGCAGGTTCACTTCAAGATACTCTTTCCTACAGAAATAAATACTTCCTCAATAGTAAGTGTTGCGATGTTCTATCGACTGTAGACCACTCGTAGAGATTCTGCCGCTGCTTTCCGACATGGCGGCGCGGTTTTCGTTCCGTGAGGGTCTTATTCATTGTTACAGTAGTGCAGGTTGCTTTATTAGCTGTGAATACGGAAACTAGCCTCTTAGCAGGTGGTTGCTACTGTTAATTGCTCTCTGCTAGAATCTGTCTCATAGCCTCACGTTGGACTATGCGGGAAACATCGAACCTTTAATTAGTCTATTCACAAAAATGCTACACGAGTGTTTACGACAGCACCTCACCTCAATCAAATAGAGAGCCAGCCTGTAAGGGAGTGCCGGTAATTGACGACTCAAGTTTTGAGAAAGTTGGGAAGTTGTGCTCACTGTAACAATGACAAGTGCCTCCGATGATGAAGGGGTCTCATCGCGCAGCGGGATTCTGGTTCTATAGACTGGACGCAATAAAAAAAATTGTGCTAAAAAGTGAAACACACTGTGCGCATCAATTATTTAGACTACCTTTTGCTTTAAGCGCCTAATATTTGGATAAACACTTAACTCTATGAGAAAAGTGCACGGTGGCATATCTTTCCCACAATTTTAATATCTCGCACTGCACATCAGCCCACATTTTTGGAAGGATATTATCGGTGATGGTTCAGAAACGCCTCTTAGTAAACAAGTGATAAACCTCGTAACTGATGCCCCGTCGCGGTGGTCTAGTGGCTAAGGTACCCGGCTGCTGACCCGCAGGTCGCGGGATCAAATCTCGGCTTCGGCGGCTGCATTTCCGATGGAGGCGGAAATGTTGTAGGCCCTTATGCTCAGATTTTGGTGCACGTTAAAAACTTCAGGTGGTCAAAATTTCCCGCGCCCTTTACTGTGGCGTCTCTCATTATTATATGGTGGTTTTGGGGCGTTAAACCCCACATATCAATCAATCAAACCTCGTAAATGATAGATATTGTTCCTACATAAAATTTGTGTTTCATTGATAAGATTTCACCATTCTATGCAGTGCAATTTCAGTGTGTGCTTTGTCCAAAAGAAATATTTTTATTTGTGAAAGACAGAGGCAGCGGCGGCGTAAGCACTGCCTTGCTCCGGTGAGCCAAGGTGGGTAGGCTTGGGCCTATCCCGCAAGTTTACCCCGTTCATCATGGAAATCGTCGAAGGCGAAGCAATATCGCCTGAAGAAGCGAATGGCCCAGGCTGGATTACGGCGTACAACCGTAAGCCAAGCAAGAGCAAAGCTAACCAATCACAAGACGCAAGACCAACAAGTACGCGAGGGAGACGTAGGGACGGCGGCCGCACCGCCGAACCGAGAAGCGCGTACCAACGCCTCGTCGCTACCTCAAGACTCCCTCAACTTCCAAGGGACACATATCGCATAATCGTAAGGCCCCGAGATGGCCTCAACGTGGCTAAAATCACGCCGGTGCAGTTTGAGCAAGCCCTGGCGATGGCCGCCGCCCTGGCTCCTCAAGACCTCATGGAAGACTCTATATGCCCAAATGTCACCCAGAACATTTTTGTAGTGTGTACCCCAATCGAACGAAACGCACGAGCTTATACCACGGTACAGCAACTACGTCTGCGAGACACTCTGTACCGAGTTGCTGTATATCCGGCTCCACCCGATAACACGTGCAAAGGCGTCATCCGAGGCATTGACATTGACCTCACCGATACCCAGCTCCGAGAACTGATCGTCACAAAGCGCAACCCGAGTGCCCTGGAGGTGAAACGCATCAAGAACACCACAGCCGTCACCATCCTGTTCCAAGGAATGCAAGTTCCCAATTATGTATACTGCGGGGCGAGCATAGTTCGATGCACGCTTTTCCGCAGACACACGGAAGTTTGTTACAACTGCGGCAGCCTCGGCCATCGTGCAGACGTTTGCCCTAATCCTAACACAACGTGGTGCCGAAAGTGCGGACTCAAAACCCCACCCGAAAACCACCAATGTAAGCCCCACTGCACCCTCTGCGGTGGACCACACCCCACTGCCGATAAGGACTGCAAACGTAAATTTCAAGTTCCGTACATCGTACGCCAACGACGACGCCGACGCCGTCGACGCGGTCGTAGCCGCTCCCGAGGATCGAGTGGAGCCAGCTCCCGCGATTCCAGCGCCACCTCGAGCACCTATGCGACATCCAGGCGAAGCCGCTCCCTCACACCGACAGCGAGACGTCGCAGTGCCCAGCGCAGCCACTCCCGCTCCAGGAGACACTCCCCATCTCGCCAGGCTGAGCTGACATGGGCGGACCGAGTCCAAGGGAAGAAACCACCGCTACGGAGCACGCCGCCAGTCACAAAGGTAACGCGGCCCTCATTGCCAGAGCATGAAAGCGAGGTAGTTACAACTCTACGAGCAGAACTAGCAGGTCTTCGGGCAACCATACAACAGCTCACCACACAACTAAATGAGGCGAGGCACCAAATACAAACTCTCACAGCTCCTAAAGATCCCCCCTCATCCACTGTAGATGTTAGCAAACCTAAACGCAGAGCCCCACCACTCCGCGAAGCGGACACGAATGACAGCGACTCACCAGAAGACACTCTAAACGAAATCTTACGTCTCACGCGAGAAAACCACGTTAACATCGACACGCTGTCACGCCGGGTGGAAGCACTAGAGCAAAAAGCCACCATAAAAGCTAAAACCAAAGCCAGAACAGTAGTTTCTGTGGATCCTACGGCAATTCTGCCTGGGCCACCAAATTCAATGTAATCATCATGGCTTCCACAACCCAAAACACGTTAGAAATTTGGCAGTGGAATTGCGCTAGCTTCGCGACCCGTAAAACCCCACTGCTGCAGTACATTAAAGCGCAACCCAAGAAGCCACACGTAATATTACTGCAGGAGACCCTTTGTGATACTCTCACATTATCGGGTTACCACCCCATCTCACAACGAGGGGATACCAAGAGAGGTATAGCCACGCTGATTAGCAAGAAATTTGCTCACATAGTACATGAGGTATTACCCACCCGCAGCCGCCTGGAAGCGATACTCGTCGAACTCGTACCAAACCGTTTTTTAAAACAAAGCGTTTTTATCCTTAACGTTTACAGCTCCCCGTCAGACTACAGACAGTCCTTCCATGCGCTCTTAACTAAAGCCACAACGCTCGCGCGAAACTCTCCGCTTGTTATAGCAGGCGACTTCAATGCCCCCCACCCGTCATGGGGTTACCCCCAGGCAACGGCTAAAGGCACTAACCTCACGCGAGCAATTGACGACTTGTCCCTCACACTCATCACAGATCACCGATTCCCTACGAGACTTGGAACATCGGTACAACGCGACGCTACGCCGGACTTGGTATTTACCCGTAACGTCACAGGCCACACCTGGACCAATACGCAGGAAAACCTGGGCAGCGATCACTTCATCATACGAACCGAACTACCCAACGCATCAGCCCCACCCCGTACATTCACGCTAACGGACTGGGATGCCTTCCGCACCCTCCGCAAAAACAACACAAAGGAATACAACACATTCATCGAACTACTCACCTCACTTCAGGAAGACATAGCCAAAACAACGAAAACAATACAAACAGAACTCGAGGTCCCGAGAATGGACCCACATCTGGCACATTTGCTCGAGGCAAAAGCGTCAATACTCGCGCGCTGGAAAACACAACGACTAAACAGACGCTTACGAAAACGTCTATCAATACTGAACCAAGACATTGCCAAATATTGCACGGAGCTCACACGACTCCAATGGCATGAACTCTGCTCGGCGGTCGACGGCCGCATGCGAACTGGGGGTAAATGGAACCTCCTAAAATACATGCTGGACGACTGCGAAACAAAAAACAACCAGAGTCATGCCATAGACCGGCTCCTACACTCGCACAAAAAGATGGGAGGAACAAACTCATCCTTTCTTGAAGAAATCTCCAAACGTCACCTCCCCTTAAACACAGCACAACCCACCGACTACCCAGAAATAGAATGCGAAACGATACCCGAACTCGACGAACCCTTCACGGAGTCAGAAATTCGGGAAGCATTACACAACCTCAACAGCAGATCAGCCCCCGGTCCTGACAAGGTAACCAACCGCCTGTTGCGAAATTTAGACGACCAAGCCATCACACTACTCACAAAAGACATTAATTACATGTGGGAAACTGGCCAGGTACCTGAACAATGGCGCACGGCCACGGTAATCCTTCTCTCAAAGCCAGGTAAACCACTCAACTTCGACAATCTACGCCCGATTTCCCTAACCTCATGCATAGGAAAAGCAGCTGAACATGTCATCCTAAATCGTGTATCGCGCTACATAGAGGATCACGAACTCTTTCCGTTCAACATGGTCGGGTTCCGTCCGCACCTTTCAACACAAGACGTCATGCTATTACTAAAGAAACAGATCTTCGACTCAAAAACGAGAGATGTTCGTGGCATTCTCGCCCTAGACCTCACTAAAGCATTCGACAGCGTCTCACACCGCTTTATACTGGAATCCATTGCCAGCCTTGGTCTCGGTAAAAGATTCCAGGCGTACATTCGTTCTTTTCTGCAAAATCGAAAAGCTCAGCTGCATTTATCGCAACTTACATCCGACACTTACACATTAGGTTCCAACGGGACACCACAAGGGGCAGTCATTTCTCCACTCCTTTTTAACATAGTAATGAAGGGACTATCTGACAAACTCCGCGAGATCCCAAACATAAACCATGCTATATACGCAGATGACATCACCATCTGGTGCCCGGGAGGCTCATTGGCGGAGTTGGAGCAAGCCCTTCAAACTGCTCTCAATACCACAGAAGCCTACTTAAAAAACACTGGACTTCGTTTGTCGCCCACAAAATCAGAGTTGCTACTGTACCGGCAATCTCGCCAAGGCGTTCGTAACTTAACACCCTTAGGTGATCTACCCATAGCGCTACACGCCAAAGATGGGCAGCGAATACCCCGCGTGGACTCCATACGCATTCTCGGCCTCCTCGTCGAGGCCACTGGCTGTCATGCAAGAACAATTAAACATATCACAGCTAAAACCGAGAACATGCTCCGACTCATTCAGCGAGTCTCGGGTCGTAGACGAGGCCTTGGAGAGGCCAACCTTCTGCGCATATACCACGCGTTCCTAATGAGTCACATCAATTACGTCGCCTCTGCCCACAACTGGACGAAGGTAGAAAAGACGAAACTAAACACACTCATGCGCAAAAGCATTAAACAAGTCCTTGGTTTGCCTCAAAACACGAGCACTTCCCGTCTCGACCAACTAGGCATGCACAACGGCATCGATGAAGTGATCGAGGCCCAGACCACGGCCCAAGTGATCCGCCTCTCCTCCTCCAAGGCAGGCCGCCGACTTCTAAGCGAGGCCGGCATGTCCCCACACCCCTGCCTTGAACGCGCAGTAACCCTCCCCAGAGTTGTCCGAGCTACTTACATGGTAACCCCATTTCCGCGAAATGTCCACCCACAACACAACAAAGGCAGACGGCTGGCCCGCGCTCGCGCGATCCTAAACCGTACCGCCGCGAATCGCAACTCTACCGCATTCGTCGACGCAGCGCAATACGGTAACTCCTCCTCTTTCGCACTCGCGGTAGTAGATGGCGACGGAGCCCTACGCTCAGCCGCCTCGGTTAGGCTATCAACAAGCGCCATAGCCGAACAAGTTGCTCTAGCTTTAGCGATGACCGACCCCTCACTCACTAATGTCTTCACAGACTCTCGCGCCGCCATTCGGGCTTACGAAACCGGCAACATCGCTCCAGAAGCAGCCCGCATTTTACAAACACGGAAATATACGGGCTCGCACTACCTCTCTTGGTTCCCTGCCCACATGGGCAAAGACGTTCACCCACAACAACCCAACCTCAACGAAATGGCTCATGATCGAGCACGAGAACTGACCCGCCGTGACGATCAATCAGCCACCGAAGAGCTGGGCCCAGACGTGCAGTTTAATGACCCACTACTCACCTTCCATGAAATTACCTCCCACTACCGACACAACAGAAGCCGATACCCTTTACCCCATTCAAAACTCGAACGCGCGCAAGAAGTAGCCTTTAGAATGTTACAAACGAGATCGTACCCATCACGGGGCCGACTCAGCCATTATAACTCAGACATAAATTCACAGTGCCCAGATTGCACAGAAGTGTACTGTTCACTCGCGCACATGCTCTGGCAATGTCCCGCGTTACCTCAGGGACCTCTCACCAGTGAGTCCGACTGGGAGGAGGCACTCAGGAGCCCCAATCTCCGAAACCAACTTAAGGCAGTCCAGAGGGCCCAAGAACTGGCGGAACGCCACCACGTTCCAGCCCCGACTCGGGCGTCGCCTACGGTAGCGGCTGCTAGGATGTCCCACGTGGGCACCCTGGTGGCTTAAACTCCTCAGGACCATATATTAAAGTTCTTGACTGACTGACTGAAAGACAGAGAGAGTGAGAGATGGTATGAAGAAAGGCAAGGAGGTTAACCAGACAGCAAGTATATGGTTTACTACCCTGCACTGGCGAAGGGGAATGGAAGACAGACAAATAAAGAAAATTGGCAAATCCCATGATCTGTGAAAATTGATGATATGCGAAGCACGAATGAGGAAGGTCGATATGTCACTTTAAAATGAGAACAACGTTACAAGGCGCACGTAAATTATCAAATACACGACTTCTATGTAATGATTATATTGTTTCGATGTGTCATTTACCTTCCTCGTCTATTGACGGCATGTGAGACCAAATTTAGTATTACGTGACCTGATCTGTGGAGCTAGCGAAACGGCTGCGAGTATACGCAGTGAGCGTAGCATGTAGTCATGTTTTACATCACATGCATGTCATGATTATCATGCTTGGACGCATCATTTACTTTTGTCGTCTATTCACGACACGTAATACCAAATTCGGTATATATGGAGCTAGCGAAATGGCGTTGAGCACGCAATGAGCGTAGCATGTAGTCATGTTTGACATGACACGCATATCAATATTATCATGTATGGACGTGTCAGTTGCGAAAGGGCCACGAGCGCATCATGAGAGTCGTTTGTTGTTATGTTCTTACATGACACTCATGTCATGATTATAATGTTTGGATGTGTCATTTACCTTTGTCATCTATTCACGTAACCTGATACCAAATTTTGTATATGTGGAGCTAGCGAAATGGCCGCGAGCGTGCTATGAGCGTAGCATGTATTCATGTTTTATATTGACGCAAGGTAGGCTGGCAACTATAGTCGCCAGTCTCTGAGGAGGATGACGAAGTAGTTCTGTGGGCGCGTTTTTGGGCTTTTGGCCTTTGGTACCGAAAGTAAACACCCTGTTTTGGGTCTGCGTCCCGGTCCTCGTGAGATTTTCTGGTGGAGGTGCTGGGTACGGTAGATGATACGGTCCCCAGAGAGCACCCCTGACGCAAGCCCACCGAGTAGCTCAGTCGAGCTCACCCCTGTGCACACACGTTCCAGTCGTCGTCTCTAGGGACTCGAGCCACAGCACGGTTTGCTGCCTGAATGTCAGAGGCCTATGAACCAAGCACCCCCTAACTTCACCACGTCAGCACAAGCGCACCTGGTTGTCAACCAACCCAAGACGCCGAAGACATTTCACGGAGTTGCTTTTGAAAATGCCGACGACTGGCTCGAGCATTTCGACCCGATCGCAGTCATGATGAATTGCACCCTACAGCGTAAGTTACGCTATGTGTACTGCTTTCTCGAGGACTCCGCGAAAACGTGATTTGAGAGCCACGAAGCAACGCTTACCTCATGCGATGAGCTTCACCGGCAGTTCCTCAAGGCCTTTGCTCGAGAGGACAGGAAAGAGACAGCGGTGCGTGCTATAGAGGCAAGGGTTCAAGGCCCCAACGAAAGAGAGACGACCTTCATAGGGGACATGGATCAGCTTTTCAGGCGTGCGGAGATTTTTGCCGGCCTGATTCGAAAGCCGCCTGCAACTTTCGCGGAGTACCATGAGGAAACCACTGCCATGGAGAGGGTCCTTCAACAGCGTGATAGGCAGTATAACCGCGGTTTACATCCACTCTCGGCAATGACATCAGCGCGTTGCGAGAGCTTATCAGAGCTCTTGTCAAGAAGGAGCTACAAAGGATGAACATGACTGCTTAACCTGTATAGCACCTCTACGTTGCGGAGATGGTATGCGCCGAGCTACGGCAAGCCGTTCACGCTTCCCAACAGTCCGAAGCGCCACAACAGCGGATGCGTTGGAATGAGCTACACGGAAGCAGTGCGGCGTCGTCGAACGTGCAGTTCATCCAGCGTGTTTTACCCCAATGAGTGACGCGCTCAGCTAATGGAGGTTGGCTTCCGTCCTCGCAGCGCACCATTGATCGCCGAAGCACGACCATGGAAGAGTGACATCTGGCGTACACCCGACCACAGGCCTCTTTGTTTCCACTTGGGGAAGCCGGACACGTCTACTGAACATGTCCATACTGCCTTGTGGGTCTCCTTGTATTTTCGCCTAAAGTCCCTCGTCCACGACCTGGTGAACGACCACTGGAAATAGAGAGTCTCATTTCGAATCATCCCAAACTAGAACATCAGTCGCATGGGCCCTGCTTGTCGTCACTTGCTCACTACAGGTCACGGAGCCCAGCCTATTCACGCGGCGCTCCGAGACGCCACTCACCCAGTCCTGCAAGTCGGGGAAACTGAGTTCAGCGACCTCCGGAGGTGAGGCCACTGATGATGACTACGGAAGATCCTCCACTACGACGACAGCGACGTCAACAAAAAGATGTACAGACGCAGTCAAACGTAGTACGAAGAGTGGTAACATCAAACCTTGCGGCAAACGTGGATGACCAAGAAGTAATGGCGCTAAACGACACTGGAGCAGACACTTCTATTATGAGCATGGGTCTTGCCTGCGGGATGAAGATTTCTACGCAGTGGGCTGTGTCCCAGATACGTACGGCAGGAGGTCATCTCCTCATTCCGGCGGTACGATGCACAGCACGAGTCAGTATTCACGGATTTACGTATCTCAGAGATTTTGTGATACTGCTGAGTTGATCAAGGGACCTAATTCTCGGACTTGACTTTCTGCATGATAAAGGAGCCGTTATTGGCTTGCAAGAGTCACACGTTACGTTTTCAACGGCACACGTTTTAGCGCGCAATCCTCACGACAGTTACGCCAATGCTTTGAGGATTGTCGACGATGACGTCACGTTACCGCCGAAGAGTTGCGTTTTGACCTTGGTAACCTGTGACTTTTTCGTTGAATTCAATAACTATGAAGATATTTCAGAGGCAAATATCCCGCTGCTGCTCGAACGAAATATCTGCATAGCCCGAGGCCTTGTTCGGTTAGAAAACAAATGCTCTCGAGTTCTGCGGCCCAACTTCAGCAATGAGTTTCAGCACGTCCCTAGAGGCACCACTGTCGCTTTCCTCAGTAAAATCGCCGAGTTTTCCGATGTTAGAATATTGGATACAACTTCAACGGATGCAAAAGCTTGTGCTCACCTGGGCAGCCACATTAACGTGAATCCAGACTTGCCAGATTCACGAAAAGAGCGGCTGCTAAACCTGGTGACGGAATGCTCAGACTGCTTCTCTACAGCATGGAAAGTTCAACGTACTACCGTTACAAAGCAATGCATTTTTACTGAGGGGTTGGCACGGCCTCTTAGCTAACATCCACATCATGTGTCCCCGAAGGAATGAGAGGTGATTAAGCGTCAAGTTAAAGAAATGCTTAATGGTAATGTCATTGAACTCTCGACAATTCCGTGGGCTTCAGCTGTTATGCTTCTGCGTCGACTACTGATGGCTTAACAAAGTCACAAAGCGCGACGTTTATACCTTTCCACGGATTGATGACGCCTTAGACCGTCCGTGCCAAGCCTAGTTCTTTCCTTAATTAAATCTAAAGTCAGGGTACTGGCAAATTGAAGTTGACGAGGGCGACCGTGAGAAAACCACGTTCGGGACTCCCGACGGGCTCTACGAATTCAAAGTGCGGCCTTTCGGTCTCTGTCGCGCTCCTGCCGCATTTCAACGCATAATGGATACTGTACTCGCTGGATTGAAGTGACATATGTGTCTTGTATGCTTGGATGACGTCGTTGTGGTTTCAAGCACGTTTGAGGAACTTCTTTTAAGGCTAAAAAGTGTCTTCACTGCAATACGGAGAGCAAACCTTACTATCAAGCCTGAAAAGTGCTACTTTGGCTATCAGGAACTCAAGTTTCTCGGCCACCTAGTGAGCCTGGGGAGCGTGTGACTAGACCTAGAGATGTTGGCTGCCGTTGCCGAGTTCCCTCATCCTAGAGACAAGAAGGCTGTTCAGCCATTCCTCAGACTCTGTGCCTACTACCACCGTTTTTGTGGAAGGATTTTCGAAAATTGCGGAACCTCTTACAAGACTGACATAGCAAGATGTGCCCTTCATATGGACGGACGAACAACAACAAGCCTTCGCATAACTACGCAATCGACTGCATACAGCTCCAGCGCTGACACATTTTGAGGACACTGCGAACACCGAGATTCACACGGACGCCAGCAACGTAGGAATCGGAGCCATTCTAATTCAATCGCAGGACGACGCAGAGCGTGTGATCGCTTCCGCGAGCCGCAGTCTCACACAAAACAGAGCCAAACTACTCTACCACCAAAAAAGAGTGCGTTAGCAGTCGATTGGGCCCTTTGCAAGTTTTGACCTTACCTACAAGGCCGGCCATTTTGAGCGGTCAGTGACCACCAATCGCTCTGTTATCTTGCCAATCTACGCGAACTATCAGGCCGCCTCACCCGATGGAGCCTCCGCTTTCAAGAGTACGACATACCGGTAGTCTACCGATCAGGACATAAGCATAGAGATGCTGACTGCCTGTCTCGTGCTCCTATTTCCCTGACGTCATCCGACACTGAACAAGACTTACCGTTTCTTGACATCGTCTAAGTGATGCGGATGGCTGAACTTCAACGCAAGGATACTCAGCTACTTCCTGTCATCCAACATATGAGTGCGCTCGCTGGATTCTGTGCCGACCGGTTGTGCCCTTGCGATCTCCGACGACAGCGCAGCTCTGGCCGACTGGGTTGGTTCTACGCCACCTCCTGCCGCCGGTCCCCTACGACGACGACATCGCAGCTCTGGCCGACTGGATTAGCCCTACGCCATCTCCTGTCACGGACAAAAGCTCTCGCAAGTGGTGCCCTGTCCTCGGACTCCTGTGACCATATTTCAACTTTCCTATCTCTTTTGTCGTCGCTCACTGTCCTTGCGCATCTCTCTCTCTCTCTTTCGCTGCATCTATACCTTTATTCCCATACTTTTAATTCCTCTTCACCCCAACCCTTTTGAGCTACTGTTGAGGTGTCGCACGCATATGCAGACAGTTACGGGGCTCACTTTTCTCTTCTTCCCCTCTTGTAACCACAACCCCCTCCCCCATCGAGTATCTTCAAGGAGAAGACGCTATTGTCCCACGCCTGCTTTCACGTGGATTAATATTGTATTGCCTGCGGAACAATGTTCTCTACAAGAGAAACCTTTAGAGCAGCCAGGAAACTTTTCTCCTCGCCCTTCCAACGGAACTGCGTGAAGAAGTTCGCAGGCGTGCCACTATAATCTTTCTGCCGGTCACTTAGGCTTCGCTAGGACATTAGCGCGCATCCGACAAAAGTACTTTTGGCTACAGCTATACTCGTCCATTCAGCCCTAACTCCAAACCTGCCGTGACTTTCAGAGGTGTAAAGCCCTCCAGCTTCCTCAGCCTTTATATCCACCTCGAGCACCGTTTCAGAAAGTGGTAATGAATCTTCTTGGTCTATTTGCTACGTCATCTTCAGAAAATAAGTGAATAAACGTTGCAACCGAATATCTGACTCGCTATGCAGAAACTAAGGCTGTGCCTAGGAGAACTGCAGTTGAAGTCGCCAAATTCTTTGTCCACGACTTTGTTTTGCGTCATGGTGCACTTGCTGCTCTCGTAACAGATCGCGGAGCAGCATTTACGGCAGAGTTATTGTGACAGGTCACCAAGCTGACGCATAAAAACCACGGGAAAACAACAGCTTATCATACTCAAATGAACGGCTTGACGAAGCGGTTAAAAGAAAACACTGGCCGACTTGCTATCTATGTTTGTTGATGTAGAGCACAAAAAGTGGTATAAAATTTTGCTGTACGTCACGTTTGCTTATAATACCGCTGTAAAGAGACCGCAGACCTAACACCTATCGAGCTGTTTATGGCCGTCGCGTCATAACACCGTTAGACGCTATGCTCCCCGTTGACCCGGACACCAGCGGAAATGACCGTGTTGACGACTTCGTTCAGAAAGCCGAGGAGGCCCGCCAGCTTGCACGGAACCGCATTCGCACGCAGAAAGATATCTACGCTCGCCGTTACAACCAAGGCCGAAGGAACGTCCACTATCAACCAGGTGACTATGAATGAGTGTGGTCACCAACTCGACCTCGTGGGCTTTGGAGAAGCTATTGCGATGCTACTTCGACCCTTACAAAGTTCTGCGCTGCCCCAGTGACGTGAGTTACGTGGTAGTTCCCCAAAGCACCGATACCAGTTCAAATCGATGACGTTCACGTCCAGAAGTAGTTCATGTAGTACGGATAAAGCCATACCACGCCCGCGAGTTATAAACACTGCGAACGGTTTTTCTTATTATCTACTACAGCGTGAAGTTGTTGTTTTTTTACGTTGCCGTGACCATCCTTCTCCATGGCCATCTTCAGCATCATAGTCAAGCGACGGGGATGATCACCTTTGAAAGAGGGGAATTGACTCAAGGTAGGCTGACAACTATAGTGGCCAGCCTCTGAGGAAGATAACGAAGTAGTTTTGTGGGCGTGAGCTCTGGTGTTCGTACTTTTGGCCTTTGGTACCGATAGTAAACGCCCTGTTTTGCGCCTGCGTCTCTGTGTAATTGTGAAAATATGACACGAATATCATGATTATTATGTTTGAACGTGTCATTTACCTTCGTCGTCAATTCACGTCACCTGATACCAAATTCGGTATATGTGGAGCTAGCGAAATGGCCGTGAGCGCGCTATGGGGGTAGCATGTAGTCAAGTTTTACATGGCACGCATATCAAGATTATCTAGTTTGGACGTGTGATTAACCTTCGTTGTCCACTGACGCCACGCAATAACAATTTTCGTACAAGTGGAGCTAGCGAAGCAGTTATGAGCACGCTATGAGTGCAGCATGTGCTCATGTTCTTACATGACGCGCATCTCATGATTATAATGTTTCCACCAGTCATATAGCTTCGTTCAGCAGTCACGTGTCATAATGTCAAATTTAGCATATGTGAAGCCAGCGAAACGACCATGAGTGCACGATTAGCATGGCGTGTAGTCATGACTAGTCCTAACATAAAAATCATGACACACATACCATAAATTCCATGTTAGGGCTTGTCATTTATGTTAGTCATGCAGTCATGTCATATCATATCAGTTTTGCAATATATCATATGAATAAGCCACCACACGAGCAGCAAGACCATGAAATGTAAATCATGACATTCATGACATACGTTTCATGATTTTCATGTTATGACTTTTTATTATTTTATTATTCAAAATACCTTACAGACCCAACAGGGCATTGTGTAAGGGGAGAATAAAGGGAATACATACATGAATTGGTACACTTTCCATACAAACAATAACATGAACTAAATGTCAATTATTAGACAAGTCCTAACAGGAATATCCGTTCTTCCTGTTTTATCTAAGGTATTTGAGAATGCAATAAACGTACGCTTGTACAAATTTTTCGACAAGTATAATGTGATCAGTGAGGCTCAGCAGGTTTTCAAAAAAATAAATCTTGTGAAGCAGCTTTGCTTAATATTAAACATGAACTGATCACAAACATCGAACATAGACAGTATCACTAGGTTTGTTCATAGACTTTAGAAAGGCGTTTGATTCGGTATGTCACGAACTACTAATGGCTAAACTTAGCAAGTATGGTGTACGTGATATGGTTCTTGAGTTAATGAAAGACTGTCAAAAAAACCGCCATCATTGGGTTTGCATAAAAAAAGTGCATCCACTTACTTAAACATAACAAGAGGAGTACCACAAGGGTCAATTCTTGGTCCTCTATTGTTCATAATTTATGTAAACGACCTGTGTGATATCCCAAGTTCTCCCAAGTTAATAATGTATGCAGATGACACTAACATATTCTTTAGCGGCACATCTATTCTAGAGCTTGAACAACAGATTAATAACTACCTAAGAAAGTTGTCCGCGTATCTTAGTTTGAATAAACTGCAACTAAATGTTAGTAAAACGAAATACATTGTCTTTGCCCCACCTAATAAGCCGCGTAACTGTAGTTCAACTGTTTTATTTGAGGACAAAGAGATAGAGCAGGTCACCAGCCAGAAGTTCCTAGGTGTATGGTTTTCTGAAGGCTTGACATGGAACACACATATAGAAAAACTAGCGGTAGAACTCAGTAAAACCGTTGGATGTTTATATAAGCTCAGCCCAGTCTTACCAAATGGTTACGAATAGAAATATATTATGCCCTTTTCTCTTCTAAAATGACATACGCTATTTTGGTATGGGGTACTACTACACGAACAAACTATCAAAAATTACTAGTTCTTCAAAAAAGAGTTTTGTGAGCATTCGAGCAATACCAAGGTATTATCAGGGACTTGAAAACCAAACCACTCTGAAAAATACGCATTACTAACGGCAACAAAGCTGTATCATTTCAAACTTCTGCAGTGGATTAAACAAAACAAAGCACAGTGTCTTCAGAACCCGCCTGACAACACTCATTATACCATGCGTCAGCAACGCCGGAAAATCCCAGAAATAAGGACAAGTTATGGCAAGCAACACGTTCAGTATCTAATACCCACAATGTTCAATAGTTTACACGGTCTCGTAGATTTCAATTCTGTACATTCAAACACCATTATCAAGTCCATCCTAGTGAACCATGATATTAAGTATGCTTATTAAAGTTTCTGTACTTGATTTGTTACATTCTATTAATCAATTTGAGTTATGTGTCGTAGTTTCTTTTTTATGCTTTATTTTACATTCTGTATTGATGAAGCTTCTTTTCAGATGACGCTTTGTGATGAAGTGATTTTGTAATGTTTTCCCTGAAATTGTGTAACAAGACAATGCTAAATTTTGTTGTGTTATGGTTTATATGTCGTGTTATTTATTTATTTATGTGCGTAATTTGTTGTGTTATATATCTATTTCTGAAAACATATGCGACAGATTGAGCGGCCTGCGTGCCAAACTGTTATTAGGAGCAGAGGCCCGATGTCAGTCTATATAGCCTTTAGCCTCTGCTCCCGATCCTGTAAGAATTTTCGGGACAAAATAAACTTCAATTCAATTCAAATATGCTCGTCATACAGTCATGTTCGTCATACAGACGCCGCAGGACAACCAACAGAGCTCCTGGCGTAAGATGCTACACATCTAAAAAGATTCTATCAGTGCCTATCGTGAAAATAATATTATAGTGCCTTGTAAGTATATTCTAGTCACTATAATAAAATAAACCTGGAAAGCAAACCATGCAGGTTATAATAAATGAAGAAGAAGGATATTGATATGGGGGGTGTAACGTCCCAAAACCACCATATGATTAGAGAGACGCCGTAGCGGAGGGCTCCTCAAATTTTCACTACCTGGGGTACTTTAACGTGCATCGAAATCTGGGCACCCGGGTCTATGGCAATTTCGCCCCCATCGGAAATGCAGCCGCCGCCGCCAAGATTTTACCATGCGACCTGCGGGTCAGCAGCAGAGTACCTTAGCTACTAGACCGCAGTGGCGGGGCAAGGAGAAAGACATCACTATTTAAAGCAAGTCTGCGTTTCACTAAAATGTGCAACTGTAAGATGAGATTCGAAATAGTATATGAACGACGTACTCATGCTGCGGGAGAGCTAATGCATTGGCGGATGGTGTTTCAAAAGAAATTGTAAAAAATTCTTTTCCTGTGTTTGTTAGACTCTTCTATATGAAGACACAAAGCCCTGTCTTCTAGGTGCTACTCCGGAAAGGTGAACATGTATGTGACAGAGATAACTAAACACAGTTGGAGCACTGGTGGGAGAAAACCCTGGAAAAAGCTTTTCACCATCATCTAATGCGTAAGAAAACCTGAGTTATGCATTATTTTTTTTTCATAAATATTTGTCTCAGACGAACAGTGTTTACGCAGGCTTTGGAATCGGGTTGGTTCGCAAGTCACTGAGTCTTTGCAAATATGGCGCTCATATCATTCATGCATGCCTACCTTTTGCGACTAATACATTGCGAAGACACAATCAGTTGTTAATAAAGGCTCAGCAGTGGTTAAGCATGTGTACATGATTTTAACATACATGGAATCAAATCTCGGTGAAAACTTCCGTTCACCCTCAGACTCTCTGCTGTTACGACGGAAGCAAAAATGGAAAGGTTATTTTATAGAATGACTCAAAAAAAGCGACTTTTGAACGTTCTAGAAACATTGAAACAAGAGGTGTCGCTACGGTCAACATGCAGACAAGTTGACTTGTCTTCAGCAACACTTACAGTTCAAACATTTTTCATTTTTCAAGCTTTTATTTTTTCCTGAACCTTCGCCCGTGCACAGATTCAAGCACATTGGTTGGTTATTTGTAACAAATTTTATACTGTAGTAAAGTACAGTATCTTTGTAATCCGCAATGGTAATAAAATTTAGAATAGTCGATAAAGTAGGATGTTAAGGTACCTTACAAAAACGACCAAAAAGTAGAAAAACACAAGGAACAGAGACGAGCGCTGACTCGGCATAGTCGGGGAGTCAGGTCTTGGCAGTGTCCTTTCTGTTGTCTACTCGGTCTTCGTCTCTTCCACGCACTGCTTAAACGTCGTAACCTGCCTCATTTCGGCGGCTCTATTAACAAACATGAAAATTTGTTTCTATGGCGCTAGTTTTTGGAAAATTGATCAAGTCATTGGAAGCCAATGAAATTAGAAATCTATTTGTTTTATATGCTGTCGGGGCGCTGCACAGCCATTTGAGTAAGCCGAGCCACGGGCGTCCCAAATAAATCGGCCAATATCGCGGAGCTCGCATTTCTCTCAATCTTCTCGCTATTGCTGCAGTCGAATTACATGCGCAAAGCAGACCCCTAATGCTACGGAAACTAAGCCAGCGGTGATTCCACGTCTGCAGTGCACTTCTGCGGTGACTACGTTCCGTGCAACCGAACTATCATGTGAAATGACCCCATCAGTTCAGTGCCGCTTGCCTAGAACTACGTACTTCTAGTCGGGTAATCCCTTCTCCACGTCTGCAGAAACCAGATGCCTGCGAGTATAAATGGCACATACGACCAAAGCCCACTTAAGCTTCTCCGAGAAGTGGATCAGAGATGCGCATCTGTATGATGTTTCGTACAAGGCGCAGCGTTCAAGGTTTCAGGATTGAAGAAACAGCGAACGCAAAGTGCCCTCTGCCTACGCCTTTGTGTCCCTCAGCGGTGCTGGTTGTCCTGATTTTCCGCAGAATGGCTGCTCTTCCCATTACGCTGGTTTCATGTCACAGTGCACTGCACTGCTCTGTAGCTGTAATCAGGGGAGCGTAACTCGACATTCAAGCGGCCATCACAACCCTCGCATCTGTGGGAAATGGCACTTCGAGCCCGTATGAACCAGGCTGGTTTGCACAGCGCCTAGCATTACTGCCTCTCGTATATTGTCATGCACGGGCCTCCGTAGATTGAACCACGGGCGCCGTAGAAACCAGTGGTTTACGCACGCGCGCGTGGGTAGATATCGCAATGTGGACCACATCTAATACGCTTTCACTGTACAGAAGCGAGAGCTGATAATTAATCCTGCTGTGTTCCCAGAATTCACTTCCTTAGTTAAGGATAAAAAAATATTCGCGCGAAACAAGGTACATAAATGCAGTCATCTGGAACTAATCATTTCAAAAACTGCAACGCATGGTTCATAATAAAAGTTGTGAAAACAAACGTGAAGGTAGCATATACAAATTAAATTCGATCGCATGCCTGAAATTCAATTAGGTCAGCTTTTTAGGCGCACATGCTGAACATTAAAGGTGTTGAACTAAACAATTTATGCAGGCAGGATTTTTTTCTTTAAGGCGAGAGCTGTGGACGAAGAGGCACACCAGCAAGTACTGCTAATAGATAAAGGTGTGGTTCATGTGCTCTGGCTTGGCATGTAAAGAGTCATTAATGTAGTAGTCAAAAGATGAGGATGTGAGGTGAGCTGGAGTGGAGAGTCGCATCGAATCGAGAACGTAAACTCTTTCCGGCATAATTTCAGTGGCACGAGTCTCTAAACCTTCGTATTTTTTGAAGCATTTCTTGTCGACCACTTGCTTTTGGTTTTCTGAATGTTCGAGAAATTTTATGGGAAACATAGAAGTGGTAGGAAACCGATGGCAACTGTTCAAGCTCAGAGCCATATTGGTATAGTAAGGTCAAATCAGTGGTCACAAAATATAAGGGAAGGGTTGGAGGGGGCACTTCTTTTGATTATGTGAAAAGTGCACCAAATCTTTTTTTTTCGTTTACTTACATGCACCTGTATTGACAATGGTGAAGTGCAATTTTACTGATGTGGTAATCAGGGCTCGTTAATAGTTCGTTTTTAAGAAGAGCGAAATCACTATGCTTGTGGGTTTGTTTCTGTATCTTCTACGCGTCACTGTTCCAAGTGCGCTTTTATTGTTCTTAAAAAGGAAGTGCTGTTTTATGGTTATCAAGGTTTCTTACGATAACGATGGCCATGGACACTTGATGATGCACTCTAAGAGCCATTTACTTGCTATTCTTACCATTTCTAAACCGTGGTCCAAAGGCAAGTCATTAAGGGAAGCATGACATCCCTTCGTTCTCATTTTAGGATGCAAAACGTTTTTTTTTGCGCTTTTTGCACTAGAATTGCAAGAGGGGTGGGGGATTCCTAGCGGTGAGACTTCATCGACACTACGCACGCCAGTGCGTATAACGGGGAAACATAACTTCCTTTAACATAACGGTCACACAACTGTCAGAATAATTAATGAACTTAATTGAATGCATTGATCTGGAGAGCAAACGCTTCTCTCGTGCACAGCTGAGATCGTTGCGGCAGCTGGCGGAGCAAGATCTCTGAGATCAGCTGGCTAAGAGAGCAGCTTTGATAGCTTGCGAAACCCACACATAACGCAGACAAACATCAATCAAAGAATTGGGGGGGGGGGGGGGTAGAGATAATTTTTTTACTTCAGACAAGTCAGCGGAAGTAAATGGTGAGTCTGAGGGAACGACAATGATTACACTGGCGGGCTAGGCGTGGAAAGGTGAGTACTGCCGCTATCTTGTAGGCGTTTGGGTGGATTGATTCCCTACGGAGTGCTTCTCCAATAACGTTAATGACAGGAATGTCATTTTTCGTATTCAGCTGTATTCCGGCGTTAGCGAGGACATAACGTGTTTCCCCCTAGCGTTGTGAAAGTCGTGAAAAGGTCGTAGGAGAGGAGAGGAGAAGAATCGAGAGTATATGCAGGGAGGCTAACCAAGCTACAGGTCGGAAAATACTAAAGTGTCACACTGCTAGCGCGATCAATATCAGGCTACGCGGGATCGTGTGTGGATTTCTTTAAAAGTGGACGTGCACTTCGTGCAACTTAAACGACGTAATTTTATATTGTGTGATTTGCCTCCATCACTTTAATAAGGTTACTTGATACACTACATACTCCATTAATGGTAGGTGCAATCACTCAGCGCGAGCAGGCTCACACTGACAGGCAACACAGCCAGCACACGGAAATCCGCAGACACAAAGGAAGATATCGCAGGTAGCACGAAAGCAAGTCACGTGCCAAGCAAACGCATACCCGTGAAGTAGGTTTGCTAACCCCCATGTTCTAGACGTTCCTTCACTCAACGCTTCACTTTCACTTGAGAAAGCACTTCAAATCTCCGATAATCTGCTGCAATTCTTGAGTATCACAGCGTCATTTTCAGCCGAGCAGTGGCACAGTCTTGGAACTCTGTCAAGTGAAGGGTGAAAGTCGAGTCGAAGAGCGTTTGTGAATACGGGGGTTACACTCCCGCCACGTCCATGTCGGCATCGCGAAGGGCTCCACATCTCACTCAGTGGCACGGCGTTTACTTCGAAATTGATTTTAAATACGTTTAGGTTGCATTAGCCTTTTATATTTAGTAGATTCGTATGACTAAGCATCTATTGCACTCACAATCTCGCCTTCAAAATTTTGTGCGAGTGCTCCTTCAAGTAGCTTGATTCATGTTGAACCGCACTTAGGCCGCTTGATTGCTTCGTGCTTATCGCTGACTTCACGCAGTCTTTTTACTTTATTATACATACATTGAATCTTTATTGACATATTTTTATGCTTACTCAATATTACGTCCCTACATGAAGTATGGACTCCCACTCAAGTCACTTGATCTACCCTTCCTTCTTCCTTAACTCATTTGAGCGTGGTGGTCACCTTCATTTTTTCATCTTGACACACATAAGCCCCATGTGTGAAATTTTAAATGGCGTGTATTTAAACGGCGCGTATTCGCCTTAGAATATCGGCTACATAACATTGCATCCAAGGTAATCGCCACCTTAACGCTTTAAGATCACTTGTTCCATAGGAAATACGCTGTACGGAGTCGGTGTAGAGTGCCTTAATAATTTGCGTTGAGTAATGCGTTCTGTAGACGGAATGTAGATGAGCTGCATCCATAAACATCACGCCCATGGAGTGTGGTGTTTTACAAACAAGTTTAGGCATAAATTGTAACTGTGTTGACTCCGGCATAAAGTGCTAGCCCATGAGTACCTTCATGAGCGACGAAAAGTATTCTCTGGAAGGTGCAGCGAAAGTATAGACATTTGCAAATTTTAAAAGACGGCATCATTGAAAGGAAACAGCAGCAGCAGCTGAGTTATACAAAGTGCTGTTCATTTTTTTAAATGCGATCTCTTAAATTCGCCAGCATGAACATTCGCCACATTTGTGTTACCCACGAATTTTGTTGTCTGTTTTATAACTGTACCTTCGATCACTCTACATGATTGTCAACACCAGCAGCATAAACACCAGTGAAAGTAGATTTTGCGAAACTAACACTCTATCTTCAAATTCCCGCCTAACTTTCATCACTCCTCAACCTAAAAAGCAGTATGCCGAAATGAAAACTTGTTATTAAGTTTGAGGTTGCAACACAAAGCACAATGTTCACGTGCTTTCTATATTTTTAAAGATGTCTACTTTTTATTGAAATAGAAAATAAGCAAAAAAAAAGAGTTGTCACCGTTACTTGGTGTTAGCTACCTCGTTACACTTGATTGTTGCAAATAAAGAATTAAAAAAAAAAGATGCCTGTAATTCCTTGCGTTATACAGGTCACGACAGAAAGCTATACGCAAAGGCTGCATAGCGGAGACAATGATGTGGGATATGGCGACGAACGCCTATGTAGACTCTCTGTTACACCACGACTTGTCCTCGTGAGACATTGTAGACAACGCCTGTCATTTGTGCGTCCATCAAGTTCAATAAGAAAATGCAGAGGCTTCCCTATTGCAAAAACCAGTGCCACTGGGTACCAGCGTCCAGCGCCATGCCTGATTATGGGCCCAGTATGGCGTTGGTACCAGCGCCTCCTAGCGCAGGTACTGGGACGCTGGAGCGGCAGCGTCCCAGTGCTCTGCGCAAAATGGCTTCACAAGGTTTAAACGGGGGTGCCGATTCGCCATAAGTAAATGAATATACAAGTAAAATAGCACTCACTCACATTGAAAATAAAAAATGAAAAATTAAAAAAAAGTAAAAAAAGCCTCCTGACGGAATTCTAACTCGTGACCACCCGATTTTGAACGGAGTACGCTACCCACTATGCCACGACATGCGTATGGGGTTGTAAAGTGACTATTTATCTGAAGAACCCGCCGTTCAACTTCATGTTTACTAGTCGCATAGTCAAGACTGACACAATATTCCTGTCCAAAAAACAATTGCGCCTTGATTCGACAGTGACGAACAGCTTCCGGCAACCAAATGACGTGCGACTATTAGCTATAGCGCAAAGATTTTGAGGCATCCGCGTCTTAACTCTGAAAAATCTCAAATTGACTGGAGGAGCAGACACAGAATGTCAGCTGTTGCTGCCGATAGCCTTTTTTTCCTTTGATAGTCGTTTTTAGGACTTGCTACTGGTCAACAAGTACAGATAATTTAAATGTCTTGTTGGGTAGATATCCGCGCACAAGAGTGAATATTGAGTTTTTTTTTTTTTCGCGCAAGTGATGATGTAGCAGTACACATCCGGCGTGCCAGATTCAATATTTGCAGTTATATCGATACCTGCAACTAAGAACCGCCAAAAATTAACTAATGCAATCCACTGACAAAATATGCCAGTATGTTAGTTTACTAACGTGTGCCAAATTACCAACTCAAAATTGCGTGTTCTTACGTACGTGTCAGAGAAGTACCGGCTCCTGCGCTCAGAAGGAAGCTTTCGGTGACAGCCTACGTTGCTGAAAGCACGACACATTGATCATCGTCGCTCCTTGTGCGGGCACCGCACACGCGGATAAGTGGTTGATTTAGGCTCAAGGATGTCTAAACAGTACTTTACAGTCATTCTTACACTTTAGACTTGTACCTACTTAAAGTAAAAAGCGCTGGCAGCAAGTAAACCAATGCGGGCGGCACGATAGGCCTCGCTGTGATGGGGCACTGGGTAAGGTGCTTTCGAAGCAGCTGAGTTGCGATGCTTGAAGTTTCTGCATTTGAGCTTCGCAATATTTCTAACTGTTACCTAAGCTGTACATAAAGTAAGTGGAAGGTCAATCAATGCCAGAAATGCATTTAAGGAGTGGCGATGCCGAGCGACAGCCGTTTTTCTGGCCTCCGCTGACAGCATACAGCGGGCGTGCCAGTGTACAGATATATGCAGTTATATCAATACCAAGAATTAAAAAAATCACCCATAGAAATACCACTGCAATCCGCTGAAAACGTATGCCAGGGAGTCAGTTTACGAAGTCCTACCAAATTACCAACTGAAAATTGCGTGTTGTTATATATCAGCCAGAGAAGTACCGGCTAAGTGCGGCTGGCAGCTTTCGTTGACAGCCTGCTTAGCTGAAAGCGCGACGTTTGATCATCAGCCCTTCTTGTGTGAACATCGACACAAGACAAAATAGTTGATTTAGATTGATGAATGTCTAAACTATACAGTTATTCCGACAATTTAAAGTTGTGTGTACACGAAGCAAGAAGTGCCGGTGACATATATACCACGGCGGTTGACACGACAGGTTTAATGCTTACTGTGCCGGGCACTGGGTAAGACCGCTCTCGACGCGGTGAGTTGGGATGGTTGAAGATTCTGCATTTGAGCTTCGGAACATTTCTATCTCTTACCTGAAGTAAGTAGAAGGATAAGCATGGCTAGACACACATTTATGTGGTGTGGCGGAATCGAACGACAGCTTTTTTTCTCGCCTCCGTCGGGAAACCTTGCGAAGCGATCGAGAGAGCTCCTTTACATTTCGTCAACTTTGCGGCAAAAACAATTTCCTGTTTCTGTTAAGAGTGGCGTGCAGCTACATGCTTACAAACACTGCAACTTGGATTCGTTACAGCAATACACGGATGATGCGAATTTGGCTGGTATGCGCGGGGGCATATGCGAAAAAGGTGCATTATAATTGCTGCGATACGTATGTGCGCCGCAAAAATTACGTACGCTCGGTATTCGTTGGGGTAGCGTCTCTCCGTGCCGTCGAATCAAGCGTTTTATATTCAACGACACCGATACATACCACGGCACACGCTACAATAACGTGCACGCTGCTCTGGTAGAAACAGTTCATGCTCCAGTATTCACTAGCGCTTGCCAGTGAAAATTCCAGCGCTTCTAGTGCTTCGAAGTGTGCCCCAGCATCACAGTGGTTGAGCCAGTGCCAGGTGAAGCCAGGTGAAGTGCCAGTGATTACAAGCGTCTACTAGTGTCTCCAGCATGTACCACTGGCAAAAAAACGTACTGGCATCACGCTGTTTTTGCGATAGGGTTATAAAACTAGAACCCCATTAGATTTGCTTCAGTATAGTTTAGGCTTTGAGCACCCCTGATTGCTTTTTCCACAGAAGGGGCTGAACGTGATTCTCGTGGCGCATGAAGTACGAATGCCATGCGCGGGGTGCAGCACTCAAACGTGGTGGTCAGCAGGAGCTTCAAGGCGACATGAAGTCGTCCCTAGAAACTGGCGTATCGAAAGACGAGGCCCGTTTATGCATGAGAGCCAGAAGAAAATTTTTTTTGCTTATAAATCAAGCTGCCAGTGACACGTCATGTTCGTATACTCGTCTCATCACTCTCTTATCGGCTGGGGACAGAAAACTGTTTGCGAGGTGTCTTGCGCTGTAATGCTGGTCAATTAAAGTGGTCTCAGCGGGCCACAGGGCACGAAGCTTTAAGCTTAGTCCCAGAAGAAAAAAAAATGAGGCTTCGAAGGAGGGGGACTGGTTTTTTATTCTGAACGAATTGTAGTCGATACTTGTTCTGTATGTTAGGCTTGTATGCACACAAGAACCGCTGTGTTTCTCATAATTGCACCAGGGCCTAAGGAAAAAAATGCACTAAAAAATGCTGTGCACAAGGCATTGTAACTTACATTCTGCAACTATCAGTAAGTTTTCATAGCAAGCAGCTTATCACAGCCGATATATGAATCCATAATATGACTCAATGGCAAGCCAGTCATTCAGTTCTTAGTGATAATTTGTCACTATTATCTGTGTGCCCACGCTGAAAGGGGAGTAAGCTAAAGAGAGAGAGGAGGATGGAGGGGTTGAATGCAGAGATAGCAAAATGAAAATCACAGTTTTGTTACACGCCGACAGCCCAATAAAAATTATTTGATCAAGTTGCTCCCTCCATGCTTCGTTTGGTGGATAAACTAAGAAAGCCTGTTTGGTGGCCAGCCATACCTTATTTCCCAGTGAGGCTGGTGTAAGATAGCTTTGGTTTATACATAAATTTTTTTTTTGTTTTCTAGGCTTAGCCTGTTACCAGAGGTATGAATGTGAGCTGTCTAATTGGTGGCGCCACCTAAAGGAGCAGATACGAAAGAGGCAAGGAGCCAGCTTATGTTGCAGTACTGCCATGATTCCTGCATCCCTGTCAGGATAAATTTTGATAAGGCATGTGTATGCGAAAACTTTCGCTTTTCAAATGTTTTTTACAATAAAATACATTTCTCAAATATAAAAGACAGGCCAGTTTATAAGTGTGGTTTGACGAGGCTTTATAAGCAGCGAAAGCTATTGCGTAAATTGGTATAATGCATGCACTAAACCTCTACATTGAGAAGTTACCAGAGAGCAGCGAAACTTTTCGCGCAGGTAAATAAGCCAAAGTATCAACACCACATGATGTACTTTCTTTATTTTAAGAATATACCCATTCCCAATTGTTTGTGCTATAGAAGTAACGTGAAAAGGCTGATAAATGCTGCATAGTGGAGGCAACCGCCACCACACGAGGCCCTTAACAGCAGACAATTCGTTCTTAGCGCAGCACATGTTTACAACAATGTGTATGCTTTAGAGAGAGCGATTTTTTGTTTGTTGCAAGCGCCACCTGAGAACGCACGCTCGCCACGCTGTCTTCTTAACGTAGGCCCAGACTTGCAATGACTCTCGCCGCTACTGCTGCCGGCAGTTTTAATGAAGCGATGCTGGCCGCGCGGAGAATTTCGGGAAGCGTCTCTCGCTCGTAATAAGCCCTCGTGAATACAGGGACTGCATGGGATTGCTTCTCCACCACGCGCTAAATATGCTGCAATTTTGCAGGGCCTACCCCTTTTGCGCTGCCGTTGAAAGTCCTACACCCAAGCATCACTCGTCCTCTGGATGAAAACTCGGGGATTCGAAGAGGACCTCTGCGCAAACATCACGGCAGAGTAGGCATTCTTGATGTTTTTAAAGGCTTTCATGCGTCCTGCACTCCAGTGTGAAGAGATTTCCTCGACGTTGAAGCCTTTGTTCTATAATGGACTACTTTTGGAAAACGTGGATTGGGCTTCAGGTATTTGTTTCGAAGGCGGGAGACTGATTAATGGGAAAAAGCGCCTGGGATACGAGTTAGACGTCGGAGCAGCGAAAGTCTTTGTATGGAGTCAGTAAGATGGTGCTTCACGTATTGGAAACCACACGCGAGCAAATATATACTGCGTAAGATAGCACTTGTCAACCATTTATACGTCTCCACGTTTCTTAAAAATACGTTTCTTAAAAAAACCCACGTGATCTTTTGTGTACATGAACGGATAGATGAATGTACACAGCTGCTAGACTGATGCTTTTTACACACTTAAAATATTTCTACGCCTAGCTACAGGCGACCTTGAAGTATTCTATGGAAATATTCCCCTGTAAAGATATTTTAGTATTAAACCTCTCAATAGCACAAATCTGCGATGTGAAATATTCTATAAGTCGGGTGCTTCTGATGAGGGATATAAGGTCTTTTGCGCTACGCGTATTGCAAGCAGTCGCAGCGTTGAGCCGAAGTAAGCAGGATATTCGAAATCATCGAACTGAAGTGTTCGCGTGTATTTTTATCAAATAGTTCTTGTATCTGCAGGTGCACACAAAAACGCACCAAAGAACGTACATGAAGTATGCGTGAGCCACACACCCCTCACCCCACCAGCCCTTTAAAAAAAAACAATTCTGGCTACGACGATGGCACAGATGTAGTTGTAATTAAAAGAGCAAGCATACCATTGGTGTTAAACTTCTGTGAATTCAGAAGCTGTCTGGTAGAGATAATGTGACCTAGATAATTTGAGGTAATGATTATTTAAGGCGTACTTACAGCTAAGACCACAACATGTAATTTGTATTCCCCCGAAGGCAGCACGACTGCGATCGAGGGAGGCCCATTTTTGGCGATTATAAACAATGCCTCCGCGGAGACTAAAAAGCGATGTCGTAAAGCCTTCGGGGAGTATGGTCCGAAGCTTAATCTCAGCCGATAAAGCCATGTTTCAATTTGAAAATGAAGAGAATGAATAAGAAAACAAGGGCAGGAAGGTTAACCATTGCTGAGCTCGGTAGGCTATACCCTGCTCTGGAGAACGAGGAAGGGTGAAGAAAAGTGATAGAGCTAGTTGGTATGAGGCAAACTAATGCGGCTGATGCAGAGCGCTGAGCGAGTTCCCGACGCGTCAACTATAACGACGCTGATCGGTTCCGCGAAGGCGAACGCGGAAGACCCGCGTTTGAGACAAGGAGACTGCGTCGTTCAGCCGATTCACGGGCAGAGCCGTCAAAGTCGCCCCCGTTTAGGACAAAAAGGGAAAAGCCTACTGAAAGCGCGTTTCGCAAGAACTAGGCCAAGCGCGGTCGTCTGGTCTGAAGTCTTTGCTTGACATAGACATGTGTTGTGGAGAATGCCGCACGGACGCGACCACTGGGCTGACCGAGACATAATTGCGGCACGCAGACTAGCTTGTCCTCCCCCGCTGTACGCCGTTACCGAGTGTTAATATAGGATTGCAAGGCGTCTCGCTGTGGCATGTGCACCTGGTCAGCGACTCAACGCACAGGGCATGATGGTGTACTCACCGCTCTTAAGGAGGCTTCTACGAAGCGACGTTTAGTGAGAAAGCTGACGGAGTTCGAGCGTGAGAACGGCTACTCAAGGAGGTCAGCCGATACATGGCCTGGCAGGGGAGAGAGAGCGACACGCTGAAAACCTATCCCCTCTCGCGTTTTATTTGGTTACGTGTTTTTTACCAATGCAGTGCCTATTATGAAAGCGTTGTTGCGATTGGTTGTAGCGATGCAAGCGCACACGTGTGATTGGCTTGGGTGGAGATCCTTTGGTCAACCGAGGCTTAAAAAGAGGGTGTTTGAATGTAAAATGAAAAAGCGGAGGTTCGGGCTTGGACCGGGCCAGACGCCTGAGTACTGCATAAAGCGTCACTTCACCGCACTGCGGCTCTTTATTCGCGCTGCCGCAGAGCACTCGAGTCATAGAGGGGCACCCATTCTGAACCTCAACACCGTCCCTCCTTGGCTAGTGTAGACGCTAATCGAGCAGTAAGAAATTAAATGACCCGGAGAAAAAAGTCTGTGTTGCAGCCGATGTAACAGTTCCGGCTTGATATGACAAATAGTGAGTAAGTATCACAAATAGTGAGTTATTCACGTTCATAAAATTACGTGAATAACATTAAGGAATAACAAATTTACTCGTGTAGCTTGCCTTAGATGCACGTTAAGCGTACCTTGGTAATAAGCGTTAGTATACCTTTGTCCACCTGGTAGCACAGCAGTTATGACGCTCAGCTGCTGACTTGAAAAACTCGGGTTTTATACCGGCAACAGCGGTAAAAACCTGGATAAAGGCAATATGCTTAAGGCCCATCTGCTGTGCGACGCTATTCAAGTGGTCGATATTATCAAAAGCCCTCCTCTGCAGCCTACCGCATAATAATATCGTGAATTTTTATTTATATCACAAGAGCCGCAAAATGTTCTTATTACTATTATAATAATTCACCGCAACCTGCAGAGTTTGAAGTCACTGAGAGCAAGTTTTTGTTTAAATACGCATTTTTTGTCTTTACTGATACTTATATTTACGTCACTGCCGCCATGCCCCAAAATCAAATCAATTAGAACCTTCAGCTCATGCATACAGAGAGAGGCGCCAGAACCCTCGCTGTTTCCATAAATGCACAATTTATTTACAACTTCGATCTACTTTTACTTCATGAAGGAAGAGAATCACAGTTAGGTTAATATAAACGTTATGAACAATGTTGGTCCCTTTGATCAGCAAAATTGACTCGATTATAAATTCAGATCACTAATGAGGACGGCATAGCTTAAGTAGATTAGCTGCTAAAGCTAAAGTTAGAAGGGAGGCCTGTGAAATGCCATCATTACACATAACCCGCTTACTTGCGTAATAGTCGATGCGTTACCTCACAAATTTAGAGCCGCCACATACTTTTTTTCCTACCCGCTTTCAGTTGCAGAAGCTATTAGGTTTACTTTTGGCACCGTAATCTACTATTGTCTGAAGGGTAATTAGACAAGCTTGCAATTGAGAAAACCTAGCGCATATGACCTAAAGAGGTGAGTGTTTCTTGTACTGCTTACGAATCTCTGTCCTTTTGATTTGTCTACTTGATTTCCGAGAAGGGCATAAAGAGTTTCTGTGCATGTCTTTACTGGCCTTTATTCCGTGGACATGACGTACTTTTCACCACGTTTACCAAGGCACGTAAGCTATTTCGCAACATGTTTAAAGCCAATATACAACCGATATGCTTAATTAGGCGCGACAACTGACCGTCGGTGTAAGCGCCGACGATGCAAAAGCCACCTGATGAAAGAGGACATCATTCCGGCGTCATTGTGACGTCCGCGTGAAGTCATACTATTACTGCGTCACACGAGTTCGTCACTAGGTGAAAGGTGGGCAGACTTCGACGCCAGTGTAACAACATGAGATCCAAGTCTGCGACCTTTGAATGACGCAGCCGAAGCTCTACCACTTAACTATACGGTGGCGCTCATCTGACCGTCCACTTTTAAAGCTATATATGTGCATGTTAACATTGGAGTATCGTTCAGCGCCATCTGTTGCGTTTTCCATCAATATAGAACACTCCTCTTTGCCTTTTGGCGTCATGAGGCACGTGCCGATTGTAAAGCGAGTGCTCGCGGAAAAAGAATGGTTGCACTGACCACAGCTTACATGAAACTTCCGGATTTGCCGATGGTGTTGTGGCTGTGGGCACGAAGCCAGGTCGTAAACTGCAAGGCTGGTTGTTTTATATAATAAACTAGACGCATAAGTCATACAGTCGTTAAAGTGAAGCTTGTAACGAGCACACTTAACCACCATTATAGGCAAGCTTTTCTGCTTTGTATATGTACTGACTTATTTTTACCGAGGCACGTAGGAAGTGATTTTTAAGTTTTTGTACATTGTGTTCCTTTTGAAGTTTCGGTAGGTTTTGCTATTTAAAAGAAAAAGTTTATAGAAGCACATGCTCACAAAAATATACGCTCCCTCTAGGGTGATATGAAGTACAAGTTTTTCCTACTCCACTTAGGGAAAGATCATATAATGAAGACACTTGATAATGATCGATGGGCCTATACTTGTAAGTTAACGAGCATAATGGGACTGCGACGTACTTCAAGGTTTTCAACCATTGGAATGGCATTAAACCTAAAACAGTGCAGTGGCGTTTTTTTTCTTTTTCCGACGTCTTTCGTTTTGTTCAAATCGCGCAAAGTGTAAGCTTTTCAATTCAAGCTTACGCACATATTAATTAGCCAGAACATTAAGCACCCTTGAATTAGTGTAGCGCACAACGGAATCGAAGAAACGGCTGAGCAGATCAACACAAGAGGACATAGCGCTTTTTCTTCTTGTGGAAATCCACTCGGCCGTTTCATCTTTCCCTCAACGCACCGTACCTGTTGTAGTACGACGAACCAACTCACCCAGTCTTGAGCAGTTCTGGTCTTAGCACTAATAATGTATGAGGCCGAATGCAAGATCTGGTGAGGCTAGAAAACAAATATGCAGATTGAAGAAAGCGGTAGCGCTAAAGTAGCGAAATAGATACGTAAAGATAGAAATGCTGAAAGGGCCTGCAGTTTGCTAAGAAGTGCATGCTTCGCATTTAAAGGAGGATTTCGTGCTAACTACGGGACAGCTCACGAGGACCAGTGGTGATGATAATAAACAGAGTCTCCTAGGTTCATAAAGAAGAAGTTTCATATTCCTGCGCCCAGGTGACGTTACTTGAGTAAACATGGGTATAGCAGCTAAACAGGGCGGTTGACTATGGCTTAGCCCGGCAGAAATAGAGAATAGGAGAAAATACTTTACACTAAGCCTTCCTTCTTTGTCAAGGAAAACTCGCTGATGAATTTAGCCTGACTGAGCCCATTAAACAGCATTCTTTCCTGAGAGCTTGTCAGGTGAGCAACGAGGTGTCCTCTGGTGGAAACGTTCTTCTATCTATCTATCTATCTATCTATCTATCTATCTATCTATCTATCTATCTATCTATCTATCTATCTATCTATCTATCTATCTATCTATCTATCTATCTATCTATCTATCTATCTATCTATCTATCTAGCCGCTTACCGACTTATAACTCTCCTGGCCGTTTGATAATGGTATCAATACCACACTTGGTATGGCACAACGTGACTCAATGAAGAACATATTTAGCTAGTCATAACATTATTACATATGGGTGTCATGAATGTCATGATTTAGATTTCATAGTCCTGCAGCTCTTGCGGTAGTATCGTTCACAAGGCATGTTGCGAAACTGGTATGGTATGACATGATTGCATGACGAATACAAGCGACTGACCCTAACATGAAAATCATGGCTTGCGTGTCATGTAACATGCCTACATGCCCCGCTAATGATGCGCTAGCGGCCGTTTCGCTAGCGTCACCTATATCGAATTCAGTATTACGGTAAGTGAATGGACGACAAAGGTATGTCAAAGGTGCAAACATGAAGATAATGAGATGCCTGTCTTGTAACATGACTGCATGCGACGCTCATGATGCACTGCCGGCCGTTTCTCTAGTTTTATATTATACGAAATTTGGTATTACGGAACGTAAATCGAGGATAAAGGTGTAATACTGGTGCAAACATAATAAACAGGAGATGAGTGTCATGTAAAAACATGACTGACTACATGCTACGCTAACGATGCGCTCGGGGCCGGTTCGATAGATTCACGTGTACCAAACTCGGCATTACGGGACGCGAATGGACGACATAGGTAAACGAAACATACAAGCATGATAATCACGACTTGCGTGTCATGTAACAACATGACTACACGCCACACTCAAGATGCGCTCACGAGCGTTTCGCTAGCTTCACATATGCCACATTTGGTATTACGTAACGTCAATGGATGGCGACGGTATGTGACGAGTGCAAACATGATAATCATGTATATTACAGACCGATCAGCTTGCTCTCTGTAGTATACAAGCAATTTACAAACGTAATTGCTTACAGAGTAAATAAAACATTAGAAATCAATCAACCGAAGGAACAAGCAGGATTTCGAACAAGCTACTCAACAATTGACCACATTCATACTACCAATCAGGCAATAGAGAAATGCTCAGAATATAACCAACCACTATACATAGCCCTCATACATTACGAGAAGGCGTTTGATTCAGTAGAAATATCAGCCGTCATGCAGACACTGCGGATTCAGGGCGTAGATGAAGTATATGTTAACATTCTAGAAGAAATCTACAGGGGATGAACTGCTACCATAGTGCTTCATAAAAAAGACAACAGAATACCAATCAAGAAGGGTGTAAGACAGGGGGACACAATCACCCCAATGCTATTTACCGCGTGCTTACAGGAGGTTTTCAGGAGCCTAGAATGGGAGCAGTTAGGGATAAGAGTTAATGGAGAGTACCTTAGTAACCTGCGCTTCGCCGATGACATTGCATTGCTGAGTAACTCTGGGAACAAATTGCAACTGATGATTACGGAGTTTGACAAAGAGAGCAGAAAGGTGGGTCTTAAAATTAATCTGCCGAAAACGAAAGTAATGTACAACCTCGGAAAAGAGCAGCGCTTCGAGATAGGTAATAGTGCACTTCAAGTTGTAAAAGACTGTCTACTTAGGGCAGGTAATAACCGCAGAGCTGAACCACAAGATTGAAATAACTAGAAGAATAAAAATGGGGTGGAACACATTCGGCAAGCACCCTCAAATTATGGCAGGTAGATTGCCACTATCTCTCAAGAGGGAGGTATATAACAGCCGTATCTTGCCGGTACTTAGCTACGGAGCAGAAACCTGGAGACTTACAAAGGGGGTTCTGCTTATACTGAGGTTTACGCAGCGAGCAATGGAAAGAAAAATGGTAGGTGTAACCTTAAGAGACAAGAAGAGAGCAGAGTGGATTAGGGGACAAACGGGGGTTAAGGATATCATAGTTGAAATAAAGAAGAGGAAATGGGCATGGGCCGGGCATGTAGCGCGTATACAGGATAACCGCTGGTCATTAAGGGTAACTAACTGGATTCCCAGAGAAGGGAAGCGGGTAAGGGGGAGACAGAAGGTTAGGTGGGCAGATGAGATTAAGAAGTTTGCGGGTATAAATTGGCAGCAGCAAGCACGGGACTCGGTTAACTGGCGGAACATGGGAGAGGCCTTTGTCCTGCAGTGGATGTAGTCAGGCTGATGATGGTGATGAAGCAGCAAGAACTCACAACTGCAAAAAAAGAGAAGTACGAACGTTATCGAGATTGGCTCACACACGTTCCGTTGCACACATAAGTGGCAGCACAGCGACGATGAATAACTTATTTTTCCCACACGCAATCCTAACGCCATTGCTTCCTGTTCAGATCGAGGAAACTTTCGCGAGAAACTAACTTGCCATTTTGTCCAGTAATCGGTGCCTACCCTAGCATGATGAATTGTCTCGTGTACGCAATGCTGGATTCGGTTCTTCTTTCGCTTGTTTTTGTTACTAATTACAGTAATTAAATGCGAAGCATTTTTAGCGAACTTCGGCGAATCGAGCGTATCTATCTATCTATCTATCTATCTATCTATCTATCTATCTATCTATCTATCTATCTATCTATCTATCTATCTATCTATCTATCTATCTATCTATCTATCCACCTATAACATTCAGCTCTTCTGGCCGTTTTGATAATTGTATCGATACGAAACTTGGCGAGGCATAACATGACTGTACGAAGAACACATTATACTAGTCATAACTTGAAAATTATGACATGTGTGTCATGAATGTCATGATTAACATTTCATGGTCCTGGAGCTCTTACTCTGGTTTTGTTCTTGTGGCATGTTTCAAAACTGGTATAGTATGACATGATTGCATGGCGAACACAAGCGACAGACCCTAACATGAAAAACATGACATGCGTGCCATCTAACAACATGACTACATGCCACGCTCCTGATGCGCTGGCGGCCATATCGCTAGCTTCGTTTTGACAAAATTTGGTATTACGCGATGCGAACGAACGATATAGGTAAATGACATATCCAAACATGATAATCACGACATTCGTGTCATGAAACAACATGACTACATTCCACTCTGATGATGCGCTCGCAGCCGTTTCGCTAGCTTCACATATGCCAAATTTGGTATTACGTGACTCCTATGAATGACGAAGGTATGCAACTGGTGCTAACATGATACTCATGAGATGCATGCCATGTGAGAACATGACTATATGTCGCAGTCAAGGCTCAAGGCGCTAATACATTTCGACGTGACGCGGTGCGCGTGTTAACCGGCGTTCATGTCATTGCGTCATGCCTGCGTTCCTACGGCAGGCGCTGGTCAAGCCATATACTTGCAGGCAAGCGCCGTGCTGCGTTGCTTTGACGCATGCGCGTTTCAGCGCGTCCGGCGTCCCTCCGTCAAGAAAAGAGGGAGGCGCAGTGTTGTCTGGGGAACGCATCGGCGTGAAATGCAGCATGTCGCATTTCACGCGTGGCGTAAGACTATGGAGTGCTCTCGTTTTGCTAACGTAGCGTCACTGTGCCCAGCGTGCGCGCGCGTCAACGCTACATTGGAGTATATATTGGGCTCTTCATGATGCGCTCACGGCCGTTTTGCTAGCTCCACATATACCAATTTTGGTGTTATCTGACGTGAATAGGTGACGAAGGTAAACGACAGATACAAACATGATAATCATGACAGGGAAGTCATGTGCGGCACCATTTACCTCCACCTGGTAACGTTGTCCTGATAGTGACATAAAATTTCTCATTCGTGCTTCGAATATCATCGATTTCCACTTTCAACGAAGAAGTAATGTAAATCTCTCGAAGATGACATTTTTGCGCGGTACCTCTGCTGGTTTGACAACAATGTCACATTTGACATAATGCTTACACTAAAAAAATCAATCTTTTGCGGCTTCGAAAAATAAAACTGGGGCAATAATTTCATTTCCTAACGTCGTTTGTGCTTTTTGTTATTTTACTGTTGTTGTTTACTCACTCTCTGTTGTAAATATGGTAACTATGACTCAAAGTAAGCGAAGATTGGAGAAGTAATTTCTGCTTTGCAGCATGCATTCTGATTCCTGTGCTGTCCCAAATAGCGAATGTGCGTCTCACTTTGCAATGCTCCTCATCATGTTTGAGGTACACACCAAAGCTTCATTCAACGTCTTGTTTCATTGAACTAATGCGCGTAGCGCACATTTACAGTGAAGGTTAATGCATATGTTATGTTTAGGGCAATGTTAAGGTAATGTACGCGGTTAAAGTGGCGGGTACTAAAAGCTGTCTGCAAGTTTTTTCTTGATTTGACAACCTGCACTCCGTGTTGCTGCCATCAACCCATCAGCCCTTGAATATTAAACTTTTTCAAACTGGGACAGAGTTTTGCTGGAACAGGAGCCACTAACTTATATAAATTTGTCAGTGCAAAGGTGTAGCAAGCAAAAGGGCTTGCTCTCTCGAGCATATGGGAATGATATTCATGCCAGACTTCTGTTTTACGGGGGAGTGTAATGCATCCTTGAGTGAATTACCTGTTATTACGAATACCAGCTTCTGTCAGCTTTTAAATCAGAAATACGCAGAGGAAGTATCTTTTTACGCACCTTGGCCACCTTGCAACCAAATCCCGCCAGTCGCGTTACTCGTTGTACGGAGACATGGCACGTACCTTGTCCTGGCACAAACTATGGATTTGAAACACTACGTAACCGCCTTCCAAATGCGATGAACAAATGAAAACTAACAATTGATAATCTGTGTATATTGTCTAAAACTGAAATGTTAAATCGGATGTGCTGACTGTGTTGTGAATGAATGTTCGGTGATTTCTGTAATGGTTATTCAGTTTTTATTCTTTCATACATTGCTTTGTTATGAATATTTGCGTATGTATTTCAGAGTTGTCATTCTATTATTTGCTGTCATGGGCCACATGCGTGTTTCTTTTTGTATTGTCACTTTCCGCTGCCTGTAACTTTTGTAATTTTTGTAAGTTTGTAGTTTAGATATTTCTGGGTGAAGAGGCCAGTCAAGCTGTGATATGCAGCTTTTTTTCCCTTCGCACGAAACCACGTATACAGTGTATTTTCGTGTACTTGTCACGTGGTTGAATAAACTCAGACTCAAACTCAAACTCACTCCTTCGTGTTTTCTATCACAGGGCTCTAATTTAATATGAACCAGTCAAAGAGGATTGCGACGACTTTGGTCTTTTTAATGCGTCTTGCCTCGATGGCAGTGGGATTTCGGTCGTGCACAATCAGGCGTTTGAGCGTTGCGTCGTCAAGGGAGAGGTCAACGTTCTTGATGACGCCCTTGCATGTATTATTGGGTGCGGCCACGTATGCGGCAACTTCGAACGAGCCTTGGTTTGTGTGCAGTTTCTGCACGTTCACGTATGATGTGGCATTATTTTGGTACGGCGTAGAAATAACAATGATGTTTTGCATATTGTTGGGGCAGATCGTGTCCTCCCGTGCTTGTTCGTCGGTGATCTGGGCGGCCATGATGACGGCTCTCGCCAGCAGAACGAGGTCGACTCGGGCTACGTCCGATCCACCTCTGGGTCTCATAATTACCCTGATCTGGTCTTTGGGTAGGCAGGGTAGCCTGGAAGCGGATACCACACGGTGTAGTGCCGATTGACTTTTTTTAAAGCCCCTGGGGTGCTTCGGCTGGTTGCTGTGGTCGACCGTCCCAGCGGCCAGCTCCTCGTTCGGCGGAGTCGTCTGTCTTCGGCGTCCCATGGCGGTGGCCCATCCAGGTCCGTCGAAGATCTCGGCGCTGACTTCCATTCCCTCCACGGTTACGGAGGAAGGCATTTTCAGTGCCTGGTTGTCGGCTGCGACGTACGGAGGTTGATCCAGTAGCTGCCGCGTCTGGCCGAGCCCTTGGCTACGTGTAACGGCCGTACTCCTCGCTAACCCTAGGTGTGGTTAGGGTTAGCGGGGACGCTCGCCGCGTCGCAAATTTAAAGTCCAAAAATATGTCTAAGAGTTCACTCACCGCCAAAAATGGCGTCTCCACTGAAACCGCAGAGCTTGCTTGTTCGAATAAGCACAAAGCCAAGTGATCTTGAAGCATAGAAACGATCGAAAAGATTTAGAAAAGCGGGAGCCGACGTTTTCACGTCCGCGCTCCTCGACACCACCTAGCGATCCCCCTTTGACCTTCAAGGTGGTGCCGGTGGGAGATTTCTTCTGTGCGTTGTTGAACAACAAAAAAAATCGCCGCCTGCGCGTTAACTAAAAGCCAAATTCTTCTGTCTCTCATTCCCCATAAGCAGCCATTAAGATGTTCCAGTAGGAAACGTTAGTAGAAGTAGAAGTGTTACAAGCCGACCTCTGCTGTCTCTCATTCCCAGTAGCAGCCATCGTTTACCTCCAAGGTAGTGCCTGGTGAGATTTCTCCTGTGCGTGATTAAACAATAAAAACATTTTTGTTCAAAACGCCATTGATTGAAGAAATAAACCAACGAAAGACGCCAGGTGTTTTCTAAAGCAATAGTTTTATAATCAAAACCACATCGATGCAGGTTTGTAGTTGCCGATGCTCGTTGCCGTCGGTGTGGGCTCGTATAGATAAGGATGCTGAAAGGCACGCGCTCGCAGACAGGACCCTGAGTGAGAGCATGCGAGGCAGAAGCGCGCCGGCAAGCTGCGCGACGTCGCCGCCAAGATCCTGCTGTACGGGAACAAGAAGCCAAATCAGCAAGGCGGCGTCGGCAAGATCCCGCCGTACGTGAACAAGAAGTTGCAGCGGCACGTTAGCGTCGGCAAGATCCTTCCATACGGGAACGAGAGGCCACATCAGCGAGGCAGTGTCGGCATGATCCTGCTGTACGGGAACAAGAAGCAACATCAGCAAGGCAGCGTCGGCAAGATCCCGCCGTACGTGAACAAGAAGTTGCAGCGGCACGTTAGCGTCGGCAAGATCCTTCCATACGGGAACGAGAGACCACATCAGCGGGGCAGCGTCGGCATGATCCTGCTGTACGGGAACAAGAAGCCACATCAGCAAGGCATCGTCAGCAAGATCCCGCCGTACGTGAACAAGAAGCTGCAGTGGCACGTCAGCGAAGGCAAGATCCTGCTGTACGGGAACGAGTGGCCGAGGCAGCACGTCAACGTCGCGAAGCAGATCTTGAAAACGTTCGACAATGGGAAGCGGCGAGGAAGCGCATATCACCAGGCGATTAACGGAAGAAAATTTCACGGTGTTACTTCCAGGAGCTTCGCCCAATCTCATCATCATTCACCTCGTGGATCTGCCGTCAATTTTTTCTCACGCCTCGTCTGCGCGTACATCACTCATATTTATCTGGGAATTAGGCGCACAGCGCATCTCGCAAAAGATTACCAATACACCCAAGTAACACACATGCACATGTGGAAACACATGTGCATGTGTTTCCACATGTGCATGTGGAGTCCTTGTGTTTGCGGGGGGAAGGTTACAGACGCGCACATTCAGACTTCAGCTTCACCTTACTGCACACGAATTGAAGGGAAAAAGCAAAACCTTTATTTGCAAGGGTTTCGGACAGGGGTCATGAACTTCATGAGTGGGGCCCCAAGTCCAGGGCTCCACCGGCTGCTGCCGCCTCCCTGACGTGCCGCAGAAGTGCAAGCTGCACCTCTGGGTCGGAGCTGGCGAGCTGTGCCTCCCATTGCTCGAAAGTATTAGAAAGCTTGTATTGACCTAAAAGGGTATCATAATTTAGTGGTTGGTTTAGGCGTCCCCACGAAATGTGGTAGATAGAGCGATGGCAAGCCGCCACACCAGGGACAGCCATGGCCATACAGCGTTGGAAAATTTTTTTTGTAATCTTTGAAGCTTGTGAAAGACTCCCGTTTGAATTGTGCGGAGGTCAATCATGTCCTCCCGTCTAAGGATTTGTAGAGGAGCTTTATTTTTGTCGCATGCCTTGTTGGTTTGCAAGAATTTCGTAAGGGGCCATTCTGGATGGGTTGGTACTCTTCTATAGCTCCCTCATACAGTGTTTTAATGGATTGAAAGTTCTGTCGAGACCCTGCTTCGTTAGTGAACCCTCGAGCAAAAGCGTCAGCACTTTCGTTTCCCTCTAGGCCTGCGTGTCCTGGACACCAGATCACCCTGTATTTGTTTGTTCTCCCGCATAAGAATTTGCTTACTTTATTAGAAGGTGGCCTCTTAAAAAGAACCGGCACGCTTGCTGAGCGTTGGAGACAATAACTGTGTGTGGTTCATCTCTCAACTCCTGCGCTTTGATTCCAAGGGCAATGGAAAAGAATTTCGCCTTGGTGATCGAGGACGTATACAGCGATGCACATGTTACCATACCATGCTGTTAACGGTGCTAAGTACTGATGCAACTGACCATTTAAAATTATACCGTGAAGCGTCCACATACAAAACATATGATTGGTTTTTAATGTCTTTCGGGGTCTTCCCACTCTCTCCTCTCTGCGATTTCTGTTTCTTTTTACATCCATGTTCTTGGGAAGCGGTGAGATGAAGACGTTGCTGCTGATGGGTTCTGGGATTTCTACAAGGGCCTCATCCAGGTTCTCGGGGTATGGCGAAAAGCCCATTCTAGCGAGTACCTCTCTCCCTGCTTTCGCCTGACTTAGACGATTCCTCTGCGCAGTCAGTACCGCTGTCTTTAAATCAGGATATGTGTTATATATACCGAGGTCCAATAGCTTTTAGGGAGGTACCGGTAGTCGTGGGGCCACTTTGTAGGCACCCCTGATTATAGACTCGATGGTTTCATCTTTTAATTTGTTTAACGCGTTGAAAGATAGACTATACATAACATTACACAATACGAGTGCCTGTAATAATGTGTCTCCCACCTTCATTCCGTTTCTGTGGCATGTTATTCTCTGGATCATTCGTGAAACTTCTTTCGTGACTGATTTTAATATGTTTATTGTATGGTTCGCACGTCCATTACTCTGAACCCGAAAACCCAGAATATGTGCGACGGTTACCTCTTGTACTTTTTCACCTTCAATGTGTATACGCCAATCTTTTCATTACTTTTGTGTCTTTTTCCATGTACCCTCATATTTAAAATTTGTCTGCTGCACAGCTGAGCCCGCTCGCCTTGGCAAAGTTTTGAACTGCTGTTGCAGCCTCTTGAAGTGTCTGCTCTTTGCTAGCCAGAGAGATCCACGCATTACCCATAGGGTGATATCATCCACATAAAGGGTGTATCCTAACTACGGCACTTTCTACAGAGCTTGTTTGAGTCCTAACACGGTGATATTGAAGAGCAGGGAAGAGAGGATGGGTCCTTGAGGCGTACCTTTGTTTCGCCTCTCAAAAGCGTCCGACGTGGCTTGCTCTGCGCCTCTTGAAGCCTGCTTCTCTGTGATGAAAACCATTGTCTAATTGTGAATGCCCCAAATTCAATGTTGTTTAATTTTGTTAGGATTACCTTATGCGAGGTATTGTGAAATGCTTCTTTTAAATCGAGAGCTAGTATTAGATGTTCGCCTCCCATGGGTATAAAGCTCGTTACTTCCTCTTGTAATGGTAGGAACGTGCCTTGAGTGGAGAGGCAATTGCTGAAACCCAGCATAGTGGCTGAAAAAGCCCGTTGTTCTCTACAAAGTTTTAGAGCCGATTGTGAATACCCCTTTCGAAAAGCTTTCCCATGCATGACGTCAAATATATGGGTCTGAGTGCCTGCAGGGATCGCATCTTCCTGGGCTTTCGTATCATAATAATTTTGGCTACATTCCATTCATCTAGTACCTTCCCTTTGAGCCAATGGTTGTCAGTAAAGTGGTTTGTCAGTGTCTCTATGACCTCATCACTGAGGTTCCTTATCGGGGCATTTGTGCTTTTATCTGAACCAGGGGCATAATTTTTCTTGGCTGCCTTGGCAGCTGCAAAGACTTGTTCTTTGGTGATTGGGGTGCCGATTATCTCGTTTTTACAACAGCATTCGAATACTGCAACTATCAGTATTCTCTCCTACATGTGTGTTCTTAAGTGCTTGTATTAACTGTCCCTCGGTACCCGGAAACTCGTGCATTATTCGTTTTAGTGTTCTGATCGTGGCCGATTTTCATTTTTCCTGGTCAAGCATGTTCCTTAGGCTGGCCCAAATTTTTGCAATGCTCAGTGTTCTGTAGTGAACTGCACTGCAGAACACTGCAATTCTTTGCAATTTAGACTATTGATTTGCCTCCTCTCCTGAAGCAGCGAATGACCGCGACGACAATCGTTGAGAGTGCTCACCGTCAGGCGATAAGCTTAGTGCATCCGAGCGAGACAGAAACAGGCGCCGTGTTGCTGCGTCACCCTGTCGAAACAACGGAACGCGATAACTCTTTGCCGCTTCGATGCACTTCAAACGCTGCAAAAACAGAAACGTCGGCATCGAATGACGGCTGGCGAGGACTATGCTGAGTGCGAGTGGATGATATATAGCTTCTTCCTGACAAAGAAAACGCCACTGGAAAACTGAATGGGTGCATGCCTGTCTCGGGGCAGTGGCACGTCGCCCCTCGTCGTGAACGGCGCCACACTGAATTGGTTCATCGTGACTGTTACGTCAAAGAGCGGCCACGGTTGGACGCGCATAATACAAATTTATAGCGGTGCACTTTGCTTTTAAATGCGAATCGTTTCTCATCGACCTTCGGTGACCTTGAGCGTATCTATCTATCTATCTATCTATCTATCTATCTATCTATCTATCTATCTATCTATCTATCTATCTATCTATCTATCTATCTATCTATCTATCTATCTATCTATCTAGCTGCCTGCGATTTTTAGCTCTCCTGGGCGTTTTGATAAATGTATCAATACGAAACTTGGTATGGCATAGCATGACTGTATGTAGAACATATTTGACTAGTCATGACATGAAAATAATGATATGCGTGTCATGTAGCAACATGAATACATGCCACGCTCATGATGCGCTAGCGTCCATTTTGCTTGCATCACATATACCAAATTTGGTATTACATACGTGCATTGATGACGGAGGTATGGGACTGGTCCAAACATGATAATCTTGAGTTGCGTGTCATGTAACAACATGACTACATGCCACGTTCATGATGCGCTGGCGGCCGTTCCGCTAGCTTCACTTATACCGAATTTGGTATTACGGGAGGTGATTAGATGATGAAGGTATGATACTGGTGCAATAGTGATAAACATGAGATGCATGTCATGTAACAACATGACTATAGATGCTACGCTCAAGATGTGCTCGCAGCTGTTTTGCTAGCCTCACATGCACCAAACTCAGTATTACGCGACGCGAACCGACGACACACGTAAATGACACATTCAAATATGACAATCACGACATCCGTGTCAAGTAACAACATGACTACCTTCCAAACTGATGATGTGCTCGCGGCCGTTTAGCTAGTGTCACATATGCTAAATTTGGTATTACGTGACGCCAATGAATGACGAAGGTATGTGACTGGTGCAAACATGATAATCATGAGATGCGTGTCTTGTGAGAACATGACTACATGCCACAGTCAAGGCGCCAATACATTTCGACATGACGTGGTGCACGTGCTCACGGTAGTTCATTTCGTCGCGTCATGCGGGCGTTGCCACGCCAGGCGTTGGTCCTCCCATATACTCGTAGGCACGGAGGAAGGAAAGGTAAGGAGAGGGCATGCCCAGCCGGCGCAGGGCGTAAAAAATGTGGCGGAAATGACATCATGGCGGCCATATTCACTAGGCACAATGGCGGCGTTGCTATGGTTACGTGTAGCGCAGTGGAGCTGGTCTAGCAGTGAGCGGCCGCAGCTGGCGGCGGAATTTGTGCCTCCCCAGGTCTCGTGCTGAGCCGTGGCGGACAATATCTGTGCTCAGCGCCGCGTTATTGGTTACGCAGTGTTCTCCTGGCTGTTACATTACTCTTAGCAACGTTTACAAATCCCTTTGTCCATCACGGGTTTTAAACAGTGCGTAGAACAAATGCATATCCATGTGGCATGCGGCGGATTACGCGGATGAAGCAGTTAGTGTTCAGCGAAATTGCGTTGGGCGCCATGACGAAGCTGAATGACGACGAACGCCTTGCAGGTAAGTGACGGTTGAGCAGTGCTCCTGCTTTTGACAACGGACGACGCTGTTGAGCCCAGCAAGACGCCGTGAGGACCATGGGCACATACATAGTTTCGTGTTGTGTATGTACAGTAACAACTTGCATGTGCGTATTAAAACACCTTTTCTGTTCCGCTTGGTACACTCTCTACCAGCATTGCATGTAATCTCAACGTAACAGCAACCACGTTCAACTGTCACTAGCACCGTGCTCAAAGTCACCACGGTCGCAGAATGCTGACGCCGGTGAGTTTCACGCAGAACACGGGACACAGTGGCAGGACGCTGCGTCGGCCGCGTGGCGGAATGAAACAGTAGAAGGCGCACGACCGATCGTGTTGTCTGTACAGTTGCTGAATAAATGACGTGAACGCACTCGCCGTTGTCAGTGCATCTAGCGCGCGTTCTCTCGTAGTTGCTTCGTTGTCGGCGAGCTGTTACTCCCTGTTATTACTCGGATGAAGCGATTTCGCTGAAGGTGTCCCGCTGGCTCAGAGTTATGAGCCCAGTTCCATTAGTTTCGGATCGTCACGACACACGCGCTGCGCAGCCCACGTGCTTTCCGAGCCGGAGAAAGAGTCGTGCCTTCTGCTGCGCATTCATATGAAAACAACAGAGGAGAATTTGCCTAGTCAATATGGCCGACTTCCGGCTTCATCGCGGCTTCACAACGAGCACGGAGTGACAACGAGTGACGTAAGAGCCTGTCCTTACCTTTCCTTCCTCCGTGCTCGCAGGCAAGCGCCGCGATGCGTTTCTTTGACGCATGCGCGCTTCAGCGCGTCCGGCATTCCTCCGTCATGAAAAGAGGAAGGCGCAGTGGTGCCTGGGTAACGCACCAGTGCAAAACGCATCATGTCGCATTTCGCGACACAACCAAACACATCCAAACTTAATAAAGACACATCCAAACTTGATAACATTGACACGGAAGTAATGTACGGCATCATTTACCTCCACCTCGTAAAGTTGTGCTGATTTTAGAGTGACATACCAACATTTCTCATTCCTGCTTAGCATATCATCGATTCCCACTGTACGTAGGATCAGCCAGTTTTTTATTCTTAGATTGCCACCTGCTATAGATCAGTCATTCTCCTTAATATTTCTTGAATGGTGGGCGTCTTTACACAATCTCTGTCGCTGTCCTACATGTGGTCATATCCTTAAAAGAAAATAAATGCATAGGTTTTGTGTCATGTTCACATGTAGTTGGCATTGAGAGACTCCCACGTAAATTTAGAATCCAGATGCCCTTCTGCGTATTTTCCCTTTATGACTGTGAAGAACAACTGTCGGCACCACTGTAAAATCTTTACTGAAGTTTCTCACAGTCTTCTTTCGTGGTGTGTCGCCCGTGGTAACGCACAAGGCGCCTGTGTGACCTCAAAGTTATTTCCATGCAAACAGGAAAAAACATACAAGGTGTGTTGGTAGAAGTTCCAACGTTAGCAAACGTTATTTCAACTATGACATTCGCTTCTTCAAAGAAAAAATATTCATATGTGGGAACAAAAATAATCTGTTTAGTCTTGTGGGAAAAGGGTCACTTAAAATGACTTGCACCCAAAATTTTACTGGAACGGAAATAACTAGCATAGCACAGCTATGGCATCTGCATCATCCTAATGTCATACAGTTCCACTGTGTTGTGTTATGTATACAGGGAAGCTAAATGTCCAACCAGAGATTTAGAGAGAGAGAAGAAAAAGTCAACTTCAACGCGACAAGATTATGCTCTGTAGAGATGGTGTTTTACGAAAAAAGGAGACAAAGACAGCTATGGTTCTAGAGAAATATATATATTAGTCACTTCATCTCTACAGCAGGCTCCTTCCTTAAAAGGAAAAGTGACAAAAATAATGAGAAACAATAATACAGTCTTTCTTATAAATAATGACAAGTCGATGCAAAATAGTAATGATCATACTGCTGATTGCCTTAAACCTATTTTCTTAAGTTTCCAAGTATGGACTCGGAGCAAAAAAAAGGGGCCCCCCTCCCTAACAAATCAAGCTAGAAATAGGTGTAGTCTTTCAGCATATGCCCTCAATTGCTGCTATGCTATATGTTCTTCCTCTTTTTATTTGGTTTAATTGGATACATAGAATGTTCTTCAGAGCTACCTCTTACACGGTGGAAGAAGGTAATAGCTGCAAGATCGCGGTGATGGCTCTATAGAGAATTGATCTGCCTTTTTCACGCGTATTTTACATATACGCGCATAAGATATATAGCCAATAATATTTGACATTTGCCAATATACCCCAGGCGCACGTTGGCAGCGTAAGTGGAGCACCAGACGCCAGCTGCTTTCTACTTCAGCACTGAAAACCAGCTCGCAACACAGTGCGTCATACGGGATTGCCGTGAGTGCGGCGAGAGACTGAATGACTCATTCACTCTCTCGAAGTATTGCCAACCACTACAAACTGGTTGAGATTCAATTGGTCAGCTGGTTTCACTGAAGTTCAATGGCTCTGCCTGCTGCCGGACGGAGTCGTTTATCAGAAGAACTTAATGTTATTGTTTGCGTGACTGCGAACGTAATGTATTAGAGTGATTTGAAGCAATAATACGTCCCCTATAATTCGCAGGGATCCCAGACCCACATTTTAATCTGCGTCGAACGATAGCTGATATCACGACAAACCTGCTTTTTTATATATTTTGTGAAAGTATCTGGCTCCGTCACTATCATATAGGCAAAAACTCAAAATGGAGGCAACACGAATATTATTTTAACATAAAAAACGAATATCCACAGCATATTGCTTATGAACACCGTTTTCAGGAGCGTTTTCGGCAGTGGGACGATGGTGTTATTATGCCTTCATGTTTACCTTCTCGGAGGTCTTAGGTGCCAAGTAGAATATATATTCTCATTGCTGTGGCAACGTTATGTGCCAGTGAATACATATGTATGTGTTTTCTACGTCATCTTAAGCAATATAACAGGATATCAGCCTTGAGAGTTCAGGAACAAATGAAGGTCTGGGAAAAAAAATTCTACTTGTGAGGTGCGCCTTACACGAAACGTACCCTGCAGCAAAAGAAAATTATCGGAAGTACAAGTGATAGATGTATTTACATATGAAAGAACATTAACAACGTAAAAGAATTGGCCTCGTATCTGCATGTTACACGGCAAATGTCGTCGAAAGACGATGATCTTGCGTCTGGAGAGAGTGAACAAAACGTTTATTTGATGTTTTGCGCTAGAACATGGGTAAATATTATTCGGGAGGCGCTGCGTTAGAGTGCCTCGAGCGTGCAGTGGAGGTGAACGACGAGCGTATCTAGTCACGTCCCACCTGAGACATGAGCGCTATCTAGCAGTTACCTTGGAAAACAAAGCGCGCTTTGTGCGCACACATCTCGGAGGTGATAAGGTGTACAACGCAAGGCGACGGGTAGGAGCCACCACCACGTCATCTTATCAAAGCGTTGGAAACACTTGCCTTTTCGTGCAAGCGTAGCATGGTCAGCGCAGCTTGATAAACGCTGCGGTTCTTAGAATTACTTATGTATGCCTTTTCTAGTAATTAGACACACACAGAATATTGACGTGTTGTTATGGTGCCTCAGTTATGCGCAATAATTACTTTTTAATTGATAATTGCACAAGTATCAACGTAGAACCTTGAGCAATTTAGGGGGGAGGGGGCGCTGCGGATATGGTTGGCCGTTTGGGGTATCGTTTGGTGCCGTTTAGGGTACCACTAAGGGCGAACAGACAGACAGACAGACAGACAGACAGATTAAAATTTTTGCGTCGAAGGTCCCCAAAAAAGACTATCGTCTTTTAAAAAATCGCAGCATAGCCAGACAGTAAATGATGATGAGTGGGGGGAAGCTTCGAAGAGCTTTGTCGGCAAACCACGAATCAACCACTGGCCCAATTTGTCCTCCATCACTTGTCCATACATTTGTCCCTCTGTCAGTCCGTTCATCTGTCAGTTCATCCGTCCATCCGTCTGTCCATCTAGTGAACACTCTAAGTACCGCCATCTCGCATCTTTTCATCATATACAAGTACCGCCATCCAGTGAACATTCCAAAGACAAACGAGAAGTAGCTATTAACTACTACTACCACCTACATCAGCGACGCACGATCGACAGCTTGAATGGCTTCGATCCTTAAGTTGGCTACAAGTTATAGTACTTGGTGTTTGTTCACAAATAGGTAATCATTTAGAGAACGAGGTGCTCTACTATGGGAGTTTATAAAGCCGTCTCGTGGGCCTCACACACGATGAAACCGTGATAATTACAGACTAATCCTGAAATATAACCCACCCCTGACTTTCTTTTTTCACAGAAAAGGTTGCCATACTCGCTTAGTGTAACCTCCTTGGTTTTAGAAAGCTTTAGCGAGCGTTGAACCGCAGTGCCATGAATACAGCGAAGTAGTATATGCCATGAACTCGAGGAGGTTAAAGGTGGGAAATAGGTACGAAGCGCAAGCCTTAAGAAAGTCAAAGCCGAATTTCATGTCTCTCATTTCCCGTTAGCAGCCATTGGCATTTACATTGAGCACTATCTGACAGAAAAAGGTTGCTACGCTATTATCGCTGGGCGTAACCTCCTTGGCTTTAGAAAGGTTTAGCGAGCGTTGGGCCGCAGTGCCATGAATATAGTGAACTAGTATATACCATGAACTTGAGGTGGTTAAAGGTGCGAAGCATACTTGAAGCGCAAGCCGTAAGAAAGTGTGCGTGTTCCACCTCTCGTTTAGTCCTTGGAATGCCCTCTGGATGGCGGTGCTTCCATATGGGGAATATATGATGAAGAGATGCAAGATGGTGGTACTTGGAGTGTTGAATGGATGGACAAACCGACACACAGAGTTGCATGAATGGATGCATGAACGGACCAGGGGCGGATGCATGGACGAACGCAGGGACGGACGCACGAACAGACGCACGCACGGGAAGGCGGATGGACGCATGGACGGTCACACAGATGGACGCATGGACGGACGGAAGCAAGAACGAATGGACGGACGAATACTTCGCCTCACTCTCCATCATTCACTCCGTGGATATGCTGCCAATTTTTCTTGTCAGATAGTGCTCAATGTATAGTCGAGTGCATAATTTTAGGCACCACGGGAGAGCGTGCCGAGGCGCGTCGCTGCACCTTCTGGCGGCTGCATGGCTCTGTCAGGGAGCGCGTACTGCGCACGCTCGTCCCATATCACCCGGCAGTCTGCCCTTTCGCTCGTTTCAACGGCGCGCATCTTGAAACGATGCGGGTGGCGCAAGGTCCCACTTCTGCAGTCGCTGTGCAAGCACCGGTGCTCCCGAGCGGTAATATAGCGGCGAAAATACCTCTTATGTAATAGCATGGCCCGAGCGCGCATGCAATACGATTTCTTTCTTGATGCAATGCGGAAAACATGCAGTTTCTCAGCTTTTCTCAAACGGAGTTGCGTGATATGCTCATATTGCGTGAGCTATGAATTTTGTGCTCTGTCTCGGAGGCGTTATGCCAGCTTCATTTCTTGGTGGGAATATCGCGCGTGCAGTGGTATGCATCAAACCACTGAATATCGCGCGTTCAGAATGAATAGCCAGGAAACGTGATAAATAAACAGTTTATTCTTATAAGCCAGAAAAAAAAGAAAACGATAGCTATAACTGCTATCCAGGAAAGATCACTACTTTCAGTATTTAATCAAACGCCCATCGGCGGCAATCGATTGCGCCACACGAGATGGTATCGAATTGTAAAGAGCGGCCACGGTCTTAGGGCGTGAACGAAGTGCTTCCCACTCTTGCTGTATGGCCGCGAATAGGGTCGCCTTCGTTGAACTCTCAAGATTCTGCGCCGCAAGTCGGCATTTCACGAGACCCCAGACGTTTTCAAAGGGGTTAAGGTCCGCTCCTACGGGTGGCCATTTCAATGTACGAACAGCAAGGCCCTCAAGAAAGATTTCACACTGCGAGCAGTGTGAATCGGGCTCCTGTCATGCTGGTACACGAAACAACCATCCTTGAACGGCCCATTCAAGAGATAAGGAAGCAATTCTCTCTCTATTATAAGGGAGTACGTGGAGGCTGAAAGATTCCCATCGATATGAACCAGTGGTCCAAGTCCTGCCCTGGTCATGGCGGCCCAGACACTCACAGAGCATCGGCCACTGGCAAAGACCGACTGCGCGTACTGTGGTGGATACCTGGCGAGGAAGGAAATGCTGGATTGGTTACACGGATTTATAAGAACGACAATGGCACATAGTCACTTTATCCCTGAACAATATCGTCTTACTTGAAGATCCATATAATGAAATTTTAATTATGCGAGATCGCCAAGATGGTGCGAAATATTCGACATGTTGGTAAGGCACCCTCAGTGCGTTCCAGAAGGCCTCGCAAACTCAACTGTATTTTTCTAAGGTAATGAGGTACAATATACAAACATTGGCTAAGGTGCTTAAGTTTGGCGAGCTGCTCACGATAAGAAGTAACACAGCTTAAAGAGTATCAAAGCTAAGCAACGTTTTACAGCAAGTTCGAAGACAGTAAAGTGCTGGGCTTTACTTGCATTAATCGCAACGTAATTTAGGCGCACTGTAGTGGGTGACCTGTCATTAATTTTTACCAGCTGCGGTTATTTACCCTGTGAACTACTCTTTCTGCACATTCAATGGTAAATAGTACAAGGATGACTTTAATGTAGAAGACAAATCGCAAATGTTTCCTCGAGTTCATTGGACGCCATACTCTCCATTCCTGATCCCAGCGACTTGAAAACGTTGATTCATCGCTGAACACTTCTCCCCACTCTTCTAATCCACATGTCTGCACAAAACGCGCAAACTGCAGTCGCATGAATCTTTAACTGTCCGTGACGTGGGGCTTCTGGGCCGCGACGCAGTTGGCAAGGCCTACTTCTGCCAACCTTCTACGGATAGTCCAGACAAACGCGTTGAGATGCAATGCATATTTTATGCCTTTCGCTGTTATATGGGGATCAGCTACTACGGCGGCGATAATTAGCCTGTCCACTTCGTCATCTGTGCATCTTGACCTTCCAGCACAGTCTCTGTCACTGATCCCCCCGGTTTGTCGGTACGCTTGGATGGCACGACTCACCGCATTTCTTGACCTTTGAAGAGCCGGCAGATGACCCGCTGAGAAAAGCCTTGGATGCTTAACTCTACGATGCGTCTCCTTCCATCAGCTGGTACTCGTGGCGACATTTTTGAAGACGAATGTGGGGGCCTTGAAACCCCTGATCTTAAAATATTTTGAAAATGGCACAGTACAATAGCTGTCTAATAGCTGGGCTGTGCCGCGATATGCTGCCATTCAAAATTTGCTGTACGAGATAATTTCTTATCGTCACCTAGCCCGAAAGACGACAAAACAAGGCAAAGAATTGACAAAAATGACAAAATGGTACTGCGCCTGCGTAGCAAGCACGCATGAACCTTCTGAGTGCCCAATTTTTCTGAGAGAGTTCTAATAAAGAATCGCATTTCCACGCAGTAAGTAATGTGTACAAAAGGAGCGGTGTGCCGCCGTGTAAGGTATTTGGTCGAACAGCTTAAGGAATTAACTTTTGTTTCCTTGTGGAGTCTCCAACATTTGAGCACTTCGAACTGAAATGTGCTCGCTTGTAATTCACTGCAGTATTTCACAAAACAACGTGACCAGAATACCAGAATACACGCTGATGCTCGAGCGACGGATGGTAATGAAGGCAGTATCAATTCCCGACTACTTCGCGTTCGAGAATGTTCCGTGCATATGTCATGGGTAGAGTTCTATTGAAATACTGAAAGCGGTGACGCCCCTTTGAACCTTCGTGATCTTCTCTGGTTTCCGGAAAAAACATTCCCAGATACCCCCAAATATGTAAAGACTCGAAAGTGAAAGCCTATGACATCTCTTGCACGTCTCAATCCGCATTAATTTACGCTTACTTGTCTTATTCTACTATAATGCACCCAATTAATGGGTTGACTTTAATCGGGGTTTATAGTTCGAGTAGTAGAAGATGACACATTAATATTTGAAATTCGAATCCTAGAAACTCTTGTGTCGAGGCTTGACTCCTACCAATAATAAGTGCGGGCTCTCGACGTGACAGAACCAGGATATAGAGAGACAAATAAATTTTATTATATAGATATGACATAGAGCTCCACCAAAGTAATGTCTTGGGAATGTTTGCTCATTCGCGGTTCTTTAACGTCCACTCAGTAAACTAGTTTCAAGTATCTCCCCTCTATCGAAATACGGCATGCGCGACTAGACTTGAAGATGCGTCTTTCGGGTCAGCAGCCAAGCATCGAAGCCACTGCACCACCGCAGCGGCCTTAATAAAGGATTTATCTTTAATAAACCGAGTTTGTTTTCACCTTTCTTCCTCGGACTCTTTTCTGCAGCTGTTGCACGTTTGGTGGTTTTATGCATGTTCATAGACACATGATGTTTGGACCGAGTATTACTACGTACGTTAGTTCGGCGAATGGGAGCGCAAAAGGCAACACTGCTGGCTCAGGAGCTTATTGATTGCCTGACTCGACATTCAAAATGTGATCACGCCGCGGATCGCCTAGGAGTAACGTGCATCTATGTGCAGCACGCCGAAACCCGCAAATGATGTGCTGTCGTCACATTAGCGCTCGGCTTTTTTCATTGTCTTCCCAGCGACTACAGAAGTGACACCTTGCACCGTCCGCATCGTTTCGAGATGCGCGCCGTCAAAACGAGCGAAAGGGCAGGCTGCCGGGTGATATGGGACGAGCGTGCGCAGTACGCGCTCCCGGACAGAGCCGTGCAGCCGCCAGAAGGCGCAGCGACACGCCTCGGCAAGCGCTCCCGTGGTCTCTAAAATTATGCACTCGACTATACATGCCAATGGCTGCTAATAGGGAATGAGAGACAGGAGAATGCGGCTTTTAGTTAACGCGCACGCTACGAACTTTTATTGTTCAACAACGCACAGGAGAAATCTCCCACCGGCACCACCTTACAGGTCAAAACGTAAGACTGGTTACACACTACGACTACCACTACGACTACGAGGGTAGAACAGGTGCCGCTATAAGGAGCTTCGCCCCTAAAAGAGAAATGGCTACTACACACAGGACACGTACAACCCGCGCCCTGAGGAGCTTCGCCCCTAAAAGTCAAAACGTGGGAGGGGTACCATTTTCGTGCGGCTAAATTTGAGCTTGCTTAAACCCGCAACCCTATGACCAGAGAGAATTATTCCACACAGCGTGCATTTGCGCACTACATATGATGCGAACTCTGTACTGCCTACTGTCCTGGCGTCATGAGCCTAAGCGCCACTTTCGTGGGAACAAACCAAGTCTCAAGGGAAACGTGAGGTGGGCTACATAGCTGGCAGGACAGCTTCTATATTAACCAGAGAAAGTTGTAGCACGCAAACTTGAAAGCAGACGCTGGAGCATTGTTGTGGCTTTTGGGATTTTCTATCGCTATGGAAAGCGCTCCGCTAACTAGAGCGCCCCGAGAAACACACAATTCGCCCCACATTCAAAACATCATTTATATTCGGATGTTTCTGTGGCCACGGTAGCGTAGGCTCTGTGATATAAAATGAGGGATACAAAGAACGAGGAATATATTTGCTTAAGAAGCAATAGTAGTGCGCCTCGTAAGATGACGCCATCAATCAAGGACCCCATTGGCTTGTGCTCCAAGAGCCCACTAGATTAGCGAACTCGTTCCAGCGGCTCTAAGCGGGAGCTGGAGCTCTTCAGCAGATAGAGAAATTCTAAAAAAGAATGATTGTGGGATGTTAAGCGCTTCAAACGGGCTCGAAACTTTTTTTTCGTAAATCTTAACTACAGAGCCTAAACGTGTGCTACTATTGCGCACAAAGCAAGTAACGCTCTACTGAACTACCTGAACTCAACAGATCTGAGCGCCAGCAGAATGGATGTTCTCTACCAAGTTTGCTCGTGATTGTGTGTATCTCGTCTTTCTTCTTCAATCTTTTTCCTCCTTTATCCTTTTCCCCAGTGCAGGGTAGCGAACCTAATGAGCGTTTGGTTAACTTCCCCGCCTTGCCTTGCATATCACTCTCTCTTTGATCTGCCTTGTAAAAGACGTGTACGGCTCCATGAAGCAGCATCTAGATCTTATAGTTAATCCAATCGTGTGCTAGACTATTCTTAGCTAGTTCTTGTTTTGGCTTCGCGTACTCTTTTTAATTTACATTTCTCCTGAATGCAGTTGTTATTGTGCATTTATTTACAAGAATCGGTGTGGCATCATTACTACTTAACTCTGTGGGTAATGATTTGGAAGAGCTTTGCTTCTTAGCTTGCCAAATAACCAATTCGCTCCTTCGACAGTAAGAGACGGCCTAGGGATGACCAAAACATTTTGAAGATGATGTTAATGGTCATCGTCGCTTTGAGGTACAAGACACAGAAGAACACCTTGCCACAAATAAATTCAACTTGCATATATGGTGCGTCTGTTGTTCGTTACCGCTAAACATGTACATGGTGTAATGATGATTGTAGTGGGTCATGCAAATCTCGGCACACACATTGTCAGTGCTAAGCACGAGACGCTCGGCCGGGACTGTCGCTGATTTTGATAGCTAGGCCTACGCTCCTACCTGGTCTCGGATAACAGTTTTGACTGTCTCCGTTCTATATTATAATTGGTGGAGTTTGCTGGGTCTCCTTGCAATCCTGGAGTTGCGAAGCCAGACTCTACCTGCTGTCATGACCACTGCATCTGCCACAAGCCCTCCTCCTATGGCTTCCCAGGCCATCGTGTGCTCCGGCGCGGTCCGTCAGCGGGATCCTCCCATATTCAGTGGCACTGACGACCACGACGTCGACGACTGGCTGGCTACTTATGAACTCGTGAGTGTCTTGAACAAATGGGACGAAGCCACGAGACGGGCCACTGTCGGCATTTACCTCAGTGGCATTGCCCACTTATGGCTTCGGAACCATGAGACCGACGTTCCCACCTGGACAGCATTCAAAGCAAAGTTCAGCGAAGTCTTTGGTCGTCCTTCTGTGCGCAAACTTCGTGCGGAGCAGCGCCTTCACTCGAGATCTCAACTGCCTGGTGAGAACTTTACAAGTTATATAGAAGACGTCATTGACTTGTGCAAGCGCGTCGATGTGAACATGACAGAGGTGGACCGCATCAAGCATATTTTTAAGGGTATTGACGAGGACGCTTTCCAGATGCTCATTTCGAAAAGCCCTGCTACTGTCGCCCAAGTTACCGAGCTCTGCCAAAGCTATGATGAGCTCCGCCGGCAACGTCTCGTCACCCGCCGTGCTGTCCCACATCAGGAATCGGTGTCCGGCTTAACTCCCTCGCAAGACCCGTCCTCCTCTCGCAGATCAAAGATTTCGTGCGCGAAGAAGTTGCCCGCCAACTCTCGCTCATCTCTGGCCTACCGGAGCGCAGTGCACCGCTTAGCCCTACTCTACGGACTATTATACGAGATCAAGTGTCTGAGGTCCTTCCTCCACAGCTGGTGCCACCAGTCAATGCACCATTGACGTACGCCGAAGCAGCAGCACGACCACGACCACAGACGTTCCAAGCGCCGCCTCCACAACCTGCTCCTGTTTATGCCGCCCCGCCGCCACGACCTCCACTTCGCCGAGTCCCTAATCCATGGCGCACGGCCGACAACCGACCGATCTGCTTTTCGTGTGGTCTACCTGGGCACGTCGCACGTCTGTGCCGCCGCCGTCCACTCCACTCACGTGAAAACCTACGTCCATACGAAAACGATTAGACGTACACTCAATGCACCCCAGACCCCGAATTGTACGCTCCTCGTCCAAGCCACCGACCAGCTCCTGATCGCCGATCTCCTTCTCCACGTCGACGCTCGCCCTCCCCGATGCGCCGACGCCCCCCTACAATCGACGCGGAAAACTAAATGACGCAGTTCCCGAGGCAAGAACTGCGTCCTCGTCGCAAACCACAAGCCCTCTTCGTTCGCCGCCGAATGTAATTAATGCCGTTCTTGAAGGTGTACCCGTACTTGCCCTTATTGATACTGGTGCCGCAATTTCTGTCATCGCCGAAAAAGTTTGCCGTTCAATTCGAAAAGTGACAACGCCTTACTTGGGTTCATGTCTTCATACTGCCACTGCACAGCCTGTGCAGCCTGTGGCCGCGTGTACTGCCAGACTTGTAATTCAAGGAGTGCCCTACACAGTCCAGTTCGTAGTACTCCCGCACTGTTCTCATGACATCATTTTAGGTTGGGATTTTCTCTCCCATCACCAAGCCGTCATTGATTGCGCCCGTGCCGAAGTCGCCTTTTGTCCCCTTGGTGATGCGCTACCAGTGCACGATCGCCCTTCCGACGCGAAGTTGGTCATTAGTGACGACACCTAAATCCCTCCACGCGCTACTGTCTTCGCACCTGTGTCGTTTTCCACCGTCGTCGACGCTACCGCATTCTTCACGCCTTCCGCTGCTTTCGTTCATCGCCACCTATCACCGCTCCCAACCGCTCTCGTTACTCTTCAAGGTGGTGCGACCAACGTGCCTGTGAAGAATCCGTTCCCATTCACGATTACGCTACTTCGAGGCGAATGTATTGGTTCGATAGAATCATTCGAAACCATCGCTACACTTGACGTTCCTGATGAATCATCGGAAGTCAGTGCCCTCTCCTGTAGTTCCGTGAATGACCCTCCCACTACCGACATTTTCAACCGTGTCATCGACGAAGGCCTAAACCCACAACAGAGGAGTGAGCTTTTGAGCCTCCTTGACGAGTTTCCACAATCTTTTGACAGTCACAGCGCTACTTTAGGTCGCACATCTACCGTATGCCACCAGATCGACACAGGTAATCACCCACCACTACGGCAGCGACCATACCGTGTTTCGCCAACTGAACGCCGTATCATCGATGAACAAGTAGGTGACATGCTAAAGCGAGGCGTCGTTCAACTGTCAAACAGTCCTTGGGCGTCGCCGGTTGTTTTAGTTAAAAAGAAGGATGGCAAGATACGCTTTTGCGTAGATTATCGTCGCCTAAACAAAATAACACGAAAGGATGTTTATCCTTTGCCTCGAATTGATGACGCCCTCGACTCTTTACAAGGCGCAGAGTTTTTTTCCTCCCTTGATCTACGCTCTGGGTACTGGCAAGTGCCCATGAATCCGGATGATAGGCCAAAAACTGCATTTGTTACACCAGACGGCTTATACGAATTTAACGTGATGCCATTCGGGCTATGCAATGCGCCGGCAACATTTGAGCGCATGATGGACACTATCCTACGAGGCCTCAAATGGAACACGTGTTTGTGCTACTTAGACGATGTAGTGGTATTCTCACCCGATTTTCCCACGCACCTTCGTCGCTTGGAACAGGTTCTACGCTGCCTCTCTGCAGCCGGCCTCCAACTCAACTTGAAGAAGTGTCACTTTGGAGCGCGCAAGCTGACCATTCTCGAACACGTCGTGTCGAAGGATGGCGTTCTTCCTGACCCCGCTAAGCTACGTGCTGTTCGTGAGTTCCCGAGGCCCGCGTCTCTCAAGCAGCTGCGTAGTTTCATTGGCCTTTGCTCATACTTCCGCCGCTTCGTCCGAGATTTCGCCTCGATCATGGCGCCTCTGACAGACCTACTTCAGGGAGACCGCAATTTATCTGCGTGGTCTCCAGCTTGCGACAGTGCCTTTGCGAAGCTCCGTGAACTGCTTACAACACCACCCATACTGCGTCATTTCGATTCAAGCGCTCCCACAGAAATCCACACAGATGCTAGCGGTGTCGGTCTTGGCGCTGTACTCGCCCAACGAAAGCCTGGTTACCAAGAATATGTTGTTGCGTACGCGAGCCGCACTCTTACAAGAACAGAAGCAAATTATTCGGTAACTGAGAAAGAATGCCTAGCGATTATCTGGGCCATTACAAAATTTCGGCCTTATCTGTACGGCCGCCCTTTCGATGTTGTTACCGACCACCACGCGCTCTGCTGGTTATCCTCCCTCAAAGATCCCTCAGGACGCTTGGCACGATGGGCTTTACGGCTCCAAGAGTACGACATCCGCGTCATTTATCGCTCAGGCCAGAAGCACGCCGATGCCGACGCTCTTTCGCGTTCGCCTGTTTCTACTGATATTGCGAGTGTCTCCATCCAAGACAACTTCTTTCCACTATCAGGAACCATCAACATGGCTGCAGAGCAGCGCAAAGATTCGTGGATTGCGTCTCTGATGGATTACCTATCTGAAACACTCGCCCACCCGCCATCTCGAGCGCTACACCGACAAGCCTCTCACTTCGCCATCCGTGATGGAATACTTTATCGCCGCAACTACCACCCTGACGGTCGCAAATGGCTACTCGTCATACCCAGCATCTCCACCAATTCAAATTACGCCCTGCACAGGACCACTCAGACATATTGCCGTAGGGGGGAGATCAACAACAAGAGAAAAGGCAGGGATGTTAACCAGGCACATGCCCGGTTTGCTACCCTTACGCTGGGGGAATGGTAAGGGAGCATAAAGATGAGAGAGAGAGGGGAAAGAGAAGAGAAAGAGAAAGAGAAAAAAAGAGGATTGTCAGTCAATTGGCTGGCGCGTATGCAGTGGTGGCACTACACAAAAGTTAAAGGCTGTCACGTAGGCCTGTAGTCCTCACATATTGCCGTAAATTTACATATTGCCGTAAATTGCACCACAATAAACTATGAATTCTCTTCATAAAATTTTCGCCTTACAGAGTTAAAGTATCTGAGTTACATATATAGTCCAGTTGTTTTTGGCCATCTAGTCAACAAATTGTGTTGAAAGGTTAAGGATTGCAGATAAAATGGCAGGGTCCATCTAAATTACAAAATTCTTCAGCAAGGAATGTAGCTGTAACCAACGATTGGACAAGTGGACGTCTCTTCGGGATAATACTAATTTCATCGTCAAGACCACGTGGTCAACTAAGACATTGCCTTCGTGAAACAAATGTCACTCCCGTGATGGTGGTCATTGCACTTGTAGAAACGTTGGCTCCTGTGACGATCTGTATTCAAGGCCTTTTTAATCTATTCAAGCGCTCACCTTCCTCCGAAAATCTGCTTGGTTGTGATAGTCGTAGCGTACAGGCATGATTACGAGTACCGTCCTATAACAATTCTTGCGATATCCAAGCAACGCACAAGCTGTGAAATAGATGGAGGCTTGAAGTGCTAATCGTTCTCGAACGTGGGGTTTCATTGGAGCCAATGTTCACTGGAGCCAGTGAGCAACTGCCTCGAAGAAGAGGAGACACTTTTTAAAACGTTTGCTCTAACACCTGTTCAAGGATATTGACCTTTAGTGTCTATGGCCTAACTTGTGAAGAACTGTCAATTAACTTGACATATATTTTTTTTAGTTTTACAGGTATACCAGTAAAGTAAGTCAACTTCATTAAAATTGTAAACTTGTTCGGAGAAAAGCGGGAAGGAGGTGGCTTTCACAGAACTCCACCTCACGGTGTGAATGGGGGTGACGCGCTTAATTTGACCATCGAGCTTACAATAATTGATATATGAACTTGGCATAATACGAGCGTTATAATGATTCTAACGTGTCAGCCGACGTGTGGCTTCGGTGTAGGACGCACTCAAGCTCACAGAAACAAGGAAACGCTGCAGTTGTTTTCGTTTCTGAGGTCTTGTTCGCGCTCAGCGGCGCGGAAGTAAAGCGGCCTGGGTCGATGCAATCCTATTTCCTTAATGCTTCGGCAAAGACAAGCTTTCCTCGCAGCACTTATTGTCTGCGAGTCGAGTTGCGCGTGTCTGTAACAATAGCCTGCCCTCCCTATAGCATATGCTGCATATTTATGGCAGCTCACCACTCTGGCATCTGCTCTTTATTAAGCCAGAAACAACTGGGTGCCTCGCCATAGGAGAACCATCACACAGACAGGATGACGGATGAGCGATCGCCGTTCGATGAAATATAAGAGACGTCATAGCAATGAGACACTATCATTCCCGTGACTGAGAAAGGCAGTTGTTTTCGCCAGCTTAACCTAGCTTTTTTCGTACAAGATCTAGAACAGCCGTTTGTTGAAAGCGAGTTGAATCAGATTACTTCGGATGGATTGTCGAACACGTGGGCAATAAGCTGCTTATTACGGGCTGCATGTAATGAGAAATGTGCTTTTTTACAGTAATAATATTTTTTTCTGGTGTTCTACGTAAAAAAATACAATATCATTTTGAGAGACGCCTTAGTGGGGGCTCCGTAAATTTTTACCATCTCTTGATCTTCAACGTGCAAGTATATCTATTTACACGGGTGCTATTCGCAATCCGTCCCCATCGAAATATGGCAGCCATTGGCTCTGAATGGAACACGTGCCCTGGAGTACTGTGGTCGACTGCTGACCACCAGGTCGCGGGATTGAGTCTCGGCTGCGGTGGCCGTGTTTTCTATGAAGGCGAAAATACTTCAGGCCTGTGTATTTAGATTGAGGTGCACATTAAAGGACACCACATGTTCGAAATTAGCGGAGCCCTCCCCTACGGCATCTCTCATAAAAACATGGTGGTTTCGGGACGTTAAACCCCTGACAATATTCTTATTCCTAATTTATTATTATTACTATTATTATTGCGCGCGCCCATGGAGTTTAGCAGCGCCTCTTTTTCGCAGTCTACGAAAAATAGAAGCATTATTACATTTCTAAATTGACGGATAGGACTTCGTGGAGAAGCACTTGTGGCAGCGCTGAGCTGCTGACTGAAATGTTGCGGATTCGATCGCGCCAGTAGCAGTCGCATTTCCCGGTACGAGAAATGATAGAACTCGCGCTCTTAGTTTTAGGGGTACGTTAAAGAACCTCATCTGGGCGAAATTATTCGTTACCCTCTACTGCATAGTGCAACATGTTGACAAGTTGGGACTGCAGAAAAAGTCATTATTTCAAAGATAGTTTTTAAAATTACTACTGCGTGTGGGCGTCATGTAACTTGTGACAATACTAAAAGTGATCAAAGTAGGCACGACGATTTGCTTGAGATATGTTTCAAGTGAAGAATTGTGAACCGAGGAGAGACACATAGGCTTGTCTTGAACATAAAATAGAGAACTACATAGCAGGTGTAAGGCAACGGTGCACGCTGATACCTGACGAGACCTGACGAGTGGTGGAGAAATGGCCTGTGCGAACTGTTCTCAAGTATGCGGCTGTGCGATTTTGTAGAACAGCATTTACTTTCCTGTATCCAATGGCAGGGTACCTCAAAAAACGCCAGGTCTACGCGGAAGGCGCCAGCGCAGTCACAACCAAAGCTAGAAGAGTGGCCTTTCAGAGCCTTTTCGAAACACTCATTGGGTAATCGCTGCAAGCACACTTGCTTGATACCCACTAGCACATTATGAAGAAATATTTTAGGGGCAATAGGCCGGAACTCGCTATTCTATCTTTCGTCATTCTTCTGAGAAGCTCAGTATTTGCTATACGATTGCAAGGAATTTCGTGCGAGTTGTTCATGCTGTGGCTGACGACGATGAAGAATTATGACTGAAGTGGGTATGTCCCACTGTTAATAGGAGGAACAAGAACCAGCTTTTGTAATGAGTTGTCGCATTTAACGGCACACTCGTTACGTTATTCGCATTGTGCGAGGACTGGTTGCTTTTTCACTGTTTCAAAACTCTTTATGAGTTGTATTACCGCGATTGCTTTTCCCGGCATCAAGCCTGCCTAAGGCAAGTTTGCCAACAAGTCACAAACACCGGCGTATCTCAGTAGTAGAATACTGACCTGACACCCAGCGGACCTACGTTCGAGCGCCACTGTGTCATTAGTGCTAGTTTATTTTTTTCTAATTTCGTGCGATGTGGTTACGGACACAGGCGGCAGCGGCGGTGGTGGCGGACAACTGTACGTGACCCGAGCTGTGACCTCATAACAGCTTTCACTGTAAAACACTTTGTGCTTGTCCCATACAAATTATCATTAATGGCGAAAATATGAAAGACGTTTAGAAGCAAGGCAATGGAATTTCATCTCAAAACTTCCACGGAATTCTTAGAAAATAATACACTAATATTGAAACAACTCGATACGTGGTACACAGATAGCCTTGTAAATTCCTTAATATATTTCTGACATCTCACCCGACAAATAATGTGCATATTTTAACGTGCTGTTGATGTGGAATCATAAACATCGAACAGGAACTAAAGTGTTCCTGACATCTTGACGAATATTCTAAGCGCACGAGTTTTCATTCGCTGCTTCATTTTGCAATTATCACACAATCCGCTGAATGAAAATTTGTTTAATACGAATGGAAATGTTTGTGAAGCTATTTAGACTGTGGTGAGAATTCATCACTTCTTTATTGACTGTTAAGGAATGAATTGTATTATTAATGCACCAATATATTATTACTAGAAAAAGTGCCCGCATCTGCACAATTGCCGTTGAAATTTACAATTATACTTGCCAATATATTTATATTTCTCAGCAAGATTGTTCTCCTCAGCATATTTGAAGCCATTGTTTGCAATACGTGACCCTGATATCATAAGGAAATTGCTTTTTCGTTCATGAAGACAATTATACAAAGCACAGAATGTATTTCTGCCCCTGAAACTTAGTATCTTGGTGATATTTAGGTCAGTCATTAACCATTCACGTTAAAGTTAGACTGATAAAAATAACTGGAACCTTATTTGAGAAGCGAGCCTCAAACAAGCCACGAAAAAGTTTGGGACATAGCCAGAAAACGTTGCGAATTCGCAAGTAACGACATGTGTGAACATGTGAGTGAAATATGATCGACGTGGAAAGAGTAGAAGAATTTTACCGTTCGAAACCAACCAAACACTGCTCGTCCTATCTTTCCAAAAACAACGACGAAAGCGGAGGGCCTGCTTGCAGTCCCGCAGGGCACGTGCCTCGAAGTGACCTTGAAAAGGGGAAAAGGAAGAAATAAGCGTAGTTCCGCTACTGCCTCTCTGAATGGAGGGCACCTTCACAGTTCTGCGCAGGGAATGGGGGAATGGGAAATATAAACAAGAAAGGGGTAACAGAAGGGTAGTGTTTCATATTGCATGGGGGAATGGGAATTATACAGAAGAAAGAAGTAAGAGAAGGGTAGTGTTTCATATTGCAGGCCTCTCGGAAGTCGGTGGTATGTAGGCAGCTGCTTGGCAGCATGCACGTGTGAGCTATAAGTTGCGGCTAATTCCATGAAAGCAAAACAGAAAAATAAAGAGAAAACGCTCAATGCTAGACGTGGAGAAATGTAAGTTAACGGTGGCGAATTTTCTGCTTCGCAGGTGGTTTCTGGCTCGCTGGTGGCGAATAACTCAAACTGAAAACAGCTTATTCTTTGTAATAGCTACACTTATATTTGCCAAGGAGAATAAACATTTATTGACAAGGAGAAAGTTGAGAAAGGAGAGAGACTCCCTCCCTCCAGGTACCCTTTACGAAAGGAGATGAATGGGAGCTAGTCGACCAGGTCCAGCTTCCAGGTATCAGCGTTCCACGCTTCATTAAGTCTGCATCTGTTGCTGCTGCTTCTAGCGTTGGTAATACTTGTAGCTCGTCAGTTCAGTGTCGTGTGGGATTCCACGTACGAAGTTGTTGCTCTGAAGTCACCTCTTGTCGGTGCCTTTATACCCACAAACTTCCTAATCTCATTTTCCAACTTGACTTTCTGTGTCCCTCTCACCCACTTGCATTCCTTGGGAATCTAGTTAGTTACCCTTAATAAACAGTGGTTATCCTGTCCACGTGCTACGTACCAGGCCAATGTACATTTCTTCTTCTTGACTTCAACTATAATATCTTTACTCTCAATTTGTTCCCTGAGCCACTCTGCTCTCTTCTTGTCTCTTAAGGTCACACCTGCCATTTTCCATTACATCGCTCGCTGCGTCATCCTCAATTTAAGCTGAACCCTCTTTGCAAGCCTCCAGGTTTTTGGTCCGTAGGTAAGTTCTGGCAAGGTGAAACTGTTATATACATCCTTCTTGGTGGATGGTGGCAATCTAGTAATTCTTGCCGAATGCGCTCCCCCCCCCCCGCCATTGTTATTGTTCACGTTTCTTCGATCTCGTGCTTCGACTCCGCGGTTACTATATGTCCTAAGTACGCATACTCTTTTACAACTTCAAATTGACTTCTCCCTATCTCGAAGCGTGGTTCTCTTCCGAGGTTGTTGCACATTACTTCCGTTTGCGGCCGACTCATTTTAAGACATACCATTCTGCTCTCCTTGTCTAATTCACTAATCATAAATTGCACTTTGTTCCCTGAGTTACTCAGCAAATGCAATGTCATCGGCAAAGCGCAGAATATAAAGTATAATTTAACTCGTATCCCTAACTATTCTCTTTCTAGGCCTATGAAAACCTCCTGTAAGCGGGCGGTAAGTAGGAATGGGAAGACCGTATACCGTTGTTTTACACCCTATTTGTCGGTATTCTGTCGCTTTTTTATGGAGCACTATGGTGGCAGCTGATCACCTGTGGATTTCTTCTTGAATGTTCATACATATATACTTCATCGAGGCCCTGATTCCGCAGCGTCTGGAAGAAAGCTTGTATTTCAACTGAATCAAATACCTTGTCGTAATCTATCAAAGCTATGTATAGTGCTAGGATGCATTCTGAGCATTTTTTTTTTGTTACCTAATTGATAGTATGTGAATGAGGTCGACTATTGAGTAGCTTGTACTAAATCCTCCTTGATCGGTTGGTTTACTGAAATCTAATGTCTTAATTTTAATAGCAATTGCTTTTGTAAATAGCTTGTATACGACAGAGAGCAAGCTGATCTGCATGGTATTCTTCAAGTCCTTGTCCTCCACTTTCTTATGAATTAGTATGATGTTAGCAGTCTATTTATTATTTATTTTCTTATACTGTCAGCCCCATTTGGTCTACAACACCGCGGCCCTCCATTACGGCGTCTCTCATAATCAAATGGTGGTTTTGGGACGTTAAACCCAACATATCAATCAATCATTTGGTCTACAACAGGGGTTGCAAATACATGCATATGCCGAAATTAGGCACTGCCTATACAAACAACTAGAACATATATTAGTCATGACACTTCGCAAAAAATGGTCATACATCTTTACACTAGAGCACAGAAAACAAGCATAAAGAAAAACTACACATCTTGAAATAATACGTCACTTGGGCTTTTTTGAGAACAATGAAATTTGGGATCTTATGCCACTCACTCATCGCGTGCGGGATGAAAGTGAACTCAAAAGAATCGTTGTGTGACCTGGCAGGGGGAATTTTCGTGTAATGGCGATGCGTTGATGTTGCCCCAGTTTTTATGTTTATATACATTGAGTTCTCACTATTTACTCGTTCTTTATTATTTGAAAAGAGTAATTTATGCCTTTCGTACTCTGTCCTTTGTTCTAGTGGTCGAAGGTGTGCTTCCTTACAGAGTTTTGTTGGGGAGACACAACGCTGGTACTTAATAAATATGAATCGTGATGTCAATCTTTGTATTTTATCAAACTTACTGCATTTACTTTTTGTATACGGATCCCATACCACCTATGCGTGCTCCATATTTGACCACACCACTCTTGAAAGTCAAGCACTCTATTCCTAGACTGGCATGATACGGATTTCATTGAAGTCTCCACAACGCTTTATTGGCCTTAGCACAGATGGAGTCGATGTGCACGTTCCACCGTAGATCACAGGTCATCAATAAACCCAAGAGTTTGTGGTGTTCCGCGTACATCCTGTGTAAATAAAGTACAAATTGTGTAAGATGCATTTTTTTTTCTGGTTACAAGAGTAGCTACCAATTTTGCGGTGTTTAGATTCATCTGCCAAATCATGCACAAGTTTTGTTATTTTTTTAGGGTTCCATTTCAATCTGATTGACCTGAAGGATATTTGACTGCTTTATACATTACACACTCTTCTGCGAAAAACCTTATGGGAACCATAACATTTTTGGGTAAATCATTACTAAAAATCAAAAATAACAGTAGTCTCATTATGCTACTTTAGGGAACCCCATAAAATACCTCAACAAGGGTAGATTTTTTGTATTAAGCTAAACGTACTGCTTGAGATTAGAGAAGTAGGAGTAAGATCTTCGCGTCAAGCTGTTCTTTCAAGATTCTGGTACCCTCCCAGTGATAAGAGATTTCGTGAACAGGGTGGCTAGTTTTTTCTCACACACTTTGTCCTTCGTCTTTCAGCAAACCTGAAGTTACCTGATCCCAACCAGCGCATTTGTCGCTTCCCATTCCCTTCAACGCTTTCCTTACTTCTTCTGTCATTACTGCAGTGAGCCCGGCTGTCGTATAGGTTACTGCTAGTTTCTACATTGTGCTCGTGTGTGTTCCGGGTATTGTGCAGATCACTGTGAAAGCTGCTTCACTACTTTAATTATGCTATCCATATTTGTTGTTACTTTGCCTTTTTTTTCTTTAGTGCATAAATATCGTTTTTACCTATCTGAAGTGTCCTCTTCACCGCTTTGGCGTTTCCTCCATCTTTTACGGCATGTTAAGATCCCCATGCTATATCCTCATGCGATACCGTCACACTCATTATTTAATTGTTCTTCATCTCCTGGGACAGCTTGCTAGTGTCCGGTCTAACTACCGTACCTCCAACTTCAACTGCACATTCTGTAATGATACCCGTGAGGTTATCACTCATTTCGCCAACACTAAGGCTGGTTTATTCGATAAGAGCCAAGTATCTGTTCTGAAGATACTCGGCTCGCGCAAAAGGTCTGTTGTTTATAAATCCCGGTGCTGGACATTTACCATGGCATTTGAAAAAATTATCCGCATGATGATGAGATTGCATTAAGAGGTCTGCAGTGTGGCCTCACCGGTGACCAACGCCGGTGACACACTCCCTCACCACATAAGCATCGGCCACCCTGAGGCAGTATCTAGCCACTACCTCTTCCACATGGATACGCTAATTAATGATCAGCCCTTAGTACCCAGTGGCTGCGAAGCAACTGACTACGGTGGCAGTCAGATCTGCGACGCAGCAAAGGGAGCTAAAAAAGTCTGGGTCCGTACAGCCCGCCATTGGGACCTCAAATTCGCAACGTTTAACGCAAGAACTTTAGGTAGTGAGGCAAGTGTAGCTGTACTGTTCAAGGAACTAGAACCTAATAAATGGGATTTAATAGGGCTCAGTGAAGTTAAGAAGACAATTGAGGCTTATAATATGTTACAGAACGGACACGTCATTTGCTATTGTGGCTTGGCTCACAGAAGATAACTCGAGGTGGAGTTCCCCATCCAAAGAATTATAGTTGGTAACAGAAAAATACTTCAGCAATAATGAAAGGGTGGTAGGTATTGTAATTGTATTGAATAAGAGATACAAGATTACGGTGGTGCAGGCGTACGCGCCTACATCCAGCCATGATAACGCATTAGTTAAAAGCTTCTATGAAGACGTGGAATTGACAGTGAGTAAGGTAAAAACATTGGTGGTCGCTGCGGATGGGGTCGGCCGTTTCAAGTACCCAATGCCGGTAAGAGTGGACAAACAGACAAAGGTACAGACAGACAGACAGACAGACAGACAGAAAATTTTTGCGTCGAAGGTCCCCAAGAAAGACTATCGGCTTTAAAAATCACAATATACTATACCAATGGGTGACTTCAATGACAAGGTAGGCAAGAAGCAGGTTGGATACCAGGAAGTAGGGGATCATGGCATCAGTAGTAGAAACGCCCGAGCGGAGTTATTGATAGCATAAGAGCATGCAACAATTTACAGATCTTGAATACCTTATACCGAAGACAAGTGAACCGTAAGTAGACATGGAGGAGCCCTTGCGGCGAAAGCAAAAACAAAATAGACTTTATACTGAGTGCACACACAGATCGTGCAGGATGTGGAAGCGCTTTGGAGAGGTACGATGCAGTGATGATAGAACAGTAAGGTCTCGCATTCGCTTGAGCTGGAAGAAGCAACCACAGAAGATGATGTACAAGAAGGCAATCAAGTACTTAGCGCTGAGCAGAAAAGCACAGATATTTAAAGCCTCGCCATAAAGATAGCTCACACGAACTACACATCGATACGGGAGATACCCACTTCAGAACACTCGTTGCGACATGGGGTTGAGTAAATCTGGCAAGCATTACAGACCTGCACGGAAACACTTTTAAACTTCATTCATTCGTCACGTGCGCACGCCCAATGTTCGCCACACCGGCAGGTTATAACTGATATCAAGTGTAGGCGTGCACATAAAGCTGCTGCGTCCAGCCAACGTGCATCACATCACAGGCTTCCCTGCCTGCCCGACAGTGAATTGATTTTTTTACAGTGAAAACGTGTGTTTGCTTTCAAAAGCCTCGAGCAACGCAGCTATCTTTAAAAATTAATGATGTGTGGTTTAAACAATTGAAGTGGCTATGCCGAAGAAGTCTAGTATGTGAGGTTGTGTGATGGCACCTGTTTTACCAGAGACAAATTGGACACCATTTACTTTTGCAAGAGAGCCCCAGGAGGCGCCGTTCCTCGAAATATTTGCGTGCCTACTTCTTGTGCGAAGGTAAGACGGCCATGCTTCACAAGTTCTCATTATTCCGTTTTAGGTTATCCCTACTTACGGGTTGTTTCTGGAGATTTTCACTCTATACTATGCAAGAAAAGAAATTGTTCTAATACGAAATGTTAGCGAATAGATTGGCATGAATATGACCTCGACAAGTTTGATGTCTGTGTGCATATCTGCCAGAAACTTCCAGGTGCTCAGATAATTATCATCAATGTCATCGTCATCATCATCGGTTGCCTGACTACACCCACTACAGAGCAAACGCTTCTGCCATCTGCCGCCAATGGCATCCGGACCTGTGGTTTCTGCTGGCACGTTACGCCTATGCCCTTCTTAACCTCGTCTGCTCCTTTAACTGACGCTCTCCCTCGCACGTGTTTGCGAGTTCAGAGGGCTGTAACTAAATCACACAGCTAACGCCGAAGTTCCTCCCCGTCGTCGCAACTCAGGGCAATTCCTGCTGCCTGATTCTACCTGAGACGAAGCCTATCTGGAAAGAGCTGTTGATGGTACGCGGATTACGGACTCGATTAGGAATTCTGGTGAGCATGAGACTTCGGTAATCAAGGACGGCAGCATTTCGGTGAAGGGAAGGGGCACCGTGTCCTTCTGTTTTGTAGTGTGCAATCTGAATCACATTTGTATAAATGGCAGTGCGCGTGGCGGGGGCATACCCAGAATTTTTTTGGTAGGGTAGGGGAGAACCTCGTTGATTTCGGAGTGGGGGCACCCCGTTGAAGTGGGCAAGTGGAAGTGGGCAGCTCTCTGTGCCATGGTCAAAATATTTCGGGGGTGGGAGCACGGGCTTGATGTGCCGCTGCCTGGTTACGCCCCTGGCGCGTCGCTGCGGGCGCTCACGCCTGTGCGCTGCTGTCACACTGTTTTAGCTAAAAGCTTCCGTGTATCCTTGAATGATAACGCGAAGGCTCTGTGTGCTCTGTGTGCTTTTGCAATCATTGCATCGCGTGTCTCGGCATATCCTAAGTGCGAAACAATTCATTGCTTACTGCAAACCCTTTTAGAATCTATCTATCTATCTATCTATCTATCTATCTGTCTGTATATCTATCTGTCTATCTGTCTATCTATCTATCTATCTATCTGTCTGTCTGTCTGTCTGTCTGTCTGTCTGGCTATATATATATATATATATATATATATATATATATATATATATATTTATATATATATATATATGTGTGTGTGTGTGTGTGTGTGTGTGTAGTCCAGTAGATCCTCCGTGAGCGGTCACAACGTGGTTTATTTCGACGTTTCAGCCTAGAGTCTGGCCTTCATCAGGATCCTGATGAAGGCCAGACTCTAGGCCGAAACGTCGAAATAAACCACGTTGTGACCGCTCACGGAGGATCTACTGGACTATATGCAACGCTACGGCCACTGAAGCACCATGCCTGCCTATATATATATATATATATATATATATATATATATATATATATATATATATATATATATATATATATATATATATAGCCGCTTACATCTGGGTGCTCTCGCAATCACCCCGATGAATTACCTAGTATTGAACGAAACTCAGCATGAGAGGGTAACATAGTTTGACGAATACGATTCGCTGGTCACAACATAATTTCACCATCCCGTCATGCACGTCGTCAAACACTTTCCACCTGACAGTGACACATATCTGTGGGCTGGTACGTGCCACTGGTATGCTGGCATTTGCCACATGTGATACACTTAGTATACCCAGGATCAACGAGAACACACATAGACAAGTAAAACGAGGGAGCCTTTAAAAAAATCACAGCTTAAACCCGGAGTGAATGACTATGAGTGGGCGAAGCTCCAGTGTTTCATCGGTAAAACCGTGAATCTTTCCTAGTACATAATCAAAGACATGACGCAAGCTTTTTTTTGTCAAATGCGCGGGCATTGAGAGACGCGTCTGTCTGTCTGTCTGTCTGTCTGTCTGTCTGTCTGTCTGCCTGCCTGTCTGTCTGTCTGTCTGTCTGTCTATTTGTCTGTCTTTCTGTCTGCCTGCCTGTCTGTCTGTCTGTCTGTCCATCTGTAAGTTTATTAAAGCATCTTGAGCGATCTGAGCGTCATTTAGTGAGCTCTTCGCGTACTAGGGGTGGCTACGACTGACAACTACGGCAGACAAGCCTACCCCTTAACAAGCTTCGAGACTAAAACGTAACATCGACAGCGTTGAGCCGATGAATGCACACACTAAATGTCAAGGTCCAAGCAGGAACCGAACACAAGCATTCTTTGTGGCAATCAAGTGCTCTACCGCAGAGCCACGCCTGGTCTCGGAACTATTTTTCAAGAGACCCTAATGTTCGTGACACGTCAATTAGAGGTGCAATGATGGTTATCAATTTTTATCAAGAGTACACACGTACTTCAATGATCCAACCGGCACGTCAGTTTAACGTCAGTTGTAGTTAGGTGCCTCGCGCTGAAGTTGATTTATGTAGCAGTGTGCTAGCACAAGCGGTTAATACCATCCTCGCGAGAACAAGTGGTAATATCAGCCTGTCGCTTCTGGTGTTGTTAATACTCATGTTCCACTTGACATCGTTGCGCAAGTGCAAACAACTAGTTATATAAACTTCTGCAACTAACCACGTCTGTGCGCGCAACATTTGTAGATTTATTTTGCGTCCTTTCTTGAAGTTTCGCTGTCAAGTTAGTCACAGTCACCTTCCCTTTGAATGCCTCGCATATCGTCGATTCCCAAGGTACAGGGGGGTCAAAAGTTCCCAGGCCACGCTCCCATATGAATACGTGAGACAGTGGCCTGGGAACTTTTGACAACCTTTCCCCCTTGTACGCGGGATCTGCTGAATTATTTTCAAAAAAAGGATAGACGCTCGAGACAAGTGACACTCAAACTATATACGTTTAAGAAACAAAAAAGGATCAAACGTATTTCGGAGGCCTTTATTAAATCATGGCAACAATTAACATGAACTTTGGCATGAAAAACACCCTAGTTGAAATTTCAGTTAGCCTATGGCGATTAAGTGTGTAGAAGAGGATTAACGCAAACTTTAAGCAGTTCTTAGTGGCCAGTATGGCAGACTTATGGGTATTAACAAAAAGCACCATATCCCACAACGTAATATATATTCTATTAAAATTACTGTAACACATTGTGCCCCCATAGAGGTAAAAACATGGCGTGGCGAGTTCGGAATGCTTCCTGATCATGAACAATTTGAAGGAGACCTCCCGCACGTATACGTACGAAATTGGTCAGTCGGTGGGTCATGGCATGGACGGTGTTATGTCACGAGACACGTAGGACCGCAAAGTGTTACCTGGCAGGTGTAAGCGCAGCTGGCTGCCCTTTGACGTATGATTAGCCTTTATCGCTACACTTGCTACCATTCTTCTTAGGCGCCGTTTATTTTCTAATTGAAATAATTATGAAGGTTTTACATTTCAAAACCCAGATATGTTTATGAGAGACGCTGGAAAGTTTCGGTAAACTTTAGCAGTCTGGTGTTTTTTAAGGCGCCGTTTAAGCAAACTGCACTCGTCTCTAGCTTTTCACTTTCAGCGAAATGCGGTCGCCACGACCTGGACTCGATTCCACGACCTTGTGGCTAGCCATCATACACCGTATAACCAATAAACCACTCGCAGGGTTTAGTTTAGGCAACTGTGGCGCCAAAAATAACGTGTGTAAAAATTCACAAAAGCAGTGCATAGGTACCAAATGCATTCTCGCTCCATTCGCTTATACTTATAGGATTAACGGTTCCCAAGGCATTTAATAACGTTGAATGCTTTTCACGAAAACAAGATGTGAGTAAAAACGTATGTAGTAACTGTTCATGAATTTTTTTCTAACGTGCCAGAGCTATAGCGAAGAGAAACATCAGTCACCGGACGTGTCTGATTGTCAGTGTTTTCGGTATACAACAAGCACAGAACCGAGTTGATTAGCGGAGCATGCGAGAGGCCTTCGTCATGCAGTGGGCCTAAGCAAGCTCGTAATGATGATGATGATTGCTAATGTTTTATGAATTTTTATTTAAAACTGATGAGAATGAAATGACTAAAATGCACCCGAACTGCTTATTCAAGTATTCAGCGCGGCAGATAGACCGGGATACAAAGTTTTGCACTCTTGTGGTTTCAGTAACAAGACTTGGATAACAATCCCAAATCCGCACATTGCCTCGCGGGTCTCAAACGAAGGCTAATTTCTTGTGCACGGCTGCATTTTCATTAAAGTGCAAATGTGCGAAACTTTCCTCTTTGCCTCGCGATGATCCCGAAGTGCCTTGTCGTAAACGGCCGCAGAAAATCAGGTCACTCTCAGCATGCAGGCACGCTGTTTCAAACGCTTCCGATGGAGTGACAGTGAGTGGTAGCAAGGGCACAGAAAGCCTTGTCCTAGAACAGGCTAGGTTAAAACAATGCAACAATACGCGTGTCAACGAAGGAGGCACTGACACCCGAAGCATTTCAGCCACAGTGCTAGAATGCCTTCCCATAATACCAATCTCTGAGAGAACACATCAACGTTTACGTTCTCAAGCTAGTCGGTGCAATGGTTCTGAATCGAACACGTGGTCTCATAGCCACTGGTGCAATTCTGGCTGTGGACGTCACATTCTGATCCAGGAGGAACGAAAGGGACCTGTGTACTATGCGGGCCTAATGCACTTTAAGAACAGCAGGTATACAGTGCTCCTCATAATCGCCAGAAAAATATGCAGATAATAATAATAATAATATTAATAATTGTAATAATAATAGTAACGTGCATCGCCTTACGAAGAAATAGTGTACAAAGATATAAAAAATCCAAGCAGGTTGCCGAGACATGGGCCCGGTTTGTTGTTTAGAATTCGTTAAGGGTGTATCGGGCACGTGTTATTCCCCTACAACCGATATGGCACTGCACATGCGCAGTGTACATCTACCAAGGTATAAATACGGCGCATGCAATAAAACGAGTCATTCTTGTTCTGCACCCTGCTGTTGCCTCCGTCATTTATCAACACGATACATGGTGTCAGAAGTGGTAGCCGTGCGGCCATCGAAGAAGCGGTGATGGAACTACGGCCCCCGGAACCCTTGCAGCTGACGGGTAACCTGGCTTCGAACTGGAAACGCTTTAAGCAAAAACTTCACTTGTTTCTCCAGGCGACAGCGTCGACAGAACATCCCAAGACCGAATCGTCGAAAGCAGTCCTCCTGCCCAGCGTTGTCAGAGAAGACGCCTTTGACGCGTTCAACACCTTCCAGTTCGTTGATGAAGAAAACCGGGAAGACTACGGAACCGTCGTGTGAAAGTTTGAAGCCTACTGCTCTGAGGTGGGAAATGAAGTTCATGAACTATACTTGTTTCGCTTGAGGAACCAAGCTGAGGGAGAGCAGTTTGAAAAAATTCTTCGCGACCTTCAGAAGCAGGCAGAGCAGTGCAACTTTGGTGTTTCAAAAGATTCAATGATCAGAGACCAGCTAGTGTTTGGCACTAACGATGCAAAACTTCGGAAGAAATTGCTTCAGGAAAAGAACCTAACACTGCAGAAAGCGGAAGAAATGTGCAAAGTTGCAGAAGCGTTGACGCAAAGGAAGGTAGTCTGGCGCGAAGGCAACAATGTGATAGACGCTATCGCAAAAAGGACAGCAACGAAGTATAACATAGACAATCGGCGTCAAGGCAGCGATTATCGGTGTACGAAGTGTAACCGCCAGCACAAACCACGCCTGTGTTTCGCTTATGGAAAGCGATGTAACTTTTGCAATAGGCTTCCTCATTTCGCAGTGTGCTGCCCGACCCATATAGGCAAGGACGAAGTAAGGGAAGTTACCGAGCAAGGTGTCAACGATACCTTCGAAATTCTTCAAGTAGGTAATGAGAGCAGAAGAGGCAAGGATTGGAAAGTTACGGCACATGTTGCCAATCAAGATGTACTGTTTAAGGTTGACACCGGCTCCCAGGCTAACCTCCTACCTTTTGCTGTTTACCGAAAGATGGCAATAGAATGTCAGTTGAAGCCCTCAAATTCAGTACCTCGAGTATACAACGGAGGAGCGATCAAGAATTTCGGAAGGACGTCACAAAGTGTCACTATAGGAGAGACAACTAAAAATATCACTTTCTTCGTTGTAAAGCGTGGTCAGGTCATACTTGGCTTGGACGCTAGTGAAAGTTTGGGTCTTTTTCAACGTACTATAGGCATAGTTGACGCTTGCCACGAGCATTAAGTACTACACGACTTCAAGCACGTCTTTCAGGGTCTCGGATGTCTCGTACAGCATGGTGCTGCGACCAGGCACAGTGTCTGTCGTCCAGCCAGCACGCCGCGTGCCGCTCGCATTACGTCAGCCGCTTTGTGAGGAGCTTGAAAGAATGGAGCGTGCTGGGATTATCAAGAATAAAACCGCCCCAACAGACTGGGTGACTCCTTTCGTTTTGGTGCAGAAGAAAGACCGTAGTCTAAGAGTATGCATGGATCCGAGGCGCATCAATGAACATATCAAGAGGCAGCATTATCAGCTTCCCAAACGGGAAGATATCGAAGCAGAACTTGCTGGTGCTGCGTACTTTAGCAGATTGGACGCGAACTCCGGGTTTTACCAGATTCTTTTAAACGAGCGAACATCCCAGATATGCAATTTTGCAAACCCATTCGGCAGATACAGGTATCTTCGGTTGCCTTTCGGCATCTTATCTGCACCGGAAGTTTTTCAGCAGACAATGAGCCAGGTTTTTGACGGTTTGCCAGGCGTTCATATCTACATCGATGACATCCTAGTGTGGGGGCAAAACGAAAACTGAGCATGATGATAGACTGGCGGCAGTTTTGCAGGTGGCTGAGAAAGCTGGCTTGACGCTAAACGCACAAAAATGTGAATTTGGGTTGACAGAAATACAGTTTTTAGGTGACGTGATCAGTCGGAAAGGCATATCGCCCAGCCCGAAGCTCATTCAAAGTTTGAGGAATGTGCCGTCGCCAGAATCGAAGGACGATGTTCAGCGCATGCTCTGGGTACTAAACTACTTTGGCAAGTACGTCCCACGCCTGTCGGAAAGAACTACGCTACTGCGTGATCTTATCAAGTTCAAACACATTTTTTAGTGGACTGAAAACCACGCAAAAGAATGGAAATCAGTCGCTCACATCTCAACTTCAATGCCAGTGCTAGCCATCTTTGATCCCAGAAAGGCAATTAAGATAACATGCGATGCTTCGAAAGGTGGTGTAGGTGCAGCGCTTCTGCAGTGTCAGGCGGACAACAGCTGGCGACCAGTTGCCTACGCTTCCCGTGTCCTGACGGAAGCCGAACAACGGCATGCACAAATTGAGAAAGAGGCACTAGGCATTGTTTTTGGGTGCGAAAAGTTCTATCAATTTGTGTACGGCCAGAAATTCATCATCGAAACCGATCACAAACCATTAATTTTAATAGCAACCAAGAAAATTTCTGACATGCCCCCGCGCTTGCCGATTTTTTCTGAGGCTTATGAAATACTATTATTCTTTGCAGTTCGTCCCAGGAAAGGATCTTGTACTAGCAGATATGCTGTAACGAGCATCCTCATTGATTGAAAAGGTCAACACTGGGGCAACGGAGGACGTCAACGTTCATGCCGTACAACTCATGGGTGCAATGGTCACCAAAAATACGCACCACAAACTAGCCAAAGCATCTACCCAGGACGACTACTTAAATGCGGTCACCGGCAAGGTAACCGCTGGTGAAGGGGTGGTGAATTAAAGCCATTTTTCGCGGACTTGACAGTCGTGAATAGAGTTCTGTTGAAGGGCAGGAAAGTCGTGGTACCGAGAAGCATGCGGTGCGAAATCCTAGACAGAGTTCACGCCGGCCATCTCAGATTGCGCAAGTGCAAAGCAAGAGCCAGAAGTAATTTTTTGGCCGGGACTTAACAGTGACATAACTCAGCTTATTCAGAGCTGTCCCACTTGCAAGAAATACGCCTACAAGCAACCGCAAGAGCCTCTGCTGTTGCACGAAACTCCAGCATGCCCATGGTATAGGGTTACTGCAGACATATTTCAGTATGCCGGGCGATCATATGTCGTTGTGTTTGATGCTCTTTCAAATTTCCCAGAAGTTGAGCAACTATGTAACACAACGGCAAGGACCGCAGTAGAGGCTCTCAGTGCTATCTTTTCCCGCCAAGGAGTTCCGGTTGAAGTATGCACGGACAACGGCCCACCATTCGCCAGTTATGAGTTCGCGCTCTTCGCGAAACAGTACGACTTCGTACACGTCACATCAAGCCCGGGCTACCCCCAATCCAACAGACGGGCGGAGAAAGGCGTCCAAGTAGTCAAGCGTATCCTGAAAAAATGCGCCGACTCAAAGAGGGACTTCTGGTTAGGTCTGTTGGCCTATCGATCATCACCTTTAAAAGATGGACGATCACCAGCGGAGTTACTGCAAGGCAGGCGCCTCAGAAGTAACATTCCTGATTTTAACGAAGTCGCCAAAACGGAAGTGAGAAAGCACCCGCAACTAAAGGAAGGACGATCAATTCCACCTTTGACGCAAGACACTGTAGTTCGAATACGGGACAATGCTTGGTCGCGTATGGGCAGGATTGTCAACACAGCTGGTCCGAGGTCTTACATCGTGCAAACAGGACTTCACAACGCGCTCACACGCAACCGACGTCACCTACTTCGCACAAGTGAGGACTATAGTCCTGAGTCAAGTGACAAAGAATGTAGCGCGCCTTCTACGCCATCTTGTCCAGCTGCGACGGCCTCCAGAGGACCTGCGGAGTTGCCAGCCTCCAGTGATGAGGCAGCCTTCAGTGGCTCTACAGATTTGGCACAGCAAGCCTGCATGCTACCTCGTCATGAGCAGTCTCCAGTCATCCAGGCTGAAGTCCCAACTGCGCCAACTGCAGCAGCGCATGCCTGCGCATCAAATCCAGCTCCGAAAAGGTCAAAACGCTCAGTCAAGCCACCTCAGCGCCTTGCGTACAATGCAAACTTTCAGCAGCTAAGCTCCCTGTCCTTCCTCATTTATTCCTCCTCCTCCTACTTCAGCAGCTAGTATACTCTTTTGTAAAACTTTTGTACCGGCAGAAGGATGTATCGGGCACGTGTTATTCCCCTACAACCGATAGGGCACCGCACATGCGCAGTGTACATCTACCAAGGTATAAACACGGCGCATGCAATAAAACGAGTCATTCTTGTTCTGCACCCTGCTGTTGCCTTCGTCATTTATCAACACGATTCAAAGGGTACATAGGGATGAGCGAAGAGAGGAGAGAGAGCATTAGCAGTCGTTGTCCGCACAAATATGTGCATAACCTTGTGCATAGTTCTCCATAAAAAAGGGGCGAAGCAGGCAAGTTGCACCATAATGCCCTCCCTTCACTCGTAGCTTGCCCAAATGCCACTAGACCACCGCAGCTTGCCCCGCCGCGACGGTCTAGTCATTAAGGTACTCGGCTGCTAACCCGCAGGTCGCGGGATCGAATCCCGGCTATGGCGGCTGTATTTCTGACGGAGGTGGAAATGCTGTAGGCCCGTATGCTCAGATTCGGGTGCACGTTAAAGAACCCCAGGTGGTTGAAATTTCCAGTGCCCTCCACTACGGCGTCCCTCATAATCATATTGTGGTTTTGAGACGTTAAACCCCACATATCTATCAATCAACCAAAGGAATGTTTTTCAATAGAACGCAAACTGAAAAATGCCTTTCTCGAACGATGTTGCTTTTTGTTTAAGAAATTGAAGCTTTCCTTGAAGCGTAATCTAGTTCTAATTTTCTTGAACTCGGTCTTCCAGATTATGATTACGTTCATCACGTGTGCTGACGAGCACGTGAGGAACGTTTTCTCTCCGTGCTGTCTGACTGCATTTGAAAAATGACTTGCCTAGAGTTTCTATTTCAAGAGCCAACCAAATAGAAACAGCCTAGTTTCTATTTTGTTGGCACGAATGCCACGCTTGAGCGCACATGTTAACACAAAAGTTAATCGGAATTCGTATACAGCTTTTACGAAAGCAAGGAAGATTTCCGAGAAAAAAATATAATATTTTCTGATAGCATGAGAGCCGGAAAAAGGAGCGCAGTGCCATGTATCGAGAGGCTGCAATTTACGACGTTCCTTCCGATCAATATTGTGCATCCCGTACACTCCCGACTGCACTTTCACAATGGCTGGTTGTCAGTGACAAAATGAGCTATTCAACAAGAGATTACATGATACAGTGCAAGTTTGCACATCTTCGACTTGTGTGCTCACTCCTACAGTGCTTATGGACGGGTAGGTTGGTGAGGAAACTATTATTTTTCGAAAGGTTCGTAGAATTTCGCTGGTACTGGCGTTACACGCCACTTGCGAAAGTTATCAGTTGCTTCAGAAGACGAGTGAATTCGGCGCTGTGTCGTTAAAATGGTACCCCTCTCTATTTTGTTCGCTTAAGTTGCGCAAACACACAGCATCGAATGGAAGTACACCGTTTTGCGCTTATTCTATTTCGTCGCCGGTATATGACGCGGAGAAGAGAACGCGCATTTTCGGTCGATCTTTTGAGGACCAGATCGATAGCACATTAGATTGTTGGAATGGAAAATGACAGCCTGTGCAACAGATTGAACATAAAAATTGATGGTGCCTTTTTTGGCTTTTCACACATGGATTTCGGAATAGGAGCGGGTTTTGTATTCGAGTGTATTCGCAACTTTCGCAGATGGTGGCGTTGCCATGCCTCATCTGTCGTAACTGTCGTTTGGGGAATGCCCACGCAGCCAGCCCATGCTATCATTTAGTCGGCTTCACATTGGTGGTTTGCTGGTGCTTTATATTTTGTCCTGGCAACTTTTACTACGGTTATTCTCAAGTTGGACAGGTACTGTGAGTCGTAGTAGCAATGGTTTACTCTTTATTGTTTGCTTGCTGAGCTAGAAGAATCACGAAATATCTCGGATGCCGCTGTGCAGACGACGTTCAGTCAAAGGCAAGGTTCCCTGCAGAAACCCGAAACGTCGTCTTGCTCGTGGGGCAACAGATAATGGTGGACGCAAAATCTAGGAGAAAGATACGGAGCACCACAACAAAGGCAAGATTACCCACAGAGAGATTACCCACAAGATCCAGCACGTGCCACGTTCCCCTTGGAGCGCGAGGCGGCCAGGGCTCGCCTCTGGGCTTGTAGTACGGTTCCCGCCTCCGTAGGGCAAGCGGGCACGCAAGTCTCCATCTTTATCCCCTCCCTTGTTTTGCCGGATCAAACCAATAAAGTTCTTCTCTCTCTTTCTCTCCTGCTTTGCACGAGCACGGTTTCTCGATCTTGCCCGGCCGTGGCACGAGCAGCGTTCACAAAGCTGCACGTGCATTCCTTCACACCGCAGCAGACGATGTGCCGACCATTCAGAACTTCCTTTCCTTCAATATACGCCGCACACGCGTTTCTTAACACGCATTGTGGGATATATTACATGCTAGAGTCAATCATCTTCTCAGCAAAGCTTTGACAACACGAGGGCTGCAGCCGAAAATACTACGCAGTTCGAAGTGACGGGCACATTGGCGGCGGCTGCCGGCGCTTGCTCCACGATCCCCCAAATGACAGCCATGTTGGGCTTGCACTAGCGTCCTCTCTAGTTCGGTGAAAGTTGCGAATAAAAGCTGGAAAGGTTATGGGCTACACAGGGTACGACGAAACAGCACAAATCCGCTTTTGTTTTGCTTATAACTTTTAACGCCGTAAAAGAAGCAACTTTCGCTTCTGACCATTTTTTGCAATACACAAGCAAACAATTAAAATGTTAACGAACTACATAGATTCGGAAAGTGGCGCTCATGGGTTGAATTCTGCATAAGCCGTTGTTTTGTTTCATAAGCAGCGTAATGCTTCGAAATATTTACGCTCTTTACAATCTGATCAGCGAAATCACAAGGAAATGTTGCGCATTCTTCCGCATAACTACACCCATGTCATCTACATATTGTTGTAGGTTTCAGTCTGTTTGTAATTGTAAATAAATATTAGATAAAAGTAGCTAGAGCTGCTGCTATCGTTCATTCGATGTGCTTAAGGATGCCATGACAGCACGCATATACAGGAGTGCAATAGGTTCCACTTGCATTGATGTTGAGTTCTCAAGTAGAAGGTGTTCATTTGGGAGGTAAGCAGTTTCAGGAACAGCTCTCCAGAAGGTCACGTGTTTTGAAATATGTCCGCGTATGATACAATAAAACAATAACAACTGATACAATAACAACAAGAGATTAAAAGGGTTTTTTTTTTTGGAAACTTACCGATGCGCGGCATATGAAAAAAATACGCGAATTAGGTTGTCACGTAAGCAAAACTGCGCGTCGAATTAAAATCACTCAATTTAAAACACGTGGATTCTATGCAGCGTGTTGATCAGTGAACGAGAAAATTTTACGTTGGCGATGGGCTTATAGCTAAATATTATGCCAGTATACAAAGCTGAGAATACTACATATGCATTTTACCATTGCACGCACTTATGTCATTCATGAAGGTCGCGGGATCAAATCGAGGCTGCAGCGGCTGCATTTCTGATGGAGGCGGAAATGTCGTAGGCCCGTGTGCTCAGATTTGGGTGCACGTTAAAGAACCCCAGGTGGTCGGAATTTCCGGAGCCCTCCACTACGGCGTCTCTCATAATCATATGGTGGTTTTGGGACGTTAAACCCCACATATCAATCAATCGTGTCACCATGAAGCAGATGACACTGCTGGCAAGCAGGTGTAGATGGAGACAAAATCAAGTTGGTTTGGTTCTTCTCAAGTGGTTAAGTGCTTGTTGGAGGACTCTTGCAAATGCGATTACTGTAATTGAACTACATCGTCAGTTTGCCTCATATTTGCGCGAGTCATACATTCGCGGGCTATTATAGAGCGTTTAAGTTGAGCGAACGCTGGACTCATGAAAAAATTCTGTTAATTGTCAAGTGAAACAGAGCAGCAGGAATGGCAGGAGGAGCCATAAATAGGAACAAGTTCTGCGTTTATTTTTGTTTATACAAAAACCAAAGCCTTAAGCATGCGGTATTGAATGGCACAGTGGGTATGTGTATCAATTGATGCATGCAAAAAAAAAAGACTAACGTGTGTCTTAATGTTGCTAGCTATACTATTCAAAAAATGGCATTCACTAAAACGCGCACTTTTTTGGCTATCTCTTTATTCTTTTTCTATGAATGTCCTGTATGCACACAGAGCTACGATGCATTGCGAAGTTGTGAAAAGTGGACGTTCATATTTCATGCTCGTTATAGCACAGTCAAGCAATAGGGGGGGATCTCGGGGAAGTCGTATAAGTTTAGACGCAGCGAGAATTCCCATTTGCTGCCTGTCCTTGCTCGATTAGTGCCAATGATTTGGTGCCGATTCACGTGTGAGGCTGACCACACTGCACGTATAGTTTCCCCTGGAAGCGAGCTGTTGTCTTGAGGAAGTCGTTCACCCGTTTTCGGCGTATAAGTGCACCGTGCGCTGGAGCTCACCTTTGCGACAAAAGTGCTAGAAATGGCAGCCTAGTCAGTGCACCGATCAATATATTCGCAATACATGGGTGTGCATAATTATAAAACGTCCTATTGCGTATGTGCTGCGTGTGGCCAACGGTCACATTTGAAGGCCGTTTTCCTCCTCCTCAATGTTGCGCCCACCCACCCCGGTGAACTAGGAGTCATCATATTAAACTACTAGTTTGAAAGTCGCAGGTTGGAATCCCAGCTGTGGCAGCCACATTTCTATGGAGGCGAAATGGTAAAGGAGGCACAGGTCTAGAGGTTCATGTACTTGGATTTATGCGCACGTACGAGAACAGCAGGAGGCCAGAATGCCCCGTTGTCCCCAACACGAGGCCCCTATTCATCAAGTAAAAAGAGGACCTGCAAAGAGGACCCCTCTCTCGTACCCCAATTCCTATTATATTGCTGCTGTCTCTGCTTCTTTTCACACGTGTACTGGCTGAACTCCACGAAACTGGGCCGATAGGCGAATTTTGTAGTGTTACCGAGCTAGCACACTAGGCGCGCCCAAAACTTTAATGCTGTGAAAAAAAAATGCAGTGACACACAGACAATCATATTCACAGATATAGTCATGCAGGCGCCACGAGCACAAGGAATGAAACAAAGTGGACAATCGTGGGGATGCTAACAAGAGAATGGGGCGTTGGATACACTACGTAAACGGGCACTGGGAAAAAAAGTATAAAAGTTAGTATGAGAGAAATTAAGTAAAACGAGCAATAAATGGACTGAGGCGCATGCGTTTGTGTGAACACCGTTGACGTTTGCGGCTATAAACTGAGCGAAGCAAGTACGAATTGGAAAGTGTAAACTTTCGCGAAATTGCAAATTTCGTGCTACCGACATCGTGTCGTTCTGTTCTACGTGCCAGCACCACAATAACTAATTCGTTCAAAAAAAAGAAACAAAGAAAGTAGGGAAAAAAACATGCTTCCCGTAACGCAACCATTCCCACTGAAAACACCGCCAGACGCCCAGAAGAATCGCAAAGCTAGCACTAGAGAGAACAGGCGCAAGTACAGCTGTGTGAGAGACGCACTTTCTTGATTGAGTTTCAGCAGCGTATGATGTCGTAAAATGCCCGGGGCTTACTTCACCGCCGGAACATGACGAGAGTCGTAACAGTGATATGTGTTCAAGGCATATTACGACCTCTCTGGCCACATATATAGATCTGAAAAGCAGCATAAGAACAGAAGCGGAAAAAACGGGCAGTGGCAGCAGAGCTAGATATAAAAAGTCTACAGTGGTTCGTCCTCCTTGATATTAAACGAGGCGTTGGTTGTAGTCCTGCGATACTGTGGCAAGGCCAGAACTTGCTAACCTCCCTGTCCTTCCACCTAATCTTTTCTCCTCCTCATCCTTCTAAGGGGTCCCTAAATAACAACAATAAAAAGTATGTAACAAGCAGTTCATTGTTTTCATTTTCTTATTCTTTTTACAGGCTACTGCAGCTGCTAGAAAACACTCTGTGGTACACAAATTTAAATGCCAATAGTTTTGAGGGTTAGTATCTCAAGGTCACCATATGATAATGAGAGATGCCGTAGTGAAGGGCTCTGGAAATGTCGGCCACCTGGGGTTCTGTAAAATGCACCTAAATCTATGCATACGGGCCTCAAGCACTTTTGTCTCCGTCGAAATGCGGCCGCCGGGGCCGGGATTCGATCCCGCGACCTGTGGGTCAGCGACCGAGTTCCTTAGCCACTATACCACCGGGGCACGTAAATTTCAAATAGGTAGACTGAACGAAGTAAATGATCCGGGAAGGCAAAAAGCTTGCGTCCGGTTCAAAACGCCGTTTAAAACGCCGTTTAAAGACCGTTTAAAATGCAATCAAACGAGGCAGTATCATATGGTTCATAGGTTTGTTAGTAACATTCACTCAAGTAGTTTCCATTCCCAGCCCACCCCAGTCGTCTAGTGGTTACTGTGTTGTGCTGCCCGAAAGGCGATAGAATCTGAGCTCAGTGTCGGCAGCCGCATTTTGGAGTTGGTGGCGAAAAGCTATAGGGGACCATGCACGTATAAGTAGGTACACGTTAAAAAACGCAAGGTGTTTGAAATTTCCGGAGCCCTGCACTACGGCGTCTGTAGTAATCCTATCACGGTTTTCGACTGTGAACTCTCAACAGTTCTACTACTCTCCTTAATGCTATCGGTAATAATACCAGTATTATAATAATATTAACGTTTAACGCCATCTTGAGTACCACACAGATACCAGGCATGTCGAAGCCAGACGGAGGCTTGGTTGACTAGGCCCGGTATATCGGCAAAGGAGAGATGACATGCATATTGGTGAGCATCTAAAGCAAAATGATCAGGGAAAAATACATGTAACTCTTTACACTAGATTTAAACATAACAAAATACAGGAATCAAGCTAGCGGAAGCAATACTACCGAATGAGCAGAATGTTAAGGTAGGGATTGACCAATCTTTCAACAGATTATACCCGGCGTGAAAGAACAAATAAACAAGTACTACTATAAATTGTGCCACATTAAAGTGATTTTAGGACAGTTTGTAGACTGCGTTTGGTCATTACAGGGAGAAAAAACTGTCGGGGAGGTCATTAAAAATAGAAGCAACATAGATCTTTCTAATAGCTTAACCAGATCATGTTTTTACGAATGGTACAAAAAAGCGGGAAGATGTTCTTTATATAGCGTAGGGCAATTCATTCTTTATTAAACTCAGACTTACAGAAGAGCTGTAATACCATAGTTTGAAAGAATGGCGCTTTAAAAGATACCAGGCAAAGTAAAGAAAATAAATTGGCATTCTCCGTTAAAATACTATTGTGAACAATTATTTCAACACGTTTTTCAAGATATTGTAAATGTGACACTGCCATTGCGAACAATAGAAAGCAAATAATTTGATGCCTTAGCGCAGGATACTGTAGGCAAGAGTAAGTATAATGGCAACTTTATATTCGTGCACTTGACTTATTATTGAAAAGTAACATTGAGATTTTACGTAGTCTACGAGAAATGTAGTCCAAGTGATCATTCCAAGACAGGGCGCACCAAGTTGTATTATACAAATAACATATTCATGGAAATACACTTACTAAAAGCGCAATCCCGGGCACCAAGAAACCAAACTGCAATTGTAACTAATGCTTTCAACGGTTTTTAAAGCTAATTAGTTTCCTTTTTTTCTGAATAATCACCGAGCAATTATTAGCAAACCATGGCGCAGTCTCATGAACACTGTCTTGTACTGGTGACAACACTCTATGGTAACAGAAATGTTTGGTTAAAAGAACAATGTCATCTGCATACTTGAATACAAGACAGTTTGGAACAGCAGTAGTTAAATCATTTACAGATAAATTAAATGATAGAGGAGATAAAATCAATCCCTGTGTTTCACTAGTTTTCAAGGAAAGCGCATTGCTGAAAGGCAACTCATTTTCTAAGCAAACTACCGGGAAGCGCTAACAAAGACACTTTTTATGAAAGTATTATAACGCATAATTAATAATAATAATAATATAATAGTAATATTCATATTACAATATTCACCGTGGCAATAAAAAACATACGCCAAACTAAAGCAATAAAGATGTACAGTACAGTACGGACAGTCTTCAGAAAAAGAAATTACATAATAACGAATACCCACACGCAAAGAAAGATCTATGGCAAATGAAAAGAACTATAAAACAAGAATCTACATGAAATGGGAATGAAAAAAAAAGTGGTATATGCCATGTATAGTGGGAATCGATGATATGCGAAGCACGATTCAGGAAGGTTGAATTGTTACACTAGCTGAAATCAACACAACGTTGTGAGGCAGTTGTAAAGTGTACCGTACATGACTTTCATGTCATGATTATTATGTTTGCGCTTAGAAATCGTGCTCGTCGTCCATTCACGTCTCGTAATACAAAATTGTGTATATGTGACGCTGGCAAAACGGCCGCGGGCGCACAATGAGCCTAACGTGTAGCCACGCTTTACGTTAAACAAATGTCATGATTATCATATTAGCACGTATCATTTATCTTGCTAGTTTATGCACATCACGTGATATCCAAATTTTGTATATGTGAAGCTAGTGAAACGACTGTTTGTGCAATATGAGCGTGGCATGTAGTCATGTTCTCACGTGGCAGGCATGTTATGATTATCATGTTTGCACCAGCTATATACTTTTATCTAGTCAGATACCTTTTAACATTCGACCTATTTTACTTACGTCAGTTTCATCTAAAATTTTTTAGCCCATTATCTTCGCGCATCTTGTCAACTACGTAGAAGATAACAGCTTTTTCTCGACCTCACAACATGGCTTCCGAAAATCCTTCCTTTGTGAGACCCAACTACTCACTTTCACAAACAACAGGCATGCATATGCTGACACTGATTTCACTGGTTTCACTGGTCTCATCTGTAGTTTGCATTTTCTTCGATTTTCCCAAAGCTTTCGACAAGGTTAATCAATCGTTACTGTTACATAAACTAAATAGTTTTTATATCGACCCTCAAGTACTCGCTTGGATTCAAAAATTTCTTTTCGTGTGCATTTCGTTACAGCCAACGGTATTGACTCTTCGTTGGCCCCAGTTAGTTCCGGCGTACCTCAAAGGGCTGTCCTTGACCCTCTAATATTTTTTTCATTATATGAACGACTTACTTGCGAAAATTTTTCCCCAAGCTTGTTTTCTTGCAGATGACTGTCTCATTTAACGGCAAATAACCATTGATCCAGATGTGACATCATTACCAAAAACAATTCAGATATCGTAACACAGTGAGCCAAATGTGGCAAATGGAGCTAAATGTTTCCAGCTGCAAAAAACATGCGCAAAACCCGGCCCATTGTTACTCCTCCGTCTTACTCTCTTAACAATAGTCCATTGGAATCTCGCGCTTTTTTATCGTTACCCTGTTGTCCACATTTGTAGTAATTATTCATGGAAACCTCACGTTCACTTCATAATAGCTAGAGCGAATTCAGTTGAGTTGATTGAACTTTATTTGTCTAACGGTTCTTGCTTTGCGCGGGGCTAGGCTGCCAGGGACACATCGGTCGAGGAACATCTTCCGAGGTCTTCTGCGACGGCCAAATTTTAGGTTGATAAAAAAAACGTCTATTTCGCCCCACTGTCACTAAAACTTTTGCTTTATACTACCGTCGTCTATCTTCAGCTAGGATACGCCTCGTATGTCTGGGACCCACATAACCCTGCATTATTACAAAGCATTGAGACAGTGGAAAATCACTGTTCTCGCTTTAATGTATGTAATTTTAGCCGCAATGCCATGTCAAAAACATAAAAACTCCCAAGAATTTCCCCGAGGTTGAACATGGTTAAGTGCGAATACACGGGGTTATGCTATGAGGGGTATACATTAATTCGCACTATTATATTTATTAATCACCCTATGGTGTCTTTATGGTGTAATGGTTCCTGGGAATCGCAATTTGATCACACGGGGGAGTTTACGTTAACTCACTGGCGAATGCTAACGGATTTTAACTTCGCTCCCCCTCACGACCCGCTCTCGACGGGAGACTGAGAGAGAAGGCGGGCGCGCGAGAGAGAGGGGTGCGCGCGCAGCTGCAGCGAGCGAGGAGAGCGGAGGAGCGAGCGAAGGGGGAGGGGGTATAAAGCGCGTTAACTGACACCGATATCAGCGTCGCGTCCGTGGCTTATTCGGTAGAGCGTCGCGCTGCGGCCCGCCAAGTCCTCTTTCTTTTAAAGATAGAGAGAAGACTGCGGACGCCGCCGACGGCGGTAGATGGTTTGGGGTCGCTTATAAAGTGTATTCACACTTAAAAAATTGCTGTTCATCATTCTTCTCTACCGAACCATAGAAAAGTGATGATGATGATGATGCCGCCACTATGGCTCTTGCCCACTCAGGGGGATTGACCGAAAATTGAGGATATAAAATTGAAGGCCTTTCAAATGATTCGTAATCCTAACAGAAGGGGGATAAAGCACATGTAAGTACAGAAAAAGTACAATAATTCCTTTTTTGGCATTTCGACCAGACAGAATAATATATATTTTGAATTGAATTTGCAGTAATTTCGAACGGAGTAATTTCGTTAAAAGCAATTTTTCATTCTTCTTTTTCACAAAGTGTACTACTATCACCCCACACTTTGTTTTTGTTCGTAGACCCAGCTTCACTTCGCTCACACCAACTTTATCCTCATCATGAGGTTACCATACCATATTTTTCAACTAATTCAGGCTCTAACTCATTTGTTCCCATGGCAGAAAGAGATTAGAACCACCTACATAACATATAACCTTCATAACATATAACCTTCATAACATATAGCCTTCATAACATATAGCCTTCATAACAAATATAACTAATACAACTGCACTTTTAGAATGTCTTCTCAAGCCTACTATGTTACACGTTTGTTTCTTCTACATTGGTTGTAACTACTTCGAATAATGCTTTCTAACGTGCTTTACAAATTTTTTTTTAGTTCTATATAATGGTTTCATTTTACTTTTTACTGTTATTGTTTTGCTTTTTTACAACGAACACCCTCCCCCTTCCATGTATTTGTACCCTTGGGGTACTGCATATAAATAAACATTCCATTTATACGTAACAACAAGTTTGGTGTATGTCAAGCTTGTGAAACGACCATGAACGCATCGTGACCGTGTCATGCAGTCACGTTATTACATGACATGCATGTCATGATATACACGTGACGGCCTGTCACTTATGTTCGCCATGCAGTCATGTGATACTATACCAGTTTATTGATATGTCTTGTGAACGAAACCACCGCAGGAAGAGCAAGACCACGACATGTAAATCGTCACATTCATGACGTATACATAATATTTTTACGTTATTACTAGTCAGTTCTGCTCGTCATAGAGTCATACTATGCTATGCAAATTTTGGTATAAATACCATTATCCAAACGACCAGTAGAGGTAAAAGTCGTAGGCGGCTAGATATAGATAGATTTATAAGGAAAAATCCAGGGACTTTAGCTCCCCCACAAACCCAAATGCACAGATACTACATCATAGCCTCGACACCAGTGCTTTGCGGGTCTTGCGGGCCGCACCGGCCACACGCTATTTCAGATATTTTGCCGATGCACCGCAAGTGCTGATGGCGGCTCGCGTTATGATGCTTGCGCAGTACCAGAAACCACACCGCAAAGGCTTGAGGTGGGTAACTCTAAACCACTCTAACCCCCGCATTCGGAAACGCTCCTCAACTCGAATTCAATCCTTCACTTGAGTGAGTTAAGCACTACGCCGCTGCTCGACTGAAATTGATGCGGCGCTTCTTGAGAATCGCTGCAGAATATTGCCGATATGCAGTGACATGTTCGGCCAAGAGGCGGCGCTCTCCTCGACTTTTTCGAGTCGAGGAGAGCGCTTGAGTGAAGGAGCGTTGGTGAATACGGGGGTAATAGTTCGACATAAGACATCGGACGATGGCACTCATCTACGTTCGCAAAAAATTGCAGCACATCCATGGACTGAATGATGTTGAGTGGAGCGAAGCGTCGATCAGTTCGTCCGCGCGTCGGTTCGTGCATCGGTCTGTGCGTCCGCCTCTGCGTTCGTCCTTTCATTCGCCCATGCAACCATCCATGCTTCCGTCCGTCAACGCGTCCCTCCATGCGTCCATCTGTTCATGCGTTCGTTTGCCTGAGCATCAGTCTGTCTGTCCGTTTGTCCGTCTGCTTGTCTGTCTGTCCATTTGTCCGTCCGTCCGTGTATCCGTCCATCTAGGGAACACTCCAAGTACCGCATTCTCGCATCTTTTCATAAGATATTCAACATATAGGTGTCTGGGGCTCGTGAGCTGCCCGGTGTGACCTGGTGTTGTGGTTGAACTGCCCTTGTAGGTGTAAACTGGGTGTATGCTGAAGGCAGGAAGCTTGCAGCGGGCACTGATGACGAACGGCTCGTGTTGCGACGTCGACGACGTTGCCGACGGCGCCGCAGGAGGTAGGGTACTTGATAGTGGCTCCGGCAGGTCCGGTCGCCCGTTACGTGCGCGCCTCCACACAGCGCACACTTGGGTGCAGAACATACGTGGTCCGGTCTGGGAGGGCCGTGACCGCACTGATCACACACCTTGTCGGCGAGGTGCGGGCAGACGTCCTGGCGGTGACCCACTCGGCCGCAGTTGCGGCAAGTGTGTATCTGGCGTTTGTAGAGAGTGCAGATATACATGATCTGTCCGCAGTAAACATAGTTCGGTACTTTGAGGCCGTTGAATAGGATCACGACCGTAGCAGTGTTCTTGATTCGACGTGCGCCGAGCACGCTTGGGTTGCGTGGCGTTCGCAGCATGCGTTGCAAGTCGGCGTCCGTGAAGTCGATGTCAACGCCGCGTATCACCCCGCCGCAGGAGTGACCAGGTGGCGTAAGATAGGTAGCGACTGGGTGTCGCTGTTCGGTGAGCATTATTTCTTGAACGGTGCAATAAGCAAGAGCATTCGTCTCTTGCGGTGCGCTCACCACAAAAATGTTCTGCACCAAGTTCGAGCAGACGATATCTTCTTCGGTAGCCGACGGCGGCAGGCGTGCGGCCATCGTGAATGCGTTGAAAAGCTTGTGTTGACTGCAGAGACGTACGTCGAGGCCACCACCCGGGCGAACGACAACCCTGAATTGATCCTTGGATAGATTCGGCAGCTTGCTAGCAGTATGAGCCTTTTAAGTGGACTGGGCGGTTTGGCGCCAACTGCTGGCCCATGTTGCCCGACATGTTGCGGCGTCGTGGCGGTGGCCTGTGCTTTGCTTGCGTTACGACGACGATACACTGGGAGCCAGCCATATCCAGCGGCGTCTTCGGGAGATATTTCTTCAATATCGACTATTGCATCTAGTGGCATGTTGCAGCTGCGGTGGTGAGCGCTGGGCGGCGCGGCACCGAGAGCGTAGTCGTGCAAGGTTTATGGAACGCTTAGGTTGCGGGTTCAGAACTGAACTTCAAAAAAGGTAAGGATGGAGCCTACCGGGCAAATTTGGTATCCAAATATTCCCAGTGACTTGCCGGTGATGATCCGGTAGTGCAGAGAGCCCGAAACGGGCATCGAGCGATGGAATTTGCATCAGTGTGGGGAGCCGTGGGGTACGCGTCCGCACTGCTCGCCGCCACCTAGCGGTCCCCTTCCCCCGTGTAGCGCAGCCACAATCCACCCACTTATGCAGGGCGTGAGACGTGCGCATCGCGTTCAATTTTCACTGAACCCGCCTTAATGTTGCTTTTTTCATCCGCCACGCTGTGTTCTGATGCTGCAGTCAGATAGGCAGTCAGATCTGCAGTCAGTGATCTGCAGTGATGCTGCAGTCAGATCATATGTACAAACAGAAGTCGACGAGATGCTAGCTGAATACATCATCCAACCATCTTAGTGTCCTCGTGGATAACCTCCCGTTCTTATAAAAAAAACAATACCTGGCGGTTCTGCCTTGGCTATCACAACTCAACAAGATCACCAAGAAAGACGCCTACCCTTTGCCACGAATTGACATAATGAACTCGTTTCATGGTGCGCAATACTTTTCTTCCACACACCTTCGCTCAAGCTATTGACGAATAGCTGTCGATGAAAATGATTGGGAGAAGGCCATTTTTATTACAGTAGATAAACTCTAACAGTTTAAGGTCATGCCCCATGGGCTTTGCAACACGCCAGCAACGTTTTAGCGTACGATGGACTCTTTACTATGTGCTTTGATGTGGTTCACATGCCTCTGCTACCTCGACGATGTCTTCGTCTTTTCACTTACCTTCACGAGTCACCTACAACGCTTTTCGGTTATAATGCAGGTCTTTCTCACCGCAGGTCTTCAGCTGAACACTTAAATATTCCGCTTTAGCCGCCAAGAGATCACTGTACTTGGCCATCTTTTGATGCTACGGGTGTAGGACCGCAGCTAAAAAAAAAATGTGCGCCGTTATGAACTTCCCACTCCAAGGTCTTCCAAGGACGTTTGCTCTTTCTTTGGTTTATGCTCATATTTTTGCCGCTTTGTGAATGATTTTGCTGCGATTGCGCATCCCCTCACATGTATTCTTAAAAAGGATGTGCCCTTCTCTTGGGGCCCTCACCAAGCGTCGACGTTTTCTCACCTCGTCAACTTGCTGATATCGCTCCTGTGCTGGCCCATTTATACAACTCAGCACCCACGAAACTATGAACCGATGCCAGTTGTCGTGGCATCGGTGCTGTTTTCGGCCTATACCAATGTGGTCAGAATTGTGTTATTTCATACACCAGCCATTTTTTTCCGCCGAAGCGTGGAATTATTCGATTACACAGAGGGATAGAGAGTGTTTAACTCTCGTTTGTGTCATTGAAAAATTTCGCCCACATCTGTACGGCCGACCCTTCAACGTTGTAAGTGATCACCACGCCCTCTGCTGGCTGTTTTCTTTTAGGGATCCTACTGGTCGCCTTCGTCGTTGAGCATTACGAATTCCAGAGTGCACGTTCACTGTGGTCTACAAGTGTAGCCGCTTGCACCAGGATGCCGACTGCCTATCCCGTTATTCCGATATCCGCCAGAACCTTCAGCGATGGATACCTTTATATCTGTGCTCACAATAACTGACCTGTTCAACATTTCTGCTCAGCAACACCGTGACCTGGCTCTCCGCGAGATCATCGACCACTTCCTCCCGATTCATTCCTTCGTCTTTTCGTAGTACGTGATGGCACCTTGCTTAACCGCAGTCTGCTACGTGATGATCCTCACCTATTGCTTGCCATTTCAGCACACTTTCGTTCGACTGTCCTGGCCTAGCTTCCCAATGTGCCAACAGTGGGCCACCTCAGTGTTTCCCGCATCTATGATCGTGCACGACGTTGGTTCCACAGGCTAGGAATGTATAGATCGGTCCGCCATTACGCAACCTCGTGTGACCTTTATCAGCACCGGAAGAAGTCAACACCTCCGCCTGCTGGCTGCCTTCAATCACTTAATGTCTTCATTAAGCCATTTCATCGTGATAGTCTCAACTTGCTTCGTTTACTCCCTACGTGTGGCTCGGAAAATCGTTGGACCGCTGTTGCCACCGACTATGCCACGTGGTTTGCAATTACTCGCGCACTTCTAACCAGCTGCGCGACCGACGTAGTGGAATTCTTGCTCCACAACGTCATACTTCAGCGGAGCCCCGCACCAGCTCTTACCCACCGGGGCAGACAGTCTATTTCCAGGGTCGTCTTTGATATCCTGACCTCTTGCTCGACCAAACATAAGGTAACAACAGCGAACCATCATCAGACAAATAACTTGACCGAGTGAATGAATCAAATGATTACCGACATGCTTCCAATGTACGTGTAAGTCGACCACCAAGATTGTGATTACCCAGTGCCTTTTGGCGCGTTTGCGTATAACACGTCTCGGCACGAGACAGCCGATAATTCACCTTTCTTTCTCCTATTCGGCCGAAATCCACCGTTGTCTATAGACACAATGCTGCCTCCTTCCACGCACCCGCCTACTGAGTACGCTCAAGAAGCTGCCTGCCTGATCATGCACTTCATCTGCTGCGCTGATTGCCTGCGCTGATCATATGCACTTCATTTCACACGCATTAAATTGACGGACACACAAATGGCCCAGCGATCTTGTTATGGTAGCCGCCAAAAATGCCCAATTTAATCCAGAATATCTTGTACCTCTTTGGTTTTTAGCACGTCGTGTTGCACTTTCCTAAAAAGCTCCTGTTCTTGTACACTGGATCCCGCCGTGTATGCCCCCCGCAGGGGCGCCTGCGCAAGTAGGCGTTTGGTGTGTAGCGACACCACGGACCCGAGCTAACGGGGGAGTTTCGGCTCCCTCCCACGCCTAGCCGTGCGTGGCTTTGCCGTGTCCGGGGAAAAGGGGATCCTGGGGGTTGAGCTGACGCTGGGTGATTGGACCTTTAAGGCCCCCCCGGCAGAGGCAACACACCCCTTTGGCCCTGGCCTCACGTAGACGGCACCCCTGGGCTGACCCACCCAGGGGAAACCGGCAGTCGCCTTTTCCTATCTCTCTCTTCCTACATCTTTGTCTTTATCTCTCACTTTTTTTCTGTCCTGCCATCTTCTCTTTTCCGATTACTTCCTAATTTCCTGGCGGCAAGGGTTAACCCTGTGTAGTTACCCAACCTTGGGTAGTTATATTCGGTTATAGTGGCGATGCATGGCTGGCGTCTGCAAGTGTTCACTAGTCAACCTTGTAGCGTCCCCTTGTTGGGCCCGGGGGTGGGTGGCCACCATCGCCGCCGAACTTTACAGTATTTTTATAGCAAAAGCTTTTCCCTCCCTTCCTGATCGCTCCCTGAAAAGGTGGCGCACCGATGATACTTTCCTTGCTAACACACCAAAGCCGACATTCCCAAAGTACCATGTAATCCACAGTCAAAACGAAAACAAGACAGTCCGAGCCATTTCACCTTTCCTCGTTTCCAAAACTCTCACAGAAGCAATGGGCCCAGGTTATAAAGTGACAAAGATGGGAAGTGGCGATCTTCTTCTGGAGGTTCGTGACAAAGCTCAGTATGAAAAGCTGTCTAAGTTTGTAGCCTTTGGGGAAACCCCTGTTTCGGTAGGCCCACACAGGTCCATGAACACTGTCCATGGTGTCATTTCTGATGATGATCTTACTGAGCTTTCTGAAAGTGAGCTGCTCGAAGGTTGGCAGGACCAGAACGTGGTCAAAGTCCAACGAATAACAATAAGGCGCAACAACAAACTGACCCCTACAAAGCACATAATAATTACCTTCGGAACAAGTGACCTACCAGAATCAATCGAAACCGGCTATTGTAAGCTTCGTGTAAGACCATACATTCCCAACCCTCGTCAATGTTTCAAGTGCCAACGTTTCGGTCATGGATTTCAGAGTTGCAGAAGGCGTGCCACTTGCGCAAAGTGCGCATCCATTCAACACATATCGGACAACTGCACCTCAGAAACAACCCATTGTTCGAACTGTGAAGGAGATCACGCTGCATACTCACGATCATGCCCCGCATGGAAAAAAAGAGAAACAAATAGTAGAACTTAAGGTTAAACTCAATCTCACATTCCAAGAAGCACGCCAGCGTTTCGCAATACACAACCCATTTTATTCCTCCTTTGCAGATGTGACGCGCCGGGGCGCCGCGCCACATGCCTCGGCACCCGCGAATGTCACACAGTGTGTGGCCGCGGTCGTGCCGCCAGAGCCCCCGGCTGGAGCAGCCTGTACTGCTCCGCCACCTGACAAACAGGGCCGGCAGACCCCAGTGTCTGCTGAACCTCGGACCACTGCAGGCGCAGTTAGGTCCGAAAGTTCTGTGAATGTGCCTGCCCAGCAGGCACCATCCACCACTTCACAAGAGGTGATGGATACAAGTCCCGCACCTCCGGCGTCTCAGACGCCGAAGGATAGGCACAACTTCTTGGAGCGCGCCAAAAAAGAAATACCTCGAATCACAGGGCCCTCAAAAGGCCCTGTAAACTAACGCAACACCTCTGTACACACAGCACCACACTACATTAAAATGACACAAATACTACAGTGGAACGTCAGAGCACTGTTGAGAAACCTGGACGATATCCATGAACTTTTACACAAACATACACCTAAGGTGCTGTGCGTACAAGAGACACACCTGAAACCTAAACACACCAACTTTTTTACGTCATTACGTTATTTTTCGGAAAGACCGGAATGATGCCACTGTGCCATCCGGTGGTGTTGCCATTATAGTCAATCAAGGGATTGCATGCACACACCTACCACTACAAACATCCCTTGAGGCGGTGGCTGTTCGAGCAGTTCTTTTGAATAAGCCCACAAAACATTTTTTACTGCATATATGTCGATGATGTGCAGATTGGTTACAAATCGTGCAACATCTCAATGTGCCAACGTCAAGTTCAACTATGGTTGAACAAGGTACCTCAATGGGCAAACGAGAATGGTTTTATACTCAACGCGCAAAAGAGCACTTGTATCTTGTTCAGCCGAAAGAGGGGCCTCCATCCTGATCCCGACATTGACCTGCATGGTCAACCTCTGTCAGTCCAGACCAAGCACAAGTTTCTTGGTCTCATATTAGACACTGAGCTAACCTTCATCCCACACATCATTGTTTTTAAGCACCTGTCCCTTAAATACTTGAACATTTTGAAAGTGTTGTCACACACTACATGGGGTCGTGACAGGAAATGTTTAATTAACTTACATAAAAGCCTCGTACGCACACGCCTAGATTACGGTGCTATAATCTATCAGTCAGCAACACCATCAGCCTTGAAAATTCTCGACCTGTCCACCATCTAGGCATTCGCCTCTCTACGGGTGCTTTCGCAACAGCCCTGTGGAGAGCCTGTACGTGGATTCGAATGAATGGTCGCTCCACCTACAAAGATGTTCCTTGTCCTTTTTGTACTTTTTGAAGGTGTGTAACGAGCTGTATAGAGAGACAAAGCTCTAGACAAGACGCTCGTGTTTCTGTACGGAAACCTGCGTTGACTCAATCGTCATCGGGCAGTAACGAGGCCATTTATGCAATCACACAAAAAAATGTATTTTCAAAAGACATGAAATGTCTAATAATAACTGAAGTAAGGGAAAAAATATAACATGCTTGGAATACTGGTGCGAGAGTCACAAGGGCATAAAAACAGAAAGAGTTCACCAGAGAGGAAGGCGGTGGTCAAGTCCCGGCGGCAAACTCAACGCTGGGAACGGACGGCCGATGCTTGGGTAGCCTGATAAGTCCAATGACAGCCGCGGCCAAGAACGCGGCTCACTGCGGAGGTCGTTGACCTGGAGCACGCATGGCGTTTGCCATGCCTATCTCGAACGCTGGCTGGCGCTCGCTGCCGTAGGTGCCGGACTCGCCTGACGGAAACGTCCTGGCGACGTTTCGCCCACGCCAGGCCCGAACTGCAAGGACGGCTGGTATGGCCCCAGGTGGGAGCCCGCTGAGACCTCGAGTCCGCAACCCAACGGGTCACTGCTCCCACGCCCTGGTTCTTCAACCTTGCTTCTTTTTTCCAGCCACGTCTGCCTCACTCCTTCTTCTTCGCACCACCCCACTACCCTGATTTTCCTGCGTCGTCTTCTTCGACTGTCTCTGTGGCGCGCACTTCACACACACAATTCTATCTTCCCGATCACGCACGGCCACTTCACTCACCACAAGGTGAAGGCAGACAAGAAACATCCTTCCCATTTCACAATTAATGATTTGTCTTGTTCTGGCTTGTTCGAGAACCGTCCTTCGTTTAGGCAGCCCTAAGCGCTACGTGTAAGGAGCCTGCTTGAAGAAACAGGTGTGCCTCTTCTTGAACCCAGTTTGATGGCTCCTGCAACATATCTGCCACCGTGGCAGTGGCAGCTTATAGACTGTGATATCTCTATTGTTGATGTCACAAGGCACGCACCACTTGCACACATACATACATACTTCCTAGAACTACAACATAAATACACATGCCCTGAGTTCTTTACTGATGCGTCAAAGTCAAACACTTCTGTGTCATATGCAGCGGTAGGCCAATCCTTTTCCAAGGCCGGCGTTCTTCATCCTAATGCAAGCATTTTCGCAGGAGAAGCTTACGCAATACTGGCGGTCGTAAAACACATTAAACAGATAAAGTTACAAAAGGCGGTAATATACACAGATTCTCTAAGCGTGGTCAAAGCCCTGAAAACTCCTAGAAAACACAAGAACCCCGTGCTGGTGTCACTCTACTCACTTCTGTGCACACTCTACACATCAAAACAGCATGTCGTTGTCTGCTGGGTTCCAGGGCACCGTGAAATACAAGGGAACGTTTTGGCCGACAATCTGGCTGCTTGCGCCAATGTCACTACTGCCAATGCATCAACACCAGTCCTTGCACTTGACTAACTTCCGATGGAGGTGGAAATGTTGTAGGCCCGTGTACTCAGATTTTGGTGCACGTTAAAGAACCCCAGGTGGTCAAAATTTCCGGAGCCCTCCACTACGGCGTCTCTCATAATCAAATGGTGGTTTTGGGACGTTAAACCCCACAAATCATCATGCACTTGACTTAAAACCTTTTATAAAACGAAAGCTCAGGGAGTATTGGCAGAGCATGTGGGATAAACGCACAGATAATAAACTTCATGCTATTAAGCCGCAACTAGGTTATTGGCCGCCACTAGCAAAATCACGACACACAGAAGTAATACTAACAAGGCTTAGAACAGGACACACACATTCTACACATTCATTTCTTCTGTCTACTGGTGATCCACCATATTGTGAAAGATGTGGAGAGCCCCTTACGGTTCTCCACATTCTCGTCCAATGCAATGAGCTAGATGCTCTAAGAAAAAAGCAATTTTTACTGCCCTACCGACAGCAGCTCCCTCTACACCCTGGAATGCTCATCGGTAGGGATCCGCTTTTTAAACTGCAAACACTTTTTACGTTTTTAAAAGATGTGCAAAGCTTTCACCCGATATTTCGAGGTCATTCGTAGCACGACCTCTATAGAGTGGTCGTGGCTGCGATGACTACATCTTCATCATGGTTTTATTATCATGACATTTTGCCATCAGCTATCACCACACATATGTCACACCACTGTCATGATTTTATTACTTTCATGTTTTAACTCGCATTAGAGCGAGGAATTTTAAGGCCCCTTTACAGCCACGCACCATATCATTGTTCATATCTGTAGTCAATTGAAATGGCGCTCTTTGGCCATCAATTGGCCCTTGCGCCACTAAAAACTACTCATCATCATCATCACCGTGTATGCCGTCGAGCGATGCACGTGACGTATGAGATCGAACAGTTGTCTTCCTCCCCGTCGACCCATCCCCGCAGCGACATCGTTTCTATTGTACGCCTGAAGCCTTATCGCACACTGGACTTCATCGATGCATGAGTGTGATGCCCATTCCCACTACAGCCATTCTTTGAATGCCCCTAGTTGGTGCTTTCGCCGCCGGATGGTATTGTTGTATGCTGCTCACCTTGAGGTCGAAGAGCCCCGCCCCAGTGGTGTTGTCGCTAAGGCACTCGGCTGCTGACCCGCAGGTCGGGGGATCGAATCCCGGCTGCAACGACTGAATTTTTGATGGAGGCGAAAACGCTGTAGGTCTGTGTCCTCATATTTGGATGCAGGTTAAAGAACCACAGGTGGTCGAAGTTTCCGGAGCCCTTTACTACTCCATCTTTTATATTAATATGGTGGTTTTGGGACGTTAAATCTGACATATGAATCATTATTGAGGTCGAAGAAGAGGAGGTCAGGTCACCTTCTGTTTGCACCATCTCACCTGCTGTAGTGCCGATCACATTGTTTGAGTGATTAATGTAAAAAAATGGCAGATCCCCCGTATAGTGGGAATCAATGATATGCGAAGCACAAATGAGGAAGGTTGATATACCATTTTCAAATCACCACAACTGTTACCAGGTGGAGGTAAATTATGCCGTAAGCGACTGCCATGTCATGACTATCATGTTTAAGTTTGTCGTTTACCTTCGTCATCTTTTCGCGTCACGTGATGCCAAATATGTGGAGCTAGCGAAAGCAGCCGAGAGCACGCTATGAGCATGATATGTTGTCATGTTCTTACATGGCACGCGTCTCATGATTATCATGTTTGCACCGGTCATATACCCTTCGTCATCCATTGAGGTCACGTGACAATAAACTTGGTATATGTGGAGCTGGCGAAACAGCCTCGAGTACACCATAAAGGGCCCAATATACTCCAACGTAACGTTGACGCACGCGCATGCTGGGCACAAGCGACGCTACGTTAGCAAAAGGCGAGCACTCTATAGTCTGACGCCCGGCGCGACCAGCGTCTGTCTGCGCGGCCCGACAGCAACCGGCACGAAATGCGACATGCTGCATTTGGCGCCAATGCGTTACCTAGACAGCACTGCGTCTGCGCCTTTTCGAGACAGAGGGACGCCGGACGCGCTGAAATGCGCATGCGTCAAAGCAACGCAACGCATGCCTGCGAGTATAAGGCAGGACCGGCGCCTGGCATGGCAGCGCCGGCGTTACACGACGAAACGAACGCCGGTGCGAACGCGCGCCGGGTCACGGCGAAGTGTATTGGCGCCTTGACTGTTGCATGTAGTCATGTTCTCACATGACACGCATCTCATGGTTATCATGCTTGCACCAGTCAGATACCTCCGTCATTTATTGACGTCCCGTAGTACCAAATTTGGCATATGTGAAGCTATACCCGGCGACAACTTTCTGTGGCAGCACGGCCAAGGCTACGTGGGCGGAGCCTATGCACATGTGCTACTGCGCCAGTAGTCCGACCGCTTCGACGGGTGTTTCGGTTTCGATTTCACCAGCGCATACTTTATCCTTTGTGTGTCCGGTGTTTACCCAGGTTTCGTCAAGGTAGTATATGGGTCTGGAAGAAGAAACAACAAAAATGAAGCATGTCATCTGCAGCGAAGCGCGGCGAATGCAGCGAAACTCGGCTCGTGTCACAATTATTGAAAATTGCTCGCGTTTCGGCTCGCGTTTGCTCGCGTTTCGCTGCAGGTTTCGCTGCTCGCATTTCGCTGCGTTTGCTCGCGTTTCGCTGCTTTTCCTTACTTGCGCGTAAACGTTGTACGCCACCTTCTTGGCCTGTACGGACAGCTTTTGATTTGACAACGCCTGGTACGGCTGCGCAGCTGGTGGACTCGCAGCACGCGGCGGTGTTTCCTCCGTAAGCGACGTTGACGAGCTGTAACCGGCGGACGCCATCTTTGACAGTGAGGAATGCGGTGAGGTAAAAAGGCGATGGAAGCCAAAAAAACCTCCAAAAAACCTGAGAGAGCGTGAAACGAAATTTTTTCTACTGCGCAACGTTTTTATTCACTAATTAAAAAATAAATCCGCGAAAAATGTAAGTGACGAATGGTAAAATCTTAGTTACCCAGAACAGTATACAAACGTTTTCGTTGAGGGACTACATGCTGTGGCGCAGTAAGACAAGCGTGCTTCGGCTCCGTAGCCTTGGCTGTGCTGCACTAGAAAGTTGTCGCGGGGTATAGCGATACAGCCGTGAGCGCATCATGAGCGTGGCATGTATTCATCTTGTGTCTTGACACGCATCTCATGATTATCATGTTTGCATCAGTATGATACCTTGGTCATTCATTCACGTACCGAAATACCAAATTTGGTATATGTGACGCTAGCGAAATGCCCGAGAGCGCATTATGAGCGTGGCACGTGGTCATGCTGTTACATCACACGCATGCCATGATTTACATGTTAGTGTCTGTCGATTGTGTTTGCCATGCAATCATTTCATACTATACCAGGTTGGGACATTTCATGTGAACACAACCATCGCAAGAGCAGCAAGATAATGAAACGTAAATGCCATTCATGACATATATGTCATGATTTGCAGTCAAATATGGTTGTCATACATTCATGTTATTCCATACCAAGTTCGGTATCGATACCATTATCCAAACGGCAAGGAGAGCTAAAAGTCGTAGGCGGCTAGATGGGGAGATGGATAGATAGATACGCTCGAGGTCGTAGTATGTATATATATATACTATAGATATACTGCCATATATATATATATATCCATATATATATATATATATATATCCCCTAATTTATTTCTCACGAAAATAAAGATTTTTTTTTTATTTTTCAGCTTTGCACGTTTGCAATTATGAAATTCAAGAATGCAAACCTGCCGACTTTAAAAAGTTCCCATGCACCCCACACAGCTATAATTCTGTTAAATTGTCCCAATCCTGGGACGGCCTTCCGTGTACTCTCGGACACGGAAAAAAGCCTGCGCGCGTTGTCAAACGTTGCATAGTGTTTGCTGGGAATCTGTTGCGTTCGAATAGGGATTCGTTAGATCGTGCTGAAATCAAGCAAGTCCTTATGCCATTCTCGTCATGTTTCAGAGGACAGGTTTCGGTTTACCAGAACTTGCTCTGGCGACAGTGCTCAACAACGTTGGGAGAGCTCGAAAGACAAGGGACAGCAGGATTGGAAACAACACGAAGGTGGCCTAATACACATCACAGGAAGATAGCTTCGGGTGCTTTGTTTACACACACAAACACACACAAACACATACAAACAGAAACAAAAAAAACCTAACAGCGCCAAGGAGGCAGCTTTAGATTTCTAAGATTGACCAGCTTCGCTCTTTATTATGACTTTCCCGGCTAATGCAAACTTCTTCTCCCTCTGTCTCTCTCAAGAAAATTGGTATATGGCACACCTCCTTGGTTTCTGAGTGTTGTTGTCTTTGAGCAAGAAACCTTATTGCCCTGTAGCTAGTAGTAGAAAAGACATCATGTAGCAGTTTTCCTACTACTTTCTACGGGCATAATTGTTTTACAACTTTATTTTTTTTAATTTGCGTATGAACCATCAAACTACAAAATCTCTGGTCAAAAGAAATTAGTCTGCTAAAGTTTTCTACTGGTAGTGCAGCAGGGGTTTTAGCCCACAGACTTCTATGGGCTGATGTAAATGATTACTTGCATAATTAGGTCTCGCGATGCTGTTCTTACATGAAAAAATCTGTGAAAAGAACATATGTTGAGCCGACGTTTTGACAATCGGGCTTGTCTTTCTGAAGGCTAGAACAGAACTGACTTCTTCAGCGCTAGCGCTTCTACGCTTCATACCTTCTCCTCTTTTTAACAAAGAAGGGGTAGGGGCAACAAAGAATACGTGGGAGTGAGAGAGCGGGGCAAAGGCGGGTACTGTGACAAACTGTATGAGTGAAGAAACAACAGGTATTCCGTGAATAAAAAAATAAGGAAGCAGTGGGGAGGTGAGGACGTACACGTGTCGTTCAGTCCCGGTCATTGAACCAATTGTCACAAGTTAACAATGACAGCTTTGAAATTCCTCAAACGAGGGCCTAACTTTCAGTGGTCTTGTTTATGTGTGTACCATACCGAATGAATTCAAAAGTTTCTTTAGAAACGTTGTTACCAACTGGCTGGAGTGTATTGAACTTGTCGATAAGGTACGACTCTGCATATTTTCTGTTCACTTGTGAATTGCAAGTTTGATTGAAGTATGCAAAGGTTGAGATTGTTGCAGTTGTGACCTGCTACATATTGTTATACTGCTTTGAGTAATTTCTTTACTGCGTGGGCGTGATGTCTGTTTATTAAAACATTAACAGGCTGTCCTGTTTCGCCAACGTATTGTTTATGAAAGTATGAACATTCGATCATGTATTAACGTTTTCACTAGTTCCGGAAAAACATGATAGCTCCCGTTGCCTCTATCATGTCATCCTGAAGGTGTTTGCAAGTCATGCATCTTTGTCGCTATTATCCTTGCATCTTGGACGGGAGCAAGGTGTTGCTTGTGCCGTAGGATGAAAGCTAACTTTTGCATTCACTAACTTGTCGTTCAAATTCCTGTTGCGGCGATACACGATCGACGCTTTTCTAGTACGCTCGTTGCTTGCCAGTAGTACAAAATAATGAGGAAGGACATTATTTATGTTTGGGAGCGCATTTGAGTAATTAGTTATAAATGCTGGTGGCTGGTTGGGTTGTTCAATGTTTTTTTCTAGCTAGTGTTGTTTTACTATTCAATTTTATTCTTCAATGTAGACCTTGTTTACAGTACTTTGTAAGCAATTTATTTCCCGTTATCTTTAAGGTATTTAAATGAAGACGTACTCACCGTCGTCGATACAGATCCTTCTCATACGTCTTGCTTGCCCGACAAAAATTCTTTGTTTGCAGGGTCATGGGTGATCACTAGTGTAATCTAAATATCGTTGGCTGCCTGTCAATTTTTTTTAAAAAGTCACTTGTTATTTTCCTGTTTCAATAATTACCTTTATGCCCAGATAGTTATTTCCAATGGAAGAATGGTGCGTGGCAAATTTAATACAAGAGTGCAAGTTGTTACAGTGATCAATGAATGCGTTTAGTGCGCTTAAGCCATGTTCCCGCTTAATAAACATGAAATTTACGCATCGGAGATGAAAATAAAGCTTTACTGGAGATGATTTCAACAGTTCTGATTCTAAGTGTCCCATAAAAATGTTAGCATGTGTTGTCACAAAAGGGGTTCTAATACTAGTACGAAAACAGTGTAGGTAGAAAGAAGAATCAAATTCCAAATACCTATTAGTCTGGACTAACTGAAGTTCTTTGTGACGTCAGCAGGCAGGAGAAGTTTTTTCCTAGACTCGGCTGCAGTTGACGCTGGCTGAAACACTGAGGTCAAAATATGCAAAGAAAAACCCACTGACATAGACGTGGAGACGACCACCGCCTCAACTTAATTGTGAAAGGATTTAACGTGTCATTCAAAGGTTTCAGGTTTGGTGCAAGCCAGTGACAAGTTATCTTTTAGTGCGATTTAATTTATTGACAGAAAGACGGGAATTAGGTACCACCAGTGGCTTCGCATTTGTTTCCACCGTTATCTTGCATACCTTGGTGTGAGCCAAGCTGGTCTATTTCCCGTGACTTAAATCATTAGGGAAGTCTGGGGTACCATGAGGGTTTTTCGATGTGTATGGGGCTATTAAGACAATGGTGTTCCAAACACTACGATCAGACTCAACGCTGTTTTCAAGGTATAAGGCAAACAAAAAATACTTGTTTATTTAACTGCGCTCGGAAGCGCTCTGCTGTCACTTGAGCGTCCCCGTGTCTCTCGCTCTCGCTCTTCTTCTTTCTCGTTTCCTTGTCCCAGCCTGGAACGTGAAAAATAATCAAAATCCCCGGCCGCGCAAAGTTCAACACATAGTTCAAGTGGGTACAATCCTTGTATCGGCCTTATCGCAAGGTGACCGCCTTGCAACTTGATCTTGCAGGAACGAATGAGACCGTCGGCACTGCGGTCGACTCTTGCTAGCTTCCATAGCTGGCGTGGCGTGTTGTACGCATGCACAAGAACGATGTTTCCTTGCTTCAATGCTGTAGTTTATTTCGTGTCTGCAAAGTGTGCAGATCGTAATTGCAACATACATTCTTTTTGCCAACGCTTCCAAAAACTTTTAACAAGGAGCTTCCTGCAGTTGTGTCTGCGTATGGCGTCTGCTCGCTTGGAGTTACTGTTGACTTCGTCAGCGGTCGCATATAGTATGGAAGTTAATCTTCGATTGATTTGTGGGGTTTAACGTCCCAAAACCACCATATGATTATGAGAGACGCCGTAGTAAAGGGCTACAGAAATTTCGACCACCTGGGGTTCTTTAACGTGCACACAAATCTGAGTACACGGGCCTATAATATTTCCGCATCCATTGGAAGTCAATCTTGGTCCAACGAGAAGTTAGGCTGGTGTCAAAGTGCAAGGTTCTCCTGCATCTGTCTCGATGAAAGTGAGAGGCCTAGAGTTTACGACTGCTTCGACCTCTGCCAGCACTGTCGATATTTCTTCTTAGTTCAGACGAGCTTTGCCGATAATTTTTCGCAGCGGAAGCTTCACTGATCTTACGAGGTGCTCCCACCATCCACTCCACCAAGGAACATTTGGTGCAATAAACTTCCACGAAATGCCATTGGTGCTGAGGTGACCAGCGACGTCCTCTTCAGAGAACATTCGGTGTAGTCTCTTTATGTCTGCCGATGTCTTGTGAAAACTTCGTTCGTTGTCAGAATAGATCACCCTAGGTAATCCTCTCCGAGGTGCAAATCGTCTTAGGCACAGCAGGAAAGCCTCGGATGTCATTTCCGAGACAAGCTCTAGATGCACGGCTCTCAACACGGCACACGTAAAAAGTGCAAGGTAGCACTTCGTGTCCCCTTTCTCCGTGCGTGCATACAGAGGGCCCGCGAAGTCGACTCCTACAACTTCGAACGGGTTCGTTGGTGACACTCGATGGCTTGTTAATGGAGCAGTCTCAGCACTTTCTGGGCCCACACGGAAACGCTTGCATATATTGCAGCCATGCAGCACTCTTTTTACCAAAGAGCGAGCTCGACAAATCCAGCGGCATTCCCGAAGCTGCGTAAGTGTATCTCTCACTCCTCTATGTAAGACTTGCAGATGCGCTCCGTTTGGCGAAAGTGCCAAAAAGTTGTGGCTTGACGGTATTATGATTGGGTGCTTGACATCTTGAGTGGAATACATGAGGTATAAATGGCCTCCAACCCGAATAATTCAGTCTTTGTCTATGTAAGGGCGTAGTTCAGCGATTCGAGATGTAGACTCGACTGGTTGGCCGTTGCTCAAAGCTCTGAGTTCTTCAAAAAAAGTCTTGCTCTTGTGTACATCTTATCTACTATTGTTCTGCGTTCAGGATTTCTGTTGCCACGAGATGTCCTGCATGATCCATTCTTTTTCTGCATCTGTCAGTAAATCTGAAAACCCACGCAGTGACTCTGAGTAGGTGCTGAAGCCTGCTGTACCATTGTATATCGATTATCAGAACTGAGAAGCGTGTCATTAGTGCGACGTGGACTGTTGTATCTTCACCTTGGGTGGCTTCCGCTTTGTCTAGTTCACTGAACTGTAGGGGCCATTCAGACATCGGTTTAGTGAGCCACTCGGGACCATGCCACCATTTTGAGCTGCACAGCAGTCTTTCAAGCGTCGCGCCACGCGTGAGTAGGCTAGCCGGGTTGTCCGTTCTAGGACAGTATCTGCACTTTGATGGATCTGTAGTGCACCTAAGTTGATTGACTCTGTTGGCTACGAACTGTTTCCACTTTTCGACGTCATTTTTTATCCATGACAACACATAGGCGGAATCTGTACACACCGTGTAGTCAACTTGAACATTCCTCAAAGCGCTTTTCACGTATGCCAACATTATTGAGCCGATTAAGGCAGCTAGCAGCTCTAATAGCGGCAGCGTTGTCTTCTTAATGGGTGCTACATGGGACTTCGCAATCAACAGTTTCGGCTCCTCAGGACTTGACACGACGTATATCGCTGTTCCGCAAGCCGATGGACTGGCATTGCAGAAAACCTGTACTTGAAGCACATTGGGCTTCCTTGCTCCGCCGCCCAGACAGCGAGGAACGACGACGCCTTGTAGTTGCGGCAGCTGGATGACCCAATCATTCCATTTTTTTTGCGGGTCATTGGGTAGTACTTTATCCCAGCCGATCCCTCGTATCCACAGCTTCTGAAATAATATTCGTATGACAATAGTATATAATCCTACAAATCCCAACGGGTCAAATATTCTTGATGCTGACTGCAAGAGAAATCGTTTTGTGTCCGTCTGTGCTGTCCAAAACCAGAGTAGATTTTCAACCGAAAAGTTGAATTCATCCTTTGCCGGATTCCAAACCAAACACAGGACCTTAACTGACGTTTTGTGAAGAACGACCATCTCATTACTAGTAGATTCTACATTATCTTCAAGCGTCCGCATCAAATTTCCAGAATTTGTTGTCCCTTTCCGCAATGCCATGCCGGCCGATTTCATTATTTTGGGCGCTTTTCGGCGAAGTTTAGCAGCTTCCTTTTCTGTGTCAGCACCAGTGACTAAGTCATCCACGTAAAACGACTCGGCAAGAGTTTGCGCTGTTTGTGCCATGGCAGCCGGTGCTCTTTTCACGAGGTAGAGTATAGTAGCTGTGAGCGAAAATGGGGTACGTGTAGCTCCAAAAGGCACTCGTGCCATTCTCCACTCTTGCAGCTTGCCCTTGGATAAATCTCCTTCTGCAAACCAGAGAAAGCAGAAAGCGTCTCGGTCATCCTCCCGAACCGCAATATGAAGGAATGCCTTGTCTATGTCCGCGATAACTGCCACCGGGTGCGTTCTGAAGCGTAGCAGAATTTGCACGAGGTCTGGGTATAAGTTGTCACCTTTTTCAAGGCAGTCATTAAGGGACTTGCATCCTGTGGCATTTGATGAATCTTCAAACACCACTCTCATTTTCGTCGTCAGTGATTGTTCAAGCATGACTTCTTTGTGTGGCATGTATATAATTTCGTCACCTCTGCAGGTACACCACTGACTACTTCGGCATGTCCTGCCCTCAAGTACTCTCTAATGGTACGGTCACACGTTTCGAGCTGTCCTTTCCTGGAGTCGAGACAGTTGACAAGCTTGTCCAGTCGAGTAACGGTCACTTGCTTGTTGCTTGCAAGCTCGAAATTATCCTTCCAAGGGAGGGCCACTTTATATCTCCCTTTTATAAAGCTAATCGTTTGTTCAAAATGCCTCATGGTGTTGCTCATTTCAGGTGGCTTGTTTATCGTGTCCGTAATTCCCATGTTTTCAAGTTTCCGAAAGGAGTGCCAAATCTCGTCGGAATCGGTAGCTTGGGCTTTTAGCACGCACACCTTCATTTGTGAAGTAGTTGGTCGAGACACCACGTGCGATGTGCTTCCCTGGAAGGTTCATCCAAGCTTGGAATTCAGTGATTAGTTGCCTTCGCACTATGAACCTTCGCTGGTCAACACTTTCCAAATCTGATCAGACCCAATAAGTACGCTGATGCCACTCTTAGTGATGATAGATGGATGTTTGAGCTCATCGGCGACATCTTTTCCCAGCTTCTTGAAAGACGAGACGAAGGCTACGTCCATTGCAGTCTCTGCGATGTCTTGGCAGATGCTTGAACTTTCTATTTCAGTTAAGACTATTGCCGCGTCGGAAAACTGGCTCCGCAATCGTAGTTCTATAATGCGACGACTCTTAGCCTGTTGGTCCGATGTACTTGCGAAAGTATTGAAGGCTATTCGAGCTGTTCCCGCGCTTTTCAGCTGGAGGTGCTTGGACAGATCTTCAGTTATGAAATTCCTCTGACGGCCACCATCAAAAACACCTCGTATGTAGCGGCAGGTGTCATCATTCATAACCCATGCTCTGAAAGTCTGAAGGAAAACGCAAGTGGTAGAGCCTTCCTTGACGGATCTTCTTCCAAGTGATGCGCAGACTGTCGTACTTTTTTCGTTGTTCTTGTTAGCATAGTCTGAGTTCCGCAAACACCTATCGGGATCGCACAAGCTTGTAGCGTGTCGAGTTTGGCATCTGGAGCAGGAAATCTTCTTTTTGCAGTCCCAGGCCCGATGTCCTTTGGTGGTGCAGCGGAAACACCTTTTGTCATTGGAAAGGAGTTCCTTCTTTTGCGTCAGTGACAAGTCAGCTGTGCAGGCTTCCGATCCATGATGACCGGACGAGCAGAATACGCAGTGGTCCTTTTTACTCATACCGAGTCGCTGTGAAGCACAGATGACGTCGGTTTTTCACGCCGAGAGTACGTCGACTGGCTGGCCACAGGAGTGTTCCATGTTCTCGTCCTCTGGCATCCTTAAAGTCCCTCTTCTCCAGGCTTTTCAGCTCGATACACAGGAAGTTGAGCACACGGTCCAGTCCCAAAGGTGTAGCTTCAGCTCTCGGGTCATGTGCCAACTGGACGGCACACGATCGATTATGCTGCACGACTACATCCCGTGGAAGAGCACGCAGTAGGACGTCGCAGAGCATTGACAAAAATGACGACTTGTGCACACCCAAAGTCTCTAAGCCTCAGATAGTAACGAGAAGTTGGACGTACAAGCTGCGTAGCGCTTTGGTGTCAGTCGATGAACGGACAGGGCTTAACATTCGTAGCTTGGCAAAATACTCTTGCTCCAGGCGCGTCTTGTCCGAAATTCGCTTCTGTAGCATGTTTATGGCGTCACTGTAGCAACTTTCTGTCGTCGGAAGGCCCGCAATTACTGATGCACCGTCTCCGTTCGGATACAGTCGCAGGTATTGAAACTTTTCTGTGGCAGTGATGCAATTGTTACTATGAACAATTTGGTCAAATTGTTCCCAAAATTCAGTCCATTTGCATAGGTTCCCAGAGAAAGGAGCTATTGTCAGTTTAGACAATTTCACTCCAGTTCCGTCTGATGGTGCTGCAACTGTCTGGGCAACTGTTTCTTGGATTCCGGTCGATGTCCTTAGCATGCGATCTTTTTTGCTGAGAATCTCTGCGAGAATGCGCGTAGCACTGTCCTCGTATTGTTATACTCGTCTTCGAACTACTCGTCATGTACATGCTACTCAATCTCGTTGTTCAAGTTTTTAAGCTCTCCGTTATTAGCCTTCAGCCTCTCATAAATGAATTAGAGCTGGTCATAGGAGGCAGAGTCGTTAGCAAGGAAAGCACTTGCCTCGTTTATAATCCTCGTGTTCTGGGCTCGCCGCGGCGTTCGCTTCGACTTCAGTCGGTCCATGCCACTGCAAATGACTGGTGGCCATCCGTAGGGTCCTGGTTTTCAATCCAGGTTCTTCGGCACCAAATATTAGACGACGGCGTTCCAGACACTGCGATCAGACTCAACTCCGTCTTTAAGGTCTAAGGCAAAAAATATTTGTTTATTTAACTGCGCTCGGAAGCGCTTTGCTGTCACTTGAGCATCCCCGCGTCTCTCGCTAGCGCTTTTCTTCTTTCTCGTTTCCTTGTCCCAGCTTGGAACGTGAAAAATAATCAACAGGGCCATGGAAACATGTACAGTGACTTAATGTACAACACTGAATGCTTGTGGGAAACATTGGGATGAACGCAGCGCAGTCGAGAATGAGAATAGGGTGGAGTGACGCCCAAGGTTTTGTAGGCCATCGCTGTGTCTACGTCCCCTTAGCTTGTTCCCTTCTTTGACTGCGCTGTGTTTCCTCCAATGTTGCCAAACGAAAATGGAGCCCAGTTTTCGATATGTGCCAGTCATCCCAGCCTGTGTGTGCTGTTGCGTAGCTATAGCGTTAGTTTACTGACTTCTGATATTAATTTGTTTGTTCAGATTGTTATGAGAGACGTAAATATACCACATATTCAGTCCACCAGAAAGCCCCAGCTGCCACTCTTGGCATATAATCAGGAATGAGTGTGACCCCCTCTCACAGGCTACGTTAAGGCAGGCTGCTGAAGAGTACTATTCTTCCTGTTTTGACTCGCTCTCTCACCCGCCTTCCTATCTACTCGCAAAAACAACACCACGTTCCTTCTTTCGTGAGCCGTGGGTTTTGTGGCTGTCATGCAAAGAGTGAAACGAGAGGGCGACGCGTCGAATCGCTGCCGAGCCGCGTTGGCTTGTGGCGACAGCCCGTGCTACTAAACGCCTTGTGACCGCGTTAAGCGAATAAAAATACGTCAATGGGACAGACGGAGGGAGCTTCCATTCACCGTTTCGACGCTTTCGGCGTGTGCCTCGGAGGATTGGAAGCGGTGACACAACAAGCCTGTTGCCCACACGTTCGACTCGCGTGTCTTCCTGTTTCTTTCAGGAGCACTGTTGACGTTCACCCCGAAGACATTTGTTTACGCCCGTGTGGAGGTACATGCATATAAACCCGGACTCGAACCAATTTTCCTGAAGAGGAAGCATTCTTTAGCTGTGGGAAGCTTTCCTTATAAAAAAGCCGCAGGCGTGCCCTTCTTATAGCTGTCTGCTACAAACAAGCGGGCAAAGAGTTTTCTCTGCCATAGGATAGTATTGTGGGAAAAAAATACCTAAATCGATTGACGTTCCATTTTAGCAAGTGAAAGGAAGTGTTGTGGCATAGGTAGTTGCGGCGCAAGAAAGCTGAACAAGGAGCCCAACAGCGCGACGTAGAAAATACTAATGACACTGCGTTAAGAGTCATTCATGAATGATTAAATTTTCAACTACAACATTTGCCGTCCCCGTTTTCTTCAATTTAGAGTGTCAAGCGTTACACTTATAGATACAGTTGTGGTGCTGTTTGCCTTGCTTCACCATTTAAATCTTTTTTTATACCTAATTGGTACAGTTTTTCAAGTGTCGTTTTTGCGCCATCAGTGACAGCTGTGTCACAGAAAATGTGTCAGGGCTCCAATATTGGCTAATGGTGCGAACTGTTTATACTGAGACGCTGTAATGTTTCAATAGCCGCAGATTAAGAAATGGCGTAGTAACGTTTATTTTATCAGTATAAAATATTTCTCTAGTATTCCAAACACAATGGGCACGCACTACCAATTAAGGTATAGCATTTATTAACCTTGCTTGCACAAGCCACATCTGAACAGAGTTCCACACGTGTGGCGTACCCTGCATAGGTACAGTACATTCATTTGTTGTTCTTTCTTTAAACTGCGGTATTACCCAAATTGTGTCAATTTCCACTTTCACGTTGCAGCGCTCTGCACAAACCGCCGTTACGTCAATGTGCTTCTAGACGTCAATCTGACGATTTGGAAGCGAAGCAGCAGATTCGCTAAGATGTCAACTATTAGTGTAGGCGTAACCAACTTTTGAATGCTCTGACTTGTAGAGGAGATTGAAAGCTATCTCCATAAGTGGGTACAGACGGCCATCTCGAAGGGTCATTGGATGCCATTTCTTTTTTGCATTGTAACTGGTCTCTTGACTTTCCATCTGCTGCTATTGATCCATTGCTTTAATGCTCTTTCGTGGCCCTCCTACACGTTGCTTTTTGAGACCACTTCGCACAGTTTGTAGATTGAACGAACATTCGCTATTCGCTCTGGCGATGTTCTTGCGAACATCGAGCCCCACCGCGGTGGTCTAGTGGCTAAGGTACTTGGCTCCTGACCTGCAGGTCACGGGATTGAATCCCGGCAGTGGCGGCTGCATTTCCGATGGAGGCGGAAATGTTGTAGGCCCATGTGCATGTGCTCAGATTTGGGGGCACGTTAAAGAACCCCAGGTGGCCAAAATTTCCGGAGCCCTCCACTACGGCATCTCTCATATGTTGGTTTTGTGATGCTGAACCCCACAAATCAATCAATTCATTCTAGCATCAATTCTGTGCTGTCCATATCATTCTGTGGTTTTGATTTAACACAGTTGTTGCTTCTTTCATTCTACGTTTTGTTTAATGAACTTCAGTCAACAAAATGTTCACCGGTGAAACTTAGGACGCTGTGTTTTTAGTGTGTTTCAATGATGTCTGGCCACAATTGATCGGATATTTCCACGCTAATGCGTGCACGATAAAATGCGTGCGTATTCATTCACCGTGCTGTATACAATGAAAAAGAGCAGCTCGCGATCAACAACATCTTCTTGAAATAGGAAGACGTATATCTGTCCATACATTGTACAGTTAGGGCCAGCTTCAGAGCATTATCATATCTAGCATATATTTTCCGATGTTTTGCTTGGTGGTGCAACGGCTCATATTCAGTTATTGTAGTGTATATGTGCTATGCAGTCACTCCAACAAATAGAGGTGCTTGAAAAATCTAACATTGCTATCTGTATTGAAGCTCTTTCAGTTGAGTGAAATATTTTAGATTCAGTTGGCACTACGGTACGCCCTCTGAAAAATTTTAATAAGCAATCCCAAAATGTGTGTTCATAACAAAATTCGAACGCTTTAGAGAACTAAACGCCCTTCACTATGGGATCGCAATAAGCTGTCTTTGGACGGTTGGCGGAACAACACAAAAAAACAGAAAAGAATTGCAATAAACTGCTCATAGATTGTCATTTTCGGTGAACACGCCCTTGTTGACATATAGCATTAATCTCAAACACGCAGCCCACGCTCCTTTTGCTAGCGGCCCGAGTCGTACACTACTTTGTTGGCTCCATATTTTATTTTCTTGAAAGTTACGTTCACGAGGTACAAAGTTGGATGGCCTGAAGCGTTTCCTTTTTTCATTATTACGGAAGCCTGTTTAGGCAACTGTCCTTCGACGTCCTATCAATACGCCAGTAGTGGAATTTTTTTTGACCTCATTGCTCGAACTAGCCTAACACAATATAAAATTATTTAGCGCAGACAAAGAATGAAGCAAGAACAACAGGATAAAACATGACGTTGAACAATATATAGGGCGCTCACCACTCATGTACGTATATAGGTTCATTTCATTGCTTCGTTCAATTTAGGTAACAAGCAATCGAAGCTTGTTGGCAAACTGGATGTCTATCTGTAGTGTGTCCGATGGGTAGGATTTGCGTAGCCAAGCGCAGCTACATTTTCTAAATTTGCAACTCGGTGTATGAACACTAGAAGCCATAGTATTCCTCCAAGTATTTATGGAACCTTCTTGCAGTTTCAGTCTCACAAAGTGTTATAAGAAATAAGGTTACAAAACTTGTATTTATTGTAGTTGGCTTTGATTTATTTTTGTGTAGACTTCAGACACACACCTCGATAGCTATCGAAAAACTTTCAATAGATAGTCTTTTCCATTTGTCATTTTCACTCAGCCTAACGTGAGGGCCAGGGAATCGAGTTAGCTTTGGGCAAGGGACTTGTGAAAAAAAGGTACATTGGTCAAGCGCTAGGTCAACGACAGTCGCTTATTAAACTTGGAAAGCTCCTTGAGCGATGTTTGATTGAAAGAAGTGTCAGGTTCTCTAGTACGTCAATACATTTTCTAATTGAACATTTTTTTGATGTTAGCTCTCCCAGCACTCGTCGTTGTAATTTCTTTCGCACTGCTTTCAGACTGTTTTACTCGGAAAGGCAGAGAACCGAACGATAACTTAGATGTTCCCTGGAGCTTAAGCACTTAGGCCCACTGCACTTCCCTGCCCTTTTTAATGATGAAAAGTAGACTCATAATTACACTCTATGTTACTTTTTCTCCCAGCCAATTATCTCTTAGATGAAGGTTAACGACCACTGTTTGCAGTGCTTGACACTGCTTGGGACACTTCAGCTCTCTCGTATGAAGATATTCTGTGCGATTCTCGGGTTTCGGGTCGTGTGTTTTTAGGTATTTGTACAGAATGCACATGTATATTGCGAAGTGCATCGTTTGTTTTCATACAATAATTCAGACTGCATGCACATTTAAGAGAATGAAGCTATGGGTAGCGTTCTTGTGGGAAAGCAGTTTTGGCACGTCTGCAGAAAACTTAACAGCAGTTGACTCTCAAGTATAAGCTGACCCGGTAATTTCAAGAACGCTGGATACTTTCTCACACACTGACGATTTCACTCTCTGAAATGCCGAGCGATGAACATTTGGTTACGTTCAATAGCTGTTCGTGTATTGAGGTATATTGTGATTGAGTGTAAAAGTTCATTTCATGAAATCATTAAAAAAAGGCTCCTTCTTGCGTGATCACTGCCAAAGTGAATCTCACAACTTCATGGCGATGTTTCTGTGTAGTGTTAAGTTAGGACTTTTCGATAATTAGAACCAAGCATAGTGCATGGTGTATTCATGAATCCAGAACCAATAGTTTCGGAGCCCTCCACTACGGGGTATCTCATGGAAAGAATTACTTTGGAATGCTAAACCAGCCAAACTATGGCAATTTAAAAGCATGCCTATTCCTCGACCTCGGGTTGGTTTTTAGGGAAACTAAACATCATCATTCACTGGTCTAAACATCCCTTCTTCTCTCGCAGAAAGTGCGGTCAGCGGCGCTGATACCGACTTATTTTTCACGTTAAAGATAAAAATGCAAACATTGGTAAAGGGCCTCACATTCGCGACACTATTTATGTTGCACTCAGACATTTACGACGCCAGTATTCTGTTGTTCTTGATGGTGTTGGTCTGTTAACTGTTTTTCTCAATCACTGTGGTGAATTAGCGAAGATTGGAGTCGTTGCATATTCTAAGGCACTTTATAGAAACGGTAAAAAAAGTACGCAGGAAAATTGGTTGCTTGAGGAAATGCAGAAACAAATTGTTTTTACTTGTCAGTCGAGTGCCCAGAGAATACACGATAGATCCTAGTTGATTATTCTGTGTTGTGCCTTTTCCCTGATTTGCTCTAATTGTCCCGGTCTGCTTTTCTTTCCTGTTTCAATTATTATGTAAAATGTACTATACGCGCACTTGTACACATATCCACGTGTTTACGGAACAACATCTATAGAAAGCACGCACGCCACAGTGGAACCCTTACAAGGTACCGCATGTCATTATTCTGTGATCATTCGAGTGGCGCAATATAAACGACGGGTGTATATATATGTATATATATGTAGATTCCTCTGATTTCTCTATCAACACAGTCAATGATTGTTCCAATCAACAAGGCGGTCATTTGCTGCCACGTTCTGTTGAGGAGAACTGATGTGTGCGATGTGTTTGGGATAAGCGGGCTGACTCGTTTCGGAGAGGGTGCGTTCACGTGGCATAATATCATATTGCATGCACGTAGTGTAACTTCCTGAAACGATAGGTGATTGAAAAGTGACGAGAGTAGAAAGTATATGCTTTTCTTTGTTATAGCTAACTGGAAGGTCGCTCTTTCCTTGCGTAGTAAAATATTATAAGGTGAGTGATATCGTTGCTCAGTTTCGGTTGATATGAACGCCTATAGGGGTCTATAGAGACGCGTACGCTGTTGTTTACACATTCTACAAAACGTTGTTTTTCCGTCACTATTAGCGTATGACGACAGCTTTATGAAAGTTGCTCCTAGTGCGGAAATGCTACCGCAACTACTCTATAAAGAAGACCATTGAAGGTGAATGGTGGCTTTTAAGGGGTTTTGTCTACCTAAATTAGGGGGTAATATGATACGATATTGAATGCAGCGTCTGCTGAGCGAGCTTGCGAAGAAACGGTGTGACCATTTGAAATAAAAAAAAGCCATTCGCCGTTAATTACCTTGAATTTTTAACCATGAAAATGAAGCGTGGCTACTCTTGAAAACTTGCCGCTATGAACATTGAGGGAAATGTAAAAAAAAATGACTGGCCTCTCAGTCAAAGGAATCGCAATAGCACAAAAGTGAAACATGTCGTCAGAAAAGTAGTTCAGTGTTTATTGTACATTGTTTTACCACGAGGTCGAACTACTGAATGCTATAGCAAAATAAATGGTAGCATATCAACGGAGTGAATGATGGATAGTGGGGCGAAGCATCCGTCCGTCCATTCGTTCTTGCTTCCGTGCGTTCTTGCATCCATGCGTGCGTCTGTGTGGCCGCCCATGCGTCCATCCGCCCGTCCGTGCGTGCGTCTGTTCGTGCTCCCGCACGTTCAGTTCATCTGTGAGTCCGTCCCTGCGTTCGTCCATGCATCCGCTCCTGCGTCCGTCCATGCGTCTATCCGTCCGTGCAGCCATCAGTGCGTCCGTCCAGCTTGACGGCCGTGTTCCCTCCGCATGCAACGCATAGCGTCGATTACCAGGTACGTGAGCTCTGCCAAACTTTTGTTTAGAAAAAATTTATTGCCAAAAACGTCAACAACACTCAACAGAACATTTTCTTCTTAGACATATTCTAACGATGATGACAAAACAGACGTCATTTACATGAACATGGATATGAGATGACGTTGAAAGAACATGTACATTCGATGGTTCACACAAAAACAACCACAAAAATACTTCAAGGTAAACAAGGTAAACAAGAGACACAAATAAAACATAAATATGTACATTTTGCATATTTACATGTTGGCATGCCATTTCTGCCGGCGCATCGACAAATCAGCCTACCAATACCAGGCCGGCCGAAAGACAAGTTTCACTCGTCCGTCATAGACTGACACAAAAGGGCAAGACCAGTGCCGAAGAAATTCCTCTTCACCGAGGAAGAAGAGCTCCTCCGACAAAACAGACAGCAGCTCCGAGTACAATCGTTTTAGGATCGGGTAAAGCGCGCGGCGGCGGCGGCCCGCTGCAACCACCTTGCAGCGGTTGCGCCAGAGGCAGAAAGAGCCGGCAACAATGAGAAGACAAGCGAAGCGGCCTCGCGTACAACGCCTAGAAAAAACAAAACGATTTACTCCGGGGCAGTGAAATCTGGCATGTATGACTCTCCAAAAACGCAAGCAATGACACAATGCCTCAGAAAATGCTGATTTGTTTCCCGGAGGGAGCAGTTTGGACATGTTGCTGACTGGACTATTTTCCACCTTTCGAGGCGGTCGAGAGTGGGAAGCACACCCCATCCCAGGCGCCACATGAAGTCCCGGAGGTGTCCAGGCAGAAAAGAAGCTGTTAACGTGCTCCAAGACACCCGTCTAGAGCGAACACGGCGTGCTCGCGGGACCAACGGAAGCAACAAAGCAGCAGTTGTCTCAACTATGTGGTTGTTCAAAACATCTATGCCTGGACAGCTCGACTTGACATGGCCAAAAAATGCAACAGTTGTTGCATAAAACGCAGGAAGTGTTATTGACTGCGGCCTCCTGTTAAGTTGCACGTTAGGCCTCAAATGCTGAAGCTGAGTACCCAGAAAGTAATATGCAAGCGTTCGTGCGGGAGAATCCTCCCCTTGCACTAGGCGCAAAAGGAAGCGCAGTGCCAGCAGCCGACAGCGTAAGGACACTGAAGGGAAAGCAAATCCTCCCTGAGAACGCTGCTGTCCCAGTGCCGCGCGAGAGGCCAACTCAGTGCCGTCTGACCAAAAAAAAGAACACAAAGCAAACTGCAGTGACCGCACGATACGTAAAGATGGTTGCACGACGTGAGAAAGGTACCAAATGTTACCGCAAAATACAGTCTGCGGTAGGTACCTCCGCTCAAGAAGCGGGAAGTCAAAATCCCGTGCATCCTGAATTTTCAGTCTTACTTCTTCGAGAGCGTTTAACCAAACAGATTCGCAAATGCCGTAGTGGTTGTATAAAATACCTAAAATATGAAGGGCCGTGGCCGGCTAAATGGGAAAACCGGCGCTAAGCCTGGAGTTTGGAAAGCCAATGAAGAAATACCGGGATTTGGAGATGTTCAACGCTGCACCTGAAATGTCGCCATACTGGGAAAATACACGCAGGCTGCGCGAAAGGCTATCTTCATCTGAAAGGTACAAGGTTATATCATCAGCGAAAGCTGTCACTTTCACGACACCACTACCAGGAAGCGCAAGACCCCGGACACGTGAATCCGCGTCAAGAGCACGCAAGTATGAATCAAGGCGGAGGACAAATAGCACAGGAAAAAATGGACATCCCTGACGGACCCCACGTGTTATGGAAAAGGCGGCACTTTCCCAGCCATCCAGAACTAGTATGCTTTTCAGACCAGTGTACGTATTTTTATTCATTTCCACAAACGAATGAGAAAAGCCAAAGGCTGTGAAGACATTAAGGATATACGCATGCTCTAGTCGGTCAAACGCTTTTTCCTGGTCCAAAGACACAAGGGTACCACGCGCAGATCGCGACAGAGTATAGGCTATGGTATCCCGGGTGGTAAAGAACAAACTGTGTATTTCTCGTCCAAGCACTGATGAAGTCTGGGGATGACCTACCAGGCTGTTCAACAGACCCCTCAAACGCTGAACGGCTACCGCCGCGAATATCTTATAGTCAACGTTGAGGAGCGCGATAGGTCTCCAATCTTCAGGATTAACAAAGGAAGCATCACCCTTTGGAATAAGCACAATGCGTCCATCTCGAAAACTTGATGGAAAGACACCATCCGTGTAGCTTCGCCGGATTACCCCGGTAAAGGTAGCACCAATCTCATCCCAAAATGTCAAGTAAAACTCAGCAGGAAAACCGTCTGGCCCTGGGGCCATTCCACGTTTCATAGATTTCAGTGCCGCCTTTACCTCTTCAGCCGACGGAGGGATGTGCAGGCAATCCGCAGCTTCTTGAGGAATACGGGGCAAACTTCTAAGCATTGGCGGTGTTTCATCACAGTTAGTACGCATGGCCGAACACGACATTGCTTCAAAATGTGCCAAGAAAACAGATCGATCACGCGTAGGAAGCCGCTGCACAGGTGGCATTTGTGCTGTCATAGACAGATGGCTCTTATTGCCCAAAAAACGAATGTCTCGCGTAGCGCAGCAGCTCGGGATATGCACATGGGTTGTGTCGACAGCCCCATGCTGCTGCCGCCAGGGACGAAGCAGCAGTCAAGCGTTGAAAGCGTTCACGCAGTTCACGCTGCCACGCTCGCATCAGAGGAGAAGACGTCTCGGCGCGCAAAGCAATGCGTAACTTCATCGCAGTATCAGCAAGCTCTTCAGAAATGCGTCGACGAAGCGAACGCCCTTCTACTGCGCAGCGCAGGCGCCACTGTGTTTTAAGCGCATCCCAATCTTCAGGACCAGACGCCGTGAGCGACACACGCAATGCGCGTGACGAATCTGATGTTGAGCGCGCGTCCTGCCGGACGCGAACATCAAGACGCCATGGCTTTTCCGAAGAAGAAATTGGAACTTCGAGCTTCAAGACAATAGGCCAATGATCACATACGTACACAGGAGGTGGGAAGGACGGAACGCATAAATCGGAGACAAACGCCTCTAACGCTCGTGGGATATACGCCCGGTCGAGCCTACTGGAGGATCATCCACGTCGCCATGTCCAAACAAAGGTATGCCCGTGCACTACATTGTGCGCATCTAGCAATGAAAAGTGGTGGACAAAGCGACGCAGCTCGCGTGAATTCCAAGCAGATCGGCCCCAGCCAGGACCTTGTACATCGGTTCGCGTATTTAGAATGCAGTTTAAGTCGCCAATCAATATGACATCACGACCGTCAAGAAAAAACACATCCAGGTCTCTAAAAGTCATTAGACTGTCCAGCTTGCGCTGGTCCATACACACACAATATCCTTAATCTGAAAGAAAAGTAGCTACAGTCTAAAGCCAAAACCCTGCCCATGCCATCGTAAAAAGCATGATGATCCCGTAATAGAGCTCGATTAAAAATAATACCTACTCCCGTAAAACGAGATCTAGCGAAAGAGAAATAACAATCTAGGTTGAACTTTCGTTTAATAGCAAGCACGTCAGATAGCGAGAAGAAATTTTTTCCTGGAGGCACAAAACATTGCAATTGGCAGCGCGGGCGACGCTAATCACTTCAGCCTGCCTTGCCGGACTGCGAAAATCCTGAACGTTCAATGAAATACTATGCAGTGTAGTAGCCATAATAAAAATGAAAGACTAACCTGGACGCATAGTTCTAGACGGTGTCCTGGAAAATGTCCAAGGGACACTTGCTCAACCAAATTACAACGCACTGTTCGATCCTCCAGAAGAGGGCCGAGGTTTTTTGGACCGTTGGACCGTTGGGATTTACCACGGCCATCACTGCGTTCATCGGAGCAAGAGCTGGAAGTGTGCCCTCGCTTTGTTTCACGTGGAGCTCCCATATGGACGTCAAAATCGGCAAGGCTAGACAGTCCGATGCTACTGTCCAGTCCCAGGCTAAAGCCGTCTTCCGAAGACGTGTCCTGAGGAGGTAGGGACTGAGCCGCCGGCAAGCTTGGATCCACAACCTTGATGCTGGCAGCACTGTCCACGTCTCGGCAGGCCGGTGTAGGCACCCTATATATGGGCGTTTTTTTACGTGTACGACGCGATGTCGAAATGGTCGGAGCGGCCGCAACAGAAGAGTGTGTGGTATTTTCGCCACTGTTTTACGAAATAACAGGGTTCGTAGGGTCAACTGCAACAACAGCAGCCTGAGAACTGGGGTCATTTGCGCACTGAACATCAAGTGGCGTCAGAGAAGAGACGCCGAAGCCGTTTTCAGGGCAGTGCGTTGCGTCTTTCTAAGCGCACGGTTCCTGCACCAGAGGGGAGGCCGACGCGCCAAGCGTCGCATCGACAATCGCGCTTTCGTTGTGCGCTTCGTTTGAAGGAACTTGTAGGGGTGAGGCCAGCACAGCGTCGGTGAGCTCCTCTGCGTCCCCCGAGTCGGTAGTTCGTTAAGTTGCCGGTGTCAGTGGTGAAAAGGCACCAGCGGCAGCGTCTGAGTAAGAGCGGCGGACAGGGCAAACCACATTTGGGTGACCGTCCCCGCAGCATCGACATGGGCGGTCACATCCTCCGCTAACGTGACCGTGCACACCGCAGCGACCGCAATACGGTGTTGTGCACTGGGCTAGTAGATGGTCCCCTGAGCCGCATCTTCGACATACACGCTGGAGACCACGGTAGTCAAACGTAGTGCAGTGACCGGAGATGCAAAGGTAGTTCGGCAAAGGATTAGTGGCGTTCATCTCCATTCGAACATACCGCGTTCCAGTGAGTACGCCGCGTCGCCCGCTAATCAAACCACTGGTGACAGTGAGCACCTTGCCACATGGGGATAACGCTTGGACGAGAGCTTCGTTTGAGACGAACGATGGCAGGAACAGGCAGGCGACGTTGGTCACTTGTGGGCCAACGGAAACGACTTGCACACGCTCGCCGCCAATCACCAGGCAGCCAGCATTGACGATTAGAGACATGGAGGCCATGTTCTTCACAGTGACTTGGAAGTTTCAAGCTCCCTGATGCTGCACGCAGTATACCTCTTAGAGGCCGAGTATTGAGGCCGTCGCATCAACGACGGTCTCGGCGCTAGTCCCCGTAGGGACAACAACGTCGGAGACAAGCGACTTCGAAGGCGTCCATGACGTGACGGGCACCATGACTCGTACTGATGGATGCCCCTGACGTAGAACAATCAGGGACGTCCTTAGCACTTGCAAACCAGAGTCAGCCCGACGTGAAGCTCCTTATTGCGGCACCCATTTGTCCCTCATAGGTTTAACGAGCGTTGGGCCGCAGTGCCATTCATATAGTGAACCATGAACTCGAGGTGGTTAAAGGTGGGAAGTAGACACGAAGCGCAAGCCGTACGAAAGTGTGCGTGTGCCTCCTCTCGTTCAGTCCTTGGAGTTTCCGCTGGATGGTGGTGCTTCTATATGAGGAATATACGATGAAAAGATGCGAGATGGTGGTACTTGGAGTGTTGAATAGGTGGACGAACGGACACACAGACAGATGCATGGACGGACCCACGGATGGCTGCATGGACAGATGGACGCATGGACGGACGCAGGAGCGGATGCATGGACAAAAGCAGGGACGGATGCACAGATGAACGTGCGGACGCACGAACAGACGCACGCATGGACGGGCGGATGGACGCACGGGCGGCCACACAGACGCACGCATGAATGGATGGAAGCAAGAACGAATGGACGGACGGATGCTTCGCCCCACTATCCATCCTTCACTCCGTGGATATGCTACCATTTTTTTCTTTTAGTTTTTTTTGCGATTTCTTAGTACATGTTTTATAACGTGATATTCGTGATGGCAAAACGTCTGTGGGGTTGAGGTGGACCTTAACATAAAATATTAGGCGACCCTAAAGCTTCGCCTCAAGGAGTTGAACGCAATAGCGATATCCTGATCCTAGTGCGTAATTCAAACATTAGTGCATGAAACCTTTTCGAATAAGCTATGTACCCACTGCATGCCCTTAAGAGAATAAGCGCCATAGCGTGCGTGCTTTTTGTAGTAAGGTACTGGCTTTCATCCAAGCAGCCAATATAATAAATATATTCTCTCACGCCCATTGGCAATGAACGTTTCACCACGCATCTTTACAACAATATTGCATGTTGCCTTGTGAGCATATATACAGGACGCGTGTGTGTCAAGCATGAAAGCTTCTTTCACTGCATTTATAAGCAGAGCATGTTATTTTCACTGTTTTCACAAGCAGAGGTGTGGCCGTGTGGCAGAGCATCCACTTGCAATGCAAACAACCCGGGCTTGATCTTCACTCGGTTCCAAACAACCCTAGTTCGGTGCCCACTCTGCCTCAGGGTTTTTATCATTTCTTTGTTTTATTACATTGTTCTAGAGTTCTCGGCAACGCATAAGATGATTTTCCGCTCACAACCGATGACGCCGACACCGACGCCGACACCGTCACCGGAATTTCTGCGAAATGAGCCCTTTAAAAAAAAGAAGCCGTAAATGATGTGATGTTAGGGAAGTGTATGGTGAATATGTTGACGACGAGCACATGTTGTATGAAAACATTCATTGCCAACATCCGATGTCAACAAATAGAAAAAAATTATTTTAACCTGCCCTAGCTATTTTGAGAGCCTACTGTCACCATGCAAAGGAAACGCTACATCGATAGTTTTATTATTCCTTTTTTTGACAAAAAGGCGTTATTTGACAGTAATCTTTGTCATCTCTAATTGACATCTTGCAGTCATTTTGATGGTCATAAGCTTCTAAATAGAGCTGCCGGGATATTTTTGTTCATTATGACAAATTTTTACGGTATAGCCATTCACGTAGCAGACATGTTCGTTTCGGGAGCGCGCATTATTTACTCCAGAAAGTTGCAAACCATGACGTCATTGCACTCGTGTCTATATTGACCTTCGAGTTTAACCGAATACTGTCTCGTTTGACCAGCCACAGAACACTTAAACAAAGTATAAACGAAAAGGTACTGCGAAAAAAAAGGACACACACAGAGGGAGAGTGTTTATGACTCTAGGCCACAGTGTTAGATACAAAAATTGTATGTTACACCGTGCGCTAGGCCTAACTTCAGAAGTCAGTCCGTGAACATGGGCGCATACGAGCGTGTCTCACGTGCTCCTGAAAGATGCAGAGAATGCGTACCGACTTACATGTCTGCTTGGAACCGGAAGCTAAACTAAACCTAATTCAAGGGCAAACGCGATCAGACAGAGTCACTTCACAGTGTCCGCGATTCACGCAGCCAATGGTGGATTTCAGGAGGCTCAGCGTCGAAGCGCATCCTGTTCACTTCATTTGCGTCGGGAGTTATGGAGAGTCCATCACATTGTGAGGAACATGAAAAACCAAAAACAGAAAACGATGCCTCTCTGATGAAGAACGCATTGAACCTTATTGAACTACGAACACTGCAGCAAGACAGACAACACATGCATGTCATTTCGAAAGCACAAGCATCTGGTTCTGGTTGGAGAGAAAGCTCCTTATTGATGTATAGCAGCGCGAAAAGTCATATCCGCTGCAACACGAATTTGTTTAGGCCGTATCATTGGGGCTTCAAAACTTTAATGTGGACGAGGGGCCGATGAGATTCCACTACACGCGTTGAGGAAGCAACAGTATCACGATCAGGAAAAAACCCCTTTTTTGCCGTACAACATTTTGACGTGTGTGACGCACTCCAGGCGCAAGTCAATAAAAAAAATTACAGTATATCCACAGAGTGCATGATGATGAGTGGTAGAAGCATCCATCAGTCTGTGTACGTCTGTCTGTCCATCCATCCGTCCATCCATGCATACGTCCATTCATGCGCCCTTCCGTCTGTCCATCTGTGCGTCCGTCAGCTTGTGCTTGTGTCCGTCCATGCGTCCACCCGTGCATCCGTCCCTGTGCTCGTCCATGCGTCCGTCTATTCATGCATCCATTCATGGTATAACTGTCGTTCAAGCGCACGATTAAACAGAAAGGAAGAGAGGACAAGTCCATATTTTATTTTCAAATATTTATTTTGTCCTTTCTCTCTAATTTTACTGCCACCAATCCTCTAACCGTCTCTTTACGTATTTCAATCGAGGGTGTGTTAGCTTCCATGTTGTCCTAAACCCAAAGCTTTCTGTAGGGCTCGTGCCCAAACGTACACCTGGGTGGGATTCCACATCAAATCAGAACATGCTCGGCCGTTTCCTATATTCCTCAGCATGTGCATTGTTCTTCTCTCTTTACTGAATCTTGCTTTATAACTACGCGTTCTAAGGCAACCCGATCTCGCTTCAAACAGTAAAGCGCTTCCCCTTGAATTATCGTAAAATGCCTCCCTCCTTATTTCATTTTGCCCTTTCGGTAGTTACTCAAAGCCGGTTTTTTCTCCATAGCTGCCATCCAGTAAATCCTCTCCGCCTCCCTGACTTTTCCCTTAACGCTCTTTGTTGACATACGGCTTACAATACCAGCCGTATACTTACTAGTGAGTCTTCTAGTTCTTTTTCTCCACTGTGTGTCCACGCTCTTCCTATACAAATAACGGAACACCTTCTCTGCCCATCTACTCTCCTTCATATTTCTTAGCCTTTCTTCGAACCTTATTTTGCTCTGCGCTTCCCTCGCCTCAAAACCTGCCCACCCCATATCGCCCTTTACAGCCTCGTTTGTCGTCTTCCCGTGAGCACCCAACGCGAGGCGTCCCACAGTCCTTTGATTTACATCCATTCCCGCTTGCACCTCTGCCCTCATGCACACCACTGAGTTCCCAAAAGTAAGCCCTGGAACCATTACACCCTTCCACAGACCTCGAAGCACCTCATACCTATTGTATCCCCACAACGCTCTGTGTTTCATTATTGCCGCATTCCTCTTTCCTTTTGCTGCCGAGGCTTTTTCTTGTATTTCCATGTATCTATCACTCTCATTTACCCATACTCCAAGGTACTTGTATTCACTTACCCTCGGTATTTCTTGGCCTTGTATGGACACCGTCTGATCACAGGGATCATTGAATACCATCAATCCACACTTCGTTACACTGAATCCTAGTCCAAGAGCTTCACCTTCCCTTCCGCATATATTCGCCAGCTGCTGTATATCATCTCGACTGTCCGCAAATAAGACGATATCGTCCGCATAAAATAAACCTGGAAGCTTCTGCTCAATCATCATGCCGCCCTGTTTGTGTGACAGATTAAAACCAATGTTGCTACCTTCTAGCGCTTTTTCCATACTCACCATGTACAGCATGAATAACAGCGGGGACAAAGGACATCCCTGTCTCAGACCCCTGCTAACCTCAACGTTCTCTTTGCTACGCATTCCTTCCCACTCTATGCAAACTGTATTTTCTCGGTATATCTCCCTCAAAAGCTGTATACAGTCGTCGCCCATGCCCATTCCTTTCAATATATCCCACAAAATTTCCTGATTAACGTTGTCGTATGCCCCAGTGATGTCTAGAAAAGCCACGTACAAGGGCCTATTCTCTATTTTGGATATTTCTATACACTGAGTGAGAACAAACAGGTTATCGTCTAACCGCCTGTCGACTCGAAATCCGTTCTGAAGTTCTCCCAAAATATCGTTATGTTCGGCCCATGTTTCTATTTTCATTTTTACTGCTTGCATCGCCATCCTGTATAGTACCGATGTAATGGTTAGTGGTCTATACGAGCGAATCTTGTCCTTTTCTCCCTTGCCTTTATAGATTAAGTTCATTCTACTTTGTCGCCAACTGCAGGAGACGGCTGTCGCCAACTGCTACATGCAGGAGACGGAGCCGCCATCTAGTGAACACTGCAAGAAGTAAACGAGAAGAGGCAACATACAGGAGACGGTACCGCCATCTAGTGGACACTGCAAGAACTAAACGAGAAGTGGCTACATACAGGCTACAGGGGACGCACAGCCCACGCCCTAAGGAGCTTCGCCCCTAAAAACGTTATTTGACAATAATCTTTGTCATCTATAATTGACATCTTGCTGTCATTTACGGTCATAAGCTTCAGAATAGAGCTTCCGGGATATTTTTGTTCATTGTGACAAATTTTTATGGTATAGCCACTCACGTATCAGACATGTTCATTTCAAGAGAGCGCATTTATTTACTCGAGAAAGTTGCAAACCATGACGCCGTCGCGCTCGTGTCTATATTGACCTTCGAGTTTAATCGAATACTGTCTCGTTTGACCAGTCACAGAACACTTAAACAAGGTATAAACGAAAAGGTACTGCGAAAAAAGACACACACAGAGGGACAGTGTTTATGACTGTAGGCCACAGTGCTAGATACAAAAATTGTTTGTATCTTACACCGTGCGCTAGGCCTAACTTCAGAAGTCAATCCGTGAACATGGGCGCATACGAGCGTGTCTCATGCGCTCCTGAAAGATGCAGGGAATGCGTACCGACTTACACGTCTGCTTGGAACCGGAAGCTAAATTAAACCTAACTCAAGGGCAAACGCGATCAGACAGAGTCACTTCACAGTGTCCGCGATTCACGCCGCCAATAGTGGATTTCAGGAGGCTCAGCGTCGAAGCGCATCCTGTTCACCTCATTTGCGTCGGGAGTTGTTGAGAGTCCATAAAATCGTGATGGCATTGAGCATGAAAAACCGACAACAGAAAACGATTCGTCTCTGACGAAGAACTTATCGAACCTTATTGAACTACGAACACAGCAGCAAGACAGACAACACATGCCTGTCATTTTGAAAGCACCGGCATCTGGCTCTGGTTGGAGAGAAAGCTCCTTATTGATGTATAGCAGCGCGAAAAGTCCAATCCGCTACAACACGAATTTGTTTTGGCCGTATCATTGGGGCTTCAGAACTGTTAGTTAGGACGAGGGGCCGATGAGATTCCACTACACGCGCTGAGGAAGCAAAAGTATCACGATCAGGAAAAACCCCTTTTTTGCCGTACAACATTTTGACGTGTGTGACGCACTCCAGGCGCAAGTCAATAAAAAAATTACAGTATATCCACTGAGTGCATGATGATGAGTTTAAGAAGCATCCATCAGTCTGTCCGTACGTTTGTCTGTCCATCTTTGCGTCCATCCGTGCATACGTCCATTCATGCGCCCTTCCGTCTGTCCATCTGTGCGTCCGTCAGCATGTGCTTGTGTCCGTCCATGCGTCCGCCCGTGCGTCCGTCAATGCATCCGTCCCTGTACTCATCCATGCGTCCGTCCATTCATGCGTCCATTCATGATATAACTGTCGTTCAAGCGCACGATTGAACAGAAAGGAAGAGAGGACAAGCGCTCAATTAGCCCAACTTTCGATTCCGATGCGCCCATTCATCCGTCCGTCCATCCGCGCATCTGTTCATTCGTCCATCCTTGCGTCTGTCGATCCGTCCGTCCATCTAGTGAACGCTCCCAGTACCGCCCTCTGGCATCTTTTCATCATATATTCATCATATATAAGTACCGTCATCCAGCGGATATTTCAAGAATTAAATAAGAGGTGACACGGCCGGACAAGAGTAGCGGCAAGCGCGCACTCTCTAACGGCCTTATTGATACCAAACTTGGTAGAATATAACATGACTGTTTGACAAACATAACTGGCTAGTCATAACAAGAAAATTATGACATGGGTGTCAAGAATGTCATGATTTACATTTCATGGTCCTGCAGTTCTTGCGGTGGTTTCGTTCATATGGCATGTTGCAAAACTGGTATGATATGACATGATTGAATGGCGAACACAAGCGACAGATCCTAACATGAAAATCATCGCATGCATGTCATTTAACAACATGATTACATGTCAAGCTCATGATGTGCTCGTGGGCGTTTTGCTAGCATCACATATACCAAATTTTGTATTGCGGTACGTGAATGTATCACGAAGGTATGTGACTGATGCAAACACAATAATCATGAGATGCATGTCGTGTACCAACCAGATTACATGCCACGCTCATGATGCGCTGGCGGCCGTTCTGCTAGCTTCACTTATACCAAATTTGGTATAACGGGACGCGAATGAATGACGATGGTATGATACTTGTGCAAACATGATAAACATGAGATGCATGTCATATAACAACATGACTACATGCCACACTCCTGATGCGCTCTTGGCCGTTTCGCTACCTTTACATATGCCAAATTTGGTATTACGTGACGTCAATGAATGACGAAGGCCTGTGACTGGTGCAAACATGATAATCATGAGATGTGGATCACGTGAGAACATGACAACATGCCACAGTGAAGGCGCCAATACATTTCGTCGTGACGCGGTGCCCGTGCTCACTGGCGTTCATTTCGTCGCGTCACGCTGGCGTTGCCCCACCAGGCCCCGGTCCTGCCATACATACTCGCAGGCACGCGCCGCGCTGCGTTGCTTTGTCGCATTCGCATTGTAGCGCGTCCCGTAACCCTCCGTCACGAAAAGAGGGAGATGTAGTGTTGTCTGGGTAACGCATCGGCGCGAAATGCAGCATGTCGCATTTCATGCTGATTACCGTCAGGCCGCGCCGACAGATGCTGGGCGCGCTGGTCACGCACGTCATCTAACTGTACAGTACTCGTGTTTTGCTAACGTAGCGTCGATATGCCCAGCGTGCGCGCGCGTTAACGCTACCTGGGAGTATATTGGGCCTTTCATGATGCGCTCGCGGCCGTTTTCCTAGCTCCTTATATTCCAAACTTGGGGTTACGTGACGCCAATGGATGACGAAAGTATATGACTGGTGCAAACATGATAATCCTGACAGGCGTGTCATGTAAAACATGACTATATACCACGCTCATAATGTGCTCGCGGTCGTTTCGCTAGCTCCACATATACCAAATTTGGTATCACGTGATGTGAATAGATGACGAAAGTCAATGACACATTCAAACATGATAATCATGACACGGATGTCATGTACAGCATCATTTACCTCCACCTCGTAACGTTGTTCTGATTTTAAAGTGACATATAAACCTTTCTCATTCGTGCTTCGTTATCATCGATTTCCATTGTACGTGGATTTGTCAATTTTTGTGATAAATACATGATATTAAACCATGTTTGTTTGCTATAATCAGGATTTGAGTGCACTACTAGCCTATGTTATGACTCGTAGTGAGCACTTTACGGTGAGCGTGGTCACGCCTCAAAATTTGTATTATTGGACAAGATGCTGTGTTCCTCCAGTATTCTCAACTTAAGAAAATAAATACATACAGGCGCCATGTGGAAGTAATGTAGCGAAATCAAAGTTTTAGGGGCGAAGCTCCTTAAACCGGCACCTGTTAGTCCCTCGTTGCAGTCGTAGTGCGTAACCAGTCTTACGCTTTGACCTGCAAGGTGGTGCCTGTGCATGATTTCTCCTGTGCGTGTTTGAACAATAAGAAATTCACAGCTTGCGCGTTAACTAAAAGCCGAATTCTCCTCTAATTCCCAATTAGCAGCTATTGGCACGTACATTGAGCACTATCTGACAAGAAAGGGTTGATACGTTATACTCACTGGGCGTAACATTCTTAATTTGAGAAAGGTTTAGCGAGCGTTGGGCGAAAGTGCCATAAATACAGTGAACTAGTATGTATCATGAACTCGAGGTGGTTAAAAGTGGGAAGTAGACACGAAGCGCAAGCCTTAAGAAAGTGTGCGTGTGCCACCTCTCGTTTAGTCCTTGGAATGTCCGCTGGATGGCGGTGCTTCTATATGCTGAATATAAGATGAAAAGATGCGAGATGGTGTTACTTGGATTGTTGATTAGATGGACGAATGGACACAAAGACAGATGCATGGACGGACGCACGGATGGCTGCACGCACGAATAGACGCATAGACAGATGCCGGGGTGGATGCATGGACGAACGCAGGGACGGACGCATGCATGGACGGGCGGATGGACGCACAGATGGTCACACAGACAGACGCATGAACGGTCGGAAGTAAGAACGATTGGACGGATGGATGCTTTGCCCCACTCTCCATCATTCACTCCGTGAATATGCTGCCGTTTTTTTTTTTATTAGCACAGAGGTACAGGTAAGTGGAAACACCATGTCGTTTTAGCGAAACTTCGGAAACACCTGCCTTTACATTCATGGTGCTGCATGATAAGCGCAGCGTTATAAGCACTGCAGTCTAAATAAAGACACACACTACCTAATCCTAACGTGTTATTGCACATAAATATGCGCAATATTTGCTTTCTGATCGGCAAAGTTCCCTAGTATGAATGTAACCACAAAATAAATAGTAGTGGAACTCAGAAAGGAGCTAAACTTTCACTCGGCTGGCTGTATTATTTGAGAGACAGATAAACAGACAGGAAGACAGACAGACCGAAATTTCTGCGTTGAAGTATCCGAAGAAAGAACATTGTCTTTAAAAAAATTAGCAGAGGCTCAGCTCGGCTATGCCAGGATACACTCAGCCTGTGCTAATGTGGCACCGTCACACTCAACATTTCTCGCATGATACTAATAAACGACAACTTTTTCACAAGCCACACACATATCCAAGCGGATTGTTTACCAAGCCTGTCTTTGATAGACATTTCTTCTTTTGCTCCGTTGTCTACATGCCTCGCCGTGGTGGTTTAGTGGCTAAGGTACGCGGCTGCTGACCCGCAGGTTGCGGGATTGAATCTCCACGGTGACGGCTGAATTTTAGATGGAGGCGAAAATTCTGTAGTTTCGTGTGCTAGATTTGGGTGCACACTAAAAAACCCCAAGAAGTCAAAATTTCCGAAGCCCTTCGCTACGGCGTCTCTCATAGTTTTAAAGTGGTTTTTGGATGTTATACTCCACATATCAATCAATCATCAATATGGTATCTCCGCAGCGCGCTTAGCCTTTTCATTTTCGTTTTCCTACGTTCAACCCTTAATTGCCAGGCAACTATTTCGAAATCCGACGAGTTAAGCTTCTCCGCTCTTCATTGTCGCTGAGCATTCAGTTCGCTCTGTTTCTCCGTGGCTCTGCCGCACTGATTAAACACCCCAATAGAAGTAGGTAGGACAGCGGCAGAGCCGGCTCGAGGCTCGGCAGACGCGGCTCGTGTCTCGTGGCAGCAGGTGCACAAGTGTCACGCAGGTCCCGTTAAGTAGGGAGGCGATCGCCGGGCTAATTCCAAAGGTCGAAGTACCGGCCCCCCGAACCGCACCACGAAAGCGTGGACAATTTAGAAGTGGTCCTTTTTGGCGCGCCAGCGGACGCCGGCTGTGGCCCAAAGAACAAGTCAGAGCCGAGAGTTGATAAACAAAATAATTATATACTTAATAATGGCAGATCAAAAACAATACACAAGCATGCATACTCCACAATAGTTGAATACAATATGTCACCCACCAAACAACGTACTACACAGTACAATCAGCCACACTAGAAACAACGGACACAGACAGCAATACGCACTACAATGCAGTCGCATGCATTGAACAACCAAGACACTTAAAGACTAAAGAGATAGAAAACCTATTCAGTTCAAAGTTCTTGAAACAAAAGTCTGGATGATACTCTTCCGAGAATCACTCACTCAAAGTCCAGCGTTGTTGTCGTTCCACTGCCCTCGAAGTTTCTCTTCCAGGTAACCTCGCCGAAGTTTCTCTTCCAGGAAACCTCCGTCTTCAATTGGCCACTCTCCAAGCTTCGAACTTCTTCGCCGGAAACACGTCGGCTTCACACACGCAGCTGTTGCCACGCATCTTCGCTCGATAGCGGTAAACACACACTCTTGCCTGTAGCTCGAGTCGTCACCCCTCAGGTGTAAATCATCTTCTTCTCCTGCTTTGTCTCTACGGACAAAACCTTCGCCGACTACACGGCGGAATCCCTACGCACTCTGGCGCTAACTTCCGTCTTCTCCTGATCTTTCGTCTCGGCTGCTCGATTAAATACCTTCCGAGCGAGATTCCAGAAAGTTCTCATCATTTCGTCGGCGCGATGCGCAGCGAAGGCTGGGGGAAAGGTCAAGACCATACGAGGGCCGTCCGCGTCGGATGACTCAACCCGGCATTACCACGCCCCTTTCCATCGAGAAATTTCGAGTGCTTGCTCGGCCGCCGATGAGGGGTGAGGAGGTTCGGCGAACCGACGCTTCCGAGGGGAGAGAGTCGTGCGCCCGGGAGTCTTTGAATGTTTGTTTTCTTTTCTCTTTTTTTATCGTTCACCTGGCGGCGTCACTCCGGCGTTTCGACGCGAAAATTCGGCGGCGCGCACTTTTTGAGCGCTCGTTCTGTGACGCTGCCCCCACTTTAAGAATATTATCTCATAATGTTCAAAACCACACAAACGAGCGCGAACAGTCACCACACACTCTGAAAGACTGTAACACAAACCGTCGCTCATGACACTTCACATTCCCAATAGATCACTCAATACAACTGTACATTGCAATTCAATCTCACAACACATAGAGTATAGCCACAGGTACATGAATACAATGCTCCATCACATATTCCAAACAATACAAATACAAAAGCTCTCAGTACCACAATTGTACAATACTATACATCACGTCACAGCACAAACACTTCGACACTTGTGACACAGGATAACAAGAACATTAACACAACATATAGCACTCAGCCCTGCCAAACACAATTCGATTCCACATCAGCACCTATCCGGTGTACGTTGAGCGGCGCTTGCGCCCTTTCTTGCGGTGCTCGCTCAATCTCTTCTTTTTGTTTTTGCTCGTTTTGTTCCGGCGAGCCCCTTCCAACGACGGTATCTGAGGCGGCGTCTCAGCCATCGTTGTCATTTCCGACACTGCTAATGGGTCATGACGCTCAACTGATCCTGCCCGGTTATTCACCCGCTTGTTCACGTCCCGACGTTTGGCCTGGCTGGCCAACTCCGTCTCCTTTACACTGTCGGTCGGTTGAGGTCGTGCCGACGTAAGTCCAGTTGCTCGGCTCGTGAACTCATTCAACACGATCATCTTCTCATTCACTGTCTCTTGCGCCGCGGCTTCACCTTGGGCTCTAGTGAGATCCGTCACGGGCTGCTCCTCCACTGCATCTCGCGGTCGCTGGGTTGGCGAGGGTTCTATCTTAGGGTCTTCTCCCAAACATTCCGGATCATTCGGTCCCCGCGCCCCGTCGATGTTTCCGAAGACAAGGTCGTACAGGGGGGTCGTCATGCATAAAGCGGTAACCTTCCCGCTGAAGCACGGGGTTTCAACCTCAATTTCTGCTTCGGGAAGCATCCGAACCAAACGGTCAATTAGGCAAACCAATTCGTTTTGCCTGTTAACTCACTCTCCCGCACCAAATTTCTTCGCACTATAACAGAGGAGCTACCGGTATCTCTTAATACCGTAATCTTTTTGTCCTCAACTTTTCCAGACAGCGTTGGCATTGCCTTCGAAACACCGGTTGGCTGTTTTATCATTGCAGCACCCACAATAGGGATTTTCTCCCCATTTTTCAACTCTAGGAATCCATCGGTGACGGCATTATTACCGGATTTCGGTGCCGCTTGCACACAGGATACCTGGTGAGTTTGACTCGCTCCGTTACGACATGCGTCTGCCTTGTGCCCAGTCTGACCACATTTGAAACATTTTACAACCGTAGGGTTCGTAAAGATCGTTCGGCAGTTTTTCGCGCGATGACCCACTCGGTTACACAGAAAACATCGCGGAATGCTCTCTGGTGCACGCTTCTTTTCTTCGGGAGCCGATTTCTTCGAATCTTCGGGACAATCCTTCTTGACCTTGGCCAAATTAGTGCCACCTTGCGCTTCCAAGAATTGATCAGCCAATTCAAGCATGCCTTCAAGTGACTCAGCCTTCCTCTCTTTCAAGTACAGCGACAGGCTTGATGGCAACTAGTAAGAAATTGTTCTCTAATTAGGAGCTCTCTAAGCTCATCGTACTCCTGCGCTGTCCCTGAAAGTTCAATCCATCTGTCGAAATAATGGCAAAGTCGGGCGGCATACTGCGTAGCCGTCTCACCATCAGCTGGCTTTCCTGTCCGAAATCTGTCCCGGAATCCTTCCACAGTAAATCTAAATCGCTTTAGCAAAGCAGCTTTCACCTTTGCATAGTTGGCTGCATCAGTCGGCGTCAGCCTGCCGTACACACTGAGTGCTTCACCACTCAAGCAAGTACTCAAAGCAGCTGCCCATTCATGTTCCGGCCAATTCTGGCTCCTCGCAATCGTCTCAAATCGGTGAAGGTACGCGTCAAGGTCGTCCTTCCTTTCATCAAACGCTACGAGCAGCTTGCTTGGGTTCAATCGGAAGCCATGATCTTCCCGTTCGCTGCTTTCAACTCTAGCTTGGACGGTAGTTTCACTTCGCTGTTGCAAACGGAGCCGCTCGAGTTCCATCTCGTGCGGCCGCTGCCGTTCCCTTTCCTCTCTTTCTTCTTTCAGCTGTCGCTCCTTTGCCTCTCTTTCTTCTCTCGCCCTCTCAGCAGCCAGCTTTTCTCTCTCCAACTCCAACTTCAATTGTTGCTCTCTTTCTTTTTTTAGCTGTCGCTCCTTTGCCTCTCTTTCTTCTTTCGCCCTTTTAGCTGCCAGCTTTTCTCTCTCCAACTCCCACTTCAATTATTGCTCTCTTTTTTCCTTCGCTCTTTCAGCGGCTAGCCTTTCTCTCTCCAACTCAGCGGATTTTTCTTCCTTGGCCCTCTCAATTGCCAACCTCTCTCGTTCCAACTCAGCTGCTTTTTCTTCCTTGGCTCTCTCAGCTGCCAACCTCTCTCTCTCCAACTCAGCTGCTTTTTCTTCCTTGGCTCTCTCAGCTGCCAACCTCTCTCTCTCCACCGCCTCTTTCTCCTTCTGGCTTACCCATTTCCGTAGTTCGGGGCCAGAAAGACCCATCTTCTCACCAAGAGCAACTAACTTTTCGAGATCCATGGTGTCTCACAAATAAAGTCTTGCCGCGTATAAAAAGTATCTGCCTAAATCAGTCTATCGGAACACTCCCCTGCGCTCGTTAACGAGAACACAGAGCAACACACAAAATCGTTCCGATAGCACTATCAACAACTCGAGGCTCTTTCTCACTACTTTGGACACACTGTGCACCAAAAGGTCCTCGTCGCGGACGCCAGATTAATTGTCACGCAGGTCCCGTTAAGTAGGGAGGCGATCGCCGGGCTAATCCCAAGGGCCGATGTACCGGCTTCCGGAACCGCACCACGAAAGCGTGGACAATTTAGAAATGGTCCTTTTTGGTGCGCCAGCGGACGCCGGCTCTGGCCCAAAGGACAAGTCAGAGCCGAGAGTTGATAAACAAACAAAATTATATTCTCAATAATGGCAGATCAAAAATAATACACAAGTATGCACACTCCACAATAGTTGAATACAATATGTCACCCACCAAACAACGTACTACACAGTACAATCAGCCACACTCGAAACAACGGACACAGACAACAATACGCACTACAATGCAGTCGCATGCATTGGACAACCAAGACACTTAAGGACTAAAGAGATAGAAAACCTATTCAGTGTGAAGTTCTTGGAACAAAAGTCTGGATGATACTCTTCCGAGAATCACTCACTCAAAGTCCAGCGTTGTTGTCGTTCCGCTGCCCTCGAAGTTTCTCTTCCAGGAAACCTCGCGTCTTCAATTGGCCACTCTCCAAGCTTCGAACTTCTTCGCCGGAAACACGTCGGCTTCACACACGCAGCTGTTGCCACGCGTCTTTGCTCGATAGCGGTAAACACACACTCTTGCCTGTAGCTCGAGTCGTCACCCCTCAGGTGGAAATCATCTTCTTCTCCTGCTTTGTCTCTACGGACAAAACCTTCGCCGACTACACGGCAGAATCCCTACGCACTCTGGCGCTAACTTCCATCTTCTCCTGATCTTTCGTCTCGGCTGCTCGATTAAATACCTTCCGCGCGAGATTCCAGAAAGTTCTCATCATTTCGTCGGCGCGATGCGCAGCGAAGGCCTGGGGAAAGGTCGAGACGATACGAGGGCCGTCCGCGTCGGATGACTCAACCCGGCATTACCACGCCCCTTTCCATCGAGAAATTTCGAGTGCTTGCTTGGCCGCCGATGTGGGGTGAGGAGGTTCATCGGCGAAGCCACGCTTCTGGGGGGAGAGAGTCGCGCGCCCGGGAGTCTTTGAATGTTTGTTTTCTTTTCTCTTTTTTTTTATCGTTGACCTCGCGGCGTCACTCCGGCGTTTCGACACGAGAATTTGGCGGCCCTCCCTTTTTGAGTGCTCGTTCTGTGACAACTAGCCACGGCGTACGATCATAATGCGTCTGCGCGGCTATGACGTTCCTCCTCTGGAATGCGCAGGCCAGCTAGGCGGGCTCATTCAGTGGTCCTCGCGCATGTGCAACCCTGTTCACCGTAAGACACGTGCAATTGATTAACCTCGGCCAGTGTTGCTCACGCTACAAAACACAGAATCATGGACACCATATAACTGCGAAGTGAATTTATGTTGACAGGCATTCGCACATCTAGGTGTGCTGATTGCAAAACAGGCTCTGCTGTTACATGGTGAAAAATGCCTGCCACAAAGCCCAATAATTCAGGATAAAATTCTGCAGGGAGACCCCCTGTGGTTATCTAAATAGGATTATCACAAAGCTATGTCCCTGCCAACAATAACAATGTTAATTAGCTAGCTTGATTATGCACCAGAAAAAAGTTAGGTTAATAGGTGAATTGGAATGGCTCCTGGCATACAGTACTATGAAGAAAGGAATTCATCTCAGAAGTTGAAGTGTACAAAAAGGTTTAGCTATGTCAAAAATAGAGCTAGAGACAACTTAAATACTCGCGAAAAAATTATCTCGTAAATAATCACAGCTATAACTTCATTTACATATGCCGAAATGCAGTACAGAACAAAAGCCCGCAGAGTGAACTAAACGCCCTATCCCTGACTACAGGGAAGTCTTTTGAACGATAGGAACAGTGGTGCTAGTTCACGCAACATGAAGATGTCCTTAACACCTTAACCGTAAATAAATTCCAACATAGGAGCAATGAAGGTATAGCTCTCAAACTCAGTGAGACAGTTGTCTTTCATAAGCCGGATCACGCATGCGCGCCAGGCCATCCAGTTCCTGGACTAAAAAGCACTGCGACATGTCATTTGAAAATCTTTTCTTTTTGAATTATGTTTTGTCTTTCAATGTTTCGTCTTATCGGGTGAATATACATGTCAACTCTGATTATACATGTCGCATGGATAAATATACACATACATTGAGTGAATATACATGCTAGTATATGTCGGTATGGCTGTGTACTTCAAGAAAACGTCCTACTTAAAGGATGATGAGTACGCACCTAAAACGGCTTGTGGGGCTACTGATTTCCGTGGATTATGCGATTACATAGGAACGTAGGATTTCAGAGAAATATAGAATCTTTAAAAGATGAAAAATAGTTCCACGGAATGGAAGGTATCACAAGAGCCAGGGATGCAACCAAGTTCGAGGATTTTTATCTCGATACAGACTGTCCTTCTAAATGAAATTTTATTTATACTTCGCAATTAGTATGCATTAAAACACACCAGTAATAAACTTACACCAGAAAGCAGTTGTAGATCTTTGCACAGTGATTTAAGTTCACTGTGACTCATGAAGAATTCTTTGAATGTTCTATATGGACTCTGGACCTGCATGCACAATCATTTGAGGGTGACGACTTTTCGTACTCGTCGTGCAAGGCCCCCGAGGGAGGAACAAGAGGGAAAGCAAAGGCAGGGATGTTAACCCGTCTGGAACAAACCCTCTCAACCCTATCCCCGGTGTAGAGCAGCATAAAATATGCTACCCTACACCGGGAATAGAGATGAGGAAGTTTGAAAGATATAGAAAAAGGGAGAGAGAGAAGAGCAAGCACAAGCTTTTGGCTCACAAAAAAAAACCGGCAAATGAGGTTACTGTCAACACTCAGGTACACCGCCTTGGGAAGTCACGCTCAGTGGAACTGGTCTTCAAAAGTGATTGCAACCTATACCATGTCAAAATGGGGCATTTTAAACATCCGGTTCAGCCTTTTGTGCAAAAGCCACTTCAAAGTCACCAGTGCTTTAAACTAGGTCACGTCAAGGGCGGTTGCCCGATCTCGCTACGGTGCCCCCGGTGTGCAGAACCCAATTCGGATTATGTTTGTCAATCCGCATTTCTTAAATACGGTAACTGTAATGACTCACACACTGCCTCATCGAAAGACTGCCCTCAAATTAAGAACGAGCGCGTGGGGCTTAAGCAGATGGTCAGAGACAATTCGACCGACAGGGATGCTGCTGAAGCAGTCCGGCGTCAGTGCGATCGTTCGACCTCAAAGACTGCGACCTCAATGTATTCTGGATACGCACTGTAAACACCATGGAGTCATCTATAGCTGCCATATACTTTCGTGAAAGTGCGAAATGGTATGGCTACTATCTTCACTGCAGTCATCTCAATATTTTTCACTCCCTTTATAACACACAATTTAAACACATATGATAGTTTATTATGTTCGGTGCCTGCATTGTTTGTGGTTTGCATTAACGTAACTTATAATTCCTTACCAACTATGACGCCAGTACGTCTTAACCAAGGTTACCTTGTATATAACCGAGCTGCATTGTCTGCCACAGTGTGGATGCACAGGACATGGCTGAAGTGCGCAGTGCAAGTGAGTCGTCGTGACGGTAGACACAAAACAAGAACTTCGCGCTTGCTTTTCGATACGCTCAGGTCTTGCCGGCCTCGGCTGATTCGTTTACCTGAGAACTCCATTTCCGCTGCGCCATCTGGTGACGGAAATAGAATCGTCTTTCCAACAAAATAAACGAAAATACGAAGGCATGGGTTGTACTTGGGCACCTAGCAGGATAATAAATATACGGAGTAGCAAAACAAAATGGCGATCGATGTAGCCAACGCGTAAGAAGCAGGGCTAGATCACTAGTAGTTTTGGGTGCCGTGCAATAAACACCTTGCGAAGAAGGGGGCGCGTCTTCCGCGAGAGCATTAGGGAAATTAAGGCAGCACGACGGCATGCTCGCTCGATTGCCTCTGCAGGGGCCAGACGTGTTCGGTCTCGGGTGGTGGAGACACGAGCTATGCCGCGTGTATATAGCTTGGGAGAAATGGGTTCACACATGGTTACGAGGGCTTACGCTAACTCGCTGCCATCTTCACGAGATGCGCTCGCGACGAGCCACGCGTGTCGCGGCAATCTACGATATGGGAGGCGACACGTAACTTCAACATTTTCTTTTTTTTGTTTCTGACGAGTTCAGTCTAGGTCACGCATTACTAGCACCACTGCTTGGTGACTGCGTTAGATATCGCAAACGGCTCGTGACGGTTGGGATCAATTACTCATGTTCTGGTACGAGGCCCATGAAGCTTAGCAGTGATGGGCATCTGTAAGCTTAGCATTTGCCTTTGCAATTTGTGATGAAAAATTCTGGTTACAAATTAGTGCCAAAATGAGTCGTCGTTGTAGATGGGTACGAGGAATTTGAGAAACGATTTTCCGTCCTGTGCTAAAGCAGAGAGATTACGAGTCAGAGTTGCTATGGAGTGGAATGATGGGAGCAGAAGCCAGGAAAAGGGTGTGTGAAAATTAGGATGCGAGGAAGGAAGCAGTTCCGGGAAAATTGTTATGGCTCATGTCGAAGAAAATACATGACTATTTGCGCATAAGATGTGGCGTTTAACAACATGGTGAAACCTTTGCCCACTTTATACTCGATACTTTCATAATCTAGACAACTTTCGAGGGCTCATTGAACCTTTTCTTTTTTTAGTTTATTGCTTTTGTTTCTGCACTTTTATAATTAACTGTCCTAATTTTCAGTATACTGTAGCGGCCACTACCAACTTTTTTGTTAAGGATGTTTAGTTCAGTAGAGCTTTCATATGATTGTTTATGAATTAATTCAAGTTTTTCTTGCATTACTAACGATAGTGATACCCACCATGTTATAGCCCCGAAGTGGGACTGTAGTGACTTTTTGAATGAATGAATGAATGGATGAATGGATCAATCAATAAATAAATAAATACATGAAAGAAGTAAACTAAACATATTTAAACACATTAATTTATAAACTTGAGAAATGATCGTCGCCGTTCGCGGTGTCACTGCGAACAGTATAAAACGTCACTTGAGATTGTGAATAGCCGATACTGGTAACGTCACACTCACGTCACCGAACATCGCCATAACATCACCTCAGAGGATGACTTCATCAGATGGCATTGTCGCTCAGTCTAGGGCGTGACGATCCAGGAGACAATTGCTACCACATAAAACACAGAAAGCTTTGGGAGAGAGGAGGCGTAAAAGGATCAATAGAATGACCTTTTGTTTCCCTGAAACGATCAGTTACTAGAGCATTGGACTTGTTTGGTCTCTGTTTCCTCAACTTTGGTTCCTGTCTGTGACAAGTTATCTATCCGTCGACTTCTTTTTGTTTCATATTCACATTACAGTTACTGCTAATAACATTTCTTATACATTCTTGTGTGTGTGTGTGTGTGTTTTCGCTTTCGTGCCGCTGTCCTTCTCTCATTCTCTTTTCCTTACTTTTCTGTCTCGCAATCCTCCTTCCCCAGTGCAGGGTAGCAAACCAGATACTTGCTTTCCGGTTAACCTCCCTGTCTTTCTTCATACCATATTTTTTTCTTGTCGGTTAGCTCTCATTAAGGCAACCAACAAATATTTAAAATGAGTTCTCGCACCATCGGAATTCGTTATGCATTGATATTGTTTGGTACTTTTCTCAACAGCCTGAGCTCATTTCACTCTGTGATCACACACAATCATAGCAACATACCGGGTATTTCAAGAAATGTGTTCGTAATCTTTAGTAATCAAGGAAAGCAATATCTGTGCAATGCCTTCAAGATTATTTCTGTTGTAGCTGCAGGCATCTTTGTCTGTGTCATTTTGTTTTTGTTACTTTGTGTCTTTCATTCCTCCGTCCCCAGTGCAGGCTAGCAAACAAGATGCTTTTCGATTAACCTCCCAGCCTTTCTTTATTCTATATCTCTCTCTACAATAATTATCTTTGTATTTAGCTAGGTTATGTTATGTCAAAAAAGAGAAATAAAGTCCTTCATGGGGAAATCTCGTTGCAGTTTTCAAATGTTGAAAACGCAGCTTCTAATATAAACTGCAAAGTAATAAGATGCAGCCAAATACAGCGGGGAAGTCGATAGCAAAACGCGGAAAAGCGCAATAGGCATATATTTCTAAGGCACCCAGAAACAATGGGCATCACCACATCTTCCACCAACCGACTTTGTTGTTTCTATGTGTGGGTCACGCTTCTAACTATAGACCGTGAGGCACACATGCGTTAACCAATGTGGAAGAAGTACACGCTTCTGTAAATGTTGTCATGAACACTGACGTCACTCTGGTTGTCTGCTAGTTCTCATCGGTGCTTCAGTATTGATTTCGTCATCGAGTGCGGTCGTTGCGCCACAGTAATTGATAAAGGCTAATTTTAAATGCCAATCACTTTTTTTGTGCACTGCGCACACTTTTCTAGATCTATCTATCTATCTATCTATCTATCTATCTATCTATCTATCTCTGTCTGTCTGTCTGTCTGTCTGTCTGTCTGTCTGTCTGTCTGTCGGTCTGTCTCCATCTGTTCGGCTGCGTCCGGGAGCTCTTGTAGTCACACCCTTAGCTTCTGGTAAACCAAAGTTAGTATAGAAGGGTAAAAGAGTTTGACGAATTCGACTCGCTTGTCATGACATGAATAATGTCATAATCTCGTTGCGTACGCCACAAACTCTTTCAACAAAACGTGTGGCACATAGCGCGGGCAGGTATGTGCCACAGGTGATTGACAGTTTGACTACTCAGAACGACAAGAACAAGCACAGGTAATTAGAGCGCCAGAGTGTAAAAAAACTGAGAGAAATATGTAATACACCACATATCAAAGGTTGGCCTAACCTAATGTTCTTCTTGACGCAAAAATTGTTATCTGGATCAAGCGGAGTATCTTGTAACAAAACTTAAATAGGATTTAGCTGAGAACTGAGACAGAGTAAATTGGTAATTGCAGCGAATATCGAACGACAAATCAACAGTAACACTCTCAGAGTAGCTATTTTGGTGAAATAATATTTGCAAAAGCAATTTTTCTCGAAATACTCTTCTTCGAAAATTTACTGGGTGGACACTTGATTTAGCCAGCGGGGATTCAGGATTACCATAATTTAACGGGGACCATCTAAGTTTCTGAGTACAGGCACATCAATTTTCACATCCCTAAAAACATTCACGTCAAGCACGTTTTCCTGACTATTAGCGGATGAGCAATCATAGAAGCCATGGCAGTTATTACTGGCATGCACAATCTCGCCTATTATATTGACCTCCTTAACCATTGCCAGTTTATCCGACTCCAGAGAACTGATTTGTTTCGGAGATATAAGCTTAGCGATTTGATTACCTAAAACTTGAGCTATACAATCAGAAAAGCTGTCGTTGATCCATCATTCTAGCCATAGCTTTTTCTACAGATAACTTGACTGCTTGTGCAATAGACGTCTCAGTGAACGTTGCATGTGCTGTGACGCCAGAATAACCACGCGCTTTTTTCCTTGACAGTTGCCATAACCTCCCTCCTAGAGCATATTTTAGTCATTGACTTCAATAGCTTACATTTTTTTGTTGAATTGGACATTCTGAGTAGCCAGGGACATGTTTCCCACCAAAACAAAAAACAATGAATGTGATCTTGCGCCGTACGTTCTTGATTTGCGTGATCTTCCCTACCTCTGCTTTATCACCTGTCTGATTTGCAATGACCGGCAGTATGAGCAAATCTCCAGCAGTTCAGGCATTGCAATGGACGATACGCTGGATGATCTGCTCAAAAACTATAGGCCACACTTTAATCTCAGAAGGGAAGTGCCAGCTAAAGTCACAATCACTGACTCTGTCTGGACGCGGTTGTTGTCCACAACTCGATGGCATCATTAAATAGCCACCACGACTGCCACAAACAACTTCTTTGCAGTTTCAGCAGGTTTCGTTTGCGTATGTACACGTCGTACAATGCGTATACTGCAAGCCAGGTGAAATGAAATAAACGCACTCACCGGTACTAATGCAAATATAGAGGTCTCTTACAGAGTCCTGGTCTGGTGGTCTGCATGCTATCACACCACGACCAAACTGCCGCGCGCCCATTCTGCTCGGGTAGTTTGGGGACACTGCATGAAGGTGCTCTTGAATGGCCGTGGGGTTATTCAATTTTATGAATTGACCCCTCAAAGATACCAGTGCAATGGGCAACTGCTCACACCAATGTGGGGAATCATCTAAAAAGATCATCATGATACAGACAAGCCATCAACGGAGAACGTTCCCGACCAGAATAATTCCTGGACATCAGTGCGCCATCAAATTAAGCCAGACAAGAAAAAGAACCTGGTTCAGCTTCAAGTGAAATATTGCGATACAGATACTAGGAAACAGGAGCCCGACCTGGTAATCAACCAACCAAATCAGCACAGAGGAAAAACAATGCGCCGGGGATCGACCCGCCGAGACCTCGAGCGAGCAGATCACGAAGACGCTTCGCGTCTGACCATGTCACTGTTAGGACGCCAACCTGTTTCTCCGTGCCACAGAGTCCACAATATGACGACACCAGCACAGCGACAGAAACTGCTCAGTGATAATGCATTCGAGAAGGTAACTTCTCCGTATAGCCACCATTACAGTGGAAAAGACGCCTTCAACACCCACTACCACATGGGCACAGATATACAGGGTACCCCAGCTATCTTTAGCCAGAGTTTAAAAATATGCCGCCACAGCAATTACGGCGCAACCAAATGCATGTTGCTAACCGTTGCCTAGAGTTGAACCATACTTGTGTTCTAAAATATTGTTTAATAAGATATGTTTAATTAACTAACTTGTCAAGTAACGAAGATGGAGAAAAAATTTCAATGAGAAAGTTGTACATCCGTTTGCAAAACGACCGATTAAACACTTTCAAACTTTATATCTGCTAAATATTAGTGTTTTCCCACTAATTACAAATGCCCGCTTAATACTAAAAAGTCACAACTTTGCCGCAAACGCGAAGCAACGAACGCGATAGCAACAAATTGAAAGGACACGCGCAGAACGAAAAGCAGATCGAGACGTGGCGCGCGTTTCTCACGCAGAAATGACGCACGAAACGTACTCACAGGTACAGATGCACGCGAACAAGTGTCTCGTTTTTACTTCGCTGTGTCTGAAAAGCACGCGCTTTTCGCAAACGGTGACTGTGATGATTGCAGTGACCTTTGTGTGCCCCCGTAACTACAGTGAAATCGTTCCACGTAAAACTCGGGGCTAGTGAAGACGTATGATCCTCCTTTTCCGCCACGAGATAAGGGCCTGGAAGGGAGCGTCGCTCCCTTTCTCTGAGCCGGGCAAAGTACGCGTAGAAGTTTAGAGCAGGCGCCACCACGCGATGTGGCGATGCGCGCTCATTGCGCCATCTTGCTAATAATGCTATCGAAATGCATATACATAAATAATGCGAATGGTACGATACTAAAGGACATTACTTCATCATCATCATCAACCTGACTATGTCCACTGCAGGACGAAGGCCTCTCCCATGTTCGGCCAGTTAACTCGCTCCTGGGCTTGCTGCTGCCAATTTATACCCGCAAACTTCTTAATCTCATCTGCCCACCTAACCCTCTTTCTCCCCCTTACGCACTTGCTTTTCTGGGAATCTAGTTAGTTACCCTTAATGACCAGCGGTTATCCTGTCTACGCGCAACATGCCCGGCCCATGTCCATTTCCTCTTCTTGATTTCAACTAAGATATTTTTAACCTCCGTTGGTTCCCTAATCCACTCTGCCCTCTTCTTGTCTCTTAAGGTTACAGCTACCAGAAGAATAAGAATGGAGTGGAGCACATTTGGCAAGCACTCTCAAATTAGGACAGGTAGATTGCCACTATACCTCAAGAGGAAGGTATATAACAGCTGTATTTTGCCGGTACTTAGCTACGGAGCAGAAACCTGGAGACTTACAAAGAGGGTTCAGCTTAAATTGAGGACGACGCAACAAACAATGGAAAGAAAGGACATTACTTGTAGTAGGATAAATAATAAAAATCACAGCGAACCTTTGGAGCGAATGATGAGTAGGGCGAAGCATCCATCAGTTCGTCTGCGCTTCCGTCCATCCGCGCGTCCATTCATTCGTGCATCCGTCCATGCGTCTGTCCGTCCACGCATGCGTCCATCTGTGCATCCACCTGTGCGTCTATCCATCCGTCCATGCGTCCTTGTGTCCACTCCTTGTGTCCGTCCTTGTGTCCGTCGTCCACCCTTCCGTCCGTCCGTCCTCTTGTGCATCCATCCGTGCGTCCATCCCTTCGTTCACCCATTCGCCCGTCCATCCGTCTCTGTGTTCATCCATTGATCCGTCCGTCCACACATGCGTGCATCCGTGCACGCGTCCGTCCACGCGTCTGTCCGTTCTCTCGTTCATCCGTCCTTGCGTCCATCTGCCCATCCATCCGTCTGTCCGCGTGTCTGTCTGTGCGTTTGTCCATGCGTCCATGCGTCTAACAGATAGACAGACAGACGACAGACAGACGCGGCCAGCGGATGATTCAAGGTTCATCTTTCACTCCGTGGATATGCTGCGATTTTTATCCGTCTTCGTTCTTTCAAAAGTTAGTTATAAAAACTGATATAATTAAACAATATTATAGAACACAAAAACACTGACTGTCTAAAGTCTTACTAACTCCTGGCAATGGTCAGCAACATGCATTTGGTCGCGTCGAAATAGCTTGTGTCGGCATATTTTTAAACTCCGGCTAAAGATAGCTGGGGCACCCTGTATATTGCACGAGGTCTCTAGGGTTATTTAAGGCCAAATGATACCAAAACCCAAGTGATGCTTCAAGAAAGCACTGAAAATAGACACCTGTTCAGAAAAACAAGGCATTGTTTCATCCCAGAAGTCCCCATGAGCGCCTAAGTACCAAGTACAATAGCTACAATCATATGTAGCTATGAAAAATTGTATGGGACCCTAGAAAGCTCCGTTTTTAGGAGTTGAACGCGATAGTAATAATTCGTTTTTGGCACGTACTTCAGTGAATGAAACCTTTTTCGAATTTGCTACGAACCCACTACGTGGCCTCAAAAAACCAGCCCAGTAGCGTGTATGTCTATTGTAGTAGGTTACTGGCTTTAAACCTCAAAGACATCATAAAATGAGATGTTATTGGAAATTGTGCTTGAATATACGAAACGATTTGGTTGGATTGGATTGGATAAACTTTTATTTGGTCCTCCAAAACACAGATCACTGTGTTGCGGGCAGCTCTCACGTGGGGACTGAGATGCCGAACTCCACAGCGCTTCGCGGGCTTGGTGGACAGCCCGGAGCTGATCTGCTTCTTCCGCGTAAATTGGAAGCATAGCCGACTGAAGGAATGAATGCGCAGATAATTGTATTTAGCTATACGTCCAAGTCAACTGGACCAATCTCAAGCGGCGGCATCCCCTCAGCCACCTTCTTACAAATACATACAAACACACGAGTGGCTGTGTGCCCATGAGCGTGAATGACATCGCACTGGAGATTTCACTGTACATTAGGAATCATAAAATGACGAATAAGTGGGCCGCGGCTGGGATTGGATGAGAGGGAATTTCTTTACAAGGGCAACATGGTCTGACAACCGCGCTACAGGCGCATGCCTCACCTCCAAAACGACCGAATACTGTGCGACAAGGGCAATTTTTTAATGCATTTGTTCTAAGATCACGAGAACAAAGGGTTCTACAAATGAGGCGGCATCACTAAGCTGTGTTTATCAGTAGAAACAATTAAGGTGGCCGCCAAGCCTTGTATGCATATGCCACGAGAATTCGGCAAACCGCGCTACTGAATACAGCAGATGCGATCATTAAACGAGTATTCCACCCGGTGAAATCGAGCACGGTAAACACGTCATACACAAAGAAAAAGAAAGATGTAGAATGAGAAGAAGAATAAAAAATGAAGAGAGATAGAGAGAGATAAATGGATAGAAACAACGAGAAGGCAAAATAACAGGAATAGAGACATAACATTGATGACACCTCGGATGAAAAAAAAAGAAACACACAAAAAAAGGATACGGAAAAAATAGAGAGCTGGACTGAAAAAGACAGAGAGAAATAAAAGAAAACGAAACAAGAGAGGGAAATAATGAGAGAAAGAGAGAGGGTATGAGACGACAAAAAGTAACAATAAAAAGATCGAGAAAGAAAGAAATAGGAAGCGACAGGTAGAAAAGGCACATAGACGAAACAATAACAAAGGCAAGTAAGAACAAAATAGAAAAATAGAAAAAAAACAAGGAAGTAACCCAGATTCATCTTTAGTTTCGACCTTCGCACCACTATAGTGCAAAAGGGCAATACTTTTTTGTGCGTTTGATGATATCACTTTCAGCACCAGAAGTAAAATTGTGACATTGCACCGCATGCTTTGCATTCCAAGGATAAGGTTTATTTGAGGGCTAGTAATACCAGCACGAACCTTAAATTTACAAGCGAATAGGAGCTCAGCTAGGCGTATTGAGAGAGAAACAAGCGCAATCGAATGGCGCTGTAAAAAACAACGCGAGCACATTTCCCCACTTGCGTACGTTTGGGAGTTAGTGGCTGATGTTTGCCATGTACTTGTTTTCATTTTAGCTCCGTATAGGCTACGGTGGTTCGGATCAAGGATAGCTCACCTAAAACGCTTATTTGTGGAGATCTGCTTTTGTGGAATGCTTCTCCATAATCCCTACAGTGTGATAGCGGAATGGAGGGTTATTTGTGCCGATCGGTAAAAAAAAAACACTGCAACATTAGCTGGCGAATCTATTTAGAAGACGAGCGTGCACTCCACCACTCTTTTTTCTCTCTTGTGGCTCATTACCCACAGATGAAAACATTCGCGTGGCACAATAGTCTGTATAATGGAAACTGGTGGCTCGTCTTGTACGTCACCACAATTATTTTCCGCGGTGAGCGCCAACAGCCACATTCTGCGAATGGGAGCTCTTTACGTTCATGGCGGGACATCAGTAACAGCCGCTTGTTGTCCATTGAGGGGGATAAGTAGACCTATAAAAGAGGCATTTGTCTTCTAGGAAGCCAGCTGAATTGCGCAGTAGTAAGTACGATACTGGATCGATAGGGTGATCTACGGTATAGACTAGGCCACTGAAAGTGGCAAAATTTCGAATCACCGTATCTATTCAATGACCATGCTATTGTCCGTGAAGGTCCAACAATGAGCAGCCTCCTTTCTTGCATGAAGCCTAAAAAACTACATGTACATCTCAGCTTTCAGAGCAAAAACTGCAATGAGCAAAAGTTGGCAACAGTCAAGAGTGACTATACTGTGTTTGCAATTTTTTTAGGATTAGGTAGTCTCTCTTTCTCTCCATAATGTTATTCGGCACGAAGTAGAACAACTTGTGGGGCACATACACCTTCACATAGGCA